>CM067854.1:29678928-30359642 GCA_034642435.1 Megalocaria dilatata
TGATGGACGATTATGTAAACCATAAATTTCACGAAGAGCTCTATAAGTTTGGCGAATAGAACACTGATTTTGAAAATAAATTTCAACAATTTGTACCCATTGTTGCGGCGTGAGTCTTTCCATGATAATCTATCAATGCTTACTGAACAGAAATGTCAAAACAACATGGCTTCTACCTTCTGTCAAATCACAGTTATCCCTATCGAAAGTTCTATCTAAAAAAACACCCGATATTCAAATATAAAAAATCGTACAAACTAATAGCATTTCTATCTATTTTTCAGCAATTTGGATGATGCCTCAAGATTTTCGCTACGGTGGTTGGCCTGTATCGGGTGAAATAGATATCATGGAAAGTAGAGGAAATAAGAATTTGTACGCATGGGGAGGTAATATCGGTACCCAACTAGTGTTCAGTACTTTACACTGGGGAAAGAGCCCTGGCGAAAATCGCTTTCAGAAGACACACTATGAGAAACGAAGGGGCGATGGTTTTGATTCAGACTATCACAATTACCTCGTTGAATGGACACCAGATTATATTGCTTTCAGAGTGGATGATCAAGAAATAGGAAGAGTAACACCTCCACCAGGTGGCTTCTATCAGCTAGGTGGATTATCCGGTCATAATCCGTGGGCATCTGGGAGCAAAATGGCGCCTTTCGATCAGCATTTCTATATCATCGTTAACGTAGCCATTGGTGCCACAAATGGATACTTTCCAGATGAATCCTCAAATCCTGGTGGAAAGCCTTGGAAGAATTGGTCACCCCAAGCCTCTAGAGACTTTTGGAATGCTAATTGGCAATGGAGACCTACCTGGAATGAGCAATCATACCCTACGCAGAAGGCGCTCAAGGTGGATTATATCAGAATTTGGGCAATATAAATATAAAGTGTTCAGTTCATTATATTTTCATATAGTTTTACAAAGTATATGTTCCAAGTTTTCACTGATTAAAATTGAAGTTGAATATTCATAATTATTTACATACGATATATGATTTTATATTCCTAGTATTATTTGAATATTCTGTAATTGATATATAGTCCATCTAGAAAGTTTCCGGAATTTATTATTTGTCATAATTTTAATATATTTCTTTTTTATAACATTCTAAGACAAAAGTAATGTATAAAATAGGTTGTGCAGATAGTCGGCTAGGACCAAAGTTGCACGACTACACTATTTGTCAAATATTGTTGATTGTCAACAGGTATACAATTTGTGCAATAATGTCGCAACTAGTAAAAAGAATACAGGTAGAATATTTGTATAGAAAAGGTTTTTAAAACGTTAAAAAATTAGTGCAATTGATTGAACTGGGAAAAAGTGCTGTATATAAGACAATAAAGAGGATTAAAAAAACCATGGATATAAAGCATAGACCAGTTTCAGGAAGTCTGCCTAAGATTAAAGGAAACAATTTGAACGCTTTATTGGCCTTAAGACGACACAATCCGCCCCTAGGATTTCGCAAATTTGCTAACAGATTTGGAAATCAACGAAATATAAAAGTATGTCCAGAAACCGTCCGTATGTCACCGAAAAAACAAGGCTACATATCAAGGAAATCAAAAAAAAATTTCTATAATATAATGGCACCTTTACAAAAGGAACTAATGATAAAATTTTGTCAACGTTTTCCAGAAGATGATTTTAATAATGTCTTTATATCTGGACTGTGGCCAGAATGATTTTTTATTAGATTTTTGAAATTAACATAGTTCAAATCTGAACTGTGAAAAATTCAGGGGAGAGTTAATTTTTTTCTGTTTGTTTGATACGAAAGAACAATGAATGAAAATAATACCGCTGTATTATATCCATGAATATTATAAACGCACAGGTATCATTGAAATTCTGTGGTTTGACATAAATACGAGAATCTCAATGAGGTATTTATGATACCAAAATTATTTTTTCAATATCATTTGAGAATTTTATCGCAGTAATATATATAAAGGAGCTCCCATATATTTTTTATGTAGTCTTTATCTAATCTTGGATCGAATGTGTTGGTGAGATTCATAATTAGGTACGTACAAATAATTTTATCTATAGATATCTCGTTCTTCATCTTGAATAACAATAAAAATCTACCCATCAAGAGCAATTATTCATTTTATTTTTGGGTTATGTTCCTTCAGTAAACTTTATTCAATAGTTAAAGCTTTTTTGCATCTACTGTGGTATGTTTCTGAAGCTGGTACTCTCATACTGGAGGCTTTAGAGAAAAAGCTTGTGGTTTGGTCCATTTTAGTGTGTGCCATTAGCAAGAAGCTACGATTTCATACCTACATTTTATTAATTGTGAGCCTTGCTTGCCTAATGTTATTGATAAATCAAAAATAGGAATGTTTTGAAAATTTTTGCAGAAATACCCATATTGAAATTAATGCTAAATCTAGAAAAACTTTCATATACGTTTTATAACAAAATATATATATTAAAGTCCGTCTAGAAAGTATCCGGGGTTTATTATTTTTCATAATTTTGATATACTTTTTTTTTGTAACATCCTAAGACGAAAGTAATGTATAAAATAGGTTGTGCAAATAGTCGGCTATGGCCAAAGTTGCAACAGTATTTGTCGACTATTGTTGATTATCAACAGGTATACAATTTATGAAATAATGTCGCAACTAGAAAAAAGAAAACAGATAGAATATTTGTGTAGAAAAGGGTTTCGAAACGTTAAAAAATTAGTGCAATTGACTGAACTTAGAAAAAGAGCTGTATATGAGACAATAAAGAGGAAAAAAAAGCGCATGGATATGAGGCATAGACCTGTTTCAGGACCGCGTAAGATTCAAGGAAACAATTTAAACGCTCTATTGTCCTTATGACGACAAAATCCGCACCTGGGGTTTCGCAAATTGACTCACAGATTTGAAAATCAACGAAATATATGAGTATGTCCAGAAACCGCCCGTCACTGAAAAAACAAGGCTACATATCAAGGAAACCAAAAAAATTACTATAATGACACTTTTACAAATGGAGCGGAGAATAGAATTTTGTCGACGTTTTCAAGAAGATCATTTCAATAATGTTTTTATATCTGATGAGAGTTATTTCGAACTTGGCGGAAATCACTTAAAAATCCTATCAAAAGAATCTGTTACCGCTCAAGTTGCCAAATTACCCAACTCAAATAATTATTATTATTTATTTTATTTATTATTTATTATTATTATTATCCTGATACTCCTAGATCTTCTGTGAAGATCCCTCAGAAGCTTTTTCAGCTTGTACGAGTTAGGAGTTCAGTTGTGTTCTGTGTAGGCTTTGTTACTGCGATCTTGCGCCACTTTAGGTCACAGCACTGTTAATTTTTGACCCAACAGTGAAATGGTGGCAGATACCCGTCCAACTAGAAAATTTCTTTTCTACCTGAATAGGATTCGAACCCTGGACCTCCCGGTCACGAGTCCGATGCTCTCCCGCTGAGCTATCCACACTCATAATGGTTTATTGAATAATGGTTTAGGAAGCAATATTTCAGCGTGGTACTACGCCTCTCTGCATAAGTACCATTAATAGTGAAAAGTGTTGTGGTATTCTAAACGATTTTCTCCTTGAAAAGGCGCATGCTTTATATCCACAGGGGTGGCGTTTTCAGCAGGATAATGCAAGATGTCATACTTTGGCCTATATTCAAGCTTGGATGCAAGAACACCAAGTGACAACCATTTCATGGCCAGCAGCTTCACTAGATCTTAGTCCCATTGAAAACATTTGAAGACTAATGAAGATTGAAGTTGTACGAGCAGCACCACGAGATATCACCATCACCGAAAATTATGTGGTTGATCTAGTTTCGGGGGTACTTCGACGTTTAGTCAAGTGTTTACAGTTAAATGGAGGTGGTATAAGTAAATAAGATAATTTTCTAATTTAAGAATCAAAAATATATATTAAACAATTACAATGGAACTTTGTCTTTTCCGGATACTCTCTAGACGGACTTCACATATCTTTGATTAAGATAATTGTCAAGAAATTAAAGGACAAGATATTGAACTGAATACAAATCTAATGAAATCTTATATTACAATTGTTCCACTCTGTATGCAGATCTCTATGTTCTTTCATCCGAAAATCCCTGGAATAAGCGCGCAAAAGGGACTTAACAAATGAGATTGTCAACTGAGGAACTCTATCAGCAACTTGCCAAATAATATATTAGGATATATCATACATTTATGGTTTGTTCTTAAAACAAAGATCCATTATTTCAGAATAAATTTTGAACTACATATGAATTTAGTCCAAGTGTTTTATCTAACTATGTTATTTATTCCAATAATTTTGTAAACGATTTCGAAGAATTTTTATTTTGAATATAAACTTTAACTCACTCTAATTGCAGAATGAGAGCCGTTATCTTATTATGCATCTTTTATTTCTGTTGTACTGATCCTGCGAATGCTCAATGTGAACCGAGTCCCACAAAAGTTGGCGGATCATATCCTAAACCGAAGCCAGGTCAGATTTGTTCGGGCGATTTGATTTTTGCCGAGTGGTTTGACGATCTGAATGAGGAGCTGTGGAACCATGAGTACCATGTAGATGGTTGTGGGGTTTGTGGCGACTCTGATGGGTTTCTTGAGAAAGTCTTACTTCATTTTTGTTACAGAATGGGGAATTTGAGCAGTATTTGAACGATAGATCAATAAGTTATGTCAAAAATGGAACACTCTTCATATTACCGAAAATAGTTGGTGATGGTCCTTTAAATGAGTGAGTATTTTTTTGATTTTGTGAATCGTGGTGAGAGCAATAATATGTGCTTTAATTAAATAAGAAGTTTTCATATACTAAGGAGTTTTCTTGTAAGAAGTATCATTTTAAATCACGAAGGAAATACGATAAATATGATGAAGGAGATGACTTTAAATTCAGAATTATATATTCTAACTTCTTCAATATATACTGAATTGTTTCAGCCGTTACTATTTGGTAGTTGATCATAATTAAAACGAAATGTAGAAATTACTATGTTTTATAACCAATAAAAAGATATATTACACATTTTCTTGTGACTCGAGTTTCGGGAAATGAACTATCCCATCATCAGACAACTGAAGACCTAACAGTGGTAGAGAGGTATTCAAACAAAAGTGATACATATTTTGAATATTTCAATAGATTCTAGGTAACACCTAATAGTGGTGCAGAGGTTTACAAGCGGAACGTGATAAAAAACCGGGTTAAAAAAGTGGGCCTTCTAACAGATATCGGAATGTCGGCAATCGACAAAGGAGGTTGTTAAACAGATGGTACCCATTTAAATATCTCAAATAATTTTTTGGGGTTACATAGCTCCGTAAAGTCATTCATTATTTTTACATTATTTTGTTGTATATCTCAAATATTTGGATTTACATAGCTCCGTACATTCATTCATTATTTTTCACATTATTTTTATTGTGAACTTATTTGAAAATTTCAATAATCAAGTTTCTTTTCTTTTGAATCTACATGAAAAATTTTCTTAAGATTTTCTTTTGTCGAAAGGAATTACTGTTTTCTAAAGAATGAGTGGCAAAAGTTGAATTTTTGTTTTGTCTGATGATGGGATAGTTCATTTCCCGAAACTCGAGTCACAAGAAAATGTGTAAAATATATTCTTATTGGTAGTAAAACATAGTAATTTCTACAATTTGTTTTAATTCTTCAATATATATTGAAACTATATACAAAAACTATCAAATTGATATCTTTATATATAATCAATATAACAGTTTTTTCAATAAATTAATAAATGAAGTTTTTTCAATAATTTTATCGACGTTATCTTCGTTATCTTCGACCACTTCACGACCGTCCTTGAAGGCTCTGTACCACTGATATGCACGAGTTTTCGATAGAGCATTATCACCAAAGGCCTTTTGCAACATTTTCAATGCATCGGCACACGAAAATTCATTTGCAACACAAAACTTTAAACAAATTCTTTGCTCAACGTAATCACCCATAGTAAAAATCGGCACGCACTCTGACATCGACTGACTTAATCAGCTGTTGCAAACACACTAGTTGACAGATCCCGCTCAAGCTTGGCATAGTAATTAAGGACAGTGGTACCAACCTAGGAAAAAAAATTTTTACCTGCCTCATTGCCCCGCTAGATTTAAATCGATAATTCCCGGTACTTTCTTGACAGAATGTATATTGACATACAAATACAAGAAAATCCACTATTCCAACATTATCTAAAATTCTCAAAATAAAGGATCAAATAAAAATATTTGAACAAGAATTCTAACTTTTGATAGCTGCTATTTCAGTTTCTAGACCTCTTCAGAAATGTATTGAATTCAGATATATAATTTTGAATTCAAAGTCATTTAAATTTTACTTCTATCAATTATTGACTCACATTCAAATTGATTTGGAAAATAAGATATTTCACGGTTTCGATTCCTCACATCACTAACTTGTCCCAACAGTTCAAATTTTTCCATTATTGCCGGCCAAGAAGGTACTTCACGACGACCCAAAAGTGCTTTAGTTTTTCGAACTATGCCTGCAAATTTTTACCATTTTTGCAGTGAATTGTAACGATGTCATTGCGTTGTTGAAGCGTGTATCGTTCCATCTTTAGTAATGGCGTAGTTTTCACTTGTGAAATGTCAAAAGATGACAGTTTCAAATGTGACAGCTGGCAAGGTAGCGGACTATTCAAAATGAAACCTTTTATTGAAAATCCCTTTATCAGAAAGGTATGTATGTATGTATCAGAAAGGCGTATGTGTGAAAAAATAAATCATTATTATTATTTATAGAATAAGAAAAAATTGAAAAGTTATATTCTTTCGAAGAGAATTTTTTCAATATTTCAAATACTAACCAGAATAATTTTGTGACACGTGTATGAATTTTATTTAAAAAATTTCTTGAAATTTTCTTGAATTAAATAAAATAAAAATGTCTTAGAAACACTGTTTCTCCAAAGTATACATATAGAATCATCAAATATTTCACAATATAAAAAAAAGATTAAAGAATCTAGATTATTTCGTCTCTTTTGGCCACTGTGGAATGTTTGATAATTGTTTATGTCAACTTGAAGGAAAAATTGTTTATAAGACATTTCTATTTAATTTTATTCTCAAAAATTTTTGAGAAATTTTTTAAATTAAAATTTTTGGAGATCTCACAGAAATATTTTGCTTAATATTAAAAATATTTAATTTTATCCCAAAGTACGGTTTAGCATTCGACCTTTCTCACAGATTATTGATTTTTCGTCATTTCATAACATTTTATGATCTCCTTTTCAAAATGCCCAGTGGATGATGGAATCGCATTCTGTTTAAAAACCAAAATTGTCGAGGGACTGTTGAACTTTGTCCGCTATTTCGATGGAACCCTTGGCAGATTAATGTGACTCTTGGTTTGAAATAGACATAGATGTTTATTTGTGGCTTTTATCATGTTATATTGAAGATCTGACGTGAATTGGGTTGTTATGAGGGAGCTTCTTCCTCTTAATTAGGAAGCGGCGTTTCATTTCGAACTTCTGCCTATGACGCCTGCGATCTTGTTCCATGTTGGACCTCGGTTGTAGAATGCTTGTACTCCGCTCTACTTGAACCGGGCGAGGACGGTGAGCTCAGTATTCAGAAAGCGGTAGCGTCCTCTATATGCTACGCCGGGAAACTGCAGCAGAGCAGAGTAGAATTCTGCGAATGGAGCGGGCACGCCATAATATATTTCTTTCTTATTTCATTGATTCATGCCATTAGTAGATACTAGAGTATGCATAAAGTTTCAAGCCATAGTTTTCTGAAAACCTTTCGAATTTGTTTCATTGAATCAGTCTTTCCTTGATGAAAATCCATATTGAATAATATTAAATGAGGTTATTCTAATTTTCATAAATGTTTATTGTTATAATACTACAATTGTTGCGCTATCACAGCAGCATCTTCAGGTAGGTGGTATCTTACATTGTTGACTAAGAGGTTTATTCAAAAATTTGTGAAAATCAGAATAACCTCATTTGATATTACTTTCGATTTTGCATTTTAATTCAAAAATTTGGCTATACTTACTTACATAGTAGTTTTCTGTAACTGTTCAAGTCAGATTGATTAAGAACTTGAGAACTAAGATTGATTATTTTCCTAATTTATGCATCGCTAGTTGCGGTTTGAAATCTGCCGTTCACTGTAATACACTAAGGCGATAATTGTTAGTGTTGAGTTCGATCTTTATTAATGATGGGTTTTTTCACTTGACATAGGAATTAGGTACCGTTGGTGTAACTTCTCTGGGGAATCAAACTTACCTTTCGATAGAGCAATTTTTCCACTCAATATAGTTGAACGTAGATTAGAAGTTTAGTTCAATCGGTAGTTGAGAGTTAGGAGTAGTTCGTATAGACGGAAGAATTCATTATTTAAAAAACATTAGGTCCGAGATCAAATGTCAGATTTCAGTCTCTGCCAATAATGAACCGATTTCATTGTGTTCCTTCAACGCTCAAAAACAACTGTCACTTCTTGTTGATGAAGGAGATCTTCCCTTAGCCCTTTTGAATTTCCGAAGTTTGATGTTTATTGATTTTCTTTGTTGACACACGCATAAACGAAATAATCTCATCAATTCATGCACGATCTTCTGGGTGTCCTATTTCTTTAGTTCTTATGTCTGGCGGACTAATATTTAAGGAAGGATACATTCTGTCAAGAAAGTACCGGGAATTATCGATTTAAATCTAACGGGGCAACGAGGCAGGTAAAAATTTTTTTTCCTAGGTTGGTACCACTGTCCTTAATTACTATGCCAAGCTTGAGCGGGATCTGCCAAATAGTGTGTTTGCAACAGCTGATTAAGTCAGTCGATGTCAGAGTGCGTGCCGATTTTTATTATGGGTGATTACGTTGAGCAAAGAATTTGTTTAAAGTTTTGTGTTGCAAATGAATTTTCGTGTGCTGATGCATTGAAAATGTTGCAAAAGGCCTTTGGTGATAATGCTCTATCGAAAACTCGTGCATATCAGTGGTACAGAGCCTTCAAGGACGGTCGTGAAGTGGTCGCCCATCGACGGCTTCGATCGAAGATAACGTCGATAAAATTAAGGAAAGGGTGCTGGAAAACCGTCGTACCAGCTTGAGAGAGATAGCACATGATCTTAAGATATCCCACGAGTCCGCACGTACGATTTTGATTGATATTTTGGGCATGAGAAAGGTGGCCGCACGACTCGTACCGAAAGACCTGAATTTTCTTCAAAAACGTCATCGCGAACAGGTTGCTTCAGACATGCTGGATCGCTGTAATTCAGATTCTACATTCATGGAACGCATTATAACTGGTGATGAGACCTGGGTCTACGAGTACGATATGCAAACAAGCCAGCAATCATCGGAATGGGTGGCAAAAATTGAGCCGAAACTGAAAAAACCACGCCAAAGCCGCTCGAAAATGAAGGTGATGCTCATTGTTTTCTTCGATATCCGTGGCGTGGTGCACTACGAATTCGTTCCAGAGGGTCAGACGGTAAACAAGGAGTATTACCTAGGCGTTATGAAACGTTTGCGTGAGCGTATCCGTAAGAAGCGGCCAAATTTGTGGGCGAACAACTCATGGATTTTGCATGACGATAACGCGCCTTCTCACCGAGCTACGATTGTGACTGACTTTCTCGCCAAAAACTCAACAAACGTGCTTCAGCAACCACCGTATTCGCCGGATTTGGCTCCCTGCGACTTTTTCCTCTTCCCAAAACTAAAATTGCCCCTTCGTGGCACCCGTTTTGAGTCGATTGAAGCCATAAAACAAAATTCGGCGCGAGAGCTAAAGTCCATCCCGGAAAGCGCCTATAAAAAATGTTTCGATAATTGGAAGTGCCGTTGGCATAGATGTATTGGAGCAAATGGAGCCTATTTTGAAGGCGACCCAATAAATTTTGACGATTAAATGTAAAAATGTTGTTTTAATTGAAAATTCCCGGTACTTTCTTGACAGAGTAGTATATGGTCTAAACACAGATGCTTCGAGATATAAAATCTTTATTTTTATATTATATTATATTTTTTTGATTTACTGTGGAATTATTTCATTTTATCAGCACAAAAATTTTACCATCATGAAAAATTTAAAAGATATTTTGAGGGCGAACAGCTAAAGATACTGAATTCACATTATAAGAAGAAATGTTTACTTACATTATATGTAGTCTGGAAGTTTAAGAATAAAATTCTTGTTCGAATGCAAAATATGAAATTCATTTGAAAGTTATGATACGACGATAGTATTTCATGAAATTTTCAGTGGCCATTTCAATCCAGTTCAGAGTGCCAGAATGACTACTGCAGGAAAATTTACGTTCAAATATGGAAAATTGGAAACAAGAGCTAAAATTCCAGCTGGTGATTGGCTGTGGCCAGGTGAGCAAGAATTATATGATTGAAATTAGATTAAGAATATATTATTTTATTTGGTATGAGAATCAGTGATGAATCTAAATAATGAAAATTTTAAAATAAAATAGAAAGGCCTTTTACTTGATAGAAGAAATATAACAAAATTTGAATATTAAAACAAATTGAAATATGTTTATCTTCTACAATTTTAATTTCAAAAAAATTTTTATTCAAAAAACTTTTAGAATTAAATTTATGTCTTCACAAGCACCGCTTACATTTAATAGAGGTATATAATCAAAACTCAATATATAATGTCAAATGGAATAAATAACCAAACAGATATACGAAAGTAATTAAAATGATTAAATAAATATTTAAAGGAGACAAAATTTTGTTTCTGGTCTTACCTTTAAGAACAACAATTGCCTTTTAAAAACATGAACACACTTAAAGGACTTCTCAAAGAATATAATTTATTTGAAATATTTAATATATTTAAATATTTGAATAAATTATTTCAAAAATCTCTAAAAAAATGTGCACTATATCTTCAAAAAACAAATATAATTCTAGACAATCCCGTCTTCAGTCCTCATTTTCAAATTTTTGATTTTGATATTTGGAATATTAAATGAGGACTGAAGACGGGATTGTCTAGAATTATATTTGTTTTTTGAAGATATAGTGCACATTTTTTTAGAGATTTTTGAAATAATTCATTCGAATATTTGAATATATTAAATATTTCAAATAAATTATATTCTTTGAAAAGTCCTTTGAGTGTGTTCATGTTTTTAAAAGGCAATTGGTGTTCTTAAAGGTAAGACCAGAAACAAAATTTTGTCTCCTTTAAATATTTATTTATTAATTTTAATTACTTTCGTATATCTGTTGGGTTATTTATTCCATTTGACATTATATATTGAGTTTTGATTATATACGTCCATTGAATGTAAGCGGTGCTTGTGTAGACATAAATTTAATTCTAAAAGTTTTTTGAATAAAAATTTTTTTGAAATTAAAATTGTAGAAGATAAACATATTTCAATTTGTTTCAATATTCAAATTTTGTTATATTTCTTCTATCAAGTAAAAGGCCTTTCTATTTTATTTTATATATAATATATAAATATATTTTGGCTTCAATAAATCTCATTATGGAATGTCAATGAATTTAAATAAACCTTAAAATAACTCATACTGTTCTTTGATTTTGTTAGAACATAGATCAATCTTGAATTATATAGTTGATCTGTGTTCTGAAGCTTTAGTCTTTTAACACGTGAGAGATATAGGTTAGTTTTTTGATTTTGATATTTGGAATATTAAATGATTACTGAAGACGGGATTGTCTAGAATTATATTTGTTTTTTGAAGATATAGTGCACATTTTTTTAGAGATTTTTGAAATAATTTATTCGAATATTTGAATATATTAAATATTTAAAATGAATCATATTCTTTGAAAAGTCCTTTAAGTGTGTTCATGTTTTTAAAAGGCAATTGGTGTTCTTAAAGGTAAGACCAGAAACAAAATTTTGTCTCCTTTAAATATTTATTTATTAATTTTAATTACTTTCGTATATCTGTTGGGTTATTTATTCCATTTGACATTATATATTGAGTTTTGATTATATACGTCTATTGAATGTAAGCGGTGCTTGTGTAGACATAAATTTAATTCTAAAAGTTTTTTGAATAAAAATTTTTTTGAAATTAAAATTGTAGAAGATAAACATATTTCAATTTGTTTTAATATTCAAATTTTGTTATATTTCTTCTATCAAGTAAAAGGCCTTTCTATTTTATTTTATATATAATATATAATTATATTTTGGCTTCAATAAATCTCATTATGGAATGTCAATGAATTGAACATAAATTTAATTCTAAAAGTTTTTTGAATAAAAATTTTTTTGATATTAAAATTGTTGAAGATAAACATATTTCAATTTGTTTTAATGAACATTTTACTCTTTTGAAAGATTTTTGAAGATATATGCAAAAAAAGGTATATGCAAAAACCATATTGTCTTCTACTGATGAGACCTTTGCTCTTTAGGTATCTAACCATTTCGGGATTGAAAGCTACCTCCATGACTTTCAACAAAACGGTTATTATCACTATTTGGCAATAGCTTGATGATGGAAAACACTTTTTTCCTCTTCTTTAGTATATACTGTAAGGGAATCTACAGTTAAAAATAAATAATTATACAAATATATCAAGGAAGAGACCCACTGATGTATATAAGTTGAATCGTTCAGAGTGTAATAGATCAAAATCATTTAAATTAGATAAATTCTGACAGAAATATCAATAATTCAATTCATGAAAATACTTACAAGCCAAAATTATGAAAAAAAGCATATTCGGAGTACATAACCACTAGTCTAGTGAAAATTTTTTGAACTGTGATCAAAACTCAAAGATCTTGTTGAAAATTTTTAAATAGAATTCACATGGAGATTTCAATTCACAATTATTTATTGTAAAGACAGTCAAAGCTGCAATAAATAGAAGTAATTTGAATTTAGATATCTAGTTTGAAATTGGTGAAGAAATTGTTACTATCATGAATTATATATAAATTTTAGTGAAATTATTGACAAAGAACAAGCTGAATTAAATCTAACTTATCAGAATGATGTGAATAGGATAAATTTGATCAAAATCAGATTAATTAGAGGAAACATAGTGTCTGCGTTAGAAATTCTGAAATTATGTTTGTAAGAAATATCCTTGAAAATGGTAAAGTTGTAATAGCATCTGAGCTAAAGAAAAGTATTCAATTTCCTAGGTGATTTTGAGTAATTTATAAGTTAGAAGGATTAGAAGTTAAATTATGTAGAATTTTGATATTTGGAAAACTCTTCATATGAAAATAATTATTTAAAATCAACCAATTTTCATAAAATTGGTACCAAATTGTTCATAATACACGTTAATCATTTAGAATAATTTCAAGACAAGAAATAGTGTAAATTTTGTAAAATCATCGAAAGCATAATTTTTCAATAATTTTAACAAAAGCTAGTAAGCTTTGGAATTCAGTTTTTCGTGATAACTATAAAAGGAGGAAACACGGAAAACGTAATTCAGTGTGAAATTTTCCATAGCAGATATCACGTCGTTTTGTTCCAAAGTAGAATACATCTCTTCAAGAATCCAGTTCCAAAAACCTAAAAAGAAATTAACCTTGTTATTGTAAATGGAAAGGTGATCGAGAAATAACGTATTTCTGAGTGTTTTGAATGGAAATATTCATCATAGAAATCAAGTATAAAACAAATTGAATGATAAAACGAAATGAACTAAGTTGGCTGTGAGCTTGGAACTTACCAGAAGTATCATTCGTCATTAAACCAAAGCAGTTTTCCTAAAAAAAGGAACATTGTCAATTGAAAAATAAACTTACCACAGGTAGAAATAAGTTTATTTATGTAAAGTTTATCAATTCAATTCAAAACATTTCTTGTTTACGTTAGTATTACGATATTTAGAGATAAGGGTAGGTTAGCGTAGGAACATAGACATTAGATTAGTTCAGTAGTCACAGATTTATATTTCAAATTACTTTTATTCCATAGATATTTTGAAAATTTATTTATTAAAATTCAAATTGAACCCTCCCTATTGAAACTAATCAAATTAATAATATGTAAACTTCAATTTGTAATCACAAAATTATAATATTAAGAGTTAGCTGGCGCACACAATACATGCAACTATCGGGTGTTTTTTTAGAGTGATAGAACATTAAATTGAAATAAAACACATTTAAATTAAGATTGAAGCCACATTTTTTTTGAAAGATAATTTTATGACATTTATCTTTTAAAAAAAAATTTTCGGCATATGTCCACCACGACTAGATCTGAGGAACCGCATTCGACCAGACCAATTTTGGACCACTTTTTCGAGTAATTCAGGACTTATTTCATCGATAACACGAGTTATGTTGGCTTCCAAAGCGTCTATTGTTTCTGGTTTATCAGCATAAACCAATGACTTGACATAACCCCAAAGAAAATAATCCAGTGGAGCTATATCGCATGATCTTGAAGGCCAATTAATTGGGTCATTTCTCGGAATAATGTTATGGCCAAATCTTCCTTTCAATAAATCAATTGTTACGGTAGCAGCATGAGGTGTAGCACCATTTTGTTGGAACCAAAACACTTCTGGGTCGATACCATTCAAATTATGAAACAAATAATCATTGACAATCGATCTGTTACGATCACCATTCACTGTAACATTAGCTCCAGCATCGTTTTTAAAGAAATATGAACCGATGATGCCTCCAGCGTGCGAAGCACACCATACAGTGCATTTTCAGGATGCAATGGAACCTGCAGAACTTCTTGAGGATTGTTTTCACTTCATATATAGCAATTTTGCTGGTTTACATAGCCGTTCAACCAGAAATGAGCTGCATCACTAAACACAATTTTACGATAAAAAGGTGGATCAACTTCAAGCTGTTCTATAACCCAATCAGCAAACAAATGACGCTTATTAGGATCAAGTGGCTTTAGTTCTTGAACCAGTTGGATCTTCTATGGGTGTAGACCAAGATCTTTACTCAAAATTTTCAACAATTTTTAAACGTTGTTGTGGCGTAAGTCTTTCCATGATGCTTACTCCAATGCTCACTGAACAGAAATGTCAAAACAACATGGCTTCTACCTTCTGTCAAATCAGAGTTATCCCTATCGAAAATTCTGTCACTCTAAAAAAAACACCTGATATATACACGGGTGATCTAACTAGTATTCATACTGACAACTTATAAAAATTAATTCCATAATAAATTGACTTCACAAACGTCAGGCTAATTAATAATAAATATAAAAAATCGTTTATTTATTTCATAAAAAATCTTTCAAATAGCTGCACTATTTTCATAGTTGCCTAGATTTGACGCTTATGTGTGCTTTATGGCGTTAAATGAAAAAGGTATTTTATAGACAAAGTACTTAATTTAATGTTTGTCGGTTCTCAAAGGTTTTCAAAAATTTCTAATTTTTAATTAATTGATAATTCCAGCGATTTGGATGAAGCCTCAGGATTCTAAATATGGAAGTTGGCCCAAATCAGGCGAAATTGATGTTCTCGAAAGCAGAGGAAACAAAAATCTGATCAGTGAAGGTAGTAACATCGGTCCACAGTTAATGTTCAGCACTCTCCACTGGGGAATGAATCGTAGCGAAAATCAATACCGAAGAACACACTACGAAAAAAGAAACGTTACTGGTTTTGACTCAAATTACCACAACTATGTTATAGAATGGACACCGGATTTTATTGCTTTTAGCGTGGATGATGAAGAAATCGGAAGGGTTGCCCCGCCAGAAGGTGGTTTTTATGAGCTAGGCCATTTAACTGGAGAAAATCCATGGGCGAGTGGAAGCAAGATGGCTCCTTTTGATGAAGAGTTTTTTTTGACTGTCAATGTGGCGATTGGCGGAACTAGTGGATACTTTCCAGATAATGCAGAAAATCCTGGTGGTAAACCCTGGAAGAATTGGTCTACACAACCTGCAAGAGACTTCTGGAACGGAAATGAACAGTGGAGACCCACCTGGAATGAAGAAACAGATCAGAGAGCATTGAACGTGGATTACATAAAAGTTTGGGCTATTTAAATTATCGATGAAAATCAACAGATGAAATTTGATCATGTCTGTAACAAAGAAAAAAGTGCTGGCGGTAGTAGTGAGGATAAAGGATAATAGGCTATTCCAGTGATTTCGAAGAATCATCTCTAATTATTTTGAGGTGTTCATTACGCCCACAAAATATAGTCATTGATAATCCCTAAAAGGATTTCTTCAAAAGAAGTATAATTCAAATAATAATAATAATAATAATAGTTTATTTGCCCATAATTAATAAACAATATAAAGAATAAAATTCTTTTACAAAAAAAATAAACAAATTTTTATATAAATAAATGAATGACATGGCAAACAAACAAGCTCGCAAGAACGCCATTTTACACAACGTTCATGACGTCATATTGAAGTAATCAATCAAATGCCATCCTTTTAGTCTATGTCAAACACAAGTTGAGTTAGTATTTGTGTCATTTATTATTTACTATAGTTAAAATGTACAAAAAATGTGTAGTACATAAATACTGCTATAAAGCCGCCAGAAAAATAATTCGTAAGTGTGCCGGAAAGGCCCAGAATATGCAAAAAGTGGTTTAACTTGCTCGCAGAAATTGATGACAAGATTTTACTTGAGAGGATCATTTTGATGTAAATAAATATATTATTATTTATGAGTATTTTATTATGAAGATGATGGGTCTTGCATAGCTTCCGCACTTGACATCCTTAAATTTCGTTCGAAAGTAAGTTCCTTGTATCAGGTTTAAATTAAGATGGAGGTCAAATTTTTTTTTTTCATTTGAAAAATAATTTTATGACATTTATGTTTTAAAAATAATCTCCGGCATACGTCCACCAAGAGTAGTTCTGAGGAACCGCACTCGACCAGACCAATTTTGGACCACTTTTTCGAGTAATTCAAGCCTTATCTCATCAATAACACGAGTTATGTTGGCTTACAAAGCGTCTATTGTTTCTGGTTTATCAGCATAAATCAATGACTTGACATAACCCCAAAGAAAATAATCCAGTGGAGTTATGTCACATCATCTTGGAGGCCAATTAATTGGACCATTTCTCAAAATAATGTAATCGCCAAATCTTTCTTTTAATAAATTAATTGTTACGGTAGCAGCATCTTGTTTGAAGCAAAACACTTCTGGGTCGATACCATTCAAATTTTGAAACAAATAATCGATGATCATCGATCTGTAACGAGCACCATTCACTGTAACATTAGCTCCAGCATCGAGAAATATGGACCGATGATGCCTCCAGCGTGTAAAGCACACCATACAATGCATATTTCAGGATGCAATGGAACCTGCAGAATTTCTTGAGGATTGTTTTCATTCCATATACGGCAATTTTGCTTGTTTACATAGCCGTTCAACCAAAAATGAGCTTTATCACTAAACACAATTTGACGATAAAAAAATGGATCAACTTCAAGCTGTTCTAGGGCCCAATCAGCAAACAAACGACGCATATTATGGTCAAGTGGCTTCAGTTCTTGAAAAACAGTTCTTTGTCTTATTGTTGTTGCTGCATCGAGTAGAGAAAATGTTGCCCGAAATCTATTGATAGTTCGACGAAAAAGCTGCTCTGATGGACGATTATGTAAACCATAAATTTCACGAAGTGCTCTATAAGTTTGGCGAATAGAACACTGATTTTGAAAATGAATTTCAACAATTTGTACACGTTGTTGCGGCGTGAGTCTTTCCACGATAATTTGTCAATACTTGGTGAACAGAAATGTCAAAACAACATGGCTTCTACCTTCTTTCAAATCACAGTTATCCCTATCGAAAGTTCTATCACTCTAAAAAAAAAACACCCGATACTTTAATTTCTGCATCTCAGAAAATTATTTTCTGATATACAGAGTATTTCCAATGAAACATTCAACGAATGGATGATTATTGTAAATCTATAATAATGAAGGAGTACACAAAGTACCTAGGTGTTATGGTTGATCAGCATTTAAGGTGGGAAGAACATATTAATTATATCGTAAAGAAACTGAAGAACTCGTTTTTTTCATATTTTCAACTTAGGGATATTTTGAGTCCGAAGGACCTTAAAACTACTTATGACGCATTGATCAGATCAATTTTACGTTATTGTATCGGGGATAACTGTGATTTGACCGAAGGTAGAAGCCATGTTGTTTTGACATTTCTGCTCAGTAATCATTGACATGCTTTACACGCTGGAGGCATTATTGGTCCATATTTCTTCAAAAACGATGCTGGAGCTAATGTTACAGTGAATGGTGCTCGTTACAGATCGATGATCGATGATTATTTGTTTCAAAATTTGAATGGTATCGACCCAGAAGTGTTTTGGTTCCAACAAGATGATGCTACACCTCATGCTGCTACCGTAACAATTGATTTATTGAAAGAAAGATTTGGCGATAACATTATTTCGAGAAATAGTCCAATCAATTGTCCTCCAAGATCATGCGACATAACTCCACTGGATTATTTTCTTTGCGATAATGTCAAGTCATTGGGTTATGCTGATAAACCTCAAACAATAGACTCTTTGGAAGCCAACATAACACGTGTTATTGATTAAATAAGGCCTGAATTACACGAAAAAGTGGAAATTATTTTTGAAACATAAATGTCATAAAATTATCTTTCAAATAAAAAAAAATTTGGCTTGAATCTCAATTTAAATGTGTTTTATTTCAATTTAAAGTTCTATCACTCTAAAAATTCACCCGATATAACGGTTGGTGTAGCTGTTCTTCCAGTGCCCTAAAAAAACTTGAAGTTATCCAAAATACAGTCATCAAAATAATGTTAAAAAAATCGTAGATACCCAAATGAAATATTATATAAAGAGGCCAATATTATGTCAGTCAGGCAGGTGCTTGCTTCGAGTTCCGTTTTGTGGACAAAACAATGGCGGTTCAAATTTGAAGAATGTGAGAAAGGAAGGATGCAACGAAATGTAGTGATGCCGTTTCTCAGAAAATCATTTACGCAAAACACTATCTTCTATCTAGGTCCAAGATTGTTCAACTTGCTACCGTCAAAAATTAAAATAATTTCAGATAAGAGCAAATTCAAAACAGAAGCTGAGAAATATATTAAATCCAATTTCAACTTATTCTTGGAAGTATAAATTCAAAGTCGATAAGTCGTTCGGTTATTGTAGGTTGCACTCGGCTTTTTTCTCATACTGAACGATTACTATAATGAAAGAAAAAAATACTTGTTCTGGATCACAAACAAGCATTATGCATAGGTGACAGAACAAACAGAAAACATAATACATTTTATTTTTGTGTAATTGCATATTTGATTTTTGTATAAATAAGAAAAATTGTCAAATATTTGTAATTAGTTTGGTGAAATAAATGAAAAGGCCCCATACAAACTGTCTTTTATTAACAGCGCCTCATTTTGTTTTGTAAATAAAACACATTATTCATATGAACATTTTTGAAATTTTTATTTCATTATAAAGCTCAAGAGATACCATTAGTTATGTTCATAAAAAAACGTAAACTGTTTCCAAACATGATTATGTGTTTTTGTAGTATTCTCTGTTGTCAAATTTTCAATTTCTTGATCTATTTCATCACTAAAACTGAAGGGTCTTTCATTTACAGCGCCTCATTTTGTTTTGTGAATAAAATACATTGTTTATTCGAAAATTATTGAAATTTTTATTTCGTTATAAAGTACAATGGATACCATTAGTTATGAAATGAAACATCATTTAAATGCCTACCAAGGAAACGCTGGCAGGAATGAAGTCATTGAATCAATTTTCTATGACTCTCTCAAACAAATCAGGTCGTATGTGAGCAATTACTCGTTCAATATTGATCTGCAAATTGTCTAAATTTGCTGGATGATTGCTGTAAACCAAAGAAAGAAGTCCAGAAAAGAGCCTCATCGCTGAGATTAGTTTCTATTGAAAATCTGCATAAATTCTTATTTTTTCTAAGCACCAATTATCGAATACACGACGCTTTAAATGATCTATTGGTTTAAGTTCTTGGGTTAAAACAATTTTTTATAGATGTGAAACAAGGTTTTTTCGTAAAATTCGCCACAAAGACGTCTGGGAGATGCCCAGTTCTTGTGAACGTCGAGGAATCGATAAATTTTGGTCTTCACGAACACTTTCACGTACGGCAGCAATATTTTCTTCACTTTTTGCATTTCTTCGTCTTACTAGCACTGTACCATCTTGAAGTGTAAAATTTCTTTCAAACTTCTTAATTGTTCTTTTATCCGGATGATTATAACGACCAAAAATTGGAGTTAAAGCTCGTAAAGTTAGAGTAAGAGATCGCCTTTTTTCATAATAAATTTGGATTATTTGTGATCATTGTTGGAGTGTGTACCAGTCCATGATTAAATGGTAGACATTGACGAATACAACTGTCACAAATAAACAATAGCTGCCATGCGTGAGTTATGTCAATTTAAAAACGGGGTGTTCCCGTTGAAAGACCCTTTATTTTCATATATTTTCAATCACTTTCAATATCTCTATTATAACGCAAATAATAAGAGATATTTTTCCAATTGTACAGATCTTTTTCAGGGAAAATTAAAAAAAGTTGAAGGAACAGTAGCTCGCCAAAAATCCTCTTTCGATTGCCAGAAGCAATCAAAAAATGTCATATGTCATATGTAGCTTTTTTAAGAAGTAATTCAAAGATTTGAAAATTTCAGGAGAAATGGATTCTTGAACAAGCGTGCAAAAGCTTCGTCTTCACGCCATTTTTCTACACAGGCTGGAGAATAAGGTTGAATTTGAATTCATTATATTTTTTAAATTGGATCTTATCAAAGGATATTAAATTCAAACATGGAAATTTGTAGTGACAAAAATAATTTCGTTACAATATAAATATATAATTATCGACTCAGAGGTTCAATATTGAGTAAACAGGAGTAATATAGCATGACAATATATATGTAATCAGCTGAAGGTGATTAAAAATAATTGGAATTTCTCAGAAGCAATATCAATTCACTATGCAGAAATTCCTGTTTTTGGATAAACAATGAATACACCTCATTTCATTATCAGCTCGGTGAAGTTCTGACATTACTTAAATATGCTACCTATGGCATTGTCAATGATTTATTCATAAGCAGCAAAGTGTATGTTTGTCGATATTATTTTCAGAATCTTATCGTACCGTTGTATATAAACAACTACACTTCAATTTTCATTTCAGTAAATATTTTATTTTGTATTGAAAGTGCTCAGGTGAGAGTTTTAAATGACCCCAAATATTGGAGATACAATTTCGAAAAAATCATACTGGGAACTATTTTCGCATACCGATGTACTAAATTACTCATTTTCAGTTTGATTAAGTGATGAATCTTAGACATGAATGAATTAACAGTGGACAGTTATGAATATCAGTTTCTTGAAAAATCTGGAAGGTCTCAATAAAAATTTGGTTGTTGAAAGTAGAATAATGTCGTGCATGCTTGAAAGACTCGCCTTTCTCCCTTCTATCTTTTTACTTGAGAAAGAATGAAAACAATATAAAGTGTACAAATCTTTATATAGTTTTCATACTTTTTGCCGAAAAAAGTTAAAAAAATCATATATCTTCTTGAAATTGCGTAATAGTCTTCGTATTGTTATTTAACATCCAATTACTAAATTCAAATATCATATTTAATTCCGATCGGCTCAGTAGTTACGGAACTATTGAGATAATAAGAAAAAAGGTCAAATCTAAATTACTGCGGAATCATTGGAGCGATTTTGCCAATTAACGAACCCAACCGAGATATTTATGCTCCAAATTTGCTCTGAAACTTTCGAGTTTCTAGCTCTTTCCTCTAAATTCCAATGAATGGGATGAATATAAAAACATTCTTTTGAATGAAATACGATAAATATTGTGTTGTTCGGAAAGTAATTAGTTTTTTTTGGGAAAATTAAAGAAAATTTTCGTTTAATGAATAAATATTTTATTAAATTATATCAGGTGTTTTTCTTAAAGTGATAGAACTTTCGATAGGAATAACTGTGATTTGACAGAAGGTAATGGCCATGTTGTTTTGACATTTCTGTTCAGTAAGCATTGACAAATCATCATGGAAAGACTCACGCCGCAACAACGTTCACAAATTGTTGAAATTTATTTTCAAAATCAGTGTTCTATTCGCCAAACTTATAGAGCACTTCGTGAAATTTATGGTTTACATAATCGTCCATCAGAGCAGCTTATTCGTCGAACTATCGATAGATTTCGGCCAAAATTTTCTCTACTCGATGCAACAACAAAAACAAGACAAAGAACTGTTTTTTGAAAACTAAAGCCACTTGAGGATAATATGCGTCGTTTGTTGGCTGATTGGGCCCGAGAACAGCTTGAAGTTGATCGAAAAAAAAACAACAACAAAGACAAGACAAAGAACTGTACGTACAGAAGAAAATATCGCTGCTGTAAGTCATAGTGTTAATGATGATCCAGATTTGTCTGTTCGTCAACGTTCACAACAAGCTAGACTCTGTGCATCCACCACATGGAAAATTTTTCGTGAAGATCCAACTGGTTCAAGAACTTGACCAAAATAAGCGTCGTTTGTTTGCTGATTGGGCCCTAGAACAGCTTGAATTTGATCCACATTTTTATCATGAAATTGTGTTTAGTGATGAACTTATTTCTGGTTGAACGGCTATGTAAACGAGCCAAATGGCCGTATATGGAGTGGAAACAATCCTCAAGAATTTCTGCAGGTTCCATTGCATCCTGAAAAATGCACTTTATGGTGTGCTTTACACGCTGGAGGCATCATCGGTCCATAGTTCTTTAAAAACGATGCTGGAGCTAATGTTACAGTGAATGGTGCTCGCTACAGGTCGATGATCAATGATCATTTGTTTCAAAATTTGAATGGTATCGACTCAGAAGTGTTTTGGTTCCAACAAAATGGTGCTACACCTCATGCTGCTACCGTAACAATCGATTTATTGAAAGAAAGATTTGGCGATAACATTTTTTCGAGAAATGCTCCAATGAATTGGCCTCCAAGATGTCAACCAGAAACAATAGAAGCTTTGAAAGCCAACATAACTCTTGTTATTGATGAAATAAGGCCTGAATTACTCGAAAAAGTGGTTCAGAATTGGTCTGGTCCAATGCGGTTCCTCAGAGCTAGTCGTGGTGGACATAGGCCAGAAATTATTTTTAAAACATAAATGTCATAAAATTATCATTCAAATAAAAAAAAATTCGGCTTCAATTTTAATTTAAATGTGTTTTATTTCAATTTAAATTTCTATAACTTTCTTCTTCTCTTTTAAAAGAAACTAAAGACCGATTCTGGGAGGAAAAGTGTTACCAAATCGAGAACTATATAGGTGGAGCACAATCAACGGAAGTGTGGAGAACAATTAGATCACTCAAAACCAACGAGACACATAAAACACTGAATATAATTAACATGAAGGACTGGGAAGATCATTACAAAACGCTTTTAACTGAAAACAGAGACTACGCAAGGAATGAAGCAGAAGAAGGATATAGCCATGATCACCATAACCCTAATATGACAATAACTATAGAAGAAACGCAGCAACAACTGAAGAGAATGAAGAATGGAAGATCTCCCGGCCCTGGAGATATACCGATAGAGTTGGTCAAATATGGGGGTACAGAAATAGTCAAAAGACTGACGACTTTTTTGAATAGATGCTTTAATACGAAAACAACCCCAAAAGAATGGAAACATGCCTACCTGGTTTCGGTTTTCAAAAAAGGAGACCGGAGGGATCCCAATTGCTACAGAGGCCTCAGCATTACCAGCAGCTTGAGCCGCCTTTATGGTAAAATTTTAAGCTCTAAACTCAGCAAAGAGATGGACAGTGGCATAAGTGAACAGCAATCTGGATTTAGAATGGGACGCTCATGTGTGGACAACCTATTTGTGCTACAACAACTGGCAGAGAAAAGAATATCGACAGGAGAGAGGTACACATGGTCTTCGTTGATTTGGAAAAGGCTTATGATACTATTCCCCGTCAGAAACTATGGGAAGCATTGAAAATATTGAAGATCAATAAACAAATGCTGTTGATTGTCCAAGAAATGTACAGAGATAATACTGCCTCTATCAGAATTGGCAAACAGTTATCAAAGCCAATTAATATATCAAAGGGGCTGAGGCAGGGATGTAGTTTGTCACCTCTGTTGTTCAACCTTTATGTCGAGGTGGTGTTGGCTAGGTGGGAAAGGAGCTGCGGAGAGATGGGTATACCTGTGGGGGACCACAAATTATACTCATTGAGCTTTGCAGACGATCAGGTCATCTTAGCACAGGATTCTTTTGATATTGAATATATGATCAAAAGATTGTACAGGGAATATGAACAATGGGGCCTGAGCGTGAATCTGAAAAAGACCGAATATCTGGTCGTAAACAGTGAAGCAAGTTTTGAGGTGCTCATTGACGAAGACACGAAAATTAAACAAGTAGATCAGTTCAAGTACTTAGGTGCGGTCGTTGACAGAAATGGCATTGGTGGAGTCGAGATAAAACAGAGAATTCAAGGGGCAAGAAAGATTATTGGTTGTCTTAACTCTTTGTGGTGGGATAGAGGAATCTCCAATCGTACGAAGATACGGGTAGGAAGAACGATGGTGGAATCGACTCTGTGTTATGGCAGTGAAATATGGACCATTAACGCTGACCTAAAACGCAGACTGAACGCAGTTGAGATGGACTATCTGAGACGAAGTGCAAGAACATCAAGGCTACAACATGTCACCAATGATAGCATAAGGGATCGGTTACAGGCCAGAGAAACCGTAATAGACCGAATCGAAATCCAAAGTCTAAGATGGTTTGGACACTTGATGAGAATGCCCGAATATCGATGGCCGAGGCGGTTATTTGAGTGGGTCCCACCAGGACGGAGGAAAAGAGGAAGATCGAGACGCTCTTGGAATGAGGGAGTGCACCAATCTATGGAACAGAGACAGTTGAACGTGGAACTGACACAGGATCGCGAGGCTTGGAGAGGAGGACTGGGTAGACGGCACTAGGCTGTATCTTACTAATATGTGATGTACCATATTGTTAAGCCCAGAATATATATATATATATATATATATATATATATATATATATATATATATTTCTATCACTTTAAAAAAACACCCCATATATTGGCCACCTTTTGCGTTCTTTCTGGTAGTAGCATGATTTCACGCTCATAAAACTTTTGGTCTTTGCTGGCAAAAAAATGATCCACGCTATTTTTGACCTCTTCATATGAAATAAAGGTTTTACCATCCAAAAATAATAATCCGAAGATGCCAGCTCTGGATTATATGAAGGGTGTGGAAGTATATCCCATTCAAGCTGTAAAAGCTTTTGGCGATTGACCAATTATAACGTCTCGCTTTATCTTGATGGAACACTACACCTTTTATGTTGATTAATTCTGTCCTTCTCTGTTGAAGTACGTCATTCAATTTGTCGAGCTGATCATAATAGACTTCCGAATTAATAGTTGAGTTATCCGGTAAAAACTCAAAAAAAAAAAAGATTCCTTTAAAATCCCACCAAACAGGCAGCATCACCTTTTTAATGGATACTGGCTTTCGAAATGCTTTGAGCTGGTTCATTTTTTTTGTTCCATAATCTTTTGCATTTGACATTTTCATATACAACCTATTTTTCGTCCCCAGTAATGAAGCGCTTCAAAAATTGATACTTTTCGTGACGTTTGGGAAGCTAATCGCAAACGTCAACGCAACGACACAAATTTCCCTCCGTGAGGATATGAGCTCGATATGTGGAGCTTCGAGATTAAATCTTGGCCTTTTTAGTGCTCATTAATAGTTGAATTCGATGAATTCAACCTCTCACTGATATTACCTGTTGTTATTCATCGATTTGCATCAACTAATGCTTTTATCATTTTCAAACCGCCTTCCGGAACGTGGTGCATCTTCGACATCAAAATTGCCAAATCGAAGTTTGGCAAACCAGTTCTGACACTGGCGTACTGTCAACACATCTTCTCCATACACATCGGTTAATTTCTTTCTGGCTTGAACAGCAGTTTTACCTTTTCCATAGTAAAAAAGTAAAATATGACGAAAATGCTGCTTAAGCTATCCATATTTTAAAGGGCACCAACCAAAAAGACTGCGTCGAATGAATCAATTGAACTATTTCACACACAAGCCTTGCTATATCAGCTCTCAAAACATATAATGATTATATGGCTTAAGTGTGAAGTTAGGTTTGCAAAAATACAATTAAATCCTCTCTAGGGAAAAAACGAAATTCCTTTCCGAAAAACCTCATAGTTAATTCAGCTCAAAGCGTTCACAACTGGAGCATCAACACAATATAATTCAAGAATGAATAAAGATGATACAAACAACACTTAAATAAACATGAGTTAATATAATACAGTACAATATCTTCACACCTCATTAGACCACCTCGGTCGACTTCTCTTTGTGGGTACTTAGTTTACTGAACAATGGCATTCTGTTTCCAACACGAATACCCATCACTCTTGAGCATTCTCTTCTGACAACAGTCGCCATTTTATTTTATGTTTACACTGCGCAAGTCTACGAGCGACCATAGACTATTCCTTTCAGCATTGACAGTGATGGAAGTAGGCTTATTTTTCAACGATGGATGATATCTACTCGAGTCGATTTGAGTTTTGATCTGTTACACAAATGTATATTGCACTGTCCTGTTACGAAGACGTTTTTTGCCATAGCTCATACTCCTCATTATACTTAATTAATATGTTTATCTAAACTAGGACTAATAAAGGCTTTTAGTATTTTTATTTTACCACAGCAATCTGACAATTTTTCTTTCACAGAATGAGATTCGTAACAGCGCTATTCATCCTTCATCACTACTTTACTGATCATGCAGATGCTCAGTGTAAGCAGAGTCCAACAACAGTTGGGGGATCGTTCCCAAAATTAAAACAAGGCCAACTTTGTTCAGGCGATCTGGTTTTTTCGGAGGCGTTCGACAATTTGAATGAGGGTCTCTGGAACCACGAAAACCTAGTAAACGGAGCTGGGGTCTGTGACTTTGTTGAGTTTCTGAATGTAATCTATCTAACTTGGTTTATTTGTTTCAGAATGGGGAGTTTGAACAGTATGTCAACGACAGATCTATAAGCTATGCGAAAGATGGGAAGCTTTTCATTCAACCGAAAGTAGTTGGTGATGGTCCCTTACATGAGTAAGTTGCTTTCACTAACTGGAAAAGATGAAATTATAATTCGCCCTCAATCATTGAGATTGATATATTGTTAGGTTTCATTCAGATATCTACATTATAGAATATTTTCCTTGTTCTGTGTGTTTAGAGATAGCGACATTCAAATATGTTTACTTCTTCTTCAAATATTGATGATTAATTGCTTTGGACACTTAGCTAGTTCAGAAAGGGTCACTCAACTGGCTTTATGTGTAGGTGCGAAGTGCACTTTGGGGAAAATAAGGGAGAAAACCTCATCCTGTTAACCCCAACATATTCTGTAGTCTTATTAAGAATTCAGAGATCAGCAACCTTATAATATCCTAAAATATAGTTGAATTGCAAATATGGAAAAACAGCAGTCAAGTGGACAAAGACAATTGGACAATAGGAACATGTGACAAAGACCTTCGATGTAGTTCAAACAATAACCCTTTGATCGCAAATCCTCCATTCATAAACCTACTATTAATTAGTTCATAATAATCTAGATATCTTTGGTCAGGCATGTCTTGTGAGATACTCTGCTGCGGATTTAACTTACTATCGGGTATTTTTAAAGTGATAGAATTTTAAATTAAAATAAAACACATTTTAACTAAGATTGAAGCCATTTTTTTATTTGAAAGGTAAATTTATGACATTTATATTTCAAAAATAATTTCCGGCATATGTCCACCACGACTAGCTCTGAGGAACCGCATTTGACCAGACCAATTTTGGACCACTTTTTCGAGTAATTCAGGCCTTATTTCATCAATAACACCAGTTATGTTGGATTCCAAAGCGTCTATTGTTTTTGGTTTATCAGCATAAAACGAAGACTCTTCATAACCCCAAAGAAAATAATCCAGTGGAGTTATGTCGCATGATCTTGGAGGCCAATCAATTGGACCATTTCTCGAAATAATGTTATCGCCAGATCTTTTTTTTTCAATAAATAAATTGTGACAGTAGCAGCATAAGGTGTCGCACCATCTTGTTGGAACCAAAACACTTCTGGGTCGATACCATTCAAATTTTGAAACAAATAATCATTGATCATCGATCTGTAACGAGCACCAGTAACATTAGTTCCAGCATCGTTTTCAAAGAAATATGGACCGATGATGCCTCCAGCGTGTAAAGCACACCATACAGTGCATTTTTCTGGATGCAATGGAACCTGCAGAACTTCTTGAGGATTGTTTTCACTCCATATACGCCAATTTTGGTTGTTTACATAGCTGTTCAACCAGAAATGAGCTTCATCACTAAACACAATTTTACGATAAAAATGTGGATCAACTTCAAGCTGTTCTAAAGCCCAATCAGCAAACAAACGACGCTTATTATGGTCAAGTGGCTTTAGTTCTTGAACCAGTTGGGTGTAGACCAAGATCTTCACGCAAGATTTTCCATGTGGTGGATGTACAGAGTCCAACTTGTTGTGATCGTCGACGAATAGACAAATCTGGATCATCTTTAACACTACGACTTACAGCAGCGATATTTTCTTCTGTACGTACAGTTCTTTGTCTTGTTGTTGTTGTTGCATCGAGTGAAGAAAATGTTGTACGAGATCTATCGATAGTTCGACGAATAAGCTTCTCTGATGGACGATTATGTAAACCATAAATTTCACGAAGTGCTCTATAAGTTTGGCGAATAGAACACGGATTTTGAAAATAAATTTCAACAATTTGTAAACGTTGTTGCGGCGTCAGTCTTTCCATGATAATTTGTCAATACTCACAGCTATCCCTATCGAATGTCCTATCACTCTAAAAACACACCCGATACTCTGTATAATAGCTATTTCTTATAATATTGTCGTTCAAGAATATCTTGTTGCAACATTCTGATACACATGATTATTGTGTCAACTTTTCTATTGTGGATTCACATTTCGTTAACTCTAAACACTCTGAATTCTCAAAAATAGTTTCATCATTAACCACCTCCAATACCAAAAAATGGAAGGCATGTAAGAACAATTTCATGTAAGAAAAAAGTTGAATGGGCAATTCAGATTAAAATGAACAGAGCGCATTAACTGGAGCGTTAATATTGTAAAATAAAGAATCGTGTTCATTTTCTGAAAAAGGAAAACTGAACACTCCTCAACCGACGTTTTGTCTCTAACTAACTAAAAGTTGTTTCAATAAGCGCGCAAGATTTGGATTGCGCGCCATGTTTGACAGTCATAATGTCACATGATTATTACGTGACAGATAGAAAGTTGACAGATGGTAGTTAGTAAACATGGAGCATTACACGGTAGAACAAAGCGAACTGATTGTCAAAAATTATTATCAAAATGGTGAAAATTTAATTGCCACTATTCGTAAAGTGCGTCCAATGTTCGATAAAAATAATGTGCCCCGTTCATCTTCTGTGAAAAAAATAATCAAAAAAGTACACGTTCGGTTAGTGATGTGAAACATACGATACGAGCTCGTAGAGCAAAATATCCCGGCAGTTCGCGAGAGTGTGACAAAGAGGCCAGAGACGTCAATTCGCAATGGGGCACAAGAATTAGATATTTCAACAGGCACTCTTCAGCGAATTCTCACAAAAAAATTACAGCTGCATGGTTACAAAATCAAACTGACTCAACAACTTTTACCAGTAGACGATCTTGCACGAATTTTCTCCTAGTCGTGTCATTTCCCGATTTGGTGACCAGAATTGGCCTACACGCTCTTGCGATTTAACGCCTTTAGACTTCTGGCTGTGGTGTTCTCTGAAGTCACAAATTTTCCAAATGGATATTTTCTAAATCAATAAACATTCCAATGCTTTGCTACAGAAAACCATGTTTTATTGAACACTGAAATCTTATTGAAGCACCCTTTGGACACGCCATTCTATCCAGTTCTATACGTTGTCCTCGAACAAGGTCTACGAAGCGACAATAGACTCTAACCTATTATTGCATTGGCAGAGTGATATGTAGGCATAAATTCCATGTCGCCTAAATTTTTACTAATAGAATATATGGATCTCCTCAATATCAGCAGTAGCATAAGCCACTAGAAAATAAATTTGAAAATATAGATTTGTCCTTTAAATTGCCCCCCATGGCATTATATCTTGTCGCGATGGGGGCGCTTGTCTTGACTAGGACCCTAGTTTCATCCCGGTGAAATGGTATTGCCATTCGCGCCAGTCGCTGGACCTGTGTGGTGGAAGATCTTCCGAATGGGGCCCTAGTTTTGCCGATATGGTGGAATGGAGGGATGAGCCAGTTGATTAACTCAGTGACAGGATCTCCGTCGCAGCACAGGGCATCTTCCTTAAAACTAGCCTACTCTACCCTATTGCGGTAAATCTCCGGATTTTTCTGTCCAATGGCCGAGTCCGTTATGTAGCATACTGCGTTACCTTGGGAGAGTGGATGCCCACAGGAGGTACCTGCACCACCTGGCCACTTGGTTGGTGTTGGACTCGAGGGGGTAATGGTTGAAAGTCCGCATGCTGGACTAGGGAGGTATTTCGCTTATCTGTTCGCAAACACTCATGTTCGGGATATTCTCATGAAATGTCTTAGGGTTTAGCGTTACTTGACGGTTCAACCGGCCTCGTTCTGAAGCTGGATCTATTGTGAGACGTTTCAGAGTTTGTGGATATCGACAAAACGGCTAGTCCGTTGGTGCTTGACGCCAGGATCAATCGAAATACTTCACATGGCTTCGTGGGTCTTGACGTACAGGCTGGACTGACGGTGCTCGTCGATCAATTGAGGCATCAATCTTGGGATTATCTTAGTTCATGAGACTGCGTTCGGATGGATGGATAAGAAGTCCTTCCGATGTGTGAGTTGCGTCCCAAATAACGCGGGTACTGACAATGCATAGCCAGTAAAGTTTGGATAGTGCTTCGCTGCTACCAGTCAGACGGTTGTTTGTTTTCGAACTGAAGTCCAAACTGGAAGCTGGTGAGTTCATCTCTTCGGAGGGGTTCTCGCTTCGCGCGATGATATAGCGTAATGCTTATCACACTTTCTGCCTTTGGGGACAGACTGCGGAGACTGCTGAGTACTCACTTGGTGGAAAAGCTTCGCTCACATGCCAATACAACTATGATGGTAGAATTCACGTGTCCTTTAGATTACACTATCTCATCAGAGGAAGTAGGTTGATTTCGCAGTGTTTTGACGGACGATACCAAAAGTATCTCATCTTCATAATTGTTGTCAGGCTAGCTGAAATTATGTAGTTGAAACTTGAGACACTTACATATTGAAGAAAATATTGAATAAGAAAACAAGGAATCATTTTTTCATAAAGAAATATTATATCCCACATTATCACTATATTAGGTTTTTTCTGCAAATTTTTCAGTGGATTTTTCAATCCAGTTCAGAGCGCTAGGATGACAACGGCCGGAAAATTCACCTTCAAATATGGAAAACTTGAAACTAGAGCACAAATCCCAGCTGGTGATTGGTTATGGCCAGGTGAATTTGAAAAGTTAATTTTAATACGTATAATAACTGTGTCATTGTTCACTTTTGTGGAAATGGATAAGTCAGTAAAAGGAATTGCCACATTTGGAGTGCACTAACATTTGAGTGCCTCTATTGCAACGTATGAATGGTGCAGATTGCCAACATACGACGTCAAAATACAATCTGAATCAATCTGATAAGTGTGTGAAAATAAGAACGTGACTTCACTCAACGTTCGCATTATTCGCGGCTGCAACATGCCATAAATCGTATTTAAACATTAATGCTATGATATCTGTCGAATTGAAGTGCTACAGCACTATAAATATTTTTTTAAAAAGAGTGTACTAAGCATGTGAAAATTTAATTCGAGGGATTATTTCCCAGAAAATTATAAGCTGTGTTTTCTATGGCTTTTTTTCAAAAATTCACAGACAAAAATTTGACCCCCAGAACTGAGAAACGAAGAATTTTCGAAGGTTTTTTAAAAAAAAGTCAACTTCTGTTTTCAGAGGTACGAATTTCCATTATGACCATCATGAGTTTGTTCCGAAAGAATGACCACCATGAAGGTGGCATCAATCCCCAACATTTTTTGAATGGGGAAGAGATGTCGGGTGTTGGTTAGTTTGGAAGTTATTCATGTTCAGTATACAACCCAGTTAAAATTTTCAAAATCGGTTGACTATTCACGAAATAATGCAATATTAAACGTCAAAAGGTGATGTTTAAGAGAGAGTTGAACCGCCCAAACTCAAGAAACTGAGAGCTTTGAAGAATTCGAAAATAATTTTCAAGTTTTGTATTAGGAAGAAAGAATTCCTATGACGACATTGTTCCGAAAGAACCACCTGAGTGTGGCAACAACCCCCTAATTTTTTTTTAATTGGAAAGAGATGGCGGATGTGTTTCAGTTAAGAAGCTTTTTTGTTTCCTAAACATCCTTGTTGGGATTTTCAAATTCGGTGGTTTTTTCCAAGCAATTTGATATATATATATATATATATATTTTTTTTTCCGATCCCCAGCTTCCATCCTCTTCGGTCTTCCCAATCTCCTGGCTGTAGATTCCTCTCAGACATCGCATTCTGAATTCCGCCAATACATGTTTTTTTGGTCTCCTCCTTTTTCTCCTTTCCGTTGGTTGCCATTTCAGGACCATTTTGGGAATGCGATTTTCTTGCCTCCTTTCTACATGGCCGTACCATACTAATTGCCGTCTATGTGTTTCCTCAATGATCGTATCTTCCACCCTCATTATGTTCCCTATTTCCTCGTTTCTCACTCATTCTAATCTCGACTTACCGGCAGATCTACGCCAAAAATCCATCTCCAAGGCCATCAGACGACGTTCCATATTTTTATTCAACTGCCAACTCGCATCCATAGAGCACTATGCTCTTGAATATGGCATTATATATTTGATGTTTTCGCTCTCTAGAAATTTGCTTAGACCACAGGATAGAATTCAGACATCCGATCACTTGTCTTCCTTTTATAATTCGATCTTCTATCTCCTTTTCTGTTCGACTTCCTTTATCCAAGGTAGGTGTACTTTTTGCACGAGCTGATACGAGTGTTTTGGTCCACTTGAAGGTCATCCACCTCATTGCTGTCAACACACAGATACTGCGTCTTCGTTCTGTTCACTGATAGACCCCAATCTTCAAATTCTTTGAAAAGTCTTCTGGCCATAAACTCCAGATCTTTCGAGCCCTGAGCAACCACCACCTGGTCGTCTGCAAAGTACAATATATAGAGTGTCGTATCATCAGTCAGGGGTATGCCCATTCCACCGCATGCTCTCCTCCACTTCTTCAAGACCTTCGTTCAAATATATTTGAAACAACGTTGGGGAAAGGCAGTATCCCTGTCCAAGGCCTTTAGTTGTTTTAAACCCCTCCGAGAGACTATCGCCTACTTTACCCGAGATATAGAGCCATCGTACAGCTGTTTCACAGCTTTTTATTATGGTGGTATCTATTAGAAACTGTTTCAAGACTCTCCAGAGCTTCTGAACTGGTACCGTATCATAGGCCTTGGCCAAGTCCACGAAAAGCAGATGAACCTGTCTACCCGTTGCCACTTTTTTCTCACTTAATTGCAGTAAGCTGAAAATATGATCAATGTATGATCTTCTAGCTCGAAATCCCGCCTGCTGTTCTATTTCATGAGGGTCATATTCTTTCTCGATCAAATTCCTTAATATTTTTCCGTACAGCCGACTCATAGTACTCGTGACAGAGATACCTCTATAATTATCGCAGTTGTCGCGTGATCCTTTCTTATGGTGTTATCCATCCTTCCTTCAATGACTTTATAGCTGTCCTTATCATATCCACAGTAACGTCAATGTGTAGGCCTTGTATGTTGAACTTTGTTGGAGAAGTGGTTGTGTATTTTGGTCTATCCACAGCAAGTGCTCTCAAGTAGTGTCGTTGTCAGGCATTCAACTGAATTGATGATATCCGGGTTTTGTAAGACGAGTTAGTTCTCATTGATTTTAACATTTTCCACGCCTCCGAAGATCTTGTCCCTCCCATGAAGGAATCCAGTTCTCGCAATTTATTTTCCCATGTCTCCTTTTTATTCTGGCTAACGTGCTTCTTATATTTTTTATATGAGGTTTTATCGTTAGGGTTTTTACTGCTCAGCCACTGTTTGAAAGCTTCTTGTTTTCTACTTCTGTTTTCTTCAAGAATTGTATTCCATGTAATATCACCATTGTATATCGTGAAGTGTTTATTCTTGTGACCAATAGCTTCATATGCTGCAGAGTGTATGGACTTAAGTATATGTTTGTATAGTTGTTCCGTCTCATGTGTAAGATACTCGTCTTTCAGTTTGTTGTCCAGTCAAGACTGGTAGAGGTTCTTGGTACTTTCATCGTTCAGGCCCCAAAGGTTATACTTGGTGAGATTGAGTTTTTCATCGTGTGCTTGATTTTCTGTCCTATAGTTGGGTTTCAACAGAATTACCATTCTTGATGTTAGGATGTGGTGGTCTGATCCACACCTACCCCTGTATACTCTGGTATCTTGAACTTGCCATTTTGTTTTTTGTCCAATAATGGCAAAGTCAATGATGGATCTGAGGCCTGTTGTATCTTGATACCAAGTGTATTTATGTATGTTTTTATGTTTAAAGATGCCGTTTAATATTTTTAGTTCGTGTTCTTTGCACACATGTAAAAGTCGCTGACCATTATTGTTCAATGTTTCCTCGCCGTATTTACCAACCACACAGTCCTTATCCATGTTTCCCGTTCGAGCATTGAAGTTTCCGAGTGGTATTATTTCCCGATTTATTCCTGCATCAGCAATTGTTTCTCTAAGTAAGTCATAAAACTCATCTTTCTCAGTTTGGCTTGCGTCTTCGTTAGGACCCTACACACCAATAACCGACACTCCGTACATCCACGTATTTTCAGACTGGCTGTAACAAGTCACTCGTGTATTGCCTTCCAACTGGTGAGCCATTTCTGATATTTTTGGCTTATAATAATTGAGACTCCTTTGCATGATCTGTTTGATGTTGCTACTCCGCTGTAAATGTGTATATAGTCTGCAGCATATTTGACTCCATTTCCTTTCTTCTTAGTCTCCGCTAGTACTGCCATGTCGATCTTTGCTTGTTTCAGGCCCTTGAATACATCTTCTGTCTTTGTTCTCAATCCTTGAACGTTCCAGGTTCCAAAAATCAATTCCTTATTCCGTGTTCTTTTCCGTCCAATTTCCGAGGCTGAATGCTGAGATTTTCAGCGAAAAATTTTTTTTTACAAGTAATGGGCTCCTGGCCCATTGCCAAAACCCCCAACCTGGAGGACCAGGTAATTTGTCATCAGGGTTGTCTTCCTCTAGTCTTTGATGAACCAACATCTGCCTGCAAGACTGCAGGATTGCCGTACCCTGGCAGGAGCCCTTACGGGGTGCTATCATCCGGGCCAGATGAACCCCGTTTTTTTACGAGGTTTTTACTCCTCCCCCTCCTTCTTTCCCACCTCTTGAGTGATGCGACCCCAGGCTTGGGACTGGTATAGCGAAGTTATTGAACATTATTAATATGAAGGGTAACTCAAACAGAAACCCAATACATTCAAATACCAGATCTGTAAGTGATGATAGGGAACATCCAAAGTCTCAAATCCAAATAAGATGCAGAAACGAAAGAATGAAACACATTTGAGAAAGAATCTTCGAAAAAATAGTATACATTGTAATGAATTTCATGCGTTTCACACATTTTCCCATCATGAACGATAAGGAAATCGAATTTTTTTAAATTAAAAATATTCAAAACTCAAATTTTTTCGCCATTAAATGTACAGAAAAAACTTCTCAATTAAACCACATCCAACATCTCCTCCCTATTCAAAAAATGGTGGGAGTTCTTGCCTTCATTAGACGGTTTTTTGGAACAGCGTCATCATAGGAATTCTTTCTCCCTAATACAGAACTTGAAAAGGATTTTTGTATATTGAATTGTATCAGTCCTTACTTGGTGAAAATCCATATTAAATAATTTGAATTAAGGTTATTCTGATTTTCAGAAATTTTTATTGTTAAACTCACAACAATTGTTTCGCTATCACAGTAGCATCATCAGGCAAGATCACATTTTGAATAACTAAGCTTGTTTCCGAAATCCGTGGCTATTTATATTACAGTAACTATTATAAATTTTTATTGAGCACTAAAAACCAAAAAAGGGTCCCTGCAAATTCCAGCTTATCTGAATATATTTAACAGAGGTGAGCTATTTAAATCTATTTGTTCGTTAAGTAATATTCCAATTTTATTATGTTTATTTATCTCTAGGGATTCTAACAGATTTAAGGCATAACTTTTGCTTTCTATATGTAGAATTTCAAAGTTATGGTTGAAAGTATGTCCTGTTTCTAACAAATGGTTGGAATATGTAGAATTGCTTTTATTATTGAGGAAACTCTTCAAATGTTCACACATCCTATGACGGAAAGTTCTTCCAGTTTGACCTATGTAAATTTTAGGGCAGTCACCGCAGGTTAACTTATAAACCCCAGATTTATCATCCTTATGTGTGTAGTCTTTATTATTTTTGATAAATTTACTCAAGTTTAAATTAGTTTTAAATGAAGTTCTCAAATTATATTTATTTTTGAGGTATGTAGCAATTTTCTCAGAAATACCTTTAGTAAGGTATTTTTCTGCACCAATTTATGAACTTCAATGGACTCCAGATAGTTGAGCTCCATTCCTTTTGATCCCACATGTAATATTTTAAGGTTGTCGATGGTTGGGAATATGTGGCCATTCTCGATACATGTGTTACGACGGTGGAGCTCCTTGTATTTTTGGACGAATCCATTCGATGTTCATTATACCTTTTATAATACGAACGTCCTGTCTGGCCTATATATTTTTTATTGTAAGTTGAACATGTTCACTCATTCTCCAAAAATAAAAGAAGCTCCACCCTCGCAACACATTGCATCAAGAATGGCCACATATTCCCAACCATCAACAATCTTAAAATATTACATGTGGAATCAAAACGAACGAAGCTCAACTATCTGGAGTCCATTGAAGTTCATAAATTGGTGCAGAAAAATATTCTTGAGATAATGAATGATCAAACTGATCTATGTTATTTCCAAATTTTTAATGCATTCAACTAACATCCTACCCTAATAATTATCCAAAAATTTTTATTTCATTTTCCTCACATCTGGTGGAGACAAAATTCTTGTAACTCTCGCTTTTTATTGTCACTGCGTTGTACCTGACTCTACATTAAATACCCTGTACCATGTGCTTAAGAGTCAGTTGCCTGAAGATGGACGAAAGTTCGAAACTAGTTGCAAAAATGTAAACCTTACATATTGTAAAACATCTGAAAATTGTTGGTAGTAAAACATAGTTATAAACAATTTGTTTTTATTATGATCAACTTCCAAATACTAACGGCTGAAACAGTTCAATATCTTAAGGTTCCTGTTAATATTCATGTTAACCTTTCAGCAATCTGGATGTTGCCTGCTACTTCAAAATACGGAGGTTGGCCAAGATCTGGTGAAATAGATCTTCTAGAGAGCAGAGGAAATAAAAACTTAGTCCAAGGAGGTAACAACATCGGCACTCAGTTAGTGTTCAGCACTCTGCACTGGGGAAAAAGTGCCGGTGAAAACCAATTCCAAAAGACTCACTATGAAAAAAGAAATGGTGGTGGCTATGACACAGACTACCATACCTACTTGGTTGAATGGACTCCAGATCATATGGCTTTTAGCGTCGATGGCCAGGAAATTGGCAGGGTCACTCCACCGCAAGGTGGTTTCTATGAATTCGCTCATTTATCCGGGGATAATCCCTGGTCGAGCGGAGGCAAAATGGCACCCTTCGATGAAGAATTCTTCTTGATTGTCAATGTAGCCATTGGTGCTACAAATGGCTATTTCCCAGATGATGCGACCAATCCTGGTGGAAAACCTTGGAAGAATACGTCACCTCAAGCTGCTAGGGACTTCTGGAACGGCAATGGGCAATGGAGACCTACGTGGAACGAACAAACGACACAGAGGGCTTTAAAAGTTGATTACATAAAGGTTTGGGCAATCTAAATCAAATGATACCAATTATCTTTACTAATGTTATACGTGATGACATTCATAAAATATAAAAAACGGAAGTGTTTTTGTTTGTTTGCTATCTTTCCATGCACTGAATTGTTAGTGTTGAAGCTTTATAAATGGATAGCTGGTGAGAACTGCGAAAATATTCAGAAATAGTAAATACTGACATACTCATCATGTGAGTATTTTTAAATAAGTGGTAGGACTCTTAAGAATTAACTGTGGCGTGCTCGCTCCTTGCCAAGAATTCTGCTCTGCTCTGCTATAGCTTTCCGGCGAATCCCATAGAGGACAAAGCAACAGCTTTCCGATAAAACCGAGCTCCTCGACGGCTTCAAGTAGAACAGAGAGCAAGCATTTCGACAACCGACGTTTCGACGTGAAACAAGTTACGGGCGTCATTGGCAGAATTAAATCCTCACGCCAATCTGAAGAGTTCAGAGCTGCAAGTTGGAACGAAATTAAGAGGTTAGAAGCTGCTTCATAACACCGCACCCTAAGAGCTTCAACACCATTTCAACGATATTTGTAAAATTGTAACGAAATATTGCGTTCGACTAGGAAATTCAGATTGTTACAATAATAATCCATTCTTTTAATGCCGGAGACCGTGACTTTTTCTGGTTCAGCCAGTTAATTCGTTATCGTTTGGTTTCAATTACACCTATCGGGTGATTTTTAGAATGATAGAACTTTCGATAGGGATAACTGTGGTTTAATAGAAGGTAAAACCATGTTATTTTGACATATTTCTTCAGTAAGAATTGACAAATTATCATGGACTCACGCCACAACAACGTTTACAAATTATAAACAGTGTTCTATTCACCAAACTTATAGAACACTTTGTGAAATTTATGGTTTACATTAAAGTCCATCAGAGCAGCTTATTAGTCGAACTATCGATAGATTTCGGACAACATTTTCTCTACTCCATGCAGCAACAACTGGTTGCAAGGAATGTAAACAAGCAGAATTGCCGTATATGGAGCGGAAAAAATCCTCAAAAAGTTCTGCAGGTTCCATTGCATCCTGAAAAATGCACTGTATGGTGAGCTTTACACGCTGGAGCCATCATCGGTCCATATTTCTTTAAAAACGATGCTGGAGCTAATATTACAGTGAATGGTGCTCGCTACAGATCGATGATCAATGATTATTTGTTTCAAAATTTGAATGATATCGACCCAGAAGTGTTTTGATTACAACAAGATGATGCTACACCTCATGCATCTACCGAAACAATTGATTTATTGAAAGAAAGATTTGGCGATAACATTATTTCGAGAAATGGTTCAATTAAAGGGCCTCGAAGATCATGCGACATAAATCCACTGGATTATTTTCTTTGGGGTTACGTCAAGTCATTGGTTTATGCTGATAAATCAGGAACACAATAGACGCCTTGGAAGCCAACAGAACTCGTGTTATTTATGAAACAAGACCTAAATCACTTGAAAAAGTGGTCCTAAATTGGTCTGGTCGAATGCGGTTCCTCAGAACTTGTCGTGGTGGACATATGCCGAAAATTATTTTCAAAACATAAATGTCATAACATTATCATTCAAATAAAAAAGAATGAGGCGTCAGTCTTGATATAAATGTGTTTTATTTCAATTTAAAATTCTTTCACTTTAAAAAAGACACCAATAGTTGAACCAGATGGAGTTATATTTTATTTCGCTTATTTTCGAAACTAATGAGAGCTAAAATCGTATTTTATTCAGGAGATTGACCGTTGTACAACTGAGGTATTATTTTGTAACAATTTTCTATAACGATTCTATAAAGTTTAATGTTGAAGAATTTTTGCATCGAATTATTACTGATGATAAAAAGTGGGTCCATTACGATATTCGAAAAACGTCGGGCAACATATGGACTCCTCATCATCAACTGTCAAGTTGAGAATATCATGTCGTATATTTGGTGGGACCAACTTGGTATTATGAGCTGCTACAATTAAAAGGATCACAGGAGACGTCTACTGAAGACAATTGATGCGTTTGAGCCAAAAATTGCCCGAAAAACGGCCGCAATACGCCAACAGACATGACGAAGCCCAGACATTGCTCCCTCCGATTACCATCTCTTCTGATCGATGCAACATGGCTTAGGTGACCACCACTTTTCCAAGTGCGATTAAGTCAAAAAAGGGATCAATACATGGAAAGCGGCCAAAAAACCAGCCTAGTTTCGCGTTGGGATACCTCTATTGCCAGAATGATGGGAATATGTAGTGGCTAGCGACGGACAATACTTTGAACTTTGAATGTATAACCAAATTTTCACAATAAAGCTTCAATTTTCCAAAAAACCATACAAACTTATTTATACTCCCAGTATAAGATGTAAGATAACGACAAGAAGGCTAGTGCAGAATTTCGCGAGGATCGCAAAATTGAAAGACAAAAAAGAAGTTTTGTAAGCAGAGCAGCGTTGAGCGCTCTGCTTACAGCATAGCAACAGTTGTACGATTGAGTAAATTTACCATTTTGAAAAAAAAATTTATTGAAATTGAATTTGATGAAAATTAATTTCGATTAAATAAAGTATTATAGATTATTTCCGCAATTTATAATTGACAAAAATTGTTACGTAAATACTGTGGCTTCGTCAAGTTTACATCTTGAACTAGCTCTTAACATTACATAGCTTATATAGCTAAAAACTTGAAAAGGGGATACAAATAACCATCAATTCATAGAAATAACGTTACAGAAAAATATGCGAAAAAGGGATATAAATAACCACAACATTTTTTGCTGTTACAAAAGATTCGACTAAAAGATACATTTCCATTCCTTATGTGAATAATATATCAGATAATATTGTCAAGTATTTCAAAATGAAATTTTACTTGAATGTAGCTTTTAGAATGGTTAATAATTTAGGAATTCATACTAAAAATAACAAAGACGAAAAAAATAAAGACAATAAATCAGGAGTCTTAAGTTGACTAGTGGGGATTGCCCTATGGTATATATTGGTCAAACAGGAAGGTCTTTCAAGAAAAGAATTCACGATCACCAGCGGAGTTCTTACGTCAGACTTCTCACATTCAACATATGCCAGTCATCATCCCTAATTTCAACAATAAATATGAAATTATTTATTCTAAAAATAAAACTACTAGACTCGCGCATTTGGAAGTAGTAGAAGTTAGAAGGTACAAGAATCTCCTGGACCAGAATTCTATTCTGTTCTGCTGCAGCTTCCCAGCGTAGCATATAAAGGCCGCTACCGCTTTCTGAATGCCGAGCTCACCATCCTCGCCCGATTCAAGTAGAGCAGAGTGAGAGCGTTCCGACAACCGACGTTCCGACGTGGAACAAGGTTACTGATGTCATAGGTATGCATGCGCACCACGCCTATCTGAAGAGTCCAGGTGTGCATGTTCGGAACGAATCACCGCCTCCGAAGTAAGAGGTTGATTCTCCCTCATAAGATCCATTCACTGAATTTTGAAGTAAAATAACCAGGAGAAGGCTAATAAAAAATTTCGGGAGGATCGTGGGTGATTTGAACAGGCACAAAAGCTCCTGACTTCACGTCTGTGTTTTTCACGAACTTCAACATCTCGCGAAAGCCGTTCTAGAAGAAATTATTAAAACTGGATTTCCGTCAAGAGATCTTCGGCATCTGCAGCAAACGCTTGTAGCTTGTAGGATTTAAATTGAACCCACTAATTCCCCAATTCATCAAATTCAATGAAATTCGAACGAAAACAACCGTTCAGAATCGAATTTCTAGATTGAGTTCTGCGATTGGATGTAGAATAGGAATTCCTTTCGTCTATAGGGAATGTCCTCTTTATCTTATTCAATTGAATTCTAGCGACATGATGAGATCCTGTTAAACTTTCCGACACTATTCAACAAATAATATTAAATAAGGTTATTCTGTTTTTTACAAATTTTCATTGTTATTTAATACAATTGTTTTGCTAGAATAGTAGCATCTTCAGGTAGGTTTTTTCATTCTGAATAGCATAATTTGTTTTCGAAATCGGTTGCTATTTATATTAGAATCTGTAAAAAAATTTTTAATGAGCATTAAAACTCAAAAAAGCGCCTGTGTAAATTCCAGCTCATCTGAATATATTTAACAGGGGTGAGTTATTTAAATCTAATTGATCGTTAAGTCATATTCCAATTTTGTTATGCTTATTTATCTCAAGGGATTCTAACGGGTTCAAGGCATAACATTTAATATTATTTAATATAGATTTTCATCAAGTAAAGACTGATTCAATTAAACATTAACTGAATATGTTTAACAGGGGTGAGTTACTTAAGTTTAATTGTTCGTTCATTTTATGTTCGTTCAAAAAGGTTTTATACAGATGCTACTTTTTAAATATCTCAAATATTTTCGATTTACATAGCTCCGTACAGTCATTCATTATTTTTACGTTATTGTTATTGTGAACTAATTTGAAAATATCAACAGATTCTAGATCTAATCTAAAAATTTTACTTGTAGAATCAAAGGGGAAGAAACTCGATTATCTAGAATCTGTTGAAATTATCAAATTAGTTCACAATAACAATAATGTAAAAATAATGAATGACTGTACGGAGCTATGTAAATCGAAAATATTTTAGATATTTAAAGTGTAAAATCTGTTTAAAACCTTTTTCAACGAACATAAAATGAATTTGATGAAAAGTAAACAAAAATTCAACTTTTGCCACTCATTCTTTAGAAAACAGTAATTCCTTTCGACAAAAGAAAATCTTAAGAAAATTTCACATGTAGATTCAAAAGAAAAGAAACTTGATTATTGAAATTTTCAAATTAGTTCACAACAAAAATAATGTAAAAAATAATGAATGAATGTAAGGAGCTATTTAAATCCAAATATTTGAGATATACAACAAAATAATGTAAAAATAATGAATGAGTGTACGGAGCTATGTAACCCCAAAAATTATTTGAGATATTTGAATTGGTACCATCTGTTTAACAACCTTCTTTGTCGATTGCCGACATTCCGATATCTGTTAGAAGGCCCCTCTTTTTTAACCCGGTTTTTTATCACGTTCCGCTGTACCACTATTAGGTGTTACCTACAATCTATTGAAATATTCAAAATATGTATCACTTTTGTTTAAATACCTCTGTACCACTGTTAGGTCTTCAGTTGTCTGATTATGGGATAGTTCATTTCCCGAAACTCGAGTCAGAAGAAAATGTGTAATATATATTTTTATTGGTAGTAAAACATAGTAATTTTTACAATTTGTTTTTAAGAGTTATCGAGCCATTTTCGTCCATTTTCACACGAATTGAAGCGTTGTTCAGGGAGAGCGTGTACCAGGGATGCGAATAAATGATACTCGGATGGAACCAAGTCTTCAGAATTAACTGCATGCGTTAGTATTTACCAACTGAATGACTCGATCGTTTCCTTAACCCGTTTTGATGTGTCAGGGATGCTTTAAATAGTTAGTTAACATATCGGTATCTAATGGTCAGTTTTCGGCAATTCTAAAGAAAGGCACAATCATTCCGGTTTACAAGAAAGACGATCCACATAATAACAGTATATTGCAAACTATTGCCCTGTATCAATTCTGAATTGTTTCTCGAACGTTTTTGAGAGAATTGCTTTAAATAGAATGCTTGAATAATTGAATAAATATAGTATTACCACTAACTCTCAGTACGGTGTCTGACCAGGGTATTTAAATGACACTGCTGCAAGATGTCTATAAACATCTAGATGAAGGTATTTTGTTTTTTTTTGGACAATGAAAAACAATTTTCGTATAATGAATAAATATTTTATTAAATTATATTATGGTCATTCTAGTCCAACTTCTTTTAGCATCTTTCTGGTAGTAGTATGATCGAACTCACGCTCATAAAATTTTTGGTTTGGGAGCAAAAATCTGATCCAGGTTATTGTTGGTTTCCTTATTTGAAGTAAAGATTTTATGGTCCAAAAAATTTTGCAATGATCGGAACAAAAAATAATCCGAAGGTGCCATATTTGGAGAATAAGATGGGTGTGGCAGTGTATCCCATTCAAGCTGTAAAAGCATTTGGCGAATGACAAAACTTGTATGAGGTCTTGCATTATCTTGGTGGAACACTAAACCTTTTCTGTTGATTAATTCTGGCCTTGTCAATTTGTCCAGCTGATGCCGCTCCCCAGGCATTAGATCTTGACGAGTTGGGGGCGCTTGTCATTTTTATTTTTTATTTTATTTATTAAGTAATCTACATAACAGGCAGTTCCAATAATCGATTACAATATTAAAAACTAAGTAAATCACCATTCTCAAAATAACACGATACCTCAAACTAACAACTAACTAAATGTACTCCAAATGACCTGAATCAAAATCAAATTGAGAGACACATTTAGTTGACAATGACAAATGGACCTTTTTCATTTAAATTGGCTTTCAGTTACAATTCGCATTTACTTCTAAGGATGACATCCCAATTTCAATTTTTTTTCTAAATGTTTTTACATAACATTTAATATAGAAATCTATATTCCTCAAACAATTTGCAAGAGAACACATATTGTATAGTGGGGAATTTAAACCTAGGTTGGTTCGAGGTTTAGGCAGAACAAATATATCTCTTCTTCTATTATTGAAATATGTACTACAGTTCAGGCAAATTTGTGACAACAATTCTGGATTATCTACTTCATTATGCAGTAGCTTAAAGAGAAATAATAGAATAGCAACTTTTCTTCTAAATTCTAGAGTTGTGAATTTAAACTCATTTAAGGAAGTTTGATAACTGAGATTAAAAATATACTCTCCATGTTTTTTGTAGTATAGAAATCTTAGGAATTTTTTCTGTACCTTTTCAATTTCATTTTTATGAATTGCATAATAGGGAGACCATATTATGGCACCATATTCCAGAATACTACGCAAAAATGCATTATGAAGTGTTAGTAACGTGGATATTTTTGTGAATTTGAATGAGTTCCTAATAATGAATCCAAGCATTCTATATGCTCTGTTTACAATATCTGTCACATGTTGCTCAAAGTTGAGTTTTTCATCTAGCGTAACTCCCAAATCCTTACATTCAGTCTTCTTAGCTAAATTTTCATTATTTGTCTTATACTGAAAATCATTTCGTTTTTTTTCCTAGTAATTGACATACTAAAGCATTTGTCAACATTAAATGAGAGGCGATTTGCCAGGGACCACTCGTAAATTCTATCTACGTCATTTTGTAGCAGAATCACATCTTCTTGACTTTTGATTTCCTTGAATAATTTAAAATCGTCCGCGATTAGTGCACATTGCGAGTCCTGAACTACTTCTGGCAGATCGTACATTAGTAATAGGAAGAATAAAGGTCCTAGATTGGACCCTTGGGGTACACCAGATCTTGTAAAAAAATCCCCTGATTCCCCTCCTTTATAAACTACATACTGCTTACTGTCTATAAGATACGATGCTGACAGCTTCAATAATCGATCTGAAAGACCAAAAGCGTATAGTTTTTTTAACATAACCTCGTGATCAACCTTGTCAAAGGCTTTGCTGAAATCTGTGAAAACAATATCTAGTTGATTATTATTTTCGACAGCTCGATTTGCCTCTTGTACAAAACATGTTAGGTTAGTTATCGTGGACCTCTTAGGTAAGAAACCATGTTGCTTTTCGCTTAGACATGGATAAACGTGATTTAAAATTTTTTCATGAATGATCGATTCGAAAAGCTTACTGGGTGCACAAATCAGTGCTACTGGCCGATAGTTTTGTATATCCTCCCTTATGCCATTTTTAAATATTGGGCAAACTTTTGAGCATTTCTATAATCTAGGGTAAGTACTGGTTTGCAAAATTAGATTATATATTATTTTGAGGGGCTTGATCAAGAGTTGTATGCATCCTTTAACTATATAAGAGGGTATCATATCTGGACCATCATGACTAGGACCCTAGTTTCGTCCTGGCGAAATGGAGGGTTAAGTCGTGGTGCCTAACGTAATGCCATTCGCGCCAGTCACTGGACCTGTGTGGTAGAAGATCTCCGAATGGGGCCCTAGTTTTGCCGTTCGGTGAAATGGAGGGCTGAGCCGGTTGATTAACTCAGTAACAGGGAGTCTGTCGCAGCAAAAGGCTTCTTCCTTAAAACTAGCGTACTCTACCCTATCGCAGTAAATCTCCGGATTTTTCTCTGTAATGGCCGAGTGCGTTATGTAGCATACTGGGTTACATCGGGGGGGTGGATTGCCCTCAGGTGTTACTTGTACCACCTGGCCACCCCATTGGTGTTGGACTCGAGAGTCGAGGTGGTTGAAAGTCCGCATGGTGGACTAGGGAGGTATTTCATTTATCTGATCGCAGAGCCCCATGTTCGAGATATTCTCATGAAATGACTCGGGGTTTAGCGGGACCTGACGGTTCGACCGGCCTTGTCCTGGCCCGGATCAATGCGTAACTTTTTAGGGTTTGTGGATCTCGACGAAATGGCTCGAGTTAACTCAAGGTGGAAGGATCCTCGAGTTAATTCTTCATTAAACAACAGCACCTGAGGGATCTTCACAGAGGATCTAGCAATATCGGGATAAAATATCTAATAATTCCGCTGCTCTATTCAAAAGGCGCCATCTTCAGAAAGGAAACCTAATTTCTATTATAAACCGCAGGTGCTGACACCACAGAATTCTCGAACACAATAGAATCAGTGAACATTTCGTAGTTTCAGACATAATCATAGTGAAGATATGAGAATCGGTTATTTGAGGAATTGCAATAAAAAGGAATCCGCGCAATCGAGATGAGAAATACGAACCGACATCACTCTAATGAAGAGGATTCTGATAACGATTCTTTTCAATATGCACCTGAAGGAGCTAATCAAATCCCTCTTTACTTCCAGATAAGGAATCTCCATTCAATACGTCGAATCACTGGCTCTTCATATCGCGAAAGGCTCTTTGGTACCTGTTCCGATATTGCTGAATCTGAGAAATGTCTATTGTTCTTTTGAATTCCTAATTTATTTCGACGTTCATATTCGAACTTTTGTGAGCTAGGATCATATAATGATATACAGGGTCTTGCAATAGTGCGTTGCGCTTCATTAGCTGACGAACCAGATATCTTAGAAATTTAATTCGAAAGCAGGTTTCTTGTACTTTCATTTACGATGCGATGACGTATAAACGACTGTTCTCTCTCAATGGCAGTGGCGAGTGGGGATGCTTTGATAGAAAGGCTCTGCAGTCTGCTTTCATTCGAACTTCAAACGTGAGATTCGTTATACCATATCGGTTGAAAATAAATACGACTATCTTCTTCCATTGTATGCGAGGAATTTATTTGTCACCATTAAATATGGATCCACCGATATAAATATGGTAAATGATAATTTTTTTAATTCTGTACCTGATTTTTCTCCTGATGATGACTTGATATCATTTTTTTCTAACCGAGATAACTGCATTTCTACCAACTATCGATTGAGGTGTTAGAAATTATAAAGTCTATTAAAAGTAGAGCAATTGGTTATGATGGTGTCAATGTACTCACCTTGAATCTATGTGTTCCTCCATATCACACATGTTCTAAATTTTTGCTTACAGTATTCTGTATTTCCGGGTCAGTGGAAAAAAGCCCTTGTTATCCCCGTGGCAAAGGTCCCTAATCTAAAGGAACTGAATAGGTTGCGATCTATAAGTATTCTGCCCGCATGATCTAAACTTTTAAAAAGAATTATGTGTAAACAAATCTGGTCGCATTTGAATCAAAGTGAAATAATTCCATCAATTCAGTCAGGTTTTGGGGTAGGTCATAGTTGCACAACAGCATTATTGCATATAACTAATATAATTAGAACAACAGATCAGGGTAAGTTGACCTTTTAGATTATTCTAAAGCGTGAAGTCTGAATCACAAAATCTTCGAGGCGATTTTGATACATGTTGGTTTTTCTAAAGGTGCGATTGCGCTCCTGTCCTCGTGTTTGACGGATTGGTTCCAGACGGTTCTTCGTGGTGGTAATATGTCATTCTTCTTGAAAATATGCAAGAGTGTACCTCAGGGTTGCATCTTGGGACCGATCCTTCAACAAATTTATTATCTCTTGTTTATTTCATTACTACGCGGGTGATAGCGTACTATATATCTTCTTTTATCCAGATGAAATTGACCAAGCGGTTGCAGCTTTGAATTTGGATTTAAATATCATTCGGGAGGTCACCGCGAAGCATTGTCTGCATCTTAATAAGAAGGAAACGGTCGCTATCCTGTTAGGCAGAAGGAACGACAGGATTGAATATCTAGAGAGTGATAACCGCATCACTATCGATTCAGAAATTGTTGAACTGCAGGACAGGGTTGAACATTTAGGTATTTGGTTGGAATGTGAAATGCGCTTTACTGATCATCAGTCTTCAGTTTTGCAGAGAGCCTACGGTATGCTAACGGTAATGTATAGGAGTAGGGAGTGTTTGATCAGAAGTGTTAGGGTGCTGCTTTGTGAATCTTTGGTGCTTTCACTTATTTACTATGCTGATTCTCTTTATGGTTCTTGTTTGAATTCCACTGACAAGCGGCGGATACAAAACTTCGGAATTCTTGTTTGCGCTTAATTTTTGGTATCAGGAAACATGATAGAATAAGTCATACCCTTAGAGACCTAAAATGCAAAATAAGAGACTTCTCCATTCAACTGTTCTGTTCATGAAGACTATTAATACGGGGACTCCGTCATACCTCTATAATAAAATTACCTTCCGAACTGATGTACACAACTTAAATATTCGCTTTAAAAGGACTCTTACTCCACCCCCACATGCAACTCAGCTTTTTCGACGATCATATTCATACTACATAATATTTTGTATCAATAGCTCAGAAGGATGACTTATATGAGCTGTTTTAGAGTATTGTTGTTCGGAATCCTTGAAGATGAGCAAAGAGGAGCATTGATGGGGTCTTGACCAAATTTATATTTTGATGTGTCTGTTTTTCAATTATCAGGGTTGTGATAGTAAAAGTGTTAGATGGTATTATTGTTCCTTTTTTTACTTTTTAAATTATAGTGTTGTTATTATTTAATCTAGAATTTTGATTATGTTTTTCTCAATGAATCTAGGTTTCATTTGAATATCAAAACAGATTTAATCTGAATTGTTTCAGCCGTTACTATTTGGTAGTTGATCATAATTAAAACAAATTGTAAAAAGTACTATGTTTTACTACCAATAAAAATATATATTACACATTTTCTTGTGACTCGAGTTTCGGGAAATGAACTAACCCATCATCAGACAACTGAAGACCTAATAGTGATTTCATTGCCCTTTTAGAACAATGCCTGTTCAAAAACTATTCTCAATTTAATAATAAAATATACGAACAATTATACGGCCTAGCTATGGGCTCACCACTGGGTCCACTCCTTGCAGACATATTCATGTCAGAAATAGAAAATAAAATCTTCAATTCGAAACTACCTGTATATATTCATTTCTGGTACAGATACGTAGACGATATTCTCATGTGTATCTCCGCAACATCCAGACAACTGAGTCAATTTTTGAATTTCTTGAATAATATTTACCCAAAAATTAAATTCAAATTAGAAAAAGAATCGAAGAACAGTATGACATTTTTAGACCTCTCGATATCACATTCAAATAGAAAAATAGAATTCAACGTGTTCAGAAAACCCACATCCACTGATATATGTATTCCTATTGATTCCAATCACCCATATTCACAAAAAATGTCAGCGTATCAATGGATGATCCATAGAGCCTTCGCATTACCCTTATCAAAAAATGACCGCGAAGCGGAAGTCCAAACTATAAAATCAATAGCCGCAAACAACGGTTTCAACCTCAATATAATAGATAATCTAATTCGACAGAAACTATCTAAAATAGCTATAAGCCAAATTTATCCCATCATAAAAACTGAAGAAAATAAAAAATTCATTTCTCTATCGTACTTTGGTAGTGTAAGTCAAAAAGTGGCCCATAGTTTTTCAAAATCAGATGTCAATATTGCCTTTAAAACGCGGAACAAATTATCATCGGTATTATTTATCGCAAAGGACCTTACTCTAAACATACACAAATCAGGAGTTTATGAGTTATCTTGTTCTACGTGCAGTAATAAATATATAGGACAAACAGGACGTTCCTTCAAGACAAGGTTCAACGAACATAAAATGAGTTTCATGAAAAATAAACAAAATTCTACTTTTTTAGAATCATTCTCTAGAAAACGGTCATTCCTTTCCCACAATAGATAATCTTAAAATTTTACATGTAGAATTAAAAGGGAAGAAACTCAATTATCTAGAATCTGTTGAAATTTTCCAATTAGTTCACAATAACAACAATGTAAAAATAATGAATGACTGTACGGAGCTATGTAAATCGCAAATATTTGAGATATTTAAAAAGGAGCATCTGTTTAAAACCTTTTTCAACGAACATAAAATGAATTTAATGAAAAATAAACAAAAATTCAACTTTTGCCACTCATTCTTTAGAAAACAGTAATTCCTTTCGACAAAAGAAAATCTTAAGAAAATTTTTCATGTAGATTCAAAAGAAAAGAAACTTGATTATTGAAATTTTCAAATAAGTTCACAATAAAAATAATGTGAAAAATAATGAATGAATGTAAATCCAAATATTTGAGATATACAACAAAATAATGTAAAAATAATGAATGACTTTACGGAGCTATGTAACCCCAAAAATTATTTAATATATTTAAATGGGTACCATCTGTTTAACAACCTCCTTTGTCGATTGCTGACATTCCGATATCTGTTAGAAGGCCCACTTTTTTAACCCGGTTTTTTATCACGTTCCGCTTGTAAACCTCTGCACCACTATTAGGTGTTACCTAGAATCTATTGAAATATTCAAAATATGTATCACTTTTGTTTGAATACCTCTCTACCACTGTTAGGTCTTCAGTTGTCTGATGATGGGATAGTTCATTTCCCGAAACTCGAGTCACAAGAAAATGTGTAATATATATTTTTATTGGTAGTAAAACATAGTAATTTTTACAATGTGTTTTAATCAGATTTAATCTGTTAGTCTTCTACAATTTTAATTCCAAAAAAATTTTCATTCAGAAAACTTTTAGAATTAAATTAATGTCTACAATAAGCATCGCTTATATTTTTTGAATAAAAAGTTTTTTGAAATTAAAATTGTAGGAGACTAACAGATTAAATCTGTTTTTATATTCAAATTTTGTTATATTTCTTCTATCAAGTAAAAACCCTTTTTCCATTTCATTAATATATCTAGGGTTAGATTGAACAGTACACTTACACAGTGTGCTGTATCTCATCCTTTTAACAGTGTAAAAATTGAATTTAATTGTTTCTTTTGTATTTTAATCGAGTTAATAAGGGCCTTTATCATTATAAATGACACAAATAATTTCTTCTGAGAAAATGAGTACCAAGATTCCTTTTCGCCATAACTGGCTTGAAAATAAGATAAATTCTACGAAAACAAAAACAAATTTGCGCCTGTGCAAAGTGATTAATTCTCCCCCACTCTGGGCAGTGGAAAAGAGCAGGAAAATATTCAAAGAGCAGTCCAGTTGAATTTTCTTCATCATTTATAACACATAGTGAAGTTATTCTTGTGCAGAGCGACTGGAACAATAGTTTCATTTGTTTTTGCATGGTAATTCCTATATTCCATAAATGATTTTCGTAACCTGGTTATGACGATTTCTATTTATTTTTAAGAGTTCTTAAAGGCTTATAAATAAATAGTTACGATTAGAAATTTTTATCATCTCATTCTGAGGTAGATAAAAGGACTTTCATGATGATAATGTATGCAGAGGTGATTATGATTGGAGCTACGGATTAATAAAACAAAAATCCTCCCTTACACATAATTTTCAATGATACTGACCAGGTTGAAAGTCTAATGTAACTCAATGTTAATCATTATTAGTAAACAAATGAATAAATTATATTATTGAATATTATGTGGAATTGGTTTGTGTAAAATTATATATTCATTAATCTTACATTAAAAGTACTCAGATATAAAAATCTTAACTTCAAAAAATATCAGGATCTTTTTCACAGGTATCCTGAAGATGAGCGTCATGACATTTTTTATTTTTCCGTGCGAAACTGCTTATGCGGTCGATACATGAGCACGTTAAAGGATTGTCCCTCAGCAATGTGCAGAAAGAAGCCTTAATAACATTCGTCAAATTCTGTGGCAAACATCGAATTTTATTATAACGAATATCCAACACGTAAACGTATGGTTCTTCCAGCCAGTCTTCCCTAAATTCAGTCAACTGGTTCGAAGCTAGGATCAAAGAATTCACAGCCACGGCGCCCTTGAAAACATCTTTGGATAGAGTTTTGATTTTGTTGTTGTTAAAGTTCAACACTAAGGGTGGCACATTGGGAAATACAAAAGATGAAGCTGGTAATTCTTCTATTAAATTGTCGGAAATATGAATAAAAGCCAACCAGTTGCGGGAGAACCAGTTAGGATCCCAATATTTCAGGCGATTTCGAGAGAGATTAATCTGTTGTAGATACGGCATATCAACAAAGGCGTCCTTGTGGATGAATTCTATCAAATTATTTCTTAAATAGAGTGAATTCATATATAGATTGCCGCTGAAGACTCCATATTCAATTCTTGTAATATTATTGTTACTAAAAGAAACATCTCTCAAGGTCAAATTTTCGAATGATCCTGGTTCTAAGACCGAAATATTACAATTAATCATCCACATTTTTTCGATATTCATGATTGGCACTAAAAAACCCTTACGAATAATCGGGATGGAGTTGTTAGATATATCGACCACCAGATATTTCTTATCGGTCAAATTTTTCCCCAAAGTTTCCATGGAATCGGCAGTGAAACATTCTTTCCTAATGAGAGATTTGTACAAGCATACCTTGAGTTTTTCATGTGCCTCGTCAACTTCACTATTTACTAGAAGAAACAATGCCATAAGGACACAAGTTAGGCCTCGAAGCATCTTGAATAAGTACTGTTCACTTTTCGTTTGTATAAATTTCCAGTCGCAGTTTATTCAAAAACTCGTTCTTCTGAACTGCTTGCTCGTTGGAAAATCCGAAGGTAACGACTGCTCTGCTACTCGACATCTTGGATCAATGGAATTTATCGAGTGGGATTCACACAATAAATTCAGTGGCGCCACCAAAAGAGTTTAATAAACGGGAATATTAGAAATTGAAACAGGTTGTTGGAAAGTACTGTTTCGCTAGCAAAAATTGAGAATAACATAAATAGTTTAAATATTTTAATATTAGCCTTCTACATATTTAATTTCAAAAAATTATATTTTATGATTATAACTTCTGAAAATAAATTAAAATAATGTCATATAAGTACCACTTATATCAATTGACATATAAAATAAACATTCATTATAAGACATCCGAATGGTATAACAAAATCCAATAAATAAAAATTATTAATCAAAATCCTATAAATTAAATATTTTGAATAGACAAAATTTTGTTTTTGCTGATCAATCTTATGAAAACCAATATCTTTCAAAAATATCCAACATAATCCTAAGAATTTCATCATAAAACTATCTTACTTAGACTATTCAATATTATTGAATATCTAACTAAGGTACTTTATATAAAAACTCAAGATATGTAAAACATTACTGAAAAACAAGTTTTAAGAGAGACTTTGCTTCTTCAGTAATCAAATAATTCATATTCAATAAATATAATATCAATCAACAACAAATATTTACTTACCTTCAATCTTCTAGAAAAGACTTCTCCGAAATGAAACCTTTAAATGTAGAGAGAACGGTTCACTACACTAAAAAATATTTCTGTGGTTTACCCTTGATCTAGAAGATTGAAAGACAATTTAACGGCCTCTGCTATAGCACAAGGACTATGTGTAGGTATAAAGAATGTTAAGGAAACCAAATAATTATATATTATGAATAAAATAACATAAATAGAGGTTAATTCTTGATAGAAGGTATATAAAATTATTTAAATATTTTAATATTAGCCTTCTACATATTTAATGTCAAAAAATTATATTTTATGATTATAACTTCTGAAAATAAATTAAAATAATGTCATATAAGTACCACTTATATCAATTGACATATAAAATAAACATTCATTATAAGACATCCGAATGATATAACAAAATCCAATAAATAAAAATTATTAACCAAAATCCTATGAATTAAATATTTTGAATAGACAAAATTTTGTTTCTGCTGATCAATCTTATGAAAACCAATATCTTTCAAAAATATCCAACATAATCTTAAGAATTTCATCATAAAACTATCTTACTTAGACTATTCAATATTATTGGATATCTAACTAAGATACTTTATATAAAAACTCAAGATATGTAAAACATTACTGAAAAACAAGTTTTAAGAGAGACTTTGCTTCTTCAGTATTCAAATAATTCATATTCAATAAATATAATATCAATCAACAACAAATATTTACTCACCCTTCAATCTTCTAGAAAAGACTTCTCCGAAATGAAACCTTTAAATGTAGAGAGTTGCATATCTTTGTTAAACACTTGTCCAAAATTTATATAACTGAAATATTTTTTATCATCAAACGACTGAAAAGTTACGAAAAGTACTAAATATTCATGCTAGATCTAATGCACAAGAATGCTGATAGGAGCTCAAGACTGTTGCTAAAGTATTTTATATTGAGGTGTTATTTGAAAGTTGAAAATTTTGGATTTATAGATTAGTTCGGTCATTCATTATTTTCAGATTTTTTTCATTTACTACTCTGAAAATAAATTCGAATTCAGAATTATTTCTGGAAACTTCTATAATATACAGGGACCTGCAATAGTGCGACGAGGTTTTATAGCTGCCAAACCAGACATCTTAGAAATTTCGTTCAAAAGCAGGCTCCTCGTACTTTCATTTTCGCATCTCAGAAACTTATTTTCTAATATAAAGAATGTTACTAAAAAAGTTATTCAACAAATGGGTGAATTTTTAAATGGATTACCTCTTATATTTTCAATGGCCTTCAACAAAATTTTGTTTCTGCTCATCCCTCTTATGAAAACAGATATCTTCCAAAAATGTTTAACATAATCCTAAGAATTCCATCATAAAACTTAATGATGATTAAAGTAAAACAACTTAATTTCCGCTATTTTATTTAATTTCACAACAATTGTTTCGTCATGACAACATGACTTCGTCAGGTGAGTATGGTACTAACTACATAACTGAGATTGAGTTCTTTAAATATTCAAATTGTACAGAAAAGAAGGTAGTGGCAATTTACAGTAATTTGTTCTTTTATTATTACACAAAGTTTCAGAAAAGGTTAAGTAAGGGGGATTTATTGAGGTCCGTCTGGCCGTTTAGGAGAATCTGTTTTTTATTGTATCTGTTGATTTCGAGGGCTTCTAGGTAGTTCAACCTGAGGTTCTTTTTTTCTAGGTGTAAGATTTTGAAGTTATTGTCAAAATCATGTCCTGTCTCAAAAAGATGGTCAACATATGTTGAATTTCCGTTTTTTCCAAGATAAGCTTTCTCGTGCTCACGTATCCTAGTGCCGAAAGATCTACCTGTCTGACCCACAAATACAGATGGGCAAGTACCGCAGTTTAACCTATATACTCCAGACTTTTTGTTTTTATGGATCAAATCTTTATTAGTTTTTATTAAATTTCCTAACCTGTTTCTTATTTTGAATGAAATGTTGCAGTTACTGTTTTTCTTTAAATATCTTGCTATTTTTTTGGACTTTTTGTTTATGTACGTTAAAGAAATTTATTTTGTATCAATAGCTATTGTTGGATATACAAGGATATACAATTGACTGTTTGAATTGCATTCGTTTCAATATTTTATTTATAATGAACGGATTGAAACCATTGTTAAATGCAATCTGTTTTATTATATTCAGTTCTCTATCAAAATTCTCTTGTGTCATAGGTATGTTGATTAATCTAAATATCATGCTATTATAAGCTGCTAGTTTTTGAGAATGTGGGTGATTAGAATTTGAGTTGATCGTATTATGTGTATGAGTGGGTTTCCGGAAAATTGAAAAGTCATGTTTATTGTTAATTTTTGAAATTTTTAAATCAAGAAAATTGATGCTGTTATTTTGTTCTATTTCATTGGTGAATTTTATTGTAGGAGATAATGTATTTATAAATTCTAAAAATATCGCAAGTTGTCTACTGGTATACCGGTGAATAGAGATAAAATATCATCCACGTAACGATACCAATAAATGAAATATTTAAAGAAGGGGCTCTCGTGGATTTTGTTTTCCAAGAAGTCCATAAATATTTCGGATAATATCGGACTAAGTGAGTTTGCCATAAGGAGACCATCATTAGCTTCGTAAAATATTCCATTAAATAAAAAATAGTTTTGGTCCAATCAAACCTTTAAGATTTCGATAATCTCTTGTTTTATAACCGGATTAGTTATATTTTTTACTAATAGCATTTCTATCAGATTTTTTAATTCTTTAACTGGTATGCAAGGGAACAAATTTTGCACGTCGAAAGATTAAATAAACTAAATAAATTAGCGGAAATTAAGTTGTTTCACTTTAATCATCGAGATGTATTTCCGACAAGTAGGGACCGATACAATCAAACATTTAAAACTATCTTACTTGGAGTATTCAACGTTATTGGATATCCAAATAAGTTACTTTTTAGAAAATCTCAAGATATGTAAAAACATTACTAAAAAACACGTTTTAAGAGAGACTTTGCTCGTCAGTACCCTATCATATTTAAAATAATATATAACATCAATCAACAAAAAAAAATATTTACTCACCTCATCAATCAGAAACATCTTGGGAAATGAATACTGAACATTTAAATAATGACCTTCAACAAATAGTTCTGTGGTTTACCATAGATCTTAAAGATTAACCGGCAATTTAACGGCCTCTGTTATAGCACAAGGAACATCTGTATAAAGAATGTTAAGGAAAACAAATAATTATATATTATAAATAAAATAAAATAAATGGAGGTTTATACTTGATAGAAGGTATATAAAATTTATCAAATATTCTAATATTAACAGATATATTCTGTTAGCCTTCCACATATTCAATTTCAAAAAATTATATTTAATATTATAACTTCAGGAATTAAATTAATGTCATATAAGCACCGTTTATATCAAACGACATATAAAATATATACATTCATTATAAGACATCCAAATTAGATAACAAAATCCAATAATATAAGAAAAACAAATGTTAACTTCCGCTATTTTATTGATTTACACGACAATTGTTTCGTCATACCATGACTTCATCAGGTGAGTATTGAAACTCCATTAATAAAATAGCGGAAGTTAACATTTGTTTTTCTTATATTGAAGATGAATTTCCATCAAGTAAAGACCGAGACAATAAAAAAAAAATCCAATAAATATAAATTGTTAATAAAAATCCTATAAATTAAATATTTTGAGTAGACAAAATTTTGTTTCTGCTCATTCCTCTTATGAAAACAGATATCATTCAAAAAGGTTTAACATCATTCTAAGAATTTCTTGGAATATTCAATGTAATTGGATATCCAACTAAGTTACTTTTTAGAAAATCTCAAGATATGTAAAAACATTACTAAAAAACACGTTTTAAGAGGGACTTTGCTCATCAGTACCCAATCATATTTAAATGATATATAACATCAATCAACTAAAAAATAAATATGTAGAAGGCTAACAGGATATATCTGTTAATATTGAAATATTTAATGAATATTAGAGATAATTTTCCAATGGTGCAGATCCTTCATATACGATACCGCACTGATGAAAACTTAGTTTTTATACTTCTAAATTATTAAGTCGGTCGTTTTTGACTTTTTGACTTTAGTATTAAAAAAGAGATTGGAAATTTTGTGTGAGGGTGTGAATGCTATTTTTATGTTAATTTTTGAAATTATTTGAGCAATTTTGTGCGAGATTGGTCCAAAAGAAGTTTTATGAATGTTTTGTTATTGCTTCATGTTTAGGAAATGGAGTATAAATTGCTCTTCTTTTTTATTCATGGAAGAATTTATAATTTTTGTTCCGAATGTCTTATAGCTGTTTGTTTTATTATATTTAGTTTCCTTTCCAATGTAATATTATTTAAGGGAATTGACAATGCTCCGGCCTCAAAGTTCACTAAAGAAAAAATTACCGTTAACCCAAAGAAACCATACAGAATCACAAAATCTTTAAAAAAATCAATGGTAAAATCAATTCGAAACAAAAGTATTTGATTATATGATAATAAACAAAGTTGACAAAGATAATTTTATTGTTACTCTATCCAAAGAAGAATATGACCAGTATATAAACAATTTTTTCAAGAAAGAATCCCCATAGGATTAAAATGGGATCCCACCTCAAAAATCAACTAAAACTCAAAACTACTCTCAAAGAATTTCAAATCATTCTAACAAACTATGATAAATTCAAACTTGTCAATATGAATCCTACCTCGTCTTATTAGTCTTATTAAAATCCATAAAGAGAAGTCACCAATACGTTATTGAATAATATCATACAGGTGTCCCAGAAGTCGACGTCATGCCGGAATCAGGTAACAGGTCAAGTCCTAATAGTCATCAGAAAAATATAAAAGAAAATCCAAGTCCTGTATTTTTCAAATTATGTACTTTGTTTTATTCAATAAAATGCACACCCTGTGATGAATTTTGAACTCCTGTTGCTACAATTTTTTACTTTTTTTGAAATTTATTTTTTCTATGTTATCCCGAATAGTGCTTCTGTAACCTGTAAATTTTAATTCTAAGCTAATTGCTCCAGCTTGGAAAATAATATCACTTTTTTCCGAACCAAGTATTCAAAATTTAAATTTCTCCCAAGTTCAATTGACTATACAGAAAAAAAATTGTACTACATCTGTTTGGCAAGTTACTTCAAAAGTATAACTATAACACTAACTACATTCTCTTTTAGATTGGACAAAAAAGGTTTTTCTTAAAGAAATTCAGTTTCGTTTTATGACAAGATTTAATAAATTCACAAAAGATGTCCAAACTGTCCTCCTTCAGCCGCAATGAATGCACGAAATCTTCTTAAGAAAAAAGGATATCAGACGGGCAAATCTTCTGTTATTTACGAATTGCATTGCTTCCCTAATTCTCTCCCGAAGCTCAGCTACATTTTCAATTTGTTTTGAATAAATTTTTTCCTTCACTTCTCCCCAATAAAAAATATCTAAGGATTCAAATCAGGTGAACGGGCTGGCCACGAGATTGTATCAGATCGCCCTATCCATCTGCCCGGATATTCTTCATTTAGATATTCTCTAACTGAGAGGGCATGGTACGCTGGGCAGCCAACTTGCTGAAACCATATTTCTCTGAAAATACTAAGTGGCACAACTTCAAGTAAATTTGGGAACTGATTTCGTAAAAATTTTAAATAAATTTCACCATTTAAAATCTCTGGCAACTCGAAGATCCTACGATTCTTCCGTTCAGAATTCCAGTCCACATGTTCACTTTAAAATGTTATTGGGATCTATCTTGTCTCATTAAATTCGGATTTTCTGCGTGCTAAGAATTGTGGGTCTTTCCGGTTTCTTATAGCTTGGTTTGGCAAAACGCAACACGAGGTTTATAATTCCGAGGTAACAGAGCTTGTACTCGCTGTACATCATATGGGTGGAGCTTATGTTTTTTGAATAGTCGGTGATCTGTACTTTTGGGCACTCTTGTGCTTCGCTGAATTTCACGTAGCAAAGTACTTGGATCTTCCTCAACTGCTTGGAGTACAATATCGTCGTAAGGCAAAGAAATTCTTCCTTCGTCATGCACTTTGTTTGGAAGTCGGCCCGCTGTGAAGAGTAGACGGTGTACATTCGTAAAAACTCTATGATCTGGATAATAATCAGCATTAGGGTATCTCTCGCGATACATTCTCGAAGCTGCACTAGCGTTACATGCATTCCCCATGAATGAGGTGCATGTTGGCATATTCCTGTGTTGTATACACAGACATGATGGCAATACACAATCACAGGTTAGTCTTGGTAAAATCAAAGTTCGTCGTAAAGAGATCAAAACTATCCAAATCACAAGCAAACAAATCTAATAAACGAAGCCAAAAGCCGGGAGTACACAAATAACACGATCCAATACTGAAAGATGCGCAGTAGACCAAGGGACGTATCGTACTGATCTGTATTTCGTTTACGTGTGCCAATACCAAATAGTGGCGTCACTATCTGTCTCACTCACACTTTATGGAAGGACTACTCCATCTCATTCAAACCAGATTCTCAAAGTATGGATGCACTAGAATCATTTTTAGAAAGTTCGAAGAAGTTGTTCGAAACTCTGTTTCTTTTAAGAAAGCCGTTTTTTTACCGGTCTTAGAAATCATGTAGTAAGTGTTATACCATTTTAGAATCCCTAATAAATGCGCTTACTTTTGAAGTAATTTGCCAAACTGATGTAGTACAGTTTTTTTTCAGTACAGTCAGTTAAAATTGTGCGAAATATTAATTCTGAATACTTGGTTCGGCAGAAAGTGACATTTTTTTCCAAACTGGAGTAATTGGCTTAAAATTGAAGATCACAAGTTACAGAACCACTATTCGGGATAACTTGAGAAAAATAAAATTTGAAGAAAGTAAAAAATTTTAGCAACAGGAGTTCAAAAATCAACACGGGGTGTGCGTTTCCTCGAATAATAAAAATTGCAATATAATTTGAACAGTACACGACGATTTTTTTCAAATATTTTTCTGATGACTACTATGACTCAGCCTGTTACCCGATTTCGGCTTGACGTCGACTTCTGGGACACCTGTATATATTAATAGCTCCCTTGCAAAATTATCCTTTGAATTTAATGAAAAAATCACATACAAAAAAACCAAAACATTTCAATCCTCCGCTTAACAATATTCTATCATTTGATGTCGTCAATATGTACCTGATTATACTAAATACAAAATGTATGAATTTAATCGAAAATTTCTTAACAAACAATAACAGCAACCCGGTCATAAAAAATGAAATTTTATCTTTTTGCAACTTTGTGTGGGAATCATTTTCAATATACTACTCTGTCAAGAAAGTACCGGGAATTTTCAATTAAAACAACATTTTTACATTTAATCGTCAAAATTTATTGGGTCGCCTTCAAAATAGGCTCCATTTGCTCCAATACATGTATGCCAACGGCACTTCCAATTATCGAAACATTTTTTATAGGCGCTTTCCGGGATGGACTTTAGCTCTCGCGCCGAATTTTGTTTTATGGCTTCAATCGACTCAAAACGGGTGCCACGAAGGGGCAATTTTCGTTTTGGGAAGAGGAAAAAGTCGCAGGGAGCCAAATCCGGTGAATACGGTGGTTGCTGAAGCACATTTGTTGAGTTTTTGGCGAGAAAGTCAGTCACAATCGTAGCTCGGTGAGAAGGCGCGTTATCGTCATGCAAAATCCATGAGTTGTTCGCCCACAAATTTGGCCGCTTCTTACGGATACGCTCACGCAAACGTTTCATAACGCCTAGGTAATACTCCTTGTTTACCGTCTGACCCTCTGGAACGAATTCGTAGTGCACCACGCCACGGATATCGAAGAAAACAATGAGCATCACCTTCATTTTCGAGCGGCTTTGGCGTGGTTTTTTCGGTTTCGGCTCATTTTTTGCCACCCATTCCGATGATTGCTGGCTTGTTTGCATATCGTACTCGTAGACCCAGGTCTCATCACCAGTTATAATGCGTTCCATGAATGTAGAATCGGAATTACAGCGATCCAGCATGTCTGAAACAACCTGTTCGCGATGACGTTTTTGAAGAAAATTCAGGTCTTTCGGTACGAGTCGTGCGGCCACCTTTCTCATGCCCAAAATATCAATCAAAATCGTACGTGCGGACTCGTGGGATATCTTAAGATCATGTGCTATCTCTTTCAAGCTGGTACGACGGTTTTCCAGCACCCTTTCCTTAATTTTATCGACGTTATCTTCGATCGAAGCCGTCGATGGGCGACCACTTCACGACCGTCCTTGAAGGCTCTGTACCACTGATATGCACGAGTTTTCGATAGAGCATTATCACCAAAGGCCTTTTGCAATATTTTCAATGCATCGGCACACGAAAATTCATTTGCAACACAAAACTTTAAACAAATTCTTTGCTCAACGTAATATCACCCATAGTAAAAATCGGCACGCACTCTGACATCGACTGACTTAATCAGCTGTTGCAAACACACTAGTTGACAGATCCCGCTCAAGCTTGGCATAGTAATTAAGGACAGTGGTACCAACCTAGGAAAAAAAATTTTTACCTGCCTCATTGCCCCGCCAGATTTAAATCGATAATTCCCGGTACTTTCTTGACAGAATGTAATAACAACTTTTACAAACAGAAACATGGACTGACTAACAATGGGCGCACTTCTCAGCCCACACCTCGCTGAAATTTTTATGTCCTTCCTCAAAAGAAAAATTCTAAAATCCACATCTACAAAGCATATCATTTTTTGGTACAAATATGTAGGCGACATATTGGTTTGCTTCTGTGGAACACATTCGAAACTAGAACACGCACAAAAAAATATACACTGAAATATCAAAATTTGAATATCAAAACAGATTTAATCTGTTAGTCTTCTACAATTTTAATTTCAAAAAAATTTGTATTCAAAAAACTTTTAGAATTAAATTAATGTCTACAATCAGCACCCCTTATATTTAATAGACGTATATATTCAAAAACTTAATATACAATGTCAAATGGAATAAATAAACCAACCAATATAAAAAAGGCAATTAAAATTAATAAATAAATATTTGAAGGAGACAAAATTTTGTTTCTGATCTTACCATAGTGAAACCAATTCCTTTTCAAAAACATAAAACACAACTTAAGGATTTCTCAAAAAATATAATTTATTTGAAATATTTAATATATTTAAATATTTAAAAAAGTTAATTAAAAAATCTCTCGAAACATGTAATATATCTTCAAAAAACAATTAGAATACGGATTATCTCTTCATCGGCCCTAGATTAAATCTGTTTTGATATTCAAATTTTGCTATATCTCTTCTATCAAGTAAAAAGCCTTTTTCTATTTTACACTGAAATATCTTAATAGTTTGCCTCATAAAGTGCGGAAGCGTATATGTAGGACAAATTGGGAGATCGTAAGATCTCCCAATTTGTGTAAACAAAAAAGTTCAAAGAACATTAATCATCATTTAGGAATCGGATAACTCTAATTTTACGAAATATTTCTTCGAAACAAATCATTACTTTCCAGAATTACATAATCTTGAAATGCTGCATCTGGAAGCGACAGGCAAAAAGGAGACATCCTGGTATCGATAGAAATATTAAAAAAATAAGCACGTTTAGGGAATAAAACTATTAAACGAGCAGACGGACCTTTGGCACGCTCCACTTCTCGATATTTTGCACAAGCCTAAGCCTCTAATGAAACCGTTGAAATACTATTTGTTAATTCAGTTAGAAATTGTAGTAAACACTACGAAACTCGAGTCACTGTATATTCAGTAATGAGAACCGAAACAAAGTAATTTCTCACTTCATTCCATTTTTAGAAATGTTTCTAGTTACAATGTTCGCAATTCATGAGAGTGATTGCATATTGCTATATTAATAACTATAATTTTTCATTGATTTGTTATTATTCCGCATTTTTGAATGATCCAGTAGAAGTTGAATTACATACGGGCAATATTTTGTCTGATAGAGCTTCAAAACGAACAGAAGCTTTTTTAGATTACCAAGAAATTATCAAAATAGAATCTTCTTCAAGAGAGCCTCGACTGTCTTGTTCGGCATCTGAAGCAAACGCTCCTAGGATTTAAATTGAACCCACAAATCCTCCAATTCATCAAAATCAGCGAAGAGTTTACAGCTTTATGTGAATCAAAACAACCGTTAAGAATCGAATTCCCAGATTGAATTTTGCGATTGGATGTAGAAAAGGAATTTCTTTTGTCGATAGAAAATCTCCTCTCATGTCTCATTCAATTGTGTTCTAGAGACATGACGAGATCCTGTTAAACTTAAGACCATAAGAAATATACAGGGCGTTTCTAAATTGATGCGAAAATTTCAAGAGGCTGGTTAGCAGAAATTAATTCTCTGTTCTGAACCCCTTTTATTTCAAATTTCTAACCTTTCCTTGAAATAGTAGGAACATTTTCGCTTTCATTGAGTATCTTCCATGAGGAATAATTAAGTAGAATGAAATATGGAAGTTATCTAACACTGATTAAATGTAACTTGATGACAGTTCTTCCGATTCTGAAATTTTATAATGGGTAAAAAATTCAATCTTAACAATATTTTGCATCATAAATTTTTAATGCTTCAATATTTTTCGGAAGAAAAAAGTGATTGTAGAATATAAATTTTAGACACAACTTTTTTGTCTCTTGAATTTTTCTTCAAAAATTGTTAGTTTGATTACGAATATCGCAGAAAAACCTTTCTTCATCATAGCATCTTTGTGCGCTTTCATCAACGTTTTCGAGAATAAAGGAATTTTTTGAGAATTACCATCCATAAAGGACGTTCTGGAGTTCTACAGTACTAATAATAATAATGACAACTTTAAAGTTACAAAGGGTATGTTCAAAATTGAAATATGAATAAATTATCGAGGAACTGGCGAAAATCGTATAGTGCATACTCTTCATTTCGCAGATGATCAAGTGGTTCTTGCTCAGTATAAGGAAGATCTAGAATTACTGACTCTAAGACTGTTCAAACACTACCTCGAATGGGGATTACCAGTAAACAAAACAAAAACCCAATATCTTCGAGTTGCAGGAGATAAAATGGAGGTTCTCTAATTTGATGAAAGAGGCCATAAATCCCTACAATGAACATATTTATCTGGGGACAAAAATGGACGAATAGAAGGAGAAATTGAAAGTCTAATCGCAAATGGAAGACGAATAATTGGCTGTCTGAATTCCAACCTTTAGTTCAAAAGAGTGGAAACACTTCTTGTACAACATAGTATTCCTGAGTATGATACTGTATGGATGCGAAACATAGCAAACGATTAAAGCCCTGGAACGCTACTAGCTACTAGCTACTAGCTACTAGCACAGGAAATGGATTAATGGCGAAGATCAGCTGGAAAGTCAAGACTCGAACAAATTAGGAATAACTGAATCAGGGATATAATGAATGTGCCAATTCAATAGGAGTAGTTCAGAAAGGACAGCTAAATTGGTATGGTCACGTCGAAAAATGACCGAGGAATGTATACCGAGGCAAATGAAGAACTGCGTGCCAATGGAAAGGAAAAATCGAGGTAGATCCAAAACAACATGAATGCAAAGTATTGAACGAGCAATGTTTGAGCATAACTTATGGCCAGGGTATTGGAAAGGGAGGGGATGGAGTTATGGACGCTATGACACCGAAGTTATATATAGTGATGTCTTTTTATTTCACCCCTCCAGCCTTTGCTGTAGATTTGCTTAGCCAAGTTCGATATTTACTATCAACATACCCGATATACCTCTTTTTTGAAGTAGAATGTTTCATGTACAGGTGGCCCCTCAGCCAAGCACAGTAAAGGAAGAAGAAGAGAAAAAAGAGGAAGAAGAAGAAAAGAAGTTTGGCAAAAACTACTTGGAAGACATTTTAATGATATTACATTTCATTTACAATGACATACATGTTTAAGAATATATATTGAAATAAAAATAAGTCTAAATCTAAATTATGAACGTGTTTCATTTAAATTTACATTCGGGAACACAAAATACGAGAACCTGTATTTCTGGTAGCTCGTCTTCATGATAAAACAGGAAATAAGTGAAACTCATGAATCCAACTTATATCTCCATTAATCTGAATTTAGGTCCGCAACATGACGCAAAAGTTCCTAATTCTAGCACGTATTTATCATGACGATGGCCACTGGCGACCCCAGCGACATTAGGGACTTGATTGGTAGCTCGCAGGCGGAACACGACTTGCTAATTAATGTGTCCTTGCACCTGCAATTTCATCAGACGGCCATGTTCGATTTTCCCCCTGGAGGTCTTGACAGAGCTCGCTGTTTGTGCGGTTGGAAAACTTTCGGTGTGAATCCGGGAACACCAGTTGCGTTTTTTTCTGCAAATAATTTTGAAGAGATTGGAATACAAATAAAGACACTTGCCACTTTTGAAGTTTATAAATCTCTTGGGGGGTTGCTTGATATAAATTAAAACTGATAATTTACAGATCAGGAAAAGCAGTCGCATTTCAACCTGGTTTCTATTGGAAAAAAGTTCACCAGTGTGACATAGTAATGGAATAAATATTATGACGGTAGAGCTGCGCATGCCATTACTCTTTCAATTAATGAGCTAACATAGACCGCTTTTTGACAAGGGAATTAGGACGCCCTTTCTTGTCAAAAGGGTTCCTTAGATGAGCTTTTTCATGAGAAAACTTCTGCTCTATTGGTAGGTGTTTAGCTCATGAGCTTTTACCTCAATAACAAAAAATATCAGCCAGGACTTCCATCTCTCACGATCTTACCAGTCTCCTTCCTACAACCCCTTCTTTGTCATAGCTTCGTCAACTATCTTCCATGATCGTCTCGGTCTTCCTCTACTTTTTGTTCCATTAGGACTCCATTCTGTGACCTTATTCATCCACGTGTTTTCTACTCTACGCACAACATAATATATCAGTCTTCTTTCCTCTATATACTGTAGTACGTCTTTTTCTACTCTCATTCTCCTTTTAATCTTTTCATTTGTTATTCTGTCTCTTCTTGTAAGGCCACAGCCTTCCCATTGCAGCTATGACGCTTATTCCTCTGCAATTCTCGCATTCTTTTCTACTTCATTCTTAAATATCCATGCCATAACAAAAACTAGTTTCCTGTTACCATATTAACTTAAAGTTCTTATTGCCAATCATTTCTTTGGTCACGAACCATCGGCGGTGTGAAACTTTGTTCGTGAAATTGGAAACGAATACAAAATTAAATGGCTGTCGGATGATAAAAGCAGAAAACTTCTTTGAGCTCATTCAACTCAGTTCAACCATTCTTCTTTTCTGTTTACTGATGATACGAGAATGGATTTATGGGTCCACACCAGTTAATTAATTCCTCTCTACAAGTAATTGACATTGACAACTAACGTATGACCTTGAACTTCGAATCGTGCTGATTTTTACTTAATCGAAATCCATTGTTTACTTCAATTAAATAATACACACATATACAGGTATGGAAAAGGCAGTCGGAAACATAGGAAATTCAGTGTTAATCAAGAATGCAGTGGAGCGCGATGCGATAACGAATAAACGACTGTTCTCTCTCAATTTAGAGTGAAAGCAGACTGCACAGCCTTTCGATCGAAGCATCAACACTGCGCACTGCCATTAAGAGAGAACAATCATTTATTCGTCATCGCATCGCGCTGAGGTTTTGATTCTTCCACTGCATTCTTGATTAACACTGAATTTCCTATGTTTCCGAGTGTCTTTTCCATACCTGGTTTTAAACCTTGGTTTTTTGTTAAATATTTTTATTTTTTAAATATGAACTAGAGCTGTAATTTCCGTTGTAATAATTCTGAATTGCTTTTTAAAGATATTCTACATGCTTCAGGAATTTTTTTGAAGAAACTTATTTTGAGCAAGTTGTTTTTGAAGAATTTCTTGAGGTTATGTTTTGCATTCTTGCAAAATGCAAAATTTGTTGAACAAAATTTTGTACTCTTCAAGTAATTATTCAATAAATTTTAGTTGACAATTTAATTTCTTTGAATTTCTTTTATTCCCTTTGGAACTGTGTAATAAGTGTTCATTCTGTATGTCTACTAAATTTACACAGTGTGTTCTAAAGATATTAACTCAATTTTTTCCTGAAATTTTCTGAAAAAAAAACCTTTCGAAATTAAAATTTGTAGGAGGTTGGCAGAATAGTAAATCTGTTTGATATTTAACATATTATTCTATTAATATTCTAGTGAAGAAGTCATAAATTAGCTCCGTAACGGATTGTCTCTAATCCAGCAAATATAGCAGGAATTCTAACAGATGAAGATAAACCCTAAATCATACTATATCTCCCATTCGTGTGAATATAGAATGGAAACAGACGGCGGGAATGGCACCTCATATTGAATTAGATGTTTCTGGTGTTATGATTAACTTCGACAGCAAGTCCCATGATAATGTGCATCCCTATTCGTACGTCGATGGTAATTATCTCGAAATATAATTCAAAGCGTCACTTGTTACAGAAACGCTTAATTTGTTCCTGATATATTTCGATCATATCCCTAAGTCTGACAAAAGTAATGTATGAAATAGGTTGTGCAGATAGTCGGCTATGGTCACAGCTGCATGGCAACACTGTTTGTTGAATATTGTTGATTGTCAACAGGTATGCTATTTATGAAATAATGTCGCAACTATAAAAAAGAACACAGGTAGAATATTTATATAGAAAAGGTTTTTTAGTGCAATTGACTGAACTGGGAAAAAGTGCTTGATATGTGACAATAAAGAGGATAAAAAATGGCATGGATATGAGGCATAAACCAGTTTCAGGAATACTGCGTAAGATTAAAGAAAAACAATTTAAACGCTTTATTAGTCTTAGGACGACACAATCCGCGCCTGGGGTTTCGCAAATTGGCTAACATATTTGGAAATCATCGAAATATAAAAGTATATCCAGAAATCATCCGTAGGTTAGTGAAAAGACAAGACTACATATCAAGGAAACCAAAAAAATCCCTATAATGACACATTTACAAAAGAAACGAAGGATAGAATTTTGTCAACGTTTTCAAGAAGATAATGCAAATAATGTCTTTATATCTGATAAAATTTGTTTCCAACTTGGTGGAAATCTCTTAAAAATCCTATCAAAACAAGCTGTTACCCTTCAACCACAATAATGGTTTGGTAAGCAATATCTCACCGTAGTGGTACGCCTCTCTGTATAGTTGATGGTACCATTAATAGTGAAAAGCATTCTAAACGATTTTCTCCTTGAAACGGCGCATGCTTTATATACAGAGGGGTGGCGCTTTTAGCAGGATTATGCAAAATGTCATACTAAATCTTGGATGCAAGAACACCAAGTAGCAACCCCTTCATGGCCACCAGCTTCACCATATGTTAGTCCTATTGAAAACATATGGGGACTAATGAAGATTGAAGTTGACCGAGGATGATTTATATCAGTCAATTCTATAGTCCTGGACTACCATCATCGAAAATGATGGAGGTGATCTAGTTTCGGGTGTACCTCGACGTTTAGTCAAGTGTTTACAGTTAAATAGAGGATGTATAACTAAATACAGGTTGTATAACTAAATAAGAGGAATATTTTGTTATTAATTTCCAATTCAAGAATTAAAAATTTATACCAAATATTTACAATTGAGATTTGTTTTTTCCGGATACTTTATACACGGACTATAATAACATATAGCAATGCGAATCTTATTGAAATCATCCAGCAATTTCAAAAAACGTACATTTAATTCATATCCAAAAACATAAAGCATCTTTATCTTCTAAATATAGCATATACGGAAATTCTGTGAAAAACATTATCAAATCGGGAAACCCATTATACGAAACGTTAAACCCGTTTTTCACCGGCATCAGTCCCCTTATTATGCTGAGTCTGTTATGAACTTCGGAGTACATTCTATTTTGTATGAATATTCAAACCATTTTTAAATCTGATTATATTGTGTGTACAAACCTGAAACTCGGCAGTATTCACCAGCTTCATTCTCATTCAGCGAGAATACTGTCATATTGTTTAATTTCGTCTTTTCTTTGTTTCCGGCCTCCGAGCCAGCTAGCGAGCTGTAGCCTGAAATGGGCGTACATGTATTTGAATCTAGGGTTATTTCAAATGACCCCTTATATCAGTGAAGTTATCCTATGAATTGAATAAGTGGAATTATTTGTGAAATGCTAATGAGGCTCCAAACAAAAGTTAGCAAGTGTATTGATAGAGAATTCACATAGAATAGTACAACTTTACTAATAAAAGGTTTTCCAATCAGAGGTTTAATTTTGAATAGCCGCTATCTGAGCAGCTGTCATTTTTGAAACTGTCATATTTTGACATTGGACAAGTAAGTAAAAACTACGCCATTACTGAAAATGGAACGATACACGCTTCAACAACGCATTGAAATTGTTAAAATTCAGTACAGAAATTTAGTTTTCAATTCAAACAACATTTTTACATTTAATCGTCAAAATTTATTGGGTCGCCTTCAAAATAGGCTCCATTTGCTCCAATACATCTATGCCAACGGCACTTACAATTATCGAAACATTTTTTATAGGCGCTTTCCGGGATGGACTTTAGCTCTCGCGCCGAATTTTGTTTTATGGCTTCAATCGACTCAAAACGGGTGCCACGAAGGGGCAATTTTAGTTTTGGGAAGAGGAAAAAGTCGCAGGGAGCCAAATCCGGCGAATACGGTGGTTGCTGAAGCACGTTTGTTGAGTTTTTGGCGAGAAAGTCAGTCACAATCGTAGCTCGGTGAGAAGGCGCGTTATCGTCATGCAAAATCCATGAGTTGTTCGCCCACAAATTTGGCCGCTTCTTACGGATACGCCCACGCAAACGTTTCATAACGCCCAGGTAATACTCCTTGTTTACCGTCTGACCCTCTGGAACGCATTTGTAGTGCACCACGCCACGGATATCGAAGAAAACAATGAGCATCACCTTCATTTTCGAGTGGCTTTGGCGTGGTTTTTTCGGTTACGGCTCATTTTTTGCCACTCATTCCGATGATTGCTAGCTTGTTTGCATATCGTACTCGTAGACCCAGGTCTCATCACCAGTTATAATGCGTTCCATGAATGTAGAATCGGAATTACAGCGATCCAGCATGTCTGAAGCAACCTGTTCGCGATGACGTTTTTGAAGAAAATTCAGGTCTTTCGGTACGAGTCGTGCGGCCACCTTTCTCATGCCCAAAATATCAATCAAAATCGTACGTGCGGACTCGTGGGATATCTTAAGATCATGTGCTATCTCTGTCAAGCTGGTACGACGGTTTTCCAGCACTCTTTCCTTAATTTTATCGACGTTATCTTCGATCGAAGCCGTCGATGGGCGACTTCACGACCGTCCTTGAAGGCTCTGTACCACTGATATGCACGAGTTTTCGATAGAGCATTATCACCAAAGGCCTTTTGCAACATTTTCAATGCATCGGCACACGAAAATTCATTTGCAACACAAAACTTTAAACAAATTCTTTGCTCAACGTAATCACCCATGGTAAAAATCGGCACGCACTCTGACATCGACTGACTTAATCAGCTGTTGCAAACACACTAGTTGACAGATCCCGCTCAAGCTTGGCATAGTAATTAAGGACAGTGGTACCAACCTAGGAAAAAAAATTTTTACCTGCCTCATTGCCCCGCCAGATTTAAATCGATAATTCCCGGTACTTTCTTGACAGAATGTAATGTGGTTATAAATATAACAAAAAAACCTTACGTGTTACAACTTTTTTTCTCATTTTCGTATTTGGATACGTCCATTCTACCATAATATGCTATTCAGCTTTATATTACAACCAAAAAAAATTTTTGTCGGCTAGTGTTATTGTACTAATAAATGTTGCTAATTTTTCAATTGAAATATTCATTTATTCAGAGTTATCAGTTTTGCGATTGTGAATTATGAAGTTATGGAACAGTCAGAAGCATATGCTGATTTCCGGAATTAATAATGCAACTCTCTCAAACAAAGGTCAAATCACATTGATAAATAATAATCCAAACAACTGGATCTTTAATCGTACTGTCCAAACAAAATGAATAACAATCTTGTTTTTGTTCTACTTTCAATGTTAATCGTGGCAAAGTGTAAAAATGAAAAACAAAACCTAAGTGTGTGTTTATATAAAACATCCAACAGAAAAGTGTGTTCCGAAAAGGTTTCCATAGAAGACGTTAAAAAGAATCTTACAGATGAAAAATATATGCTTCTCGAAATTGCGAATAATGACATTCCAATAATAACCGAAGGATTCCTGACAGGCATTAGTGAGATTCAGGAAATATGGCTTGTGAATAGCAACATCTCAATTTTACAACCAGGTTCTTTCAAGAATTTATCCTACGTCTCACTCTCCTTGAACCACAATAACATCAGGAGAATTGAATATGGGGTATTCACGAATATGAACGAGATATTTTCTATCTCCCTCGTGCATAATTTGATTGAATTCATCCATGAAGATGCCTTCGCAAACATGACGAATCTGAGGGAGATTAATCTGTCCCATAATCGTCTGAAGAACTGGAATGTCGACTGGTTCAACGGATCTTCTCTGATGTATCTGGACGCCTCTTATAACCTCATAGAAAAACTGCCGAATGCATCTTTCAAATTTGGAAAGATCCATGGTAGAACCGTGCATAAAATCAGTATGAGAAATAACCTTTTGAAGGTCCTTACAAATGGTACATTTGAGGATTTACCGGAGGTAAATTACTTATATTTTTCTTCCAACGAAATATACGAGGTTGGTGAGAATATAATGAAACATACTAATGCCACTTACTTTGATCTCAGTAAAAATAAGATTGAATGTTTGCCCAAAAAATTGGAGAACGTTTTCAGAGCACAATGTACTTCAATTAAGTTCAATCCACTGAGTTGCGTATGCTTCGAAAGGATGTACAAATATCAACGAGAAAAAGGTGTATGTATCTACCAAAATTTCAATAAATATTGTAAAAATGGCTCTAAATAAAGTACATTTCATTTACTTGTCGCATAAATTTCCTAACTGAATAAACTGAATATAAAAATTTAATTGAATCGATCCTTACTTCATTTACATCTTGAACAAATTCTAAACATTACGCAACAGTTCTTACATGGCTAAAAACTTGAAAAAAGTGGAGGTACAACTAACTAACAATTTTCAGAAATAAAGATAAGAAAAACATTGTAGAAAATATAAAAATATATTGGGGTTAATCATCTACCCCAACACATAAAAATATTCAACAATGGGAATTTCGCAACATTGTAAAGTTCTTCTACCTACTAATCTCTATTGCTTTCAAAAGCGTGAGTCTGGTACTTTTATTTTCATAATGAATCATTTCATAGTTATTGTTGAACTTATGTCCCAATTCTTTCAAAAATTATCATGAAATTATCCATTATTCAATGACCATGAAATTATCCATTATGAAAATAAAAGTACCAAGCTTTTGGAAGCAGTAGAAATAAGTAGATACAAGAACCTTAAAATTCTTCTTAACGACCAAACAGATGTTGCAAAATCCCCATTGTTGAATATTTTTATTTATTGAGGTAGTTCCGATAATTGACTCCGATATATTTATGGTTATTTATATTCCTTTTTGTGAATTGATGGTCATTTGTATCCCCTTTTTACAATGTTTTTCTCATCTTTATTTCCGGAAATTATAAGTTAGTTGCACCGCCGCTTTTTTCCAGTTTTTAGCTATATAGAAAGAGTTGTGTAATGTTTAGAGTTAATAATACATCGAATTTATTTTTCCAATCATATATTCAGTTGAATATATATTGAAATAAAATGAATTTAAACGTACCTATATTTTTGACGAACGATAATAATCATTTGTAATATAAAACCTCTACAAATTTTAACTTTCAAAAAGATCGATCAAAATGTCTCAGGAAAACTTTGATTAGATATGAGGTAAATATTTTGAATATTAAGCAACATAATTCTCTGAAACCTCCACGAATTATTTATGCCAAAAATCGGTTGAAACTTTTCAAAAATAAAATGTTTCAGAAACTCTGTTTCTTTTCAGTAGACATATAGTATTATCAAATACTGCATGGCACCCAAAAGATGGAATAATCTTAAAAATCATAGAATATTGACCTAAAAATACTCCATATTTGAAAAGTGTCTTTAATTTCTTCCGGAAAATTATAGTACATTATTTGGAACATCGTTCAAAATTTCCACACATTCTTGTCATTCGGATTTTATTTGGATGTTGAATAAAAACAATCAAATGAATGGAGTATGCGGTTGGCTCTAGGTGAAACATGATAACAATTTTATTCAAAAAATTTACACAGTTTTTATATTTCACAGTTTATCTAGATCCTGTCACGTGTTTCGGTATTTCAACCATCTTCAAAGGAGTACAAAAGTAACTAAACTTAAATTTGAAAAAATATTCCTTTATTACACTTATGATATCAGTGTATTTTTATGGCGCATAGAAATAACAGCATCCAATATAGGGGTGTTCCCAAAGAGTATTTGGGAATTTGTTAAATTCTCCTTTTTCTCAATGGCTTTTTTGATTGAAACAATCTCCAAATAGTCCATCAATTTATCCGTTGTAACATTATATAGTAAAGTGACACTTTTCTCACTAAAAAAATGATTTTTTTCTGTAGAATGTTCTGCGAAAGCGGTTGATATATGGTTTTTCAAAATAGACCTCCTATGTTCTTTGATTCTATGCTGTGAACATAGGCCTGTCTGTCCTATATATGTAGCATAACAATAATCACATTTTATTTGATAAATTCCTGATTCGGAAAAGTTGAGGTTCCTTTCTTTATTGTTCACCAACATCTTAGCTAAATTATTTCTATTTACTGCTAAAAAATTCATTCCCATTTTATGAAGACCATTAGAGATCCTACTACTGAAACCTTTCATATAAGACATTGAAAACATATAAAATTGTTTTAAAACATTCTGGTAAGTTTTCTTTTCAATCATTTTTGTCAATGATTTCAGTTCTATAGCCATTGTTCAAAGCTATAGTTGTAACTATATTGACTTCTTTTCGGGATGCTCAAAATTCTATCAATGAAACTATGGAATTCTGTTGACATTTTAATTTGCCATGACTGATTGGATTTTGAATGATTTATGATATCAGTAGTGGTAGGTTTTTTGAAAATTTCGAATTAGAACATATTGTTGCAGTGACTTATGTTAAGATCTAAGTACTTGATAGAAGATTTTTTTTATAACTATTTTTTGTTTTAATTTTAAAAAAAAGAGAATTTGATAATTCTTATTTCGTGAATGAAGTAGAAAATGAAAGTCCTGCTATATGGCATCTCATAAATTCTGAATTAAAAAGTAGGAAAGGTAAATCGTGTCCGACATTACTTTGAGAAGAAAGCTTCAACAAATATTTTTCATCAGTTGCAAAAAACTTGACTGGGCCTACTACCAATCCAAAATTTAACGAAAATCTATTCAAAAACAAAAGGTTAAAACAATCATATTTTCTGAACCCAACAACAACAAAGGAAATTATGAAGGTTGTATCTGAGATGAAAAAAAAAAACGCAGTATATATGCCTTTTCAGCTGAAATGCTGAAAGAAGTAATCGATTGTCTTGCTGATCCAATCTCAAGCATCACAAATGATTGCTTCTAGCAGACTTATTTTCCCGAAGAACGGATGATTGCAAAGATAGTACCATTTCGCAAGAAGTGCGAGCAAGATTAGTATGAAAACCATAGGCCAATATCCATATTATCAGCTTTATCAAAATTTTTTTGAGCCTCTTCTTGAAACAAGTATGAAATTATTTCTTGAAAGCCATTCATTTTTCAATATGACGTTAGAGAATGAAGCTTGACTGCCACTGCCCTGGTACATATTGTCAAGTAATGCTGACTTGCATGGGTCTGAGTCGAGCGTTCGATTTTGTCAACTATGGCCAGCTTTTGCACAAGTTAGAGTGTGCTGGAATAAGAGGATGAGCTTTAAGTTTATTTGGATCCTATTTTAAAGATCGCAATCAAATGGTAGAATTAGAAGATGAGAAGTTTTCCAGAATGCTCATTACTTCAGGAGTGCCCCAGGGATCAGTGCTCGAACCAATTTTATTTCTCATCTATGTTGACGATCCAATATGTGACGTTACTGCAGATGATGAAACCCTATTTGCATTTTATATTCCATTCTTAAGCAGAGCATAGAATAGAACTGCACTGCTAAATAAATCACAAGAAACGATAAAGCTATTAATTGGTTTGAAATGAATGACATGAAAGTAAACTCAGAAAAAACCCAAGAGTTGATTGTCAGCACTAAACAACGTGATAAAGAATGTGTCTCAATGCTAGGGGTATCAATCAGTGGCAACTTAACTTGGGGGATACACATCGATAAATTGGGTCAAAAGCTCTCTACGGCTCCGGTAGCAATACAACGAGCGAAAGAGAAGAGATACTTACATATCACGTACAGATTCACACTAGAATGATATACAGCATTATTCTAATGGGTGCAATTTTCATAGGCAGAGAGAGTGTTCCTGAAACAAAAGATGGTTTTGAGAATGGTGGTGGGGGTTAACCAGCTCACTAGTTGTAGATCTCTTGTCAAGGAATATGATACATTTGAATATTTAACTTCACATGCTGCTATATTCTCGAGTGTGTTGTTTACACAGAAAAGGGACACATTCCAGCGACGAAGATACAAAATACACACATTTTCAATGGAATGAAATAGAACATAACGACTCTGCAGATCAAAGTTTTCAAACGTTAGCTCAAATCGATTCTGAAGGAGTTTGCATTTTATTCCATGGATGAATTTATGTCTCTTCGAGTCACTTACATTTTTGTAATTGTTATTATAATGTTATTTAAATATTTTTACTTCATATAATTGTTTATTGTGATTGTATATAAGTATCATTAAAATGTAATTCCTGTGACATTCCCTGTAAATTTTGAGGGTGAATAATAAATTTTAAATTTAATTTTATAATACTTTATCATCGAGTATTTTATCCGTTCAATACTCATTTTTTTGGCATCTTTCGAATCAGCCTAGATCATCTGTTCTTCATTTAGAACGCTCCTGTTCGAATTTAGTCTTCTGCCCCAGCGTATTAAATACTCGTATTTCTAGTTTCTCGAACGGTTATATTCCGGGAACACGACGTCTGCACAAGGATAGCTCGCTTTATTATTTTCTAAAGTTAGAATTGTAAATTAATTTGGGCTTGCTTATTCCGACATTAGTATTTCAGCGTGCTTGAAATATATGGGTGAATGTTTGTGAAACGGGAAATTAGGGATTTATACCTTGTCTGTTTCAGGAGAAACTGTAACATGCTAATTAAACATCAGACTATAATCGAATACATATAGGCTCTGATTGAGGTCTTGAAAGGAATACAAACTGTGTGAATAAGATTGTTGATTAATATAGGTAGAATCATTTCAGTCGCAGAGGGCTTTTGACGAATAATAAATGTTGAATGCGTGGTGGGACTTTCAATGAAAAGTCCTAACTCTGGTTGGTATTTTATGTTATATTTAACTAAAAGTTCCAGATTTTCAGACCTTCTATTTACTTAACAATATGAAGTCTTTGGTGTTTCGGTTTTCACTTGATGCAAATTCATCTTGAAATTCTTAAATGAAAAAAAATTCACCTTCTGCAAAATTTTATTTGTACACAATTGTTTATAACCTATAATTCAATTGAAGGGACGTTACCAGCCAGCTTTATTCTGTTTTACGAGTTACCTTTGTGTTTCCTGGTGATTCTACAATAAAAGATAATTATAAAACACTTAAAGTATAATATGGTCACTAGATCTCACAGAAAATTACAGTGATTGAAATATTAGCACACTTGTATCGGGTGTTTTTTAGAGTGATAGAACTTTCGATATTGATTTGACAGAAGGTAGAAGCCATGTTGTTTTGACATTTCTGTTCAGTAAGCATTGAAAAATTATCATGGAAAGACTCACGCCGCACAACGTTTACAATTTGCTGAAATTTATTTTCAAAATCAGTGTTCTCTACGCCAAACTTATAGAGCACTTCGTGAAATTTATGGTTCACATAATCGTCCATCAGAGCAGCTTATTCATCGAACTATCGATAGATTTCGGACAACATTTTCTCTACTTGATGCAAAAACAACAAGACAAAGAACTGTAAGTACCGAAGAAAATATCGCTGCTGTAAGTCAACATAAGTGTTAATGATGATCCAGATTTTTCTATTCGTCGATGTTAAAACAAGATGAACTCTGTGCATCCACCACATGGAAAATTTTGCGTATAGATCTTGGTCTACACCCATACAAGATCCGAATGGTTCGAGAACTAAAGCCACATAATACCATAATAAGCGTCGTTTGTTTGCTGATTCGGCCCTAGAATAGCTTGAAGTTGATCCACTTCTTTATCGTGAAATTGTGTTTAGTGGTGAAGCTCATTTATGGTTGAACGACTATGTAAACAAGTAAAATTGCCTATATGGAGTGAAAAAAATCCTTAAGAAGTTCTGCAGGCATTGAATCCTGAAAAATGCACTGTATGGTGTGCTTAACACGCTGGAGGCATCATCGGTCCATATTTCTTTAGAAAAGATGCTGGAGCTAATGTTACAGTAAATGGTGTTCGTTACAGATCGATGATTATTCGATTCAAAATTTGAATGGTATTGACCTAGAAGTATTTTGGTTCGAACAAGATGGTGCTACATCTCATGCTGCTACCGCAACAATTGATTTATTGAAATAAAGATTTGGCGATAACATTATTTCAAGAAATGGTTCAATTAATTGGCCTCCAAGATCATGAGATATGACTCCACTGGATTATTTTCTTTGGGGTTATGTCATGTCATTGGTTTATGCTGATAAACCAGAAACTATAGACACTTTGGAAGCCAACATAATTCGAGTTATTGATGAAATAAGGCCTGAATTACTCGAAAAAGTGGCACAAAATTGGTCTTGTCGAGTGCGGTCCCTCAGAGCTAGTCGTGGTGGACATATGCCGGAAATTATTTCTGCAACATAAATGTCATAAAATTATCTTCCAAATAAAAAAAATTGGCTTCAATTTTGATTTGAATATGTTTTATTTCAATTTAAAGTTCTATCACTCTAAGAAAAACACCCGATATGATGAATTGATTACAAATTGATTTTACTTTAAAGAAACTGACGACATTCAAAGCCGGTCCAATGTCTTGATCCTCTAGGAACTTCGATTTGTAATTCGCTACAAAGAAATGGTGTAATCTCCCCTGTTTTTCTTATCCTCATTTCCGAAAATTGTTAGTTACTTTTCTTCAAGTTCTTAGAAACATAAGAAGTGAAAGTGTGCTTAGAGTTAGTTCAAAATGTGAACTTGACGAATCCATAGTGTTGACGAAACAACTGTCGTAAAATTAATAAATTTTGGAAATAATCTACATTATGTTTTTTAAATGAAATTAATTTCCATCAAGTAAGGACCGATTAAATGAAATTTTCATAATTCTTGGTGTTGTATGAAAAGAAATTCAAATGAAGCATATAAATTATATTCTCTGAAAATCTATTCATTATTCAAGAAAATATTAAAAAAAACTGGAAGAGTTGAAAGGGGAAAACTATTTGCCGAAGTTTTTATAGAACCGGTCTTAAAAATTCCTCCTCTGGCAATTTTATAACCCTCATTTCAAGACAATCTTGCAGTAATCCCAAGGGTACAATTTCGGAAAATAAATTCGAGGGAACGTTTGGGAGGAAAGACCTTCTAGTGACACAATAATTTTTCAACGCTCTCCCAGATCATTTACCGTTTTCTATTGTTTTATCGAAAAAAAATATTACAGAATAAAGTTGATGTAGGTAAAAGAAATGATGACCAAATGTGAAATTAATATACCTTGTTTTTACGTATATTAAATTAGCCCTGCAATTATATTGATTTATTCAAATAAATTAATCCGGCTGATCTGTACCAAAAATCATTAATACTACTCTGTCAAGAAAGTACCGTGAATTTTCAATTAAAACAACATTTTTACATTTAATCGTCAAAATTTATTGGGTCGCCTTCAAAATAGGCTCCATTTGCTCCAATACATCTATGCCAACGGCACTTCCAATTATCGAAACATTTTTTATAGGCGCTTTCCGGGATGGACTTTAGCTCTCGCGCCGAATTTTGTTTTATGGCTTCAATCGACTCAAAACGGGTGCCACGAAGGGGCAATTTTAGTTTTGGGAAGAGGAAAAAGTCGTAGGGAGCCAAATCCGGCGAATACGGTGGTTGCTGAAGCATGTTTGTTGAGTTTTTGGCGAGAAAGTCAGTCACAATCGTAGCTCGGTGAGAAGGCGCGTTATCGTCATGCAAAATCCATGAGTTGTTCGCCCACAAATTTGGCCCCTTCTTACGGATACGCTCACGCAAACGTTTCATAACGCCTAGGTAATACTCCTTGTTTACCGTCTGACCCTCTGGAACGAATTCGTAGTGCACTTCGCCACGGATATCGAAGAAAACAATGAGCATCACCTTCATTTTCGAGCGGCTTTGGCGTGGTTTTTTCGGTTTCGGCTCAATTTTTGCCACCCATTCCGATGATTGCTGGCTTGTTTGCATATCGTACTCGTAGACCCAGGTCTCATCACCAGTTATAATGCGTTCCATGAATGTAGAATCGGAATTACAGCGATCCAGCATGTCTGAAGCAACCTGTTCGCGATGACGTTTTTGAAGAAAATTCAGGTCTTTTGGTACGAGTCGTGCGGCCACCTTTCTCATGCCCAAAATATCAATCAAAATCGTACGTGCGGACTCGTGGGATATCTTAAGATCATGTGCTATCTCTCTCAAGCTGGTACGACGGTTTTCCAGCACCCTTTCCTTAATTTTATCGACGTTATCTTCGATCGAAGCCGTCGATGGGCGACCACTTCACGACCGTCCTTGAAGGCTCTGTACCACTGATATGCACGAGTTTTCGATAGAGCATTATCACCAAAGGCCTTTTGCAACATTTTCAATGCATCGGCACACGAAAATTCATTTGCAATACAAAACTTTAAACAAATTCTTTGCTCAACGTAATCACCCATAGTAAAAATCGGCACGCACTCTGACATCGACTGACCTAATCAGCTGTTGCAAACACACTAGTTGACAGATCCGGCTCAAGCCTGGCATAGTAATTAAGGACAGTGGTACCAACCTAGGAAAAAAAATTTTTACCTGCCTCATTGCCCTGCCAGATTTAAATCGATAATTCCCTGTACTTTCTTGACAGAATGTAAGCAGTATGAGGTATGGTAATAGAAAATTCTAGAAATCGAGACAGTGTAACATACATGTGTTTACAAATTCAATACTGAAACAAACTCGACAAGTAGTATGAGGTATGGTAATAGGAAGTTCTAGAAATCGAGAGTGTAACATACATCTGTATAACAATTCTATACTCAAACAAACTACACAAGTCGAGTTTGTTTGTTTCGATGTTTTGCGAATACATATTCACCACAAGTATACCAAAAACGATAAGTATCCAGTACACAACATCTTCTTGACGAAGCCATATCGAGAACAACAATAAAATATATTCTAGTATCCATTTTCTGATTCGAGGAAGAACAACTTTCCCGCTTTTTTCTTCCCCGTAATCTCCTAGCGGGGGTGAGCACAACCCCTTGATTTTGAATATAGATGAGTGGTGTTGCGATAACTAGTTTTGAAGGTCGTATCGACTATCTGACCCTAAAATTTCGCTTCAAAATATCCATCGATAATGAAATAACAGCGAAATTTGTGGAAGAGCAAATAAGGAATCTATCTCGAGAATATTATTTGTATCCGACACATTTCAAAGCTTGTTAGTAGTTATGTTGTTAATTTTTTGTTCAAAAAAGTATCAATTTCATTTCCAAAAAAGGAGACGGACTGTGTTTTTGATTTACCTTAGTCTATCGTGAATTTCTAAGAACATTACAAGTGTGTCGAAGTGATGTAAATTTGTAGTAGAATTAGAATTGTGTATTCCGTAGAAGAAAGGATGGAAATAATAATGATGATTCTTAGAAATAACGACTCTCCACGAACAACAGCGGCTTTATTTAAAGAACGACATCCTGGAATAAATGTATCCGCTGCTTACGTTATGCAACTGGTTGCCAAATTTGACGCTACTGTTTCAGTCGGAAACAAAAAGAGGGTGCATGAAAGACACGAATCGGGAACCGTGGCTGTCTTAGGTCATGTAGCAATGGATCCGACCTTGAGTACTAGGAAATTGTCCGATGTATCTGGTGTTTCACGCACCTGAGAATCCTGAAACAACATAAATTCCATCCTTAGAAGATACGATGGGTTCAGGAACTGAATGAGGATGATCCCGATTGCCGACTCCGGTCAGTGGTCAGTGAAATGATCAACGTTAATCAAAACTACATGTTCGATATCTGTTTTTCGGACGAGTGTTCATTTCACCTTAACGGCATTGTAAACCGGCATAAATGTCGGTATTGGTCAGATGAAAATCCAAGATTATTTCATAAGGCGCAGCGTCTCCAACAATTGAATGTTTGGGCGGGTATTTATGGAAATCACATAATCGGCCCTTTTTTATACTCGGTAATCTCACTGACTAAATTTATTTATATCTATTGAAGAATGCAGAAGGCCATCAAACGATCATTTTCAATCAAGATGGCGCACCACCTCATTTCGTTCAACCGGTGCGTCAGTTCTTAGATGAAAATTTTCCTCACGCCTGGATTGGAAGAAGGGGACATATTGAGTGGACACCTAGATCACCTGATCTGGCTCCACTGGACTTTTTTCTATGGGGTCACCTAGAATCCCAGGATTACGGTACCCAGCCTAAGTCACTGGATGATTTGCGAACTCGGATCATTAATGAATGTCGTTGAATTACACCAGAAATCTTGAGTAACGTACGTGAACGTTTTCAGCAAAACTCACATTACTGCATGGAAGTGAATGATGGTGCCCATTTCCAGCAATTAATAAACTAATCACAAAAGTAAGTACGCTTCCACTATTTTACCTGTCATTTCGTTATCGAAGGAAGTTCTGAAGCGAAATTTCAGGATCAGATAGTACTTGATAAGATCTTCAAAATGAGTATCGCAACACCTCTCATCTTCATTCAAAATTAAGAGAGTGTACTCATCCCTGTGAGGGGGTTGCAGCTATAGGGCTGGGAATAGCGGTAAAGTTGTTCTCCCTCGAATCAGAAATTACCGGGCCCGAGCGATTTTCCACATTTTCATTTTTAAGCCGGAAAATCGAGGTGTTAAGTTTTCGTTGGACCAGACTGTATATATCGGGTGTTTTTTTAGAATGATAGAACTTTCGATAAGGACAACTGTGATTTAACAGAAGGTAGAAGCCATGTTGTTTTGACATTTCTGTTCAGTAAGCATTGACAAATTATCATGGAAAGACTCAGGGCGCAACAACGTTTACAAATTGTTGAAATTTATTTTCAAAATCAGTGTTCTATTCACCAAACTTATAAAGCACTTCGTGAAATTTATGGTTTACATAACCGTCTATCAAAGCAGCTTATTCGTCGAACTATCGATAGATTTCGGAGAACATTTTTTCTACTCGATGCAACAACGACAACAAGACAAAGAACTGTATGTACAGAAGAAAATATCGCTGCTGTGAGTCATAGTGTTAATGATGATCCAGGTTTGTCTATTCGTCGACGTTCACAACAAGTTGAACTGTGTGCATCAACCACACAACCACACAATTTATTTTCAAAACCAGTGTTCTATTCGCCAAACTTATAGAGCACTTCGTGAAATTTATGGTTTACATAATCGTCTATAAAAGCAGCTTATTCGTCGAACTATCGATAGATTTCGGAGAACATTTTTTCTACTCGATGCAACAACGACAACAAGACAAAGAACTGTATGTACAGAAGAAAATATCGCTGCTGTGAGTCATAGTGTTAATGATGATCCAGGTTTGTCTATTCGTCGACGTTCACAACAAGTTGGACTGTGTGCATCAACCACATGGAAAATTTTTCATTAAGATGTACACGCATACAAGATCCAACTGGTTCAGGAACTAAAGCCACTTGACCATAATAAGCGTCGTTTGTTTGCTGATTGGGCCCTATAACAGCTTGAAGTTGATCCACTTTTTTATCGTAAAATTGTGTTTAGTGATGAAACACATTTCTGGTTGAAAGGCTATGTAAACAAGCAGAATTGCCGTATATAGAGTGAAAACAATTCTCAAGAAGTTACACGCTGGAGGCATCATCGGTCCATATTTTTTTAAAAACGTTGCTGGAGCTTATGTTACAGGAAATGATGCTCATTACAGATCGATGATCAATGATTATTTGTTTCAAAATTTGAATAAGATAAGTGTTTTGGTTCCAACAAGATGGTGCTTTACCTTATGCTGCTACTGTAACAATTGATTTATTGATTATTTCGAGAAATGGTCCAATTAATTGGCCTCCATGATCATGCGACATAACTCCATTGGGGTTATGTCAAGTCATAGGTTTATGCTGATAAACCAGAAACTACAGACGCTTTGAAAGCCATCATAACTTGTGATATTGATTAAACAAGGCCTGAATTACTCGAAAAAGTGGTCCAAATTGGTCTGTTGGAATGCGGTTCCTCGGAGCTAGTCGTGGTGGACATATGCCGGAAATTATTTTTGAAACATAAATGTCACAAAATTATCTTTCAAATAAAAAAAAATTGGCTTCAATCTTAATTTGAATGTGTTTTATTTCAATTTAAAGTTCTATCACTCTAAAAAAAACACCCGATATGTGTATCATTTAAACTAAAGTGTAGTTAGCTATAACTCAAAAACAGAAGCTATTAGAGAAAAATTGTTGCCATATTTAAAAAATAGGCGTCCATTTGAGATAGAAACAAAAAATCACAGGAAACAAACATTTTTTTTGGCCATTGTAATCGGCAACTTACTTTTGACACTCCGTACCTTCAGAATTTCTATGAAAATCGAGTTTCATCCTAATTCCACGAATTAGATTTTCCGACAGCATGGAATCGATCCCCCGTCTACAAATTTTATAGTGAAATATAGAGGTTTCGAACACCTTAAACGATGTATATACCGGGATCATCATTTTTATTTCCTGTGATGAGCCCTTCCGCAACTTCGAAGCGAGATGCTCATGCATCCAGAAACCTTAAAGCGTCGACGTCGTAAAACCAGATATTTCATAAATTTCGTCGAGTTTCAAGTTCGGGTTGCTCGCCTCAAACCTGGCGATGCGCAATTCGAGAAGTTGTTGGTAGTCCTGCGGGAAGCCAATCGATCTGCCAACCTTTCAGGCAGAAAGTGCTGATAAATAATAATGTCGGCGAATGCTCTTCTGCAATATGCGTTTACGCGATATAACAACATGCAAGAAGTAAGTATGATGGATGATGGTTGTTTTATAGTTATTCGGCGAAAACTCCGCAGTAAATTCTGGTTAGTTGAGGATATTAGTTGGCTGTGAAAGAATTTATCACTCATAATCAGCTCGGGTCAATATACCCATTAATTTTTCGCGATTTTAATTTTCGGGATTCTGCAATGGAACAAAGTAATCTCTGGCGTGCAGAGCGAATAGCTAATGCAGAATTTGAACGAATGGTTCTCAGTAAATTTTAGGGGCTTTTGTTGTCATATTAAAGTTTTCAAATTTTCACGAGAAATTCTTTCTTCTTGATGAGCATATCTAGCTAGTGGATAGATGGGATGCTTTGCCATCAAAATATCATACTGCGAACTGTCGAGTCATATCATCAATTATCATTTTGACATTTCCAGTCTATCTGACAGCATGAAGTTATACGTCAATAACAAATTCATGTGATGCTATTACGATTGGGAATAAGTTCCTGCCGTTTTGATAACGGATGTCATCTGGCAATACCTTGATTTTGAAGTGTCAGCATCAGGTTTTCTGTTCAGTATCTGTAATTTCGCTGAAGTGGATCTCTTTATGGTGAGCATGATCTAGCTAAACGAACGCGTCAGCAGTGGTTTACCTAATTTAAAAGTGGCACTTTTGATTTGGAAGATGAAAAACTATCTGGAGCGCCACCAAAGCTTAAGTATGAAGAAGTAGAGCCAAGTATCGATAAAGATCCTTCACAAGCACAAGAGGAACCGCCAAAATCATTTGGAATCACTCAACCAGCCCTTTGTCATCGTTAAAAAGCAATGCGAGTGATCCGAAAAGTAGAAAATTGGGTGCTGTATGAATTGAAGGCTAGAGAAGTCGAACGCCCTTCTTTTTGGAACGAAGTTCCTTATCGCGCGTTGCGAATGAGGGCTAGGCGGAAAAAATTGAGACCAAAAGTTGTAACGACACTTTTTGCTATAGTTTCAAGCCGTGCGGCATGCACGTGTTTCTCTCTTTCTCTCTCTCTCTCTCTCATAGAAAGCAAGCCAGTTATTTTCGTTTCATCTTTCTATTTCGCATTAAACAGTGTGGTGTCGCGACGATTATTTTTGTTGAGTGTATTAGGTTTATTTATCGTTACATTTGATGATGAAACAAAATTTCGACTTCATCATAATCGAGTACAAGCTTCATCAACAATATCTTTAGGACAACAGTTTCAGAGATTGTCATTAGATAAGCTTGAAATGAAGGCAAAATCAGTCATTGATTTCGTTACTAGAGATAAAGGCATTTCATTGTGTACGTTCAACGACCAAAGCCTTCATAAACATTCAGTTGATTTAATCGACTCTGTTACAGAAAAAACGAACATTTTGTTATTATCAGAGACATGGTTGGACAATCAAGAAAAATGTGAGATACCGAATTTTACTTGTATAGCTCACTTTAAACGTCATTATGAACAATATTCAGGACTTGCACGTCAGACGTTTGCAGTTTTATGTGCAGCAGAGTGTGTAATGGAAAACGGCGTTACTTTAATCATGGCAGTCATATACTACTCTGTCAAGAAAGTACCGGGAATTTTCAATTAAAACAACATTTTTACATTTAATCGTCAAAATTTATTGGGTCGCCTTCAAAATAGGCTCCATTTGCTCCAATACATCTATGCCAACGGCACTTCCAATTATCGAAACATTTTTTATAGGCGCTTTCCGGGATGGACTTTAGCTCTCGCGCCGAATTTTGTTTTATGGCTTCAATCGACTCAAAACGGGTGCCACGAAGGGGCAATTTTAGTTTTGGGAAGAGGAAAAAGTCGCAGGGAGCCAAATCCGGCGAATACGGTGGTTGCTGAAGCACGTTTGTTGAGTTTTTGGCGAGAAAGTCAGTCACAATCGTAGCTCGGTAAGAAGGCGCGTTATCGTCATGCAAAATCCATGAGTTGTTCGCCCACAAATTTGGCCGCTTCTTACGGATACGCTCACGCAAACGTTTCATAACGCCTAGGTAATACTCCTTGTTTACCGTCTGACCCTCTGGAACGAATTCATAGTGCACCACGCCACGGATATCGAAGAAAACAATGAGCATCACCTTCATTTTCGAGCAGCTTTGGCGTGGTTTTTTCGGTTTCGGCTCATTTTTTGCCACCCATTCCGATGATTGCTGGCTTGTTTGCATATCGTACTCGTAGACCTAGGTCTGGTCTCATCACCAGTTATAATGCGTTCCATGAATGTAGAATCGGAATTACAGCGATCCAGCATGTCTGAAGCAACCTGTTCGCGATGACGTTTTTGAAGAAAATTCAGGTCTTTCGGTACGAGTTGTGCGGCCACCTTTCTCATGCCCAAAATATCAATCAAAATCGTACGTGCGGACTCGTGGGATATCTTAAGATCATGTGCTATCTCTCTCAAACTGGTACGACGGTTTTCCAGCACCCTTTCCTTAATTTTATCGTCGTTATCTTCGATCGAAGCCGTCGATGGACGTCCGTCCTTGAGGGCTCTGTACCACTGATATGCACGAGTTTTCGATAGAGCATTATCACCAAAGGCCTTTTGCAACATTTTCAATGCATCGGCACACGAAAATTCATTTGCAACACAAAACTTTAAACAAATTCTTTGCTCAACGTAATCACCCATAGTAAAAATCGGCACGCACTCTGACATCGACTGACTTAATCAGCTGTTGCAAACACACTAGTTGACAGATCCCGCTCAAGCTTGGCATAGTAATTAAGGACAGTGGTACCAACCTAGGAAAAAAAAATTTACCTGCCTCATTGCCCCGCCAGATTTAAATCGATAATTCCCGGTACTTTCTTGACAGAATGTATGTCTCACCAAATAACAAATTAATTCAGGAGTTCATTCATCGAGCATTGCTTAGTATTCTAAAGATGTATCTCAAACGCTTAAATGACTTTAAATTCAGAATTATATATTCTAACTTCTACATTATATATTGAAACTATATACAAAAACTATCAAATTGATATTCTTATATATAATCAATATAAAATATTTTTCAATGTCTCGGAAAAAACCTTTTTACATCCAGACTTGAAATGTATTAATACAAATGTATCAACAAAAACTATATAAGTATGTTAGTATATTAACATACAAATACAAGAAAATCCACTATTCCAAAATTATCTAAAATTATCAAAATAAAGGATCAAATAGCAGATACAACAGAAATTTAGATAAACGTCCACTCATTTTCAAAACCATTGCTACAGTTTCTAGAGGAAGAATTTGATTTAAGAATAAACAATAATCCAGCAGAATCAACAATAAAATATAATACTACCATCGATGCAGTTTTTTCAAGACATTTAAAAAAAATAGAATCCCAAACATATGTTTCCTTCTTCAGTTACCACAAGCCAATTATTACTCAAATTGAGCCTACTAATTAAGTTTATATTACATTATATTTGTTAATAATAAAAAAATATTATAACTTGAAAAAAATAAAATTTTATTACAATTCCTTCACTACTTAATCGAAAGGAACTTCGTTCCATCCGGGTGTCCCTTGACACCTCTCAATTTTTTTGTTCACGTGTGGATAATTGCTCCAACGGCAACGGTCCCCATGGCATTATAGCTTGACACGCTGGGGGCACTTGTATCGACTAGGGCCGGTGAAATGGAGGATTGAGTCTTGATACCTAAAGTAATGCCATTCGCGCCAGTCACTGGACCCGTATGGTGGAAGATCGACGGAATGGAACCCTAGTTTCACCTTAAAGGTGGAATAGAGGACTGAGCGCGTTGATCAACTCAGTGACAAGGGAGTCCTTCGCAGCACCGGGCCCTTTCTTATATCTAACATTCTCTACCCAACGGCTTACTGTGTTACCTAGAGAGGGTGGAGGCCCTCGGATAGTATTCGTACGACCTGGCCACCCAGTTGGTATTAAACTCGAGGGGGCTGTGGTTGAAAGTACGCATGCTGGACTAGAAGGGTATTCCGTCTATCTGTTCGTAGAAACTCATGTTCAAGATCTCTCGAGAAATGCTTCAGTGTTTAGCAGGACTTGATGGTTCGACCAGCCTCGTCCTGAACCAGGATTGATTGCGAGACGTTTCTAAGGTTTTTGGGTCTCCACGATACGGCTGGAGCATTGGTGCTTGAAGCCAGGATCAATTCAAAGACTTCACAAGGGTTCGTGAGTCTTGACCTATAGGTTGGATTGACGGTGCTTGTACCAGAATCAATTGAAGCATCAATCTTGAGACTATATTGGTTCATGGGACGGCGTTCGGATCAATGGGTAAGAAGCCACTTCGGCGTGTGAGTTGCGTACCGAACACCTCGAGTACTGACCATGCAGAGCTAGTAGAAAATGGATAGTGCTTCGCTGCTACCAGTCACACGGTGTAGGTTTTCGATCTGAAACCCAAACTGGAAGCTGGTGGGTTCAGGTCTTCGGAGCCATGCGCGATGATAACGCGAAACCCTTATCACACTTTCTGCCTCTTGGGGCAAACAGAAGAGACTACTAGTAGTCACTTGGTGAAGGAGCTATGCTCACATGGCAATACACTTACTGGTAGAATTCACGTGCTCCAACGGCAAAATATAAAGGACTTTTTGTATCGAACTGTGACCGGCGATGGAAAGTGGGTCCATTACGTTAATCCCAAACATCAGGCAACGTATGGATTCCTCATCAACTGTGAAGCGAGAAGGTCAAGCTGTGTATGCGTGAAAGATATAGAAGATCATCGAAAAGGCAAGAGCGTAACATGGCTTTCAAAAAACTTCGGAATTGCGAAATTAACTGTATGCTCGATTGAAAAAAACGGATCAAAATCATGAGTGTTGTGAACCAGAGTTTTAAGCCAAATAAAATTAAAAAATGCACTTTGAGGGAAACTGAATATCCGAAACAGGAGGAGGCCTTGAACAGATGGTTTATTGAACGAGGGAATTAAATTTGCCTATAACAGGAGAAATTATGAAACATAAAGATCTTCAGCTTCATGAAACCTTGAAAACGGCAAAAGTTCAAGACTCGTTATGATCTTAGATTTTTGAAAATTTGTGGAGAAAAACGATCATCAGATGTGAATAATATAAGCCTATTAAAAATTGAATTGGTTCAATTAATAGAGAAATATGAGCTCACTCAAGACCAGATTTATAATGCTGATAAGACTGGATTGTAGTGGAAAATTATGCCTGATAAAACTCATGTAATGAGTTCTGAAAAAACTGCACCCAGTCTCAAAATATCAAAACAGCGAATAAACTTCTTGGGTTGTGAAAACGCATCAGGTTCCCACAAACTGCTTAATGGTAAAGCAAAATCTCCAAGAGCATTCAAAAATTTACATAATCCACGTATCTACAAAAAATGCTTGGATCACAAAGGAAATTTTCAAAACCTTGTTCTTCGAATGCTTCGTACCAGAGGTAAGTGTTTATATGAAAAATGAAATGTGAGCAAATGGGTATTTTTTGTAGGTAAAGCAATTTCCAAAATTTCCAAAACTTCCGGGAAAGGTAATGCTTCTTTTAGATAATGCACCCTCATATCTATCAGCTGAAGAGTTTAGAAAAGAAGATGGCAAAATATTTGTGATGTTTTAGCCTCCTACTGTGATTCCCTTAATTTATCCAAAAGGATCGACATGCCTCGAAGTTAACCAAACTATATTACAGAAAAAATCTTTTGAGATTTTTGGTTGCCCAAGGACACACATGGCAGATGGGCTCAACAATCTCACCTTGAGATATCCTGCTTTACATTTACACCAGGCATAGCAACAATTAGATCCTATGGTAATCAAAACGTGCTGGAACAAAATTCTTAACCCTAGCGACATTGATGAAGATGATTTCCTCTTGTGAAGCTCCGAGAAATATTAATGAGTAAAAAATTGGAACCTATTGTAGGAAAAACTATCGAGTTGCTCAACATAATTCATCCGGACTGTTGAGAAAACTTTGTAACACTCATACTTATCAAATATTCGAACATATCAACTTCGATTTGAGATACTAAGTAACTAAAGATATTTTTCAATTTGAGTATAACCCTGAAGTTGTGGAAAACTGGAATAGAAATAAGCTGGAAGTGAACCAAAGTCTGGCTAATCTAGATGGCGACTCTAATGAGGAAAATGAAAAAATTCCATTGCAGAGGTTCTGAAGGCATTAAAAGTGGTTTCTCAATGGGCCGAACAAAATACTGATATAAACAAAAGTGAAATAGAAAGCATACGAAAATTTCAGTATAAAGCAGTGAATGTTCAACTATCAGCCAAGAAAGTGCAAACAAAAATAAATTTTTGAATCCTATAAACATTTATTTCATGTCTTTTACACACTTTCCACTGGTTTGAACGACTCGAAAATATGAACAAGCAAAATTTTTTCTATTCAAACTAACGCTAGTCTACTGTACTTCAAAATACAAATTATGAGAATTTCAAGGCTTGTTTTTTCCATTTGATCAGATTAATCATTTGATGAAATAGTGAACCGATAAACTTAACTGACCTCATTTTCTCGAGAATCTGATCAGAGAATTCGAAAACTTACCACTAGAGTTGTTTTTAATCCGTTTTATTTTATTGCCCGCTAGTTCCAGGAAACAGCGCGCTATCTTCTCGCCCAAATTTCTGTAATTTTAGAATTTTTTCTTTAACGACTAGGTTGATGAAAAATTCCGAGGTTAAAAGTAATTCTGTGAACACGGTAACTTTCGAAAGAAAAGAGCTAGCGCCTTGAAACTCTCAAGGAAGATTTGGAGTCTAAATGCCGCAGCTAAGTTCGTTAATGGACAAAATCGGTTGAATAATTTCGCAGTTATCCACGTATAGAAATTTTTCATATTTTTCCCAATGCGTTCAAAACTACAAATTCGATTGATCTAAAATTTAGCGTTTGGAAGCATCGGGTGTTTTTTTTAGAGTAATAGAACTTTCGATAGGGATAGGTGAATTCTACCAGAATAGTAATTGGCTTTTTGAGGAAGGCCTCTTTTCCAAGTGACTACCAAGCAGTCTCCACAGTCCACCCCTAGAGGTAGAAAGTGTGATAAGGATTACGCCATATCATCGCGCTCGGCGAGAACCCCTCCGAAGAGATGAACCCACCAGCTTCCAGTTTGGGCCCCGACTCGAAAGCCAGAACCGTCTGACTGGTAGCAGCGAAAGCACTATCCAACCTCTACTGGCTCAGCAGGCCAGTACCCGAGTTGTTTGAGACGCAACTCACCCGCCGGAGGGAATTCTTATCCATCCACCCGAACGCAGTCCCAAGAACTAAGATAAACTCAAGATTGACGACTACAATTGATCCTGGTACGAGCACCGTCTAGCGGACTATACGTCCTGACCCACCGAACCCATGTGAAGTCATTTGATTGATCCTGGCGTCAAGCACTAATGGCGGAGCCATTTCGTCGAGATCCACAAACCCTAAATTGTCACGCACAGATCCAGGGGCCAGGACAGGCCGGTCGAACCGTCAAGTCCCGTTAAACCCCGAGTCGTTTCATGAGAATATCCCGAAAATGGGGGTCTGCGAACAGATAAATGAAATACCCCCCTAGTCCAGCAGGCGGACTTTCAACCACTGCCCCCTCGAGTCCAACACCAAGTGGGGTGGCCAGGTGGTACAAGTAACACCTGAGGGCAAGCCCACCCCCCCGAGGTAACGCAGTATGCTACATAACGCACTCGGCCATTACACAGAATCCGGAGATTTATACTGCGATAGGGTAGAGTACGCCAGTTTTAAGGGAGAAGCCCTGTGCTGCGACAGACTCCCTTGTCACTGAGTTAATCAACCGGCTCAGCCCTCCATTTCACCTGGGTAAAACTAGGGCCCCATTCGGAGATCTTCCACCATACAGGTCCAGTGACTGGCGCGAAATGGCATTACGTTAGACACCAAGACTTAACCCTCCAATTCGCCGGGACGAATTTAGGGTCCTAGTCAAGAGAGCGCCCCCATCACGTCAAGATCTAATGCCTGGGGGGCGCGATAGGGATAACTGTGACTTGACAGAAGATAGAAGCCATGTTGTCTTGACATTTCTGTTCAGCAAGCATTGACAAATTATCATGAAAAGACTCACGCCGCAACAATGTTTACAAATTGTTGAAATTTATTTTCAAAATCAGTGTTCTATTCGCCAAATTTATAGAGCACTTCGTAAAATATATGGTTTACATAATCGTCCATCAGAGCAGCTTATTTGTCGAACTATCAATAGATTTCCGACAACATTTTCTCTACTCGATGTAACAACAACAAGACAAAGAACTGTACGTACAGAAGAAAATATCGCTGCTGTAAGTCATAGTGTTAATGATGATCCAGATCCAGTGTCTATTCGTCGACGTTCACAACAAGTTTGACTCTGTGCATCCACCACATGGAATATTTTGCGTGAAGATCTTAGTCTACACCCAAACAAGATCAAACTGGTTCGAGATCTAAAGCCACTTAACAGTAAAAAGCGTCGTTTGTTTGCTGATTGGACCCTATATCAGCTTGAAGTTGATCTACAATTTTATCGTAAAATTGTGTTTAGTGATGAAGGTCATTTCTGGTTGAACGCCTATGTGAACAAGCAAAATTGCCGTATATGGAGTGAACAAGCAAAATTGCCGTATATGGAGTGAACACTATCCTTAAGAAGTTCTGCACATTCCATTGCATCCCGAAAAATGGACTGTATGGTATGCTTTACACGCTGGAGGCATCATCGGTCCATATTACTCTAAAAAGGATGCTGGAGCTAATGTTACAGTGAATGGTGCTCGTTACAGATCGATGATCAATGATAATTTGTTTCAGAATTTGAATGATATCGACCCAGAAGTGTTTTGGTTCCAACAAGATGATGCTACACCTCATGCTGCTACATGACATAACAATTGATTTATTGAAAGAGAGATTTGGCGATAACATTATTTCGAGAAATGGTCCAATTAATTGGCCTCCAAGATCATCAATCTTAATTTTAATATGTTTCATTTCAATTTAAAGTTCTATCGCTCTAAAAAAAACACCCGATATAATAATGGCGCGCACGTTCATGGAGATGGTGAGGAAGACCAGAAAAATATGTTGTGAGGATGACGAGTAATATGAACGCAAATGCTACTGACTTCAAATTCCTTCTTTTGTAATTCAAAATTCCCTGTGATGCTCGAAAGAAAATAATTGACTCTCTTACCTTAGCGAGAGGAAGGAAAATATTCGAGAAGGAAGGTGTTCTTGGTAATACGATAATGGCTGACTACCTCTTTTGTACCTTTGAGAATCCCCTGTAAACCGAGAGACTCTTCGATATTGAACGATTTTGCACTACGTAAGACAAACGCGAAGAGAAATATTTTTGTTGATGCATGGGCGAGAGTATTTTCACGGATCCGGCTAGAACAATCAATTTGAGGGAGGAAATATTTTCAGACAGTGCCATATTTTCTCCATGCCCTTTTTTGCCTTTTCGTGGTCCCTGGTAACGGATTCGTGTAAAATATTCGATTTCACGGAGAATTTTCAATATGTTGCTCGTATATTTTTCCTAGTTTCCGTCCCCAGCCTGATTTCGGCCGAATTTATTTAAATTCGGAGAATTCTATATCATATCGTCGATGATTTTTCGTTCCTTCAAAGAAATATTTGTGGAAAACCAGAATGCGTTAAGAAAATCATGTTTTTTCGAGAATATTGGAATGAATACAATACATAGTATAAAATAAGGTCATCCCATTATTTGCATTTATTTTAGAAATATTTTGTTTTCCTGGCTGTAACATAGTGTACTGTACTTGATTTCTTGACATTTTCGGTCTCTTCTTGACTTTATTTCCGCTAATATCGGGTGTTTTTTTAAGAGTGATAGAACTTACGATATGGATAAATGTGATTTGACAGAAGGTATAATAGAAGCCATGTTGTTTTGACATTTCTGTTCAGTAAACATCGACAAATTATCATGGAAAGATTCAGGCCGCATCAACATTTACAAATTGTTGAAATTTGTATTCGAAATCAGTGTTCTATTCGCCAAAATTATAGAGCACTTCGTGAAAATTTGGTTTACATAATCGTCCATCAGAGCGGCTTATTCGTCGAACTATCGATAGATTTCGGACAACATTTTCTCTACTAGATGCAACAACAAGACAAAGAACTGTTTGATTGTATCGGCCTCTACTTGTCGGAAATACATCTCGATGATTAAAGTAAAACAATTCAATTTCCCCTAATTTATTTAATTTCACAACAATTTGAATATCAAAAAATTTGAATATCAAAACAGATTTAATCTTTTGTCTTCCACAATTTTAATTTAAAAAAATTTTTTCGAAGAAACTTTAAGAATTAAATATTATATATATATATTATATGTAAAGTTGAACTGATCTTATCGTAATTTTAATTATTTTTCGAGGATGTGCTACAAGTTTTGAGATTTTTTGAAGTAATTTATTTAAATATATTGAATATTTCAAATAAATTAGTTTTTGAGAAGTTCTTGAAATTATGTTTTATATTTTTGAGAGAGAGTTATTTTTCATTAATATAGGATCAGAAAACAATACATTTTGTAACAAACAGGGCTTCGTACGTTTGTCTGAAGAGTTCAGTACGCATTCCTGGAACGAAACAAAAAATCTTTGCTTATTTATATTGTAATTTCAATTGACAATTTATATTCGTTGGTTTTTCTTAATTCCATTTGATATTGTATGATGAATTTTGATTTTATACGTCTATTAAATATGAGCAGTGCTTATAAAGACATTAATTTAATTCTTAAAGTTTCTTCAAAAAAATTTTTTGAAATTAAAATTGTAGAAGACAACAGATTGAATCTGTTTTGATATTCAAATTTTGTGATAATCCTTCTATCAAGTAAAAACCCGTTCCTTCTTATTTTATTTCACAACAATTGTTTCGACATGACAACATGGCTTCGTCTGGTGAGTATGGTAGTAACTATACTCACCTGACGAAGTCATGTTGTCATGACGAAACAATGTTGTGAAATTAAATAAATTAGCGGAAATTAAGTTCTTTTACTTTAATCATCAAGACAAAGAACTGTACGTAGAGAAGAAAACTACTGTAAATCATAGTGTCAATGATGATCCAGATTTGTCTATTCGTCGACGTTCACAACAAGTTGGACTCGGTGCATCCACCACATGGAAAATCTTGCGTAAAGATCTTGTTCAAGAAATAAAGCCACTTGACCATAATAACCGTCGTTTGTTTGCTGATTGGGCCCTAGAACAGCTTGAAGTTGATCCACTTTTTTATCGTAAAATTGTGTTTAGTGATAAAGCTCATTTCTGGTTGAACGGTTATGTAAACAAGCAAAATTGCCGTATATGGAGTGGAAACAATCCTCGAGAAGTTCTGCAGGTTCCATTGCATCTTGAAAAATGTACTGTATGGTGTGCTTTACACGCTGGAGGCATCATCGGTCTATACTTCTTTGAAAACGATGCTGGAGCTAATGTTACAGTGAATGGTGCTCGTTACAGATCGATGATCAATGATAATTTGTTTCAAAATTTGAATGGTATCGATCCAGAAGTGTTTTGGTTCCAACAAGATGATGCTACACCTCATGCTGCTACCGTAATAATTGATTTATTGAAAGAAAGATTTGGCGATAACATTATTTCGAGAAATGGTCCAATTAATTGGCCTCCAACATCATGCGACATTACTCCACTGGATTATTTTCTTTGGGTTTATGTCAAGTCATTGGTTTATAAACCAGAAACAATAGACGCTTTGGAAGCCAACATAACTTGTGTTATTGATGAAAGAAGCCCTGAATTACTCGAAAAAGTGGTCCAAAATTGGTCTGGTCGAATGCGGTTCCTCAAAGCTAGACGTAGTGGACATATGCCGGCAATTATTATTAAAACATAAATGTCATAAAATTATTTCGAGAAATGGTCCAATTAATCGGCCTTCATCACTCTAAAAAAACACCCGATAGAAGACAAACAAGAAAATGGCCTGTTGACTTGAAATATAGTTGAAGAGGTTTTTTCACTGGAAAAGGCCTTATAATGTCATGTGAAAGTCTCAAGCTCCGTAGTTAGCAAATTAGCTTAGAGAATGTGCATTTTCTGATTACTAATTAATTATAATAAACAAAAATTAAGAGAAAAACGGAACGATATCACATGAAAAACATTTGAAATGTTGCGGAACATTTATCACAGAATTCAGTGGCAAAAAGAACAAAATTAAATTGTACCTATATCGTACGCCAGTGGCAAAAACAATTAACTTTTCAAAGTGAAGTATCCTCTAAAATGGTTATACCTATATTCAATTAACTTCATATCTGAACCTTGAGTTATCTTCAGCCTACCTTCGTGGACACCATGATTGATTTGGGAAATTTGAATATAAATAAAGCAGATCTGAATATGCAAAAAGTTTTATTCGAAATTAATCAATTATTTTCACAAGTTCTGTTGAAATTTTCGTATAAACAATAACCGGTTCTCTTGGCATAATCCCTTATACTTTTAAAACAATCACAAGTAAAAGGATTAGATTTAATGTGAGTACATTTACCTTTGAAAACAGTCGTTAGATTCTGCGGTAAACATTCAATTCTGTTATCACTTATGTCCAAAATAGAAACGCCTGTGTCCTTGAGCAGATGCTCTCCGAATTCGGTCAGCTGATTGGAAGAGAGAAACAAGCCATTCACATAAGACAACCCTTGAAATGTATTATTGGAGATGGTCTTGATTTTATTTCTTTTCATGTCCAATAGAATGATCTGTGATTCATCAAATTTGAAAGAGTAATCTGGTAATTCTTCTATTAAGTTATCAGTACAATGCATCACTACCAAATGGAGTCCTGTGAACCAATCGGGATTCCAATTTTTCAGGCGATTGTTCGAAAGATCAATCACCCGTAGGCTCGTCATATTGGCGAAAGCGTCCTTATGAATGTATTCTAAGGAATTTCTATCCAAGTAGATTGTATCAAGATGCTGGTTGTTAGTGAATACCCCATAATCAATTTTCGTCAGCATGTTGTCTCTCAATAGGATATTCGAATAGGATGAATTGTTGAAAACACCTGGCTGGAGTACCGAAATGTTACAATTGTTAATCCATATCTCCTTAATACCCATTATATCGTACAGGAATCCTTCTTGGAGTATTGGAATAGAATTGTTGGATATATCAATGTAAGAATAGCTTACGTTGGTTACATTTTTCGACAAAGCTTCTAAAGAATTACTTATAAAACAATTCTTCTTACATTTTGTCATATGCAGACATACATTCAGTTCCAGTTGTTCCACATTGATATTTTCACTTTTCAGTAGCACAAAGAAGGATATAAGGACACAAAATCGAATCATTTTCTTCAGTCTACACTATTTTAAGTTCTCTGATTACTCATCAGGCTTGTTCTTTTCGAATACTAATTGAAAATACGAATATTTATTATACTTTATCCCACTCTTGCATGAACATTGATAAAAAACTATAGAAGAGGACCGATTTCTTAACGAGTTCAGTGGCGTCACCATAGCTATCTTTTTTTAATTCAAACTATGATAAAAGAAGTGGAAAATTTCCAGAAGCAAATATTTGAGACATACTTGAGAGAAATAACTCAAGTTTTATTCTGTGTGTTGAAAAACAACGTTTCAATATTTTGGCAGCCTAATTCTAGACCTCAAAGTAAGTAAAAAGTTTCATATAAACATGGGTCCGTTTTGGACCTATTTTCGGTTTTCAAAATATTAACTACTAGTGCAACCAAATACGATAAATTACAGAAGATATTCGATTTATCTTTGACGTCTAGTGTTTTACAGAAGATGGATGTTCCATTTTAACACCGTCCATTTCAATGCAGGAACTACATCGTCGCAAGAAGGAATTACGTACTCTTTCGAACAGACCTGGTTGTGTTCGGATCGTTTGACAGGATAGTTCAATCCGATTTTGCAACTCTTCGATGTTATTCACTGACGTTGCATACACTAAAATTTTCAAATAACCGCAAATACAAAGGTCCAAAGGATTCAAATCGGGGGATCTAGCGGGCCATGGCACTGTGCCCCCTCGTCCTATCCATCTATTCTGGAAAATGTTTGATATAAATGTTCCCTAACAGCAAGTGTATAATGTTGGGGCGCTCCATCTTGCATAAACCAAATATTCATCCACTGATTTTAAGGTAGCACGTATAGAAAATAGGCCCATTGTTGAACCACTTTTAATGCCTTCAGAACCTCTGCAATAGGAATCTTCTTATTTTCCTCAGTTTCCACATCAGAATCGCTTCTTTCGGAATCAGTGAGGTCATTCGAATCACCATCAATATTAGCCAGACTTTGATACACCTCCAGCACACCTCTATTCCTGTTTTCCACATCTTCATACTTATACTCAGCCTTAAAATTGAAAAATATCTTAAGCAGTTACTTAGTATCTTAAATCGAAGTTTATTTACTCGAGTATTTGATAAGTGATTGTTACAAAGTTTTCTCAACTGACAGGATGAATTCTTTTCAGCAACTCGATAGTTTCATCTACTATAGGCTTCATCAATGGTTAAAAATTTTGTTCCAACACGTTTTGATTACCAGATGATTTAATTGTTGCCATGCCCGGTGTAAAAGTGAAGCAGCATCCCTCAAGGTGAGTTTGTTGGGCCCATCTGCCATGTTGTGTCCTTGGGCCTACAGAAAACTCAAGAGCTTTTTTTGTAATACAGTTTGGTTAACTTCAAGGCATTTTGATCCATTGGCTGAATGAAGGGAGTCTCATTAGAAGGCAAAAACATCAAAATATTTTGCCATCTTCTGTTCTCAACTCTTCAGCTGATGGATGTGAGGGTGCATTATCGAGAAGAAGCATTGTCTTTCCCGGAAGATTCGTACATTTTAGAAATTGCTTTCCTCTGGTACGAAGCATTCGAAGAACCAGTTTTGGAAAATTCCCTTTGTCACCCAAGCATTTTTTTTTGTATTTTTGTATATACAGGGATTATGGAATTTTTGGAATGTTCTTAGAGGTTTCGCTTTGCCAACAATCAACGGCGTGAGTTTGTGGGAACCTGATGCGTTTTCACAACCCAAGAAGGTAATTCGCTGCTTTGATATTTTGAGACCGGGTATAGTTTTTTCAGAACTCATTACATAGGTTTTATCAGGCATAATTTTCCAGTACAATCCAACCTCATCAGCATTGTGTATCTGGTCATGAGTGAGCTCAAATTTCTCTCTTTATTAAAGTAATTCAATTTTGAATAGGCTAATATTATGTCCTTCTCATGACAGTTTTTCTCCACAAATTTTCAAAAATCTAAGACCATAACGAACCTTGAACTTTTGCAGCCATTCATCACTCGCCGTAAATTTTCATTTCCACTTCTCAAGGTTTCATGAAGCTGAAGAGCTTCATGCTTCATAATTTCTGCTGTTATAGGCAAATTTAATTCCCTCTCTTTAATAAACCATCTGATTAAGGCTTCCTCCATTTTCGAATATTCAGCTTCCCTCAAAGTGTATTTTTCAATTTCATTTGGCTTGAAACTCTGGTTCACAACACTCATGATTCTAGTCTGGTTTCTTTGATCGAGCATATAGTTGATTTCACAATTTCATATTTTTTTGAAAGCAATTTTATATTCATGACTTTTCAGCGATCTTCCAAGATCTCTGATTTTTCATACAGACTCAAAAATGTCTTGTTTTTAGCCATTTTAACTACATATTTCACATTGAAAGACACTTTTCGCGGTGGAAGATAACTCGTAATAAATAAAATTCGTATCATTTACATTGCTTTGTGCATGATTTTATCAACAAGTTGAAACAGGAAAGTAGTAAGTCACACTAACAAGATCGTGGATTGTTCGCACTACTGGATATACTATGACAATATTTTCTTGTTCACATTATTGGGTTGTTCACACAGACGTGTGTACGAGTCTACTGTACTTACGGAATTTACGACAATGTAACTATCTAAATTTCGCTCGAATGTAAGGAGGGGATGATTTCCCATTCATTTGAGAGGTTATTTATCAAGTTTAACAACTTTGCTGGCATGAGATTCATCTCTGGAGCTCCGATGGGGAGAAATGCGTGGCTGACGTCTACCTATCAGCGTTGACTTGATTTATGAGAAAGTTGAGGATTCGGACTGCAACTTTTGTTCTGTTGATATGGATTTGACGATGATATTACCTGGCAATTTGTAAGTACGATTCCAATGTTTGTTTCTGAAAACTTTATATTTTTTCGTAGCATTCGGAATTACTTAAGTATACTTAGTGAGATTTATATAGGGTATTATATCTGATACCTTTAAATCTTCTGTGGAAATCCCTCAGAAGCTTTTAGCTTGTGCGAATTGGGAGTTGTGTTCTAGTTGAGCTGTGTTGCTGCTTCCTTACGTCACCTTAGGCACAGCACTGTTAATTTTCGACTCAACAGTGAAATGGTGGCCGAAACCGTCTGACTGGAAAAAGTATCTAATAAAGCAGACAGGGCATGAACTCGGGACCATTCCGTTCCCAGCCCAAGGTTTTATCCACTGAGCTATCGACACTCAGATCAGAAGCAAACTGAATTAAAAAATTATTTTCTCAATGGAGATGGTATTAAATTTTAAATATAAAATCGGTGAAAAGCACTGACTTGAAGTTAATGCTATTATCCTTCTTCTAAATGATAAATTTTCAAGAGTTCGGATCTGTAGTTTAGTAAATATCGGAAGTAAAAGAAAACTATTGGACCGATTCTTCTCATTAACAAAATTAACATCAAGACCTTCTTCGGGTTATGTTTTGCATATTTGGAAAGTAATTTAGTTGTCATAAAACAAGGAACGAAACAAAATTTTGTACTCTTCAAGTATTTATTTGAAAATATTCAGTTGACAATTTATATCTGTTTTAAATTCTTTAATTCGATTTGGTACTTTGTAATATGTGTTAATTCTTTATACATTCTATCAAGAAAGTACCGGGAATTATCGATTTAAATCTGGCGGGGCAATGAGGCAGGTAAATTTTTTTTTCCTAGGTTGGTACCACTGTCCTCAATTACTATGCCAAGCTTGAGCGGGATCTGTCTACTAGTGTGTTTGCAACAGCTGATTAAGTCAGTCGATGTCAGAGTGCGTGCCGATTTTTACTATGGGTGATTACGTTGAGCAAAGAATTTATTTAAAGTTTTGTGTTGCAAATGAATTTTCGTGTGCCGATGCATTGAAAATGTTGCAAAAGGCCTTTGGTGATAATGCTCTATCGAAAACTCGTGCATATCAGTGGTACAGAGCCTTCAAGGACGGTCGTGAAGTGGTCGAAGATAACGTCGATAAAATTAAGGAAAGGGTGCTGGACAACCGTCGTACCAGCTTGAGAGAGATAGCACATGATCTTAAGATATCCCACGAGTCCGCACGTACGATTTTGATTGATATTTTGGGCATGAGAAAGGTGGCCGCACGACTCGTACCGAAAGACCTGAATTTTCTTCAAAAACGTCATCGCGAACAGGTTGCTTCAGACATGCTGGATCGCTGTTTTCTTCGATATCCGTGGCGTGGTGCACTACGAATTCGTTCCAGAGGGTCAGACGGTAAACAAGGAGTATTACCTAGGCGTTATGAAACGTTTGCGTGAGCGTATCCGTAAGAAGCGGCCAAATTTGTGGGCGAACAACTCATGGATTTTGCATGACGATAACGCGCCTTCTCACCGAGCTACGATTGTGACTGACTTTCTCGCCAAAAACTCAACAAACGTGCTTCAGCAACCACCGTATTCGCCGGATTTGGCTCCCTGCGACTTTTTCCTCTTCCCAAAACTAAAATTGCCCCTTCGTGGCACCCGTTTTGAGTCGATTGAAGCCATAAAAAAAAAATTCGGCGCGAGAGCTAAAGTCCATCCCGGAAAGCGCCTATAAAAAATGTTTCGATAATTGGAAGTGCCGTTGGCATAGATGTATTGGAGCAAATGGAGCCTATTTTGAAGGCGACCCAATAAATTTTGACGATTAAATGTAAAAATGTTGTTTTAATCGAAAATTCCCGGTACTTTCTTGACAGAGTAGTATCTACTAAATTGACACAGTCTATTCTAAAAGACATTCATTTGATTTAATTCTCAAAATTTTTGAATTAAAGTTTTTTTAAATTAAAATTTGTAGGAGGTTGACAGAATAAATCTGTATGATATTTAAAGTTTTGTAATAATCCTCCTATCAAGAAAAAATCCTTTTTTTATTATGATATAATTTGCGTTTACTGTCTCATATTTCCTGTTATATTTAATGTTTATTTTTTGTACTCATGTTGTTTCTTGATCACTTTTAACTGTAATTCCTCATGAAGATTACAATTTAATGTTATCAAATCTGTTTACCCACGTTCCAGAACTGTAAAGAAAAAATATTTAAATATCAAAACAGATTTATTCTGTTAGCCTCCTATAAATTTTAATTTCAAAAAATTTTTATTCAAAAACTTTTAGAATTAAATTGATGTCTTATAAGCACTGTTTTAATTTAGTAGACATATAAAATCAAAACTCATTATATAATATCAAAAGAAATATAAAAACCCAACAAATATAAATTGTAAATTAAAATGAATAAATAAATATTTGAAGGAGACAAAATGATAAAACAATATTGATTGTTACTGAAATCAAGATCTATTCAATTTCCTCTACTTCGGTGAATTCGTTCGGTAAAACTTCTGTGAAATTTATTTTCTCTAACAGATGTTTACGACATGAATTGCTGAAGTATAAGATCAATTTTTTTCATCAAAACTTTCCCTGTATGATTTCACAAGAGCCCATGAGGAAACAAAAATTGCATGCATTAAAACTTTTCCCTCACAAGCAAATGACATAAAGCCACATTCCGGTAAGTTTCGGCAAAGTGGAAAGCACAAGAATGAAATACATGGAAAGCTTGCCTCGAAAGGGAAATGCCGAACGATCGAAGTCTGAAACGAATTGAAAATTTTTACTGATCTAGTAAGAATTATTTCTGTATTCATTGAAACGAGTCTGAGCCCGATGAATGTTCTCGAAATCAATTAAGAAGGGAACTGGTGTAAATTGATATATAATTTTTCAATAATTATATAAACTATTAATTTTGATTTTTTATCAAGGCGATGGCAATACTTCACGAATTACACTTAGAATTGTTTCCACTCCCACTCTATTTTCCAGATGTGATACTATTAATTGCACGACTGCCAGTAGAATAGTTTTAGGTCTAACCATCCAGAATATCCGAACCCTCATAAGCTCTCTGCCTATTGTTAAATGACACAGAGAATTTTCCATTTCTTTAAATAATATTGCGTTAAGAAGGGAAATCAATACATTCGAACAAATAGCTACAAACAACCCTTTAGAAATCACAATTATAAATTCTTCCATAAACAAAAAAGGAGCAACAAATCGTTCTGAAAGACATATACCCCACTTCCAACACAGAAAACAATAAAAAAAACTTTGTGAAACTAACATATATTATTATGAACCAATTTCACAAATGGGAACTCAAATAATAGTTTTTTCCAAACTATCCATGAAGAAATCAGCTAAAAATGAGCTCAAGGGGCTCCCCATAATTAAGTCTTCTGTACTACTGTAAATTCGTCCATTACAACTAAAATATTTTTGATTTAAGCAAGTAATTGGACATTATTACACGATTCACTTTATTTTTGAATAGCATTTCTTCAATAAGGGTTATTACGTCTTCAGATGGTACACTAGGAAACAACAACATCAAATGAGACTAGTTTTGTATTGAGAGGTATTTCGATGCTTTCAATTTTGTCAATAAGCGATAATGAATTTTTAATGGAAAATTATGGTTGAAAGTTACAAAATGTTCTGATTATATTTATAACTAATTAAGAAAGGTTGTATGCTGGTCTGGAGTTGCCGCACGGCTTTAAACAGGCTCCGTATGTATAACAGAGTCACTTTGGTTTGGATACCGAGCCACTCAAATTATGTGGGTAACGAGAAGGCAGATCGGCTGGCGTTTGCTGAAGCTGAGCTGCTCTGGTAGGACCGCAACCATTCCTGGGAATACCACATGACGTGGCTAAGCAGGCGATAACAGGCAGAATGAACTCAAGGCTAGAGTCTTTCTCTTGGCCTGAAACAATCGAAGGTGTTCCTTGAAACAGCTTCGAACAAAAAGATGGCGAACCTAGAGCTAGGTCTGGATAGGGCAAAACTAAGAACACTTGTCGGAATTATGACAGGTCACTCCAGACTGAAAGCGCATTTGCACAAAATCGGTCTGGCTGAAGACGATGAATGCAGGCTGTGTCTTGAGGAAACTGAAACAGCCATGCACATCGTCTCAGAGTGCCCAGCGGTGAGTCACATCAGATTCGAGGTCTTTGGTCAGGCTTTTATAGCCCACTGCAAACTGAAAAAACTATCCCTGACAAGATTATTGGTTTTATCAAAAAACTGAAACTCGTCGGGGATATATAAATTAGGGGTGAACCACCATAGTCCGTGCGGACGCAGTGGTAGGGTGGACAGACGCCCACTCGTCATAAATAATAATAATAATAAAATAATGCTGGTGCTGTGTAATATGAAACTATTGATCTTATAGAGTAATCTGTTTTGTTGAGTTTTATCAAGGAATAGAGTTGTGGTACCTGCGGGTTCATTATTATTATTACTATTATCCTGATACTCGTAGATCTTCTGTGAAGATTCCTCAGAAGCTTTTTGAGCTTGTGCGAGGTAGGAGTTGTTGTTCTGGGTATGCTTTGTCACTGCGATCTTGCGCCACTTTAGGTGACAGCACTGTTAATTTTTGATCCAACAGTGAAATGATGCCTGACACCCGTCCAACTAGAAAATTCCTTTTCCACATTCGAACATGGACCTTCCGGTCACGAGCCCGATGCTCTACCACTGAGCTGTCCACACTTATTTTTACAAGTAATTAATAATAAAGACAAAAACAACAGGTTATAATAATTCAGGAATTTCTAAACTAAGTTGTTGTCTATATGTACGGGGAATTTCCACAAAAAAGTTTAAAAAACACCAAGAATCACTTAAGCATCGAAAGAAAACTCTAATTTGGCTAAAAAAATTCCAAACAAGTCATGTCTGCTTAGAATTCGATAATTTTGAAACCGAAAAGTAAGAAACTAGACATACTGGAATCGATAAAGGTTTATAAAAATTATCACGATCACGCAGTAAACCTATTGGACGCGCAGGTGAACCTGTGGTATTCCCTATTTGCGAAGTTCTACACAAACCGGAATGTTCTATACAGGGTGACAAGAAAAACTTCGGACAAATTTCACTGTGTTCTGGAACGAAAGTATTTTAACGCAGCCAAAAAATTTTTACTGCATTAGATTCTCTACACTATCTAATGCTAATATTTCAATTTTCAGTTTGATATTACTTCATTTTTCGTCAACCTTGACGAAACACTGGTTTCATCACATCTGCAGAATGGCCGCCCTACTAGCCGGATCTTAACCCAATGGACTACATTGTATGGTCAATTCTGGAGCTCAGGGCGTGTGCTAAACACCACAAAAGTTTGGAGTCGCTGGAGCAATCCCTGCACTAGGAATGGGACCGATTAACGCCAGAAGAGCTGCGGCTCATTGCCGAAAATTTCAAGAAGCGTCTGAAGCTATGTATCGCCGCCAAAGGAAGCCACTTCGAAACCGCTTAAATAAATTATTACCAAATGTTTATGTTATTATTATTCGTTGTTGTTTTGTTTAATTTATTTTGTTTAATAAAGTTAAATGAAAAAAGTTTGTCCCAGGTTTTTCTTGTCGCCCTGTAAATATTCAAAAACTTTTGAAATATAGCTTTTTATACACCAGTTTGAGAATATAGTAAAATAATGAAACTCGGGTCACTGTATCCTCAATAATAAACAAGTTATAGAAAACGAAGAAATTTCTTATTTATTCCATTTGCGTGTTAATCGATGAACAATGTCTTGATGAATGTTTACCCGCATAAGTATAAACGAATAGTTCCCATCTCCTAATCCCCCCGCTGGCAAAATTCATGAGGTATTAGGCACATCATAAATTTCCAGGAATCGTTGATAACCTTCCTCTGGAGCTGTAGTTAACTTCAGGTCGATACATACTTCGGAACCTTATCTCCTTCGTTGATTATAAAGACTGTACAGATAAGAGGAAATTTCACGAGAATTTCGGTCATGAAACATTGCTTAGAATTAAAATTGAATCTCATTGAGTTTTAGATAAAATTTTGAAGTAACTCACACCGTTGATGATAAGAAAACTGCTAATCAAAGACACGGTGATTTTAAAAACTAAATAATTTTCTATGCTTTCCTATTATTTTCAATTCAATGTGAAAACTTCATCTGGAAAGATCAATTGAAATGTAATTCCACATACATAGAATATAATGTATCTTATTAAAGTCCGAATCAAGTATTATATTATAATTTTAATTTGTAAAAATTATAGAAGAATGTTTAAAGTACCATTTCATTTATAAGATTAGGAGCAGATTTTACTCATATGCTAATTTATTCTATTTTCAATTTACTTTACTTTAAAACAAGTTGTAGAAACTACTATGTTTTACTACCAATAAATGGATATTTTACACATTTAATTGTGACTCGAGTTTCGGGAATTAACTATCCCATCCTCAGATAGATAAAGAAAATGAAGAAAAAAATTTAGCCAATCACAGCTGTTTAACAATTAACATATCTTATATTGGACAAAGGAAAGGTTCTTTAATACCCTAGTCCGTCAAGAAAGTATCCGAAATTTATTATTTTTTATAATTTTAATATACTTCTTTTTTGTAAGATTCTAAGACAAAATATAGTGTATGAAATAGGTTGTGCAGATAGTCGGCTATGGCCAAAGTTGCATGGCAACACTATTCGTCAAATCTTGTTGATCGTCACCAGTTATAGAATTTATGAAATAATGTCACAACTATAAAAAAGAAAACAGGCAGAATATTTGTATAGAAAAGGTTCAAGAACGTTAAAAAATTAGTGCAATTGCTGTGCTGTATATGAGACAATAAAGAAGATAAAAATGGCATTGGTATGAGGCATAGACCAGTTTTAGGAAGACCGCATAAGATGGAAACAATTTAAACGCTTTATTGGCATTAGGACGACACAATCCGCACCTGGGGTTTCGCAAATTGGCTAACAGATTTGGAAATCAACGAAATATAAAAGTATGTCCAGAAACCGTCCGTATGTCACTGAAAAGACAAGGCTACATATCAAAGAAATCGAAAAAAATCCCTATAATGACACCTTTACAAAAGGAACTAAGGATAGAATTTTATCAACGTTTTCATGAAGATAATTTTAATAATTTCTTTATATCTGATGAAAGTTGTTTTTAATTTGTTGGAAATCACTTGAAAATCCTATCCCTGTTACCGTTCAAATTTCCTATCAAAATAATGGTTTGGTGAGCAATATCTCTACGCCTCTCTATGTAGTTGATGGTACCATTAAAAGGGAAAGTATTATGGCATTCTAAACGATCTTCTCCTTGAAACGGCGCATGCGTTATATCCAGAGGGATGTCGTTTTCAGCAGAATAATGCAAGATGCCATACTTCGGCCTATACTCAAGCTTCGGTGCAAGAACACCAAGTGACAACCATTTCATGGCCAGCAGCTTCACCAGAACTTAGTTCCATTGAGAACATATGGGTACTAATGGTGATTGAAGTTGAACTAGCAGCACCACAAAATAAAAATGATTTAATTCAGTCAGTTTTACAGTCCTGGACCATCATCATCGAAAGCTATAGAGTGATTTAGTTTCGGGTGTACCTCGACGTTAAGTCAAGTGTTTACAGTGAAATGAAGGTTGTATAAGTAAATAAGAGTAATATTTTGTTATAATTTTCTAATTCAAGAATAAAAAATATAAACTAAATACTTTCTAGGGTACTTTCTAGATGGGCTATAAGATGAAGGAACTTATGTAATCTTGTCTCAATAATGAGTTATATTCTACTGCAGAACATCTAATAACAGAGAAATATGATTTCGATGAGCGTTTTAAGATTTTGCCTAAGGAAAATAAGTGCATGAAGCTGAACATATTAGAGAGTTTAGAAATTAACCAATTAAAAAATTCTGGAAATTTATTGAATAACCAAACGTAGTTATCCAGTTCACCCCTTTTGGATTTATTCTTGTAGGTGACCCGGTAGTTTTATCAAAAGTGAGTTTTAACCAGTAAGATTTCTAGATAATTTGAAATCTACAAAATATGAAACCACTGATCTGATGGGGTAATTTTTTTCTTTGTGTTATTAAACTAATGAATATAATTCTGAATTAAATCAATCCTATTAAGGTAGATGACAGAAAACAAACACGTGTTATTTAAAGCTTAAAAAATATTCATAGCAGACTTCTTTGTACAATGTATAAATAAGGTATAAAAACTGCTCGAACTCATTTACTAACTGGATACTGGCCAAATATTCAGACAATTTCTACAAATTTCTATACCCAGCTTTGAGTCCTTATAATCATTTTCTGTAATTTTCCAGGAAAATACAGGACATTACATGTTTGGGTCTAATTGTGCTGTAGGAAATTAAAACCGTTCTCAGTTAGAGAATATATCCAACTCTGATAACAGAGAGAAGTTTAAATGAAAAGATGGTCGATATCAAAGCTGACCCGACCTGTCTACTGTAACTTTGTTATCGAGAGCTTCATTTGTGTATTTTCGTTCAACATGAAATGCATTCAGGTTGAATATAACACAAAAGCACATAACGTATTATCTATTCATGTTATATTTAGTTCCTTCATAACGTTTCCCTTTTATTAGATATTTTTTAGAGGTATAAGACCCTATAGATAAAAATGATCTATAGGTTGAAAGATTAAAGCCGAGCCAGTTCTGAGATTTAATCGAATTTCCACAACCTGTTTTGTGACTAACTTCCTCATTAATATTGTAAGCTTTTGGTTAGCCTTTTTCAGTGTGGGTTGAAAGCTCTCATGTAGTATGGTAGATTTCCAAGGATGTATTTAAAAATTTTCAGCCTACTATGGAAGCAACCAAATTCATACATTTATTGCAACAAACCTGCAACGCCTCAAAATCTATCGAAAACAAAAATTTATGTTGCTCTGCAAACCGGGCCTCCACAGTTTCGATGTGCAGGGACATTGGCTTGCAAAAACAAAACAGCTGTACATAACTTTCGGAGTCTTCTCTCCATAATTATTTCTCATCTAGTTTTATACTGAATATGCTATGAATAACTGAATTTTTGTAATATCGGGTGTTTTTTTTAGAGTGATAGAACTTTCGATAGGGATAACTGTGATTTGACAGAAGGTAGAAGCCATGTTGTTTTGACATTTCAGTTCAGTAAGCATTGACAAATTATCAAGGAAAGACTCACGCCGCAACAACGTTTTCAAATTATCAAAATCAGTGTTCTATTCACAAAACTTATAGAGCACTTCGTGAAATTTATGGTTTACATAATCGTCCATCAGAGCAGCTTATTCGTTGAACTATCGATGGATTTCGGACAACATTTTCTCTACTCGATGCAACAACAACAAGGCAAAGAACTATACGTACAGAAAAAAATATCGATGCTGTAAGTCATAGTGTCAATGATGATCCAGATTTGTCTATTCGTCGAGGTTCACAACAAGTTGGAGTCTGTACATCCACCACATGGAAAAATTTGCGTGAAGATCTTGGTCTACAGCCATACAAAATCCAACTGGTTCAAGAACTGAAGCCATTTGACCATAATAAGCGTCGTTAGCATGCTGATTGGGCCCTAGAACAGCTTGAAGTTGATTCACTTTTTTATCGTAAAATTGTGTTTAGTGATGAAGCTCATTTCTGGTTGAACGGCAATTGAAACAAGCAAAATTGCCATATATGGAGTGAAAACAATCCTCAAGTATCTGCAGGTTCCATTGCATCCTGAAAAATGCACTGTATGGTGTGCTTTACACTCGAAAAAGTGGTCCAAAATTGGTCTGGTCGAATGCGGTTCCTCATCTTTCAAATAAAAAAAAATTTGGCTTCAATCTTAATTTAAATTTGTTTTATTTCAATGTAAAGTTCTATCACTTTAAAAAAAACCGATAGATACGACAGTTCTGTAATGTAGTGAAGCTGTCGAGTAAAGGTGCGGATGTTGCAAGGGAGCTTCCACCTCTAAGTTAGGGAGACGGCGTTTCGTTTCCGAGCATGCGCATCTGAAACTCGTCAGACAGGCTTGATGCGCAGGCTCTGCCTGTGACGCCGGTGACCATGCGTCCGCTTGGAACGCTGATCTTCAAACGCAGTGCCTTGCTCTATTTGAACCTGGCTGGGACGGTTAGTCACGATTCTGTTGACTGGTCGGGTCTTCTATCGGTACGCCGGTCAAACTACGACAGAGCAAGTCAGGTTTCTGGACGAGGAGCGAAGAAGTTGTTCACTACACACTCCTCCTCCAGTGAGCGTCGATATGGTTACGAATGGGGCGTTGGAAGCAGGCAAGGAGACAGTCCGCCGCTAGGCTGGTCGCGGTGCCATCTCTAGCAGGGATCTGTGGAACGAAAGGAAAGGGCCATCTCGGAATTCTGGATAGAAGGCAATCAGGGCCACCTAATGATTGGGTTGGTTCTCTCTTGGAGCAAACCCTCCCAATCACGTCGGGGTCCACCAATGAAGCTCTCGAATGAATGTGGATCTTGCGAGGGAGCTTCCACCTCTTAGTTAGGGAGACGGCGTTTCGTTTCCGAACATGCGCATCTGAAACTAATCAGACAGGCTTGATGCGCAGGCTCTGCCTGTGACGCCGGTGACCATGCGTCTGCTTGGAACGCTGATTTTCTAACGCAGTGCCTTACTCTATTTGAACCTGGCGGGGACGGTTAGTCACGAATCTGTTGACTGGTCGGGTCCTCTAACGGTACGCCGGTCAAACTACTATAGAGCAAGACAGGTTTCTGGACGAGGAGCGAAGAAGTTGTTCGCTACAGTAGAACTAAAGGTTATGTGGTTGAATGTTGATGATTGTCTTGAGTTAACCATAATCCCACTCATTGCAGTATTACTTGCACCAGTAAGGATGTAAAAAAATTGTATTTTGATTTTTTTATCTCCAGTGAGTTTCAGTAGGTTATGAGTACAGATGCTTGATTGTATGAACATTTTTATTTCTCCTTCAACAGATGATGATTAGTTAATACAAGTTTTGTAGCAAGACGTAATAAGACAATTTTCAAAGTGAAATGGCTTCGAATAATTTTGTTAGTGAGTCTAAGTTATTGGCTGCAAGAACTATCAAGAATTCTCTATTGAAAATGTATTACTACTCGACGGATTGAGTAAATGCATTGATTTATCTCAAAATATACCCATTTTGTTTCAATATCAAAATAAAACTTCTTGTTGGAAAACCCTAGAGATTGATGATGTTATCTAATCTATTAAAAAATACTTTAAACATGACTCTTTTGGTCCGTCTAAAGAAGTGTTAAGGATGACATTAGGGGAATATTTGCTGTAAGTTTGATATGTACCCCTTATATATCCCCTGTGAAGGGAAATTTGGTTATTGCATTCTCTTTTTTTAGTATTTAATTAAGCTAGTCATATTTCATTCCAAGTTGATAATTAAATGTAGTAAAACTACGAAAGTCAGGTCCATGCATCATCAATGCCAAAAAGATTAGATAAAACCAATAAAATTTGTTTTCAATAAATTCATCGTGTCATTGGCAGTATGACATGTGGCACCGTCACACGATGAAATGACATGTTCTGCAAATCAAGAAGAACCAATTCAGATCATAAAAAATCAATCAACATTGAACGATAACGATTTCCAACGATTTTTAAACAAAAGTTTTATTTAAATACCACTGTACCACTGTTAGGTTTTCAGTTATCTGATGATGGGATAGTTCATTTCCCGAAACTCAAGTCACAAGAAAATGTGTAATATTTATTTTATTGGTAGTAAAACATAGTAATTTCTACAATTTGTTTTAATAATGATTTGTTGGTTTGACTTCTTGGGTTAAAACAATTTTGTTTGGATGTAAACCAAGGTCGTTTCGTAAAACTCGCGACAAAGACGTCTGGGAGATGCCTAGTTCTTGTGAACGTCCAGGAATCGATGAATTTTGGTCTTGACGAACACTTTCACGTACGGCAGCAATATTTTCTTCACTTTTTGCATTTATTTGTCTCACTGGCACTGTAACATCATGAAGTGTAAAATTTTTTTCAAACTTCTTCACTTAACTTTCAACTGTTATTTTATCCGGATGATTATAACGACGAAAAATTGGAGTTAACCATTTTTCATAATGAATTTGTATTATTTGTGAAAGTTGTTGGAGTGTGTATCTTTCCATGATTAAATGGTAGACATTGACAAATATAACTGTCAATGTCACAAATAAACAATGGGTGCCATGCGTGAGTTATGTCAATTTGAAAATGGGGCGTTCCCATTGAAAGACCCTTTACTGCTCAAGTAAACATCGTTTCAATCCAAAATTTGAGCGTAACATTCTTACTGAGGGTATGCCGATTGTCGAACCCAAGCCGATATTCGATTTCAATGTTGCAGGATCCCTCGTTAACTCGGCGCGTAAAGTCCCCACATGGAAAAACACAAAGTTCGAACCCCCCCACTCCGCATCGAACCCGGGGCATTTCGGCGAAGTGAAAATCGGCTGTGCTGCGGGGAAAATTAGATCCGTAAAAATACGTCGAACGCGAATTTTCGGTTGATTCATGTTTATGCATTACCGAAAACGCGGGGCACGAGACATTAGATATTCGAACGATTTATGTCGAGGCGAAAGAGGGAAATCCGCGGCTCTTATTTTCCGCTGTCAGACTCCGAGTCGGAGAGAAAGCCGGGATGAATCTTCGAGGGACCACCAATTTCCGGCTTTAAAGGAAAACCAACAGGAGGTATTCATACGGACAATGGTGGAAATTGACGTTGTAAAAATTGAATTTGGGAGTCATATCGTCATAGTTTTGTGACGCCTCGTTTCAAGCTAAGAGATGAAAGGGGAAATTGTCAATAACAGGAAAGGACGGAATCAATTAATGGATCGACTGATAAGTTCAACAGAATCTTACTATCGAACAAAAAACAACAAAAACGAATGCCAAAGAGAACTTCTCCGGAAGACTCAAAACAAAAATGAAAATCAAGTTTTACCCACGAAGTCTCATCTATGCAATTAATAGTTGAGCACATAAAACTGAATACAGCTTATTCATCGAACTATCAATAGATTTCGGACAACATTTTCTCTATTCGATGCAACAACAATAACAAGATAAAGAACTTTACGTACAGAAGAAAATATCGCTGCTGTAAGTCATAGTGTTAATGATGATCCAGATTTGTCTATTCGTCGACGTTCACAACAAATTGAACTCTGTGCATCCACCACATGGAAAATTTTGCGTATAGATCTTGGTCTACACCCATACAAGATCCAACTGGTTCAAGAACTAAAGCCACTTGACCCTAATAAGCGTCTTCTGTTTGCTGATTGGGCCCTAGAACAGCTTGAAGTTGATCCACTTTTTTATCGTAAAATTGTGTTTAGTGATGAGCTCATTTCTGATCGAACGGCTATGTAAACAAGCAAAATTGCCGTATATGGAGTGAAAACAATCCTCAAAAAGTTCTGCTGGTTCCATTGCAACCTGAAAAATGCACTGTATGGTGTGCTTTATACGCTGGAGGCATCATCGGTCTATACTTCTTTGAAAACGATGCTGGAGCTAATGTTACACTGAATGGTGCTTGTTACAGATCGATGATCAATGGTTATTTGTATCAAAATTTGAATGGTAACGACCCAGAAGTGTTTTTTGGTTCCAACAAGATGGTGCTACACCTCATGCTGCTACCTTAACAATTGATTTATTGAAAGAAAGATTTGGTGATAACATTATTTCGTAAATGTTCCAATTAATTGACCTCCAAGATCATGCGAAATAACTCCACCGGATTATTTTCTTTGGGGTTATGTCAGATCATTGGTTTATGCTGATAAACCAGTAAGAACAGATGCTTTGGAAGCCAACATAACTTGTGTTATTGCTGAAAAAAGGCCTGAATTACTCGAAAAAGTGGTCCAAAATTGGTCTGGTCAAATGCAGTTTCTCAGAGCTAGTCGTGGTGGACAAATACCAGAAATTATTATTAAAACATAAATGTCATAAAATTATCTTTCAAATTAAAAAAATTGGCTTCAATCCTAATTTAAATGTGTTTTATTTCAATTCAGAGTTCTATCACTCTCAAAAAAACACCCGATACCTCCAGAGATCTGAAGATCCACTTTATAGAGAACTAAATTTGACTGATGTTAATCTCTTACCTCCCAACTTGGTTGGACGAGTCTCTTCAGAAAACATAAAAGTATCAATTCAATTAAACTCATCTCTACCAGGAAGTACCGCAAACACATCCTGAAACAAGAACTAGCAAATGATAAATGTAAACTTTGTAACGCCACACAAGAGATAATATAACACGTTACCTGGTTTCTGAGTATTATATAGACAGGCACAACAAAGTAGCAGTATTTTTACACCAAGAAATCTGCTGAAACCAAGAACTGTTGAAAGAAATTTAACCCTTGGCTAACTAAGGCAGTTGATTTTGTGGAAAATGACTCAGTGAAGATATATTGGGATATGGGAGTTATTACAGATAAAGAAATAAGGCATAACAAGACTGATCATTCTGATGAGGAAGAAGAGAGATTATATTGCCTTCACAATAGACATCACCGTACCCCTAAATGAAAATTTCAAATAAGCTGATCTGAAAAAAATAGTAAGTATTCAAATTTGGCCAGTGACCTGAAAAATATTTACTGACTGGAAAAATTTGATGCATATCCGCTAATGGCCTTATCGATACGGAGATGACTGGAGCCTTGAAGCTAGTTGGGATAAAAGAACACTAAAAAATAATAAGCCTTATTCAAAAGGCAGTGATACTGTCTACCTGCTCAACAATTAGAAGGATAAAATGAATGGAGAATGCGGTTGGCTCTAGGTGAAACAATTTTATTTGAAAAAATTCACAGAGTTTTTATGTTTCATGTTCATTCAGTTACTATTTGTCCTACTTTGAAGATGGTCGAAAGACCGAAACACGTTTCAGTATTCTGAATAACCTGTGAAACATAAAAGCTTTGTGATTTTTTTGCAAACAAAATTAGACGGATATTGGCTACAGATTGAATCATTGGTGGTCGACACCTCGGTTCTATCTGCTACACCATGCATTGAAATCACACAAAATAATAATAATAATATTTCAAATCTGTCAAGTATCAATATTCGCTATACATAGAGACACTAAGGTATTAATAATACAATAGAGCGAGTAAGCAAAATACATACAAGACATACCTTTGCGAGTTAATTTAAGTAGAGAAATTTATTCTCAATATTTTTACGTTACTAACGCAGAATAAACTCTCCTCATGCTCAAATCAGATCATAAATCATATTCAAATAAATTAATTCGGCTTATCTATACCAAAAATCATTGATAAGGAGTATGAGCTATGATAACAAATTACAAGATTATTACTCGAACAACATTGCACTAACGAAAACCAATCAGTTTGAAACGTGCGCATATCTACAATTTGCCTCTGTGATCAACAAAACCTTTTTGAGTTTGTTTGGGTATAGAATTGTAATACAGATGTATGTTACACTGTCTCGATTTCTAGAACTTTCTATTACCATAGCTCATACTCCTTATTAATGATTTTTGGTACAGATCAGTCGAATTAATTTATTTGACTAAGTCTTTATGCAAAATACAGTTTTACTCGAGGTACTTCACGAAAAACCAAAATTGCTTTAGTATAAATGCGTTGTTGAAGCGTGTATTGTTCCATTTTCGGTAATGACGTAGTTTTTCCTTGTCAAACGTCGAAAGTGACAGCTGCCTAGTTAGCTGGGTGATATTTTGGACGAATTGTCACTAGATGTAAGAAGGAAAATGTGGTTTATCCAGGATGGAGCTCCACTCCATCTTCCATTAATTGTTAGAAATCATCTAAGTGATATATTCCTCATCGATAGATTGACAGAGGAAGTGATTTTCAATGGCCAACAAGAAGTCTTGATTATAACCCTCTCAATTTATTTGTTTGAGGACGTATGAAGTCCTTAGTTTATGTCCATTAAATGAATTCGCGAATCGAATACTGAAGAAGAATACAAAATGCGGCTAATTTTAGAGAGGACCCAATAATGTTGACTTTGACATCCGGAAGTCTTTTATTATAAGAAAGAGAAAAGGCATAGAGGCCGGAGGAGCCCACGTAGAACATTCACTTTAAGTTTGCTCTTTTTATGTTAAACTATTTTCAAACCTTCTTTGGTGTTGAAACAGAAGCCTAACGTTACAAGTTTCTTTATTGTCTGTTATTCGAAATTCCCTTCTGAGACTTTTCAATTGCGTTTTTCTCAAAATAGAGTACCAATGTAACGTGAGAAAGATTTTCTCATCGTATTTTCTAATCAGGATCATTACCAAGCTCCGTCCAAAAAATACCACTCAATCTCATCATCAGGAATGATTCACGTGGCGCCCCCTATAACAATAGTGAAGTAATGCATAAAATAATATTCGTCGTCCAAAGTTATGCCGATTTGAATGATAATTGGGAAGTAAACAGTGAAATTAATCGCAAAGAACGAAAAGAAATTAAGTCCTGTATCATTTTCCATAGCATATTTTGGTCCAGATAACCTGTTCTTATTCTATGTCCCAAAAGTTATTATTCCCTCTGTATAGAAAAATAAACATTTCACGTTCTGATAGAGCGCGTATCGCATGGTGTCAGATTGCAATGGGCAGAAGCTCTGATTCTCCTCTTCACAGGGGTTATCTGAATGATGGAAACGTAATGGAAGAAAAACGTATCTGCCTCCGGTAAAGAAAACATCACCAAATGTTTCACCTCGCCTGGAGTGATGGGGCTCTTACTGCACAAATATCGTAAACGTCTGACGAGATGATACGAACATCTTGGTTTCCTTTTCAACCTGGATTTTTTCAGCGGAATTGATTTTCATTTATTCACTGTGATTTAGGGTGGTATTCATTAAGTTGAATTACCTTTTTCTAAAGATGAATCTGGGAACTGAGCAGATGAAAATTTTTCAACACTAGTTACATTTTATATTTTAAGATAAAGTAATATAAAGAAAATGGTCGGCTTTTCATTTCTTATTATTCACATTTTGGAATGGGTCAGCAGAAGAAATTTTGGGTTATCAAATAAAAAATGTATTTGTCCACCATCCTACGATTTTCTCTGAAACTACTGGACACAAATTGTGAAACTAGGTACAAAAATCCAACTCTGAAGGTTGAAATGAAAAAAAAAACATATTAGGTGTATGAATTAATTCGATCCGTCTTTTTAGCCGAAAAAATACGATTTTAATAATAGGGCCCAATACGTTCCATTTTTCAATAGCTTAATAAGACCATTTAACCTTAGCAAGTAGCAGCTTTATGAGGGGACGGTAAAAATGGATGCATTTTACTGATGGTTTTTGAAGACAGAAGATAGGACCCCTCATAAAAGGAAGAAAATAGAATATAATTTGTATTTGAAATCAATGTTTTTAATCTCTGTGCTCTTCTAAAATGTAAGTACGTTTAGTTTTACTAAATAAAGTCGATATACACACATCGTCGAAAGTCTTCGCCCCCCTATCAACTTTCAACTTGTTGAATGTAACATGCCAATATTTTGTGTATGGAATCTTCACTACCTTATCACTTAAATGAAAACAATAAACCAGCAAAAAATGTTCCTTTTTCGAGAGAATACAGGTTTATTCGAAGCTAATCAGTTTTCCTCGAATAACGAGAGTTGTAATATTGAGAATATTCCGTGGAAAATACTGGGACATCCAATTTCTCACTTTGACTGGGCAAGAATAGTAGTCCTACATCAAAAAGCTTTGTCGAACCACCAGATTGCTCAACGTTTGAATATTCCATGGACTTCAGTAAGGCGCATAGTGGTCCTTTTCCTGGAAACCGGCAGCGTTGCCCGGAGACCGGTGCCTGGTCGACTCAGAGTAACATCTGCAAGGGAAGACCATTACATCGCAAATTTTACTCGAAAGAATCGAACGGTATCTGTAACAGCTCTTCGAAGTCATTTTTTGAGGACCTATAGACGGGTAGGCTCAACCAGTACCATAAGAAGACGGTTGCATTCCTCAAATTTAAGGGCAAGAGGACCTTTAAGAGTACCTCAGCTATCACTTGGACATAGAACTACCCGTCGGCAATGGGCAGAACACCACCAAAACTGGCTTTTACCACAATGGCGCAACGTACTTTTTCGGACGAGTCACGATTCGGTTTACAAAGTGATAGTCGACGAGAAAGGGTTCGGAGAGGTCCAGGCAGACTAGAGCTACTCAATTTCGCCCGGGAAGTTGTGCTCTTTCAAGGCGGATTAATAATGTGCTGGGGGGTATAATGTTCGGTCACCGTACCCCTCTTATTATCGTTGAACGAAGAATGACTGGTGCCCTCTACGTAGAAAACATCATTGAACCAATCATTGTTCCTCTACGCAACGAATTTGGGAATAATTTCATTTATCAGGATGATAACGCCCCAACACACCACACACGAAGGGTTCAAAACATTCTCTTCAGAGAACAATATCCAGAGAAATGAACTGGCCAGCAAACTCACCAAACATGAATCCAATTGAGCACGTATGGGATTACTTAGGGAGAGCAATATCCAATCGCCAAAACCTACCTTCAACTTTTCAGTAATTGAATTAGCCCTTCAGGAAGAATGGAACGATATGCCTGAAAATTTCATTGATGACTTTGTAGGATGCCTAGGCGTATTGGGCAGTTGATTGAAAGAAGAGGTGGTAATACGGACTATTGAATTTGGATTAAGTTGTGAAATAACTTTAATTAATCAAAAATTAATAATTGATGAATTTAGTTCTCATTTTTCCTATTTTGTCCCAACCTGCATAAAGCAAAGAGTAACAAACAAAGATTTTCTATACAATATATTGCATTTGAGATAGAGAAACATATTCATCCCATTCCAAAACATAGATTGTTTATTTCTTGATTTGGTTAAAGTATTCTTAAATTTTCAATACATATCCAATATTGTAACATTAAATGTGGTTCTTTAAATGTAACAAAAGACCTTAGGTGTTACAACTTTTTTCTCATTTTCGTATTTGGATATGTCCATTCCACCATAATACGCTATTCAGCCTTATGTTACAAAAAAAAACATTTTTTTGCTCGGCCAGTGTTATCTAAACGGAGACTTCAATCCTACATTAAAAAAAATTGATATTTGTCAGTACAAACTGCAAATGTAACCAAAACGATTATAAAAGATCAATTGAAGTACTTACTTGACGTCATAAGCTTCAGTAAGCTCGAACCTTAATATTATATTATCATATCATTTTGCCTGTCATCTCAGCTCTCCGAAATTTTCCAGTTGGTCGTAAAAGTTTGCAAATAAAAGACTGATTGTCTCCAAGATTTCAACAAGCATCCTTGTAACTACTAACTATAAAATCCAAGAGTGTAACTATGCGACCACCGCAATAAAAGTTATTTTTGTACTTAAACTTCCATGCCAGCGATATCTCAATCTGTAAGAAAGCGAAGATAATTTTTTTATCCCTAGCTTTCTTTATTCTTTCTTATCTGCAATTATATTCGTTTTTGATATTTCCGTAAAGGTCTTCAATTCAGAGCACCACCTGATTTTGTGGCTTCATATGAACCTACTTAATCGGCTGAACGTAAGTCTTAAATCAAAATAGGACGCTCTGTTTCAATTTGGAAATTATGGATGTCCAAAGTTTGAGAATCTTCAGGTCAATTTTTCCACTATAGAAAATCACTCAATGACATTGTTACCAAATTATATTTGACCTTTTTCTCAACGATTCGAGTCGTCCTTTTTCTATGTATCTAATATTTAATTGAAAATAATTATCGGACAGATATACAGGCTGTCTACTTTTAAAAGGGCTAAACTTCAAGGGGAGATCATACAACTTATTTGCAACAAAAAACCTCATAAAACACATTGTCAAAATGCTGATGGTTATTCTACAATTTAACATTTCTTGATTTCACAAAATATTTCAAGTTTTTCCATAACATCAATTATACTACAGTTATCCTTGTAGCCTCATCAAATTTGAGCACATATCTGGAAACGGCATTAAATTTGCTACAAGATGAGAAGTTTTGTGTGTCAAAAAATTCTTATTGCGGGCGTGGTAAGGACATGAATATCACGATTCTGAAGTGAACAAAATCAGTAATATTTCTCCAATTTATATATTAATTAATGGAATAAATAATCTATATCATTTTATATACAATATATAATTATACTTAGGTTTGAATAAAAAATCTCATTATGAAGTATCAAGCAATTCAAAGAAAACTATATAATACTTTACAGCTTTCTGTGATTTTTGTGATGAACATAGAATATCTTGGATTTTAAAATTAGTGTTCAAACGAAGATAACGGTCTGTAGGTGAGTTATATTTGTTATTAATTGAATTTAATTTTTAAATATGAAGTAGGACTGATGAAGACCTTATCGGAATTCTAATTGTTTTTTGAAGATATACTACATGTTTTGAGAGATTTTTGAGAGTAATTTATTTAAATATATTACATATTTCAAATATTTATATTTTCTGAGAAGTTCTTAAAATTATGTTTTATATTTTTGAAAAGAAATTAGTTTTCATAATTGTAAGATCAGAAACAAAATTTTGTCTCCGTCAAATATTATTTTTAATTTCAACTGACAATTTATATTTGTTGCGTTATTTATTTATTAAACAAACACATATTCCTAGAGATGGTATTGAATAAGTTTATTTATTGTTAATTCGATTTTATTTTTTAAATGTGAAGTTTAAATGGTCTTATCTGAATTCTAATTATTTTTTGAGGATTTGCTACACGTTTTGAGAGTTTTTGAAGTAATTTATTTAAATATATTGAATATTTCAAATAAATTGATTTTTGGGAAGTTCTTAAAATTTTTGAGAAAGATTCAGTTTTCATAAATACAAGACCAGAAAACTAAACATTTTGTATAAATGTGAAGTTGCAATGGTCTTATCTGAATTCTAATTATTTTTTGAGGATTAGCTACATGTTTTGAGAGTTTTTGAAGTAATTTATTTAAATATACTAAATATTTCAAATAAATTAGTTTTGAGAAATTCCTAAATTATGTTGTATATTTTTGAGTAAGATTAAGTTTTCCTGAATATAAGATCAGAGAACCAAACATCTTGTAACAAGCAGAGCTGCGTATGCTTGTCTGATGAGTTCTGTGCGCATGCTTGGAACGAAACAAAAAACATTTATTTATTAATTAGTTTTAATTGATAATTTATAATCGTTGGTTTTTTCTTAATTCCATTTGATATTGTATAATGAGTTTCGATTTTATACGTCTATTGAATATAAGCATTGCTTATTGGACATTAATTTAATTCTCAAAATTTCTTGAATAAAAAATTTTTGAAATTAAAATTGTAGAAGACTAGGAGATTAAATCTGTTTTGATATTCAAATTTTGATAATTTCTTTATCTTCTTAAGTTTTCGGTAAACTAAATATTCAGATTTCGCTACAGTTAGAAATTTCATAGAAGAAATGAAGGTGTTGATTGCAAAATGTGTACTCTCTCCCTGTAAAATGTTTACTCACTATCCATGAAAGAGAGATAAATGAAATAAAGATTGAATATTATTGTTCAGAATATCCTAAAAGTCGACCTTCGAAAAAATTCTTTCCTATAATATATTGTTCGTTTCCAGATGTGGGCAACACATCTTTACAACTATGTAGTATGTCCAATGAATTTGAAATATTGGAAACAAAGGAACGAATGAGGGTATACCATATGGATTACACTTGTACCTACTGTCATGATTTACCACCCTTGTGAATAAGAGGAAGATATAGTTGACAACCGAGAAATTTTGGGAAGGAAAGATTGAAGGGGAAAGATTAAAATTAAGAGCCTAGACTAAACATTCACTGAAAGTAAAAGAATCCGATTCTATGCATAGGAATTTCTTATAAATATTATCTTGCCAAATATTTCAATGAAATTTAATAGAAAGAGAATACTGATGCTCAAAATAATTTTCTTTTTAAACTTTAGGTAGGTAATACCATACCTAAAACTCATCGAGAACAACCCTGGTTGGGCGAAGAGATTTGCCTATATGTTAATAAAAAAGAAGAAAAACATTAACCTGAAGTCTCTAGTTCATATCATCCACGATCCTCACGAAATTTCAGATCGATTGAACCTGTTGTTTCGAGAATATCAGTAAAAATATGAAAAATATTTAAGCGTGAATAACTGTGAAACTATTGAACCGAGATTGCGCATCAACAAACTCAGACACGGCATTCAGACCCCAAACCTTCTCTGAAAAAAATTTTGATTGAATCGTACCTCACTTAACGAAAATTCATCTTAATTAAATAAAATATAATAATAAAAAATATTTCCACATTTTATCTATTGAATCAATTAATTCGCCCACACTGCAGTTTCTTCAGGTTTAGATTTTGAAATTACTCTGAAAATTCCACCTTCACTTCCTATATAGGGAGATACAAATCATCAATTTAGAGAAATTTATAATTTAAAGAATTTAAATTTAAAGAATTCTATTTAATCGGATCTCACTAAGCGGAAATTCGTTTCAATCAAATAAATTAATAAAAAAAGGTTTTTTTTGAGAGAAGAATTATTACAAAATTTTAAATATCATACAGATTTATTCTGTTAACCTCCTCCTAAAGGGAATAAAAAAAATTCAAAAAAATATTATATAAATTGTCAATTAAAAAATTTTTGAATGAATACTTGACGGGTACAAAATTTTGTTTCATTCCTCGTTTTATGAAAACCAAAAACCCTTCTAAAAATAAAAAACATAACCTCAAGAACTTCTTCAAAAACAACTTGCTCAAAATTCCTAAAACGTGCAGAACATCTTCAAAAAGCAATTTATAATTATTACAACGGAAACTCATCAGCTCTACTTCTTATTTAAAAAATAAAAATAATTAAGAAAAATATACAAAACTGAATAAAGTCATCTAGACAAACACTAGAATGAAGTGAACTTTTAAAAATCCTAGGTATTTTATGTCAGTCACAAATACTACATAAAATTTGCAAGGTTTTTCTAGGACTCCTTTAAAACCAAATGATAATATGCAATAAGTATAAATCAAAATATATTATTTTTACATATACAATAAAATAATAGAGGTTTTTTCTTAATAAAAGGGTTATTACAAAATTTTAAATATCATACAGATTTATTCTGTTAACCTCCTACAAATTTTTATTTAAAAATTACACAGTATCTAACGGAATAACAAAATTCAAAGGAATATAAATTGTCAATTGAGAAATTATTGAATAAATATTTGAAGAGTACAAAATTTAATTTCGTTCCTTGTTCTATGAAAACCAAATACCTTTCAAAAATGTAAAACAGAACGTCAAGAACTTCTTCAAAAACAACTTGCTAAAAATAAATTTCTTTCAAAAAAATCCCTAAAACATCTTCAAAAAGCAATTTAGAATTATTACAACGGAAACTCATCAGCTCTACTTCATTCAGTAGTATAATAATAAGTGTTAATTATATATTATATGTCTACTAAATTGGCACAGTGTGTACTGAACACACTTATTTAATTTAATTCTTAAAGTTTTTGAATAAAAATTTGTAGAAGGTTAACAGAATAAATCTGTATGATATTTAATTTTTTTTATTTTAAAATAATAAAGAATATTTCCACATTTTATCAATGAACAATAATTAATTCGCCTACACTGTGGTTTCATCAGGTTTACATTTTGAAATAACTCTGAAAATTCACTTCCTGTATAAAGAGGTACAAATCATCAATTTACAGAAAGTTATAATTTGTTTTACTCAGAAAAAGTGCAGTTAAAGCTATTTATATACTTGTGGAAGTTTACGGTAAAAATGCTCTAATTGGCAAGTCATCTGGATAATGGTTTCGACTCTTCATAATGTAATAAGGCAGCATACGACAAAATACACAGGGTGTGTTTTATTAGAATTAACACAGTTGCTACTACTTATAAATAGTTACAGCAATGCCACATCATCCAAAATATTTCAAGTAGATTATATCCAAGTATGCCATCAAATTTTCAGGTTGATCTGTTTTTCTGTTCGTCAGAAACGACACTCTCATTTGGAGATATCCGGTGTATGTTCTATTCTGCCATGTAGATATGTTATCTCTACAGCCTTTATTTGATTAGGTTTTGAACACATAATATTTCAAAGAGCATCATTTGTTGCATATCAACAAAAGTTAAATAAACTTCTTCATTTTATTAACAGCTAGATATTCCTTTACACGTGACGTTTCGGGTCTTTTATATAAAAAAAACAATCAGCTTATTTCACACAAGCAGTTTTTTCCTCTAATTCCTATGAAGCAATTCTTCTTTCTTCATCTACTTATATTATTTTTCTTCTTTCGGTGCCGCATTTATACAGGGTCCTGCAATAGTGCGTTACTCTTCTATAGCTGCCGAATCAGTCATCACACTTAAATGATCAACCTGTAATAACAGGTTATTAATAACCAATATCCTGTATATGACAGGTTGACTATTTAGGAATGATGACATGATATATTTTTCAGTTGATAAGATTATATCGGGTGTTTTTTTATAGTGAACTTCAAATTGAAATAAAACACAATTAAAGTAGGATTGAAGCCAAATTTTTTTATTTGAAAGATAATTTTATGACATTTACGTTTTAAAAATAATTTTGGGCATATGTCCACCACGACTAGCTCTGAGGAATTCGGCATTCGACCATACCAATTTTGGACCACTTTTTTGAGTAATTCAGGCCTTATTTCATCAATAACACGTAACATCTGTAACGAGCACCATTCACTGTAACAGCCCCAGCATCGTTTTTAAATAAATATGGACCGATGATGCCTCCAGAGTGTAAAGCACACCATACAGTGCATTTTTCAGGATGCAATAAAACCTGCAGAACTTCTCGAGGATTGTTTTCACTCCATATACGACAATTTTGCTTGTTTACATAGCCGTTCAACCAGAAATTAGCTTCATCACTAAACACAATTTTACGATAAAGAAGTGGATCAATTTCAAGCTGTTTTAGGGTCCAATCAGCAAACAAACGACGCTTATTATAATCAAGTGGCTTTAGTTCTTGAACTAGTTGGATCTTGTATAGGTGTAGACCAAGATCTTGACTTTTTTATGTGGTGGATGCACTGAGTCCAACTTGTTGTGAACGTCGACGAATAGACAAATCTGGATCATCATTAACACTGTGACTTACAGCAGCGTACAGTTCTTTGTCTTGTTGTTGTTGTTGCATCGAGTAGAGAAAATGTTGTCCGAAATCTATCGATAGTTCTGATGGACGATTATGTAAACCATAAATTTCACGAAGTGCTCTATAAGTTTGGTAGGTAACACTGATTTTGAAAATAAATTTCAACAATTTGTAAACATTGTTGCGGCGTGAGTCTTTCTATGATAATTTGTCAATGCTTACTGAACAGAAATGTCAAAACAACATGGCTTCTACCTTCTGTCAAATCACAGTTATCCATATCGAAAGTTCCATCACTCTAAAAAAAACACCCGATATTAGGAAATAATTTCCTGAGGTGGAGAAACGAAATTTCTAAGATGTCTGGTTCGGTAGCTATAGAAGCGCAACGCACTAATGAAGGATCCTGTAGAAACCACAAATTACCGATAGAAAATAATAGTAGAAATTAAAGACTAGACAAAATGGCTATACCTTTCAATTGATAACGACATACTTCTCTGTCAAGAAAGTACCGGGAATTTTCAATTAAAACAACATTTTTACATTTAATCGTCAAAATTTATTGGGTCGCCTTCAAAATAGGCTCCATTTGCTCCAATACATCTATGCCAACGGCACTTCCAATTATCGAAACATTTTTTATAGGCGCTTTCCGGGATAGACTTTAGCTCTCGCGCCGAATTTTGTTTTATGGCTTCAATCGACTCAAAACGGGTGTCACGAAGGGGCAATTTTAGTTTTGGGAAGAGGAAAAAGTCGCAGGGAGCCAAATCCGGCGAATACGGTGGTTGCTGAAGCACGTTTGTTGAGTTTTTGGCGAGAAAGTCAGTCACAAGCGTAGCTCGGTGAGAAGGCGCGTTATCGTCATGCAAAATCCATGAGTTGTTCGCCCACAAATTTGGCCGCTTCTTAAGGATACGCTCACGCAAACGTTTCATAACGCCTAGGTAATACTCCTTGTTTACCGTCTGACCCTCTGGAACGAATTCGTAGTGCACCACGCCACGGATATCGAAGGAAACAATGAGCATCACCTTCATTTTCGAGCGGCTTTGGCGTGGTTTTTTCGGTTTCGGCTCATTTTTTGCCACCCATTCCGATGATTGCTGGCTTGTTTGCATATCGTACTCGTAGACCCAGGTCTCATCAACAGTTATAATGCGTTCCATGAATGTAGAATCGGAATTACAGCGATCCAGCATGTCTGAAGCAACCTGTTCGCGATGACGTTTTTGAAGAAAATTCAGGTCTTTCGGTACGAGTCGTGCGGCCACCTTTCTCATGCCCAAAATATCAATCAAAATCGTACGTGCGGACTCGTGGGATATCTTAAGATCATGTGCTATCTCTCTCAAGCTGGTACGACGGTTTTCCAGCACCCTTTCCTTAATTTTATCGACGTTATCTTCGATCGAAGCCGTCGATGGGCGTCCACTTCACGACCGTCCTTGAAGGCTCTGTACCACTGATATGCACGAGTTTTCGATAGAGCATTATCACCAAAGGCCTTTTGCAACATTTTCAATGCATCGGCACACGAAAATTCATTTGCAACACAAAACTTTAAACAAATTCTTTGCTCAACGTAATCACCCATAGTAAAAATCGGCACGCACTCTGACATCGACTGACTTAATCAGCTGTTGCAAACACACTAGTTGACAGATCCCGCTCAAGCTTGGCATAGTAATTAAGGACAGTGGTACCAACCTAGGAAAAAAAAATTTACCTGCCTCATTGCCCCGCTAGATTTAAATCGATAATTCCCGGTACTTTCTTGACAGAATGTATTTCAATATTCAGGTTTTGACATTGGACATGATATATTAAATAATAATCCATTTTGTGGTCCGAATTTTACAGCCCTGTTCAAATGACATGTTGAACAGAACTGTGATCCGAAGCCTAATATGTTCAGTTGAAGGTTAGCCATTTAATACTTTGACACGTTTAGCTACTGCTGAACGTGTAAAAATTGTGAAAACTGACTACAAAAATAATGATTCTTTAGTAAGTACGTTTCGTGTATTACGGGCAGATTATGGTCGACATAATCGTCCATCTGAGTATACAATTAGTGACACAGTGAAAAAACTCGAAGAGGCTGAATTTGTTACTGATGCCTTAAGGCCCACACATCATCGAAATGCACGCTAGACCGAAAATATTTCTACTTTAAGTGAAAGTGTTGAAGAAGATCCAACTTTATCAACTCATCGGCGCGTACAACATTTGAGCCTCTCTTACGGCACGATATGGCATATATTGCATCTGAATTTTCATCTCCATTCTTATAAGGTTCAGTTGACACAGAACTAAAGCCAGCTGACCATAGAATGCGTAGAACATATGCCGACTGGGAGCTTGAACAACAACGTTTGGATGACGATTTTTCGCATTGAATTTTCTTCAGCGACGAAGCACATTTTTCGCTCGGTGGCTATGTAAACAAACAGAATTGCCTGCGCAGTGAAAATCCTCATGTAACTGTTGAGAGAACATTACATCCACAAAAAGTCACTGTATGGTGTGCAATTTGGTCTGGTGGAGTGATTGGTCCGTACTTTTTTGGTAATGAAGAAGGTGTCACCCAAACCGTCAATTCTCATCGCCATTGCCAAATGATAACCAATTTTTTTGGCCTGAAATCAATTATATGGAATTGGAAGAGATGTGGTTCCAACAAGATGGAGCAACAAGCCACACAACACACCCGTTTTGGCTTTATTACAAGAAAAATTCCCATGACGCTTAATTTCGGCGATGTGAATTGGCCACCAAGGTCTTGATATTTATCGCCTGTGGATTTTTTTGTGGAGCTATGCGAAGAATCGTGTTTGTTCCGATAAACCTCAGACTACTGACGATCTGAAAACGAACATCCGTCAAGTTATAGGTGGATATTGCCCGAAATGTGTCCAATCATTATATTGAAGTGAAAATTCTATCGATATTCTAAATGAAAGAGTGTTTTATTTACGTTTGCTTTCGGAAGCACAAAATAGGTAACCCTGTAAAAATAAAGATTTCCTCATATTAATTTAAATCATGCTCCATTTTCTAAATTTTGTTTTCGTGAACCAATCTATCGTCTAAAATGACTTTAAAACTAAAGCGCGCTCGTAAATATGTAAACTTATCATATCATTGACTAATATCTAAATTTTTCAACTTCACCTTCTCCACATTCGAACTTGTATCGTATAGTATCACTGATGTTAAGTTTTTTTCAATTATTCAAAGAAATCCTGATATATTACTTCTTGATCTGCAAAAAACAAAGATGATTTTCAAATATCAAACAGAATAATTCTGTGAAACATCTACATAATTCAATCTAAGAACAAATTGGTGAAAAATTTCCAAACATTAAATAAAAATATTTCAGAAACATTTTTTCTATTCAAGTAGACATATAGAATTCTGACACCCCGCACAACACTCAGAAATATAAAGGAATACATAGAAAATGAAGAATATTGACCGAAATTACCTAGCAAACTTTCACCTATACTGCTTCAATTAAACCTTATGAATACATATTCTATTCTAAAAATGCTCCATAAAAATTTAAAAAATTTTTAATTTTCGCCAGAATAGCGTATGATATCGCTATCTATCATCAGTCGAGCTTGTTTGAATGATACATTATCAATAAAAATATAATGTCGCGAAAGCTGGGCTTAATTTCGTGAAAATAAATCACGAGAATTTTTTAAATTTTTCCCATAGATTTTTGGCAAAAAATATGAAAAGCTCTGTTTTTTCACCAGAGTAGCTCTAAAAGTGATTAAAATGACGTTTATTCGACTTTTGCATGAAAGAGCACCGAATTCTATATATTGCGCGTTTGTTCTAGGTCTAGGTCACTGATGAAGAAGTTATATCCATTTCTACTTTTCAAATATGGCCCACTTAGAAAGTATCCGGAAAAAATAAGCTGAATTTTCATTATTTAGTATATATTTTTAATTCTTGAATTAGACAATTATAACAAAATATTCATTATTTTTACAAACTTTTAATATCAAAACAGATTTAATCTGTTAGTCTTCTACAATTTCAATTAAAAAAAAAAAATGTTAAATTCCGCTATTTCATTGATTTACACGACAATTGTTTCGTCATACCATGACTACATCAGTTGAGTATTCAAAATTCGAAAAGTTTTAAATACTCACCTGATGAAGTCATGGTATGACGAAACAATTGTCGTGTAAATCAATAAAATAGCGGAAGTTAACATTTGTTTTTCTTATATTGAAGATGAATTTCCGTCAAGTAAAGACCGAGACAATCAAAAATTTTAAAAAAACTTTTAGAATTAAATTAATGTCTAATAATAAGCACTGCTCATATTTAATAGACGTATAAAAATCAAAATTCACCATACAATATCAAATGGAATAAAAAACCGAAAAAATAAATTATTAATTAAAATTAAAAATAAGTAACATCGAATGTTTCGTTCCAAACATATGCACCTGAACTCGTCAGAAAGGCCGTGTACGTATGTTTTGCCTTTGACAAACATTTGAAAACATGTTCAGTTTCTGGTCTTATATTCATGAAACCTAAATCTTTTTCAAAAATACACAACATAATTTTAAGAACTTCTCCAAAACTAATTTATTTGAAATATTTAATATGTTTAAATATTTGAATAAATTACTTCAAAAACTCTCAAAAATCTGTAGACCATCCTCAAAAACGATTAGAATGCAGATAAGGTTAGTTCAACTTTACATTTATAATATAAATTCAATTAAAAATAAATAAACTTTTAATCATACCAAACAATTTCTAGTAAATCCGTGAATGCAATTAAACTAGGTAGGTACATCTAATATCCAAGGTAATCTATGTTCTATGCTAAACACAGAAATTACACAAAGTTTTTAAGGCATTTTATGGCCTTTATTAAAACACTGGAAACTGTATAATAAATTTCATTATTCAAAAACCTTTTTTTTACTTGGTAGAAGGATAATTACACTTTGAATATCAAAACAGATTTAATCGGTTAGTCTTCAACAATTTTAACTTCAAGAAAATATTTTAAAAGAACTTTTAGAATTAAATTAGTTAATTTAATTCTAATTGAATTTATATTATAAATGTACAGTTGAACTGACCTTATCTGAATTCTAATCGTTTTTGAGGATGTGCCACAAGTTTTTTGAGAGGTTTTGAAGTAACATTTAGATATTTAAACATATTAAATTTCTCAAATAAATTAGTTTTGGAGAAGTTCTTAAAATTATGTTGTGTATTTTTGAAAATATAAGACCAGAAACTGAACATGTTTTCAAATGTTTGTCAAAGGCAAAACATACGTACCACGGCCTTTCTGACGAGTTCAGGTGCGTATGTTTGGAACGAAACATTCGATATTACTTATTTTTAATTTTAATTAATAATTCATTTTTTTGGGTTTTTCGTTCTATTTGATATTGTACAGTGAATTTTGATTTTTATACTTCTATTAAATATGAGCAGTGCTTACTATTAGACAGTGATAGTAGTCCAGGACTGTAAAACTGACTAAATTAAATCATCCTTATTTCGTAGCGCTGCTCGTTCAACTTCAATATTCATTAGTCCCCATATGTTTTCAATGGGACCAAGATCAGGTGAAGCTGGTGGCCATGAAATGGCCAAAATGCCATTACCAAGTGACAACACTTGGTGTTTTTGCATCCAAACTTGAGTATAGACCGAAGTATGGCATTTTGAATCTGACTGCTGAAAACGCCACCCTTCTGGATATAAAGCATGAGCCGTTTCAAGGAGAAAATCGTTGAGAATGCCACAATACTTTTCTCATTGATGATACCATCAACTATACAGAGAGGTCTAGCGCCACGCTAAGATATTGCTCCCCAAACCATTATTTTGGTGGGAAATTCGGAAATTTGAGCGGCATCAGGTTGTTTTGATAGGACTTTCAAGTGATTTCCACCAAGTTAGGAACAACTTTCATCAGATATAAAGACATTATTAAAATTCTATCCTTTGTTCCTTTTGTAAAGGTGTCATTGTAGGCATTTTTCTTGGTTTCCTTGATATTTAGTCTTGTCTTTTCAGTGACATACGCATGGTTTCTGGAAATAATTTTATGTTTCGTTGATTTCCAAACATGTTAGCTAATTTGCGAAACTCCAAGCGCGAATTGTATCGCCCGAAGGCCAATAAAGCGTTTAAATTATTTCCTTTAATCTTACGCGGTCTTTTTGAAACGATGCATCATATCCATTCAATTTTTTATCCTATTTATTGTCTCATATACAGCACTTTTTACCAGTTCAGTCAATTGCACTAATTTTTAACGTTTCTTAAACCTAATGCCCAACCTATTTTGTACATTACTTTTGTCTTAGAATGTTAAAAAAAGAAGTATATTAAAATTACGGAAAATAATAAATTCCGGATACTTTCTAGACTTCTAGACCTTCGAAACTACAAATACAAATTTAGTATTTTGATGTGAAATAAGTGCACGAAGAATCGTGCAATATTTTGTGGGGAAATATTACGAGAATTTTTACAACTTTCAAATCAATTGAAACTGAATATTGAAATTTTCAATTAGTATATAAAGAAGTAAACAGGCAAAGCTACCAATTACTTGGGTGGGGGGTCATGTAAAGACTTAGGATTCTGGTTTATGCTAACGCGATATCTATAATGAGGGCTCGAACCCAAGATTGGGCCAATTAAAGTTTGAATTGAAATTTTGCGTTTTGAGGTAGACTAATGACGCGCTAAATTTCATGAGATGTCGAAAAAATATGTTGGCAAAGCAGCATTGAGCGCTACCGGAACCAAAAAAACAGTCCTACGACTGAATTCGAATTTCGCAGAATAACGACTGGAGTTAATGGAAAATTTCGTGAGGATCGTGGTTGATATGAACAAGCGCGCAAACTAACTTGACATCAATGCTTTTTTAGAATTTTGCTATTGTATACGACTATTTACATAATTTCATCCAGTTGCAACTGACTCTATATCTGCACTTGAAGGTGACAAGTTCAAAAGCACACACAGAAAGTGAAAATCCATAGCTCGGCCCCAGCATCGAGTATGCTAACAACATCTCGCCCAACGCAGCTGTTCCTCATTTGTTTACATCGTATCAAGTAGCCGGTAAACAATGTCAGGATTCTTTTGTGTTTTATCGCGGCAATGGCTCTCACTTCGGCTGGAAACAGTACAACAAACTCCACTTTCCAGGTCTGTAATGTCTGTATCAGAAAGGACGTTGTGCAAAGCGTTGCTCTCTGGAACCCCCGCCCGTCAAGCTGCTGCTGCCATCGTAGTCGGCTGTGCAGTAATCAATAGGACCTCTCTTCTCTTCGGCGCTCGCTGATCTCAGTGTTCTGCTCTACTCCTTGCAGGTTCGTCGGTGTCCCGAATTGCGCTCGTTGCTTTGCCATAGTCGTGTCGTGACAGTGCCACAAATCACCACCGCCGAAGAATTTTCTTTAGGGATCCCCTCACGAAACGTCAACAAAAAAGGTGAGTTTGGGTTTATCTGATTGTTTGATCTCGGTTTTGGGTGTTGGATGCTCGGGAAGGGAACGTAATTTGAGGAATTGATGAATGTGTAGATAAGAATAGTTCTTATCTGATTTTAGTGAAAAAAGGTTTCTTTTGTTTGATATTTGTTCCACCGAATTTGAGGAAAGTTACCAAAAACTCCTATTTTCGACATTCTTGCATTTGTAAATTCGTTATAATTTTTTTTAATCCAGAATAATTTATTTTGTCATTTAAATTCATTTCTTCTGGTGATTGATTCTGTTATAATTATTTCTGTAGCTGTGTCATTTTCCATTCATTATTTCGTAATAATTAACTTGAGGAATTACAATTCCAAATGCAAGAATTGAAAATAAAAACGCTGCGAACTGAAATGTTCATTATTTCGTATTTAATGTATTTCTTGTATGGATTGAAATTTTCGCATATTATAATTCAGTTAATCGTAGAATATTGTGGTTAGATAAAATCTGAATTTGGCATTCTAAATGGAATAAAAGACAAAGTAATATTTTCATTCCATTTGAAATGACTCTTCACAAAGTAAAGGACTACTCTTTCCAATATTTCGACTATTTGGAAATCCTTGAATAAATACATTGATCCAATTTCAATTCTTAGTGTTAAGTAACCCGTCTTAGAAGTGTAGAGGATCTATATTATATCATATTTGATATTAGCACCAAGTTTTATGAAAATCCCTCATTGGAAAAATGAATTTAAGTCTTTTATTTTCTTTGGACGAAGACGATTTTTGTATCAGGTTTTGTTTTTTTCACTCCAATAGTTCACGAAAATTGCCTAGTGATCGGCAGATATTCTTATTCTAAATTTTAATCGCATGAAATTCAAAGCGAAATTTGGGGACAAAAGCTTGACAAAAATTTTCCAGTTTTACCATTATGGTCGCTATTTCGAAAACTAAGAAACATTGATCTCGAATTACGTTGGTCTTTACTTGATATAAGTCCATGGTATACTTGAATATATAATACACATATATGTCGACTTTTACTCATTTTTAACAGGTGCCCAAATAACGTGTTTCGTTACGTTAGAGAGTAAATCATAATAACATAATATATACAAAATCAGATAAGGAAATACAATTGCGACTATAGATAAATCATATGATACCGAAAAACAATATAATTAATTAAAGGAATAAATATATATCACCGAAAAAATATTCAACCGAAGTATTCAATAAAGAAATAAAATAAACATTAAAACGAACATATATTTAGTATAATCACACAGAAATAAATAAACTTATATCAATGATCTCCCAAAAAAGTTTGCTTTCGTTTGATATTTGTACCACTTAATTTAAAGAAAATACGAAAACTACTAAATGCTACAATCTTACATTTGTAAATTCATTATATTATTTTAATACAAATTAATTTATATTGTCATATAGATTTATTTCTTCTAGTGATTAATTCTATTATAATTATTTCTGTAGCTGTATCATTTTCTATTTATTATTTCGTAAAAATTCACTTGAGGAATTGAATTTCTAAATACAAGAATTGAAAATAAAAGCTCTGCGAACTGAAATCTTCATTATTTCCTATTTAAAGACCTTCTGGTATGTATTAAAATTTTTGCATATTTTAATTCAGTTAGTCGTAGAATATTGTGGTAAGATAATATCTAAATTGTGCATTCTAAATGGAATAAAAAACCAAGTAATCTTTTTATTCCATTTGAAATGACTCTTCACAAAGTAATGGACTACTTCATCCAATATTTTAAACATTATTATTATTATTAAATACTAAAAGAGTACAAATTACCCGTCTTTTAAGTGTAGAGTATCCATATTGTATCATATTGGATATTTGCACCAAGTTTTATGAAAATCCCTTATTGGCAAAATGAATTTTACTCTTTTATTTTCTTTGGATGAAGACGATTTTGTATCAAGCTTTGCTTTTCCAATAGTTCATGAAAATTGTCTAGTGATCGGCAGATATTTTTATTCTAAATTTAAAACGAAATCTGAGGATTTTAGGGATAAAAGTTTGAGAAAATTTTTCCACCTTTACTATTATAGTAACTATTTCGAAATCTAACAAACCTTGATCTCGAATTACGTTGGTCTTTACTTTATAAAAGTCCATGGTATAGTTGATTATATAATACACATATATGTCGACTTTTACTTATTTTAAACATGTGCCCAAATGACGTGTTTCGTTACGTTAGAGAGTAAATCAAAATAATATAATATATACAAAATCAGATGAAGGAAATAAATTGCGACTATAGATAAATACCGAAAAACAATATAATTAATTTAAGAAATAACGATTTTTGATCAGGTTTTGTGTTTTTCATTCCAATAGTTCCGGAAAATTGCCTAGAAAGGGGTACAGCGATCGGCAGACATTTTTAATTCTATATTTTAATCTTATGAAATTTAAAACGAATTCTAAGGATTTTAGAAATGAAAATTTTGCGAAAACTTTTCTTGATAGAAATCCATTGTATATTTAATCGAATACATGTATGTTGATTTCTATTTCTTTCAAGTATTGCACACGTTTAGTGATATTATATAGCAGATAAAAATAATATAACATCCACAAAACAAGATAAAAGAAATACGATTCTGGCACTAGATAAATCACATTATACCGAAAAACCAATATAATTCATCTGAAAGGGGAATTTTAAATCACTAACAAAGAACCAACCAAAGTACTCAATAAAGAAATAAAATCATCATTAAAACGAACATGTAGTATTACATAATCACACCGAAATGAATAAACTAGTAACAATAAAACCCCAGAAATAGGTTGCTATTGTTTGATATTTGAAGAAAATTACGAAAATCTTCAATTTTTTACATTCATAAATTCATTATAATTTTTTAATTACAATGGTTTATTCTTTCTCTTGATTGATTCTATTATGATTATTCCTGTAGCTATATCATTTCCCGTTTATTATTATATCGTAATAATCAATTTGAGGAATCAAAATTCTAAACGCACCAATTGAAATTAAAAACGCTGCGAATTCAATTGAAATTTTTATTATTGCCTATTGAAAGTGCTGCCTGCACGTAATGAAATTTTCGCATATTTTGATTTAATTGCTCTCATAGTAAAGATCGTAAAATGTTGCGATAAGGTAAAATATGAATTGAGCATTATAAATGTCATTATATCCAACACTTTTAACATTATAACTATAACACATATTTCGATTATTTTGTGAATTCATTGATACATTTCTGTGAAATACATTGATCCTTTTTTCGTTAGTGTGGAACAACCAATCTCAAAATTTTATAGGATTAATATCTTATCATAATTGATTTTTGTATCAGGTTTTGTGTTTTCCACTCCAATAGTTCCGGAAAATACCCAGAAAGGGATGAAGTGATCAGTAAATATTTTAATCCTATGAAATTCAAAATGAAATCTAGAAATTTTTGGGACGAAAGTTCCGAGAAAATTTTTCTAGTTTTAGAATTATGTCCACTATTGAAACCTCTATTTCGAATTATGGTAGTTTTCACTTGATAGAAATCCATTCCATTGACAATTAAACATAAATATGTTGATTTCTAGTTTTTTAAGAATTGCTCACATGAACATGAACAGATCAAAATAACATATGATCCACAAAATGAAATATAGGAAATACGATTCTGGCAATAGATAAATCATATTATACCGAAAAACCAATAGAAGTAATCTGAAAAAATAATTTATTTCTCTAACAAATATCCAACCAAAGTACTCAATAAAGAAATGAAATCAACATTAATACGTAGAAAATATCGCACAGAAATTAATAAACTGGTATCAGTGAACCCCAAAAAAAGTTACTATTAATTGACAAAAATTTTGAGAAAATTTTTTGGTTTGGAATAATGTATATATGTTAATTTCCATTTATTTTTAAGAGTTGATAACCTTTCGCATTATACGTTACAACACAGATCAAAATAACATAATATCCGTGAAATCAGATGAAGGAATTATGATTGTGGCAATAAATAAATGACATTATACGAAAATACCAATAAAATTACGCAAAAAAAGGTTGTAGATCACTGAGAAGGGATCCATCCGAAGTATTCAATAAAGAAATAAAAGTAACATTGAAACAAACATGTAGTATAATCACACATAAAAATATAATTAAACTAGTATCAATGAATCCGCAAAAAGAGGTTGCTATTTTTCATTTTATGTACCTCTAAATTTGAAGAATTCAACCTACTATTATCTACATTCTCATAATTATAATATTTTTGAAACAAATTGATTTGTTTTTGGTCATATTGATTTATTTCTCCTAATACTTGATTCTATTATAATTTTCCGTTGATTGTTTCGTAATAATTAACTTGACGAATCAAAATTCTAAACGTAAGAATTGAACTGAAATGTTCATTATTTCCTATATAACGTGCTTCCAGTATGTACTGAGATTTTCATATGTAATATTTTAATTCAGTTACTTGCATAGTACAGATCGTAGAATATTTTGGTAAGATAAAATCTGAGTTGAGCATTATAAATGGAATAAGAAAACATATTATAGTTATCTTCTTATTCCATATGAAATGACCTGCAAAGTAACGGACTGCTCACTCCAATATTTTAAACATCCAATTTTCAAAGTTCAAAATGTAAACTTTGCAGAATTTCATAAACTGATTGAAGAGTTCATATAATAATTTATTATACTTTTATGTACCAAATTTCATTTGGATTGGATCAGTAGTTTCGGAACTATTGAGAAAATGAGAAAAAGTTTTAAATGGATGAGCTAAGCCAAGGTATTCAGATCCAAAACCCTCCGAAAGTTCCAAGTCTCTAGCTCTCTCAAGATTTACTTTTGACCTCGGATTCTTTATCAGTAAGTCCAACCTAGCGGTTTGAAAATTACAGACATTTGAGCAAAACGATTGCACGCTGTTCACTAAAACAAGAGTGCAAAAATTAAAATACCTCTAGCTGCACAAAAGTTTGACATGGTTGTCGCTAAATTTGGAATATTCATCATCGAAACTTTAAATCTCTTTTTTTAATGATTCATTCAAATCCATTTTTAGTGTAATCATTTCACCATAACATCATATTTAAATACTGTAATGAATGTTTTGTCAGTTGAGTAGATGAAGAATCGAAATTGGCAAGATATTTTATACCCATACTTCTAAATTTCTAATCCCTACTACAATTTGGGAGGTAGATACAAAGGTCAACCTAATTTCAAATTCAAATACTCGGTTTTCTTTGTGGATTGCGAGGGTCACTTTCCTGTTATATTCAATTCACTGATTATCCAAGATAACAGTCCGATTCGGATACCCTGCAGGATTAGAACTAACACGTTAAAATTAATTACATAACTCGGCTCGCATTGTACTTCAGTTTGAAACTGTTCAAAATCATTGGAGAAATCTCATAAAGATAAAGCTGGAATTAATTCTCTGGAACCTCTACAGATTTTAAACCTAAATAAATATATATGAAAACTTTTAGAAATCAATTTTAATGTGAGTCAATACTTGATAGAAGTAAAATTTAAATGGCTTTAAATTCAGAATTTTATATTATATTATATTATATAACTTCTACAATATATATTGAAACTATATAAAAAAACTATCAAATTGATATCCTTATATATAATTAATATTAAATATTTTTCAATCTCTCGGAAAAAACTTTTTACATCCCTACATGAAACGTATTAATAAAATGTATTAACAAAAGCTATATAAGAATGTATATTAAGATACAAATACAAGAAAATCCACTATTCCAAAATTATCTAAAATTCTCGAAATAGAAGGATCAAATAAAAATAATTGAACGAGAATTCCAACATTTGATAGCTATTTCGGCTCTAGATCTCTTCCGAAATGTATTGTTTTCAGATTCAAATATATAAAAAGGTCAAAATTTAATACACCAAATAAGATGAAACCTTGAACGAATAAACTCGAAATAAGTATTTTGTATTCGGAACACAGAAAAGCATAACAAAACTTATTCACTCCAAATAATGTCCCATGATGAGAAAAATAACCAGATTTAGGTTTTACGTACTAACACGTTGATCATTTCTGTTTTGTTTTTTTTTCATATTTTTCTGATGACTATTATAACTTAAGCTGATATCTGATTCCGGCTTTACGTCGACTTCTGGGAAACCTTGTATAACTTATTCAGTGTTCTTGGATTCTTTCCTTGAATCTTGTATAACTTCTTCGGTGTTCTTGGATTCTTTCCTTGATCTACCTCTATGGCCAATATATTACTAAAGGGCAATCGTTATAAGCCAACTTGCAGATTCCACATTTATTTTGTTTTTGTTCGATCCTTATTGTTTTTCATATAAGTACTGAGGTTATTGATGGTTTTAAAAGCTGCATTGTAATTGAAACTATTTTTAAAATGTTTAGCAATATTTTCAGATAATATAAGATAACGAAAAGTATTTTTGTGTATTATCCTCTTTTATGATTGGGAATACGAGTTAACGCCATGTTCTTTTGTTTATAGGATACCATTTTGTCTATAAGAAAGGGGTTGTAACCGTTGTTTGAAGCTTTCTGTTTAATAGTATTTGATTTTTTCGAAAAATTATCTGGGTTCAGAGGAACATTCAATAGAAAAAAGTATTGTATGCTGACTTTTTTTGGTTGGTGAAGCCATTTGAAGTTTTATGTATTGTAATAGCTGTATGTGTGGGTTTGTGAAAAATACTGAAATCATATGAATTATGTCTTGTTATAGTGGGGTCAAGAAAATTAATGCTGTGATTCTTTCTTCTTCGATTATGAATTTGATTTTTGGATGAAGTTTATCAATAAAACTCGTGAAGATATGTAGTTGTTGGTCGGTGCCTTTGAAATAACAAAGAATATCATCTACAAAGCTATACCAATAAAGCAAGTATTTGCTTATCGAATTTGGGTGTATTTATCATTCTAAATTATCCATGAAAATTTCAGCTAATATTAAGCAGAGTGAATTTTTCATTATTGAACTTTTGTTAGAAATATATATTGTTCCGTTAATTGAAATTATTTTTGTTCAAGACATATTTCGAGGCCATTAAGAAGATATATTAAATAAATACTTGAAGCATACAAACTTTGTTTCGTAACGATGTATTATGAAAACCAAATTCCTCATAATACATCGTAACGAAACAAAGTTTGTATCCTTCAAGTATTAATTTCATATTTTTAATTAACATTTTTTATTTACAGTTTCTGGGAAATTTTATTTAATTTAGTTTTCAGGAGATTTTTAGATTAAACTTTGTAGAGGTTTCAGAGGATTGTTCCAATTAATATTTGAAATATTTTTATGAACTTATTCGCAAACTCCTCATTCATGCAGATATATCTGATGAATTTAGGTCTTTTGCATTAAATGATAATGTTAATTTTTTTTCGTTCAAAAGTAATATACCTGATTTTCAAAGACTTGTTTTAACTTAGGATTTTATATCACAATCCTTTGTCGTCCTTCAATGTAAAATTCGAAGAGCCCACTACGATTATCAGACTATATTTCAGAAATAGCATTTCTGCACGTTTCGTAAACCATCAGACACATGTTCGTCCCGGTCCTTGTGTTCCAGATGATATTTGTGTTGCAAGTAACCTCGGTGCATTCAGCGTCAGGTACTAACGAACTCACAAATTGCCTGGAGAGGGTTTTTAAATAGCATCCACTTTTAAGTGCCAGATGTGCGAGTGTAATTGACGTAGACGAGCTGAAATTTGAGAGTGGTTTACTCAACTCATTAGTTAAAAAAAAACTAATGGTTATCTTTATGTTGAAGATATGAGGGAAATAATTCATCAGTCTAATTGTGAGATAGTGTTACTCATTCGAAATTTTTCTCACAACTAACACACAGATCGTTATTTCTATCACTTGCTGTCAAATTTACACTACTTTCCCATTATCGAGTTTTCGAAACTTCGATAACATTATCTAACTCATAATTAATCGGGATATAAAATAATAAAAAGAGGTTTTTCTACTTGATAGAAGGTTTTTTCAATGTCTAAATATCAATAGAGCATTTCTGTTATACCTTACTACAAATTTTAATTTTATGAAGTTTCTAAAAACCTTTTCAGATTTGAATTCAATAAATGTATAAGAAAACACTGCTTCAAAAAGGCATTTCAAAATACTCCGATACACCGATAATCCTCAGTCCACTTTCATATCAGAAAAAGTAAAAACAATCAATAAAAATATCTATCATACTTATATGACCACGTGTCACCTCGAACCAAAGACAGAAATAACGCAAATAGTCTCTTAGTGGTTAGACTAAACAAACATTTTCATTCTATGTTTGTCTACAGAATATACACAGAGGTTGAATAAAGTATTTTTAAAGTATGTAGACAAATGTAGAATGTAAATGGTTGTTCATTCTAACCACTAAGAGACTATTTGTCCACAGATACACAGAGGTTAAATAAACTATTGGATCGTTCGGAAGGTAATTTTTTGTTTTGGGAAAATGAAAGATAATTTTCGTATAATGAATGAATATTTTATTGAATTATATATTGGCCATTCTGGTTCAACATCTTTTGCCATCTTCCTGGAGGTAGCCATGATTCCACAATCATAAAATTTTTGGCAAAAAGCTGATCAAGTCAGTCAGTCAAACTGACCTCTTAATTTGAAGTAAAGGTTTTACCGTCCAAAAAAGTTTGCAATTACCGGAACAAATAATAATCCGAAGGCGCCAAATTTGGAGAATATGGTGGATGTGGCAGTGTATCCCATTCAAATGGAAGTGACCACCTTTTCTGTTGATTAATCCTGGCCTTTTCTGTTGGAGTGCATCAGTCAGTTTGTCCAGCTGATGACCGTAGACTTTCGAATTAATTGTTATATTATCCGGTAAAAACTCAAAGAAAATGATTCCTTGGCTTTCGAAATGCTTTGAGCCGGTTCATGTTATTTGCTCCATGATATCTTGCGCTTCACATTGTTTTCTTCTCTAGTAATGATACACTTCAAAAATGGATCATTTTCGTGATGTATGAGAAGCGAATTACAGACCTCACAAAACACAAATTTCTCTCCGTGAGAACATGAGGCACCCATATATCGAGCTTCGAGGTTAAACCCAGCCCTTTTCATAAACAGTTAAATTCGATAAATGTAACCTCTCACCGATCTCACGTGTTGTTATTTGCCGATTTGCATCAACCAATGCCTTCATCATGTCTATGATACTTAAGATAATCGAGATATGTCTCTTATTTCACACATCATGATAGAGGAAAATGATATTTTACGAAGGCTCGTTTAAACTTAGTATTGGATTAGTTATAATGAATAAGATTGGACATTGTTAGATAGGTTTTATTTATATTACTAAGCAATTACATTAAAGAACTTCTTCATATGTAAAATAATAAGAAAGCGTTTTTTTACTTGATAGAAGGAATATTACAAAATTTGAATATCAAAACAGATTTAATGTGTTAGTCTTCTTATTATTCAAATTTTGTAATATTCCTTCTATCAAGTAAAAAACCGCTTTCTTATTATTTTATTTCATATATAATATATAATAATATTAGATTTTTAAATAAAGAAATTTATTATGCATTGTTGAATGTTTAACTAAGACCATTAAAGTGCCTTATAAACTTTGTGTGATTATGTTGTGAGCATAGAACGTAGAGTACCTTGGATATTAGATATACCTAGTTTTAATGTTCAAACAAACACATATTCCTAGATATGGTATTGAGTAAGTTTATTTATTGTTAATTTGATTTAGTCTTTTAAATGTGATGTTGAAATGGTCTTATCTGAATTCTAATTATTTTTTGAGGATTTGCTATTTGTTTTGAGAGTGTTTGAAGTAATTTATTTTAATATTTCAAATGAATTAGTTTTTGAGAAGTTCTTAAAATTATGTTGCATATTTTTGAGCAAGCAAAGCTGCGTTACCGCTTGTCTGAAGAGTTCAGTCCGCATGCTTGGAACGAAACAAAAAACATTTATCTATTTATTAATTTTAATTGACAATTTATATTCGTTGGTTTTTTCTTAATTCCATTTGATATTGTATAATGAGTTTCGATTTTATACGTCTATTAAATATAAGCATTGCTTATTAGACATTAATTTAATTCTTAAAATTTCTTGAATAAATTTTTCGAAATTAGAATTGTAGAAGACTAACACATTAAATCTGTCTTGATATTCAAATTCTTCATAAGTGTCAATCACTCCTTACATGAACACTTACAGTCAATTTCCGAGTTAAATTCACAGAAAATGCGACATCTAGCGCACTTATGTCAAAAGTTAGTAAACGCTGTGGTTGCTGTAATCACTTGTAGAGTGAATTCCTAAACTGACGCCAGCAATCAGCTTTTGAGTATAATGCATACCAATGCGACACCTAGCACACAAGAAACAAACTTTCTTCCGTGGTTACCCACCATGCGTAAATTATTTCTAAGGTCCTCTGATTATTGTCACATGTTTACTGAGGAACATCAAAACGTTCAGGTTACTTCCAAAAAGTATATTTGTTCGCAAATATTGATGCCACTTTGAATAATTTTGTGCGAACTAAAGGGTCTTTCATTAACAGCGTTTTGTTTTGTAAATAAAACATATTATTATTTTTATTTCCTTATAAAGCTCAATGGATACCATTAGTTATGAAACAAAACATCATTTAAATGTCCACCAAGGAAACGCTGGCTGGAACGAAATCGTTGAACCCAATTTTCCATGACTCTCTCACACAAATCAGGTCGTATGTTAGCAATTACTCGTTCAATATTGATTTATAAAACGTCTCAATTTGCTGAACAATTGCTGTTAACCAATGACTTAATGTAACCCCAAAGAAAGACGTCTAATGGAGTTAAATCGCAGGAATGAGGCGGATCATTTATCGGTCCACATCTTGAAATAATCGAATCACCGAATTTTCAATAAAGTCATTGTGTCAGTGGCAGTATGACAAGTTGAAACTGTTGAAACCACATGTTCTGCAAATCAAGAATTATCAATTCAGGCCATCAGAACTCGGTCAATATTGGACGATAACGATTTTCATTGACAGTTACCGCCTCATGAGCTTCGTTGAAAAAAATAACGTCCAGTGACTCCTTCAGCATAAAATCCGCACCAAACAGTAAGTTTGTCAGAATGTAATGGCAGTTCTTGATATTCTTCAAGTTTATCACCACTCCAGATACGGAAATTCTACTTGTTAACATAACCGTTTAAACAGAAATGAACCTCATCGCTTAGAATGATTTTCTTATGAAAATCTTATTTTTTATATTTTTTAAGCATCAATTACTGAATACAAGACGCTTTAAATGATCTGTTGGTTTTATTGGTCTTATTGTAAAATTCGCCACAAAAACGTCTGGGAGATGCCTAGTTCTCGTGAACATGGAGAAATCGATAAATTTGGATCTTCACGAACACTGTCACGTACGGCAGGAATATTCTCTTCATTTCTTGTATTTCTTTGTCTCACTGGCACTGTAACATCATGAAGTGTAAAATTTTTTTCAAACTTCTTCACTAAACGTTCAACTGTTTTATGCGGATGATTATAACGACCAAAAATTGGAGTTGAAGCACGTAAAGTAAGAGTAACAGATCGCGATTTTTCATAATAAATTTGGATTATTTGTAAACGAGTGTGTACCTTTCCATGATTAAATGATAGACATTGACATATACAACTGTACATCATGAACTGTAAAATTTGTTCCAAACTTCTTCATTAAACGTTCAACTGTTCTTTTTTCTGGACGATTATAACGACCAAAAATAACTAATAAAGAATCAAAAGAAAACATGAAGTATTGACGAAAATTATATAAATCCATCACCCAATAATTGTTTATTGTCTACAGTTGGTCAATATTTCATTTTTTTTAAATTCTTTATTAGTTTGTTGCCGCTGACCTGTGTTGATAATAAATAAATAAATATATATATATATATATATATATATACATATATATTAGGGTGGGTCAAAAAAATCAAATAATTCATTTTTGACTTTATACTCTGAAAAATAGGTTCGTAGACACCTAAAAGGAATTCTCTCCAAGTACGAGCTCTTAATTATATCGGGAAGGTCCTCCGCTTTGCAGGTTTCTATTTTTTTCGAATAATCAGATAAAAAAATTTATATCTCGCTTACAACTGCTTGGAAAAATATTCCGTGGCATAGACTTTGTAAGAAATTGAACGCTTCACAAAAAAAGTCTCTTATGATTTTTTCAAAAACCCAACCGATTAAAAGATATTCATAGTTGAAGTTTGGCTATTTTAAGGAAAATATTCGTTTTTATTATAAATTTTATAAGTCGATGAAAAAAAATTATTTCGAATTGTGGAACTCATGATTTTCTAGAAAATTTACTGCCCTACAAAAATGGTCTCCTATTATTTTTCGATTAAGTGAAGCCGTTACGAGATATCCATCGTCAAACATTAACGAATATCAATATTTCCAGTTTTTGATTAATAATTCGATAAATTTCAATTTAAATTATTAGTTTCAGGAAAATTTACATAAATTTGAGTTTCGATGGATAAAGAAATGTTATAAACAATTTTTTAATATTGTTTTCAGTCTTGAGCTTGTTTGATTGCATTAAAACAAGAAATTAGATTTCGTTATTCATTGTAGAATTATTGATAATAAATAAATTTATCTGATGAGAAAATGACTTACTTCGAAAAAATTGTTTTTATCATGTATACAAAATGATGAGTTTTTGGAGCACTGAAAATGTAGTGATAAACGAGTAGAGAACGAAGATAGTTAAGAAAAAAAACATAGGTGGCGGTAGCTTCTCACCGAGCTACGATTGTGACTGACTTTCTCGCCAAAAACTCAACAAACGTGCTTCAGCAACCACCGTATTCGCCGGATTTGGCTCCCTGCGACTTTTTCCTCTTCCCAAAACTAAAATTGCCCCTTCGTGGCACCCGTTTTGAGTCGATTGAAGCCATAAAACAAAATTCGGCGCGAGAGCTAAAGTCCATCCCGGAAAGCGCCTATAAAAAATGTTTCGATAATTGGAAGTGCCGTTGGCATAGATGTATTGGAGCAAATGGAGCCTAATAAATTTTGACGATTAAATGTAAAAATGTTGTTTTAATTGAAAATTCCCTGTACTTTCTTGACAGAGTAGTATGTCTATGAAGTGAAACAGTGTTATCTAAAGCATGTTATTAAATTTAATTGTAAAAAACTTTCAAGAGATTTTTTAGATAAGATCTGTAGAGGTTTCAGAGTAGTAGTCCAGCTTTTATCTGTAATATTCAAAAAACATTCCGTTGTAAATTTTCAATATGTATGCAATATCTTTTAAAACAGAAATCTGGCTCACTTACTCGTGCTCTAGTATGAGGTTTCATTTCAGGTGGACTTATTGTGGAAGTACTACCTTGTTCTTCCCGAGTGGCCTTTTAGCTACAGCAATATTACTCTTTCTTGAGTACATTTTACGATACTACACATGGATTGTCACAGATTACTTGTCTTTGAACTATTCAAAAAACTTTTTCATCTTTTGAGAACGAACCAAAATAAATAGTGATCCCAATGGTAACGTAATGACAACTTCAAGACATGCACACTTAAAAGTTCCTCAATGTGTTAATTTATGCGCGAGTCCTCACATTTGAATAAAAAGCCTAACATTGCCATTATTAAAAATATGAATTATGAAAAAAAAAAAATTGCCATTATTGACAGTATGAAAAATTTTGCGCATTCGCCATTTAGCAACCAACGCACCAGGCGACAAATTTCAGTGTTTCTCTGCATGTCCTTTTTCGAAAGAAAAATTCTAAAATTCACATGCGCAGAGCATATCATGTTCTGTGAGATATTTTTGTGCATCTATTTACATCTTCACATGCAACAGTTCCACAGAAATAACGATACTTTTCATTTATAGCAGTGAGTTGTGAACTTTTCTACATATAAGAGACTCATTATTCTGGCTTATATCTGTTATACCCATTCCTCATAAAGGAACTGCCAACTTATCTCGAATTTCTTATAGAGAGTCCTCATCATGACGAAACTTCATGTAATTGGATATTTCTACCATATTTCAGCTTTCATCTGAGGGACGTTGATATTCCTTTCAGAAAGAGTTCTGAAAGTTTCAAGTGAAGCTGTCTATTGGAGCTCTCTCACAAAAGAATAAAGGAATATTCCCAGTCGATCAGGGGAAAAAAATCCTAGTTTTAGTGAAAAGAATGGATATAGAAAATAATATCCTTCAACCAAAAAGTTTTAATTGATTATGTTTATTCTGAATGTTGGTGATACTAACATGAAAGATATAATTAAGAATATATTCCTTCACGGTAGATGAAATATTGATAGTCAAGTCAAAATAGACATTTACGAGGGGCCTTCAATTTATTCACGGAAACGAGGTGATTTGTTAACAATTTGAGTATTCTAATTATCTCAGGATATAAACATAAAATTCCACTATTTTACGATCATTAGTTTTCTAGGTATCCTCAGTGAAAGACGACCAGAGTGACTGATGCCACAATGAGGAGGAAAATCGAGCATCGCGCCGTTATAAAATTCCTCAATTAGCAGGAAAAAGTCAGAAAATTATTCATAAAGAGATTGTTGCTGTTTACCAAGGCTGTGCCTCGTCGTTATCCACCGCTCAAGAGTGGTTAAGTGAATTCAAAAGAGGCAGAGAAAACATTGGAGACGATCTTCACTCGGGCGGCATCACTGAAGAAAATGTGAAAAAAGGGAAAAAGCTGGTACTTGAAGGTGCCAGAATAAAAATCCATATGTAAGCAGAGATAGCAAACCTATCCGTGGGTACCATGCATGCTGTCCTTCATGACCATTTCAACCTCTCAAAGGTCAGTGCAAGATGGATACCGAGAATGCTCACCGCAACTCAGGAGTAAGTGCGAGTGCTGTAAGGAGTTTTTAGAGCTCTATGGAAAGGACCCATCGACTATTGGTTAGTGGGTACATCACTATAACTCTGAGAGTAAACAAGAGTCCATGCAGTGGATTGAAAAAGGTGCACAGCCCCAAAACAAGTTTAAAGTCAACTCATCTGCTAGAAAAATAATTCCATTTGCGATTCTAAAGTATTTTATTGATGGAATACACTTAACAGAGTGAAAGCATCACAGAACATACACAACAACCTCACGTAATTCAAGAGGAACAATTAAAGGAAAAATGCGAGAAAAACTGACAGCGGGAGTGTTGCTGCTTTATGACAACAGGTCGGTTCACAAGGCCGCGTGGATAAGGGTGCTGTGTGGGAATGTGGCTTCGAAAAAATTGTTCATCCTCCGTGAAATCCAGACTTGGCCCCTAGTGACTACTACCTATTTCTAACTGTGAGAAAATGTCTTCGTGGAAAGAGATTTTCCAACGATGAAGAACTGAAGGTAGCAATTATGCCTATTTTGAGGAGAAGCCGGAAAAATATTTTTTATGAGGTTTAGAGAAAATTATTTCTCGATCTAACAAATGTATTGATGTTCTAGAGACTATATAGAAATATAGAAATTTTCCAGAATTTTATGAGTTTTCTTTTATGCCTTTACCGAGAATACATTGAATACTTCTTCATTTTAAAAGAAAATTTAAAAACAAATCGAGCTTTCTTACTCGTGCTCTAGTATGAGGTTTTACTTTAGGTGGACTTATCATGGATGTCCTTTAGCTGCAGCAATAATATTCTTTTGAGTGTACTTTTTAAGACACTGCACATGGACCGGCATAGATTGCTTGTCTTTCAAGTATTCAAGAAAATTATCATTTATTTTAACACTTGCATCAATCGAAGTCTTCATTCCAGGATCAACAACAATAACTTCACTTTCTCCTATTGGTTTATCATAAATGAAGCAAACTCCCGACAGCAAAAATTGAAATCGAAATTATTACCAATAAGCACGTCTGCTCACCACAAAAAAATTGTCATATCTAATAACATATACTACTCTGTCAAGAAAGTACCGGGAATTTTCAATTAAAACAACATTTTTACATTCAATCGTCAAAATTTATTGGGTCGCCTTCAAAATAGGCTCCATTTGCTCCAATACATCTATGCCAACGGCACTTCCAATTATCGAAACATTTTTTATAGGCGCTTTCCGGGATGGACTTTAGCTCTCGCGCCGAATTTTGTTTTATGGCTTCAATCGACTCAAAACGGGTGCCACGAAGGGGCAATTTTAGTTTTGGGAAGAGGAAAAAGTCGCAGGGAGCCAAATCCGGCGAATACGGTGGTTGCTGAAGCACGTTTGTTGAGTTTTTGGCGAGAAAGTCAGTCACAATCGTAGCTCGGTAAGAAGGCGCGTTATCGTCATGCAAAATCCATGAGTTGTTCGCCCACAAATTTGGCCGCTTCTTACGGATACGCTCACGCAAACGTTTCATAACGCCTAGGTAATACTCCTTGTTTACAGTCTGACCCTCTGGAACGTATTCATAGTGCACCACGCCACGGATATCGAAGAAAACAATGAGCATCACCTTCATTTTCGAGCGGCTTTGGCGTGGTTTTTTCGGTTTCGGCTCATTTTTGCCACCCATTCCGATGATTGCTGGCTTGTTTGCACATCGTACTCGTAGACCTAGGTCTCATCACCAGTTATAATGCGTTCCATGAATGTAGAATCGGAATTACAGCGATCCAGCATGTCTGAAGCAACCTGTTCGCGATGACGTTTTTGAAGAAAATTCAGGTCTTTCGGTACGAGTTGTGCGGCCACCTTTCTCATGCCCAAAATATCAATCAAAATCGTACGTACGGCCTCGTGGGATATCTTAAGATCATGTGCTATCTCTCTCAAGCTGGTACGACGGTTTTTCAGCACCCTTTCCTTAATTTTATCGACGTTATCTACGATCGAAGCCGTCGATGGGCGACCACTTCACGACCGTCCTTGAAGGCTCTGTACCACTGATATGCACGAGTTTTCGATAGAGCATTATCACCAAAGGCCTTTTGCAACATTTTCAATGCATCGTCACACGAAAATTCATTTGCAACACAAAACTTTAAACAAATTCTTTGCTCAACGTAATCACCCATAGTAAAAATCGGCACGCACTCTGACATCGACTGACTTAATCAGCTGTTGCAAACACACTAGTTGACAGATCCCGCTCAAGCTTGGCATAGTAATTAAGGACAGTGGTACCAACCTAGGAAAAAAAAATTTTACCTGCCTCATTGCCCCGCCAGATTTAAATCGATAATTCCCGGTACTTTCTTGACAGAATGTACTTAGTTATTTCGTTTACGTCCTTCAAAAATAGGCAGGTATGCGGTCGTCCGCACTCTAACAATGACGTAGCTGGCAGAAGTTGCTCATTCAATTTGTACACGCTTTATTGTGTGAGTAACACAAACCAATATTTCTTATTTTTGATTACATTAAACCTCCAATGACGTCTATGGGCTGAATTTAAGTGCATATTATGTAGAATATGGATTTTTTTAATTTTTCGGTAAATAAGGTAAATTTTTTTGCAGAAGTAGGATCGAAGGGATTTTTGATATCTCATTTTCAATAGTTTATTTAACGTCTGTACCAATTTTCAGCTCTATCCGAATTTCGGCAAACTTGTTTTGTCTTTGTTGACTGGACTTTGACTAATTTATATATCAGCTCCTTCGCTATCGAAATAGGATAAGAAACTTCTTGGAATATTTCGAGAACCGTGGAACTTACTAAACCTAAAACATATTTTTCTGAACCGCCACAATATTCTGTACCCTCAGGTTTTCTATTTAGTATACATTCATTACGCCACATCCTGTTGGATCTGCAAGATTGTACCAGAACCCAACGTACAGCAGAAGCATATAACTGTTTTCAATTACAGGATATTTCATTAGTTTTCGATGAGGAATATAAATTATATCGATGCTTCAAGTATTCAGCAACAGTTTCATCCCATGCATTTATCATCTACTCAAATAACGTCCAATAAATTGCATGGCCCATCAAAACGTTTTCAACAACACATTCTGTCGAATTAATGCAATGATGAAACTGCAATAGTACGTTCCCTTTAAATAATGGGAAACTATCAAAAGAGAAGAACAGAGGTTTTCAAAGCCACCCCATTGGAGCTCGATTTCAATCAAATATCATTTGGAGGTCCTCACTACTTGGTAGATTGGATTCTGCGTCAGAGTGTTCAACAGGAAAACTCCAAGAGTAGGGGAGTGATTGGCACGCTTGGTTAGTTACTTTTCCTTTGATGGTGCGAGTTGAATTCTGTCGGGAATTTCAGCGAAGCTAATTTTAATGAAACTGTTGTGGAAAAAAATTTATGTCAACTCTTGATTGGTAGCTGTTTGAAGTGTGGTTCGGGGTTCGGTTCATCATTAAAACTCTCAGACTGATGCAAGAGTATTCAATTTCTAAAGCGCCTGTCAGTTTGTTGAAAATAACTCTGCAAATATTTTATTGTGTTCGGAAGAGACGGTCGCTTAGTTTTAAGAGAGCTTCTAGGCATGGCCAACATTCTGAATTGATTAATATTTTTCGAATTGTCTTGGTCTTTACTTTATATACATTCATTGTACATTAAATTACTACACATATACAGGGTGACAAACCTCGGACAAACTTTTTTCATTCAACTTTATTGAACAAAAGAAATTAAACAAAACAAAAACGAATAATAATTACATCAAGATTTAGTAATAATATATTTAAGAGTTTCCGAAGTGGCTATCTGTGGTGGCGATAATCGGTCCCATTCCCAGCGCAGGGATTGCTTCAGCGACTCCAAACTTTTGTGGTGTTTAGCACACGCCCTGAGCTCCGAAATCTATCAGACGCTGTAGTCCATTGGGTTGAGATTCAGCGAGTAGGTCGGCCATTCTGCAGATGTGATGAAACTTGAAAAATGGCTCTTACACCATTCTTGCGTCATTTTCGCTTTGTGAGCCGGAGCGTAGTCCTGTTGAAAGGTCCAATGAGTGTCGCCGATGTGCTGCTGGGCCCACGAAAGTACTATGGCCTTGAGAATGTCGCAGCGGTAGACTTCTTGATTGATTTTGATCCCTTGATCTACGAAAATCAAGGGTATTTTGAAGCTGGCGCAAATTCCGCCCTATACCATGACGGATTGCGGATTTGGACGATGTTCGACCACGACCGACGTACCGGGAGCCTCTGCGGATCAGACTATGTGGTTTTGTTGTTTGTGGGATTGTTCTAAGGTAAAAAGCTTCTCGTCTGTAGAGAGAATATGCTCACAGTGCTGACCGGCGGCAAGACGAAGGAGTTGGCGGCACCTTTGAAGTCGTACGCGCTTGTTTTCATCCGTGTGGAGTTGAACTTTTTGGAACTTGTATGGCTTGCGGTTGAGATCCCTTGTGCACATTTGACGAACGGATTCACGGTTGATACCGGTCTCAAGGGCTATTTTCCTAAAGGAGACCTTCCGATATCGATTGATCCCCTCCTTGACGATGTTGCAATTGCTAGACGTATTGACAGAGCGTTTTCTCTCACTTCCTGGACGACGACCATCATTGTCAAGGCACATTGACTAAACGAACAATTTCGCATTGACGTTTTCCTTGACGAAACTGCTCCAAAATTGCACTACGTTTGTTTGATATTCTAATACTCTGCAAAATAAGGTAATATCAAACTGAAAATTCACATATTAGTACCAGAAAGTGTAGAGAATCTAATAAAATAATAATTTCTTGGCTGCGCTAAAATACTTCTGTTCTAGAACACAGTAAAATTTGTCCGAAGTTTTTCTTGTCACCCTGTATGTTATTTCCTTTTATTACTATGAATTGAACTGGTTTTTCAGTGAATTCCCGGAATCTCTTAATCAAATTATTCTTAAACTTTCTAAGAAGTTCAGCTTTAGGTCTCTATTTTCATTATGTTATGCATACGTAGAATCAAACTCATTAATGACCAAACATCGTCTATATTCTTTTATTCCAGTATTAAAGCACCGTACTGTTTGTTCAATATAAAATTGTGGTGAGTACCACATGTTATTTGGTGAACCCTGATAATTTTTATTGATTTACTTTAGGTTCAGAGCTTTTTGAAATTTTTCCCAAATAATTACTGGCCCTGATATGTTAATGTCTATGTTATTAAGGAACCTATTTATTTGCAGAGATGTAGTATTTTTATACCGTTTTCTGGTGATAGAACGGTCTATTAGTGATGGCGAATAACCGTTATTAGTTGCTGTTTGTTCGATTTAACTCAATTCATGATTAAATTTTTTCACATAGATTATTAACAATTCCTTTATGTGCAAAAAATTTTAATCGTGAATTAAATTTAATAAAACAAATGAGACTAGCAACTAATAAGTGTTTTTCGCTATCAATAATAGGTAGTACGATTGCCGGCAAACAGTAAAAAATGCTATTTATGAAATATACCCTGAGTTGAAAACCGAGAAAACATTAAATTCATTAAATCCCTCTCAATTAAAAAATCATTAGAATATGAACTTCGGTAGACAACCTATTAGAAAACTGGTTCAGTAGTGTAGATTAGATACAGCCCAACCACAGGTTTGTATGGTCAGACCTAACTTTATCTTATAATTCCATAAGTCGCTTTCAAAAGCAACCATAGAAACATATGATAACGTTTAATAGGATATTCACAAGATTCTTCCTTGAAGATATCTCTATGCTGGCAACCGCAATATTTCTTAATATCTTTGAAAATGAGTAAGGGGTAATTAAATTACTAATCTTTTCTTCGAAACAAATTTCGCCAACACAGCTTTTTTAGGGCGAATATATCAGTCACGCCCAGAGTATTCTGTTTTGCCCTTGATCTTGCTATGTTTAAAGCATGAATTCCTCCGGCGTGTGAAAATGACTCAGCAGAATTTTCACACTCGCTTTCTCTGGATTCGTTGCACTCTACTGGCTTTCAGCAAGGAAAATGAACGAAGACACAATATTTACCAAGAGGTTGAGAATGACAATATAACCACTGTACTTTTCCTAGTTCTGATTCTCGGACCCATTATTACATAATAAAAACACTTGAATCTTATACCTCAAAGAAGTATTTTTGTGACCATTACTTTTCATAATTATTTCAAACGATTTTAATGATATGAAAGAGAATAATAATATAGAAATATTGAGATATGCCGACTATAAGAACATCATAATTAGAATCATCATAATTAAAGATTAGAACTGATCTAAAATTTGGTAACATACTTTTTTTAAATGGTTTCTGTTTTGAGATAATTGTACAATGAAAAAAATTATTACTTTTGATGAAATAGTGAATAGATTCAATCAATAAAGGTGAATTAGATAACTCAGTTTGTTCATCCAGTAAATTTATTTTTGAACTTTTTTACAGGTTCAATTTTAGATCCTAATTTTCTTTATGCAAAATCTTCAAACCGTAATGAAAATCACGTTTCTCTTTTACTAGAGGTGCCGCATACGTAGAATCTAAGCTATTATTGAGAAAAGTCTTCCTTCATTCTGGTGCCAAAAGGTCTTCCATTTTGTCCCATATAAGTTTTTGAACAGGTATGATAACCAGAAAATTGGACAAACGTAAGGCCCTTTGACACTAGAATAAAGGAACACCGACGATCTCTCCTCAATAACAAATTGGATTCTACGTATGCGGAAGATGTAATCAAAGAGAAACATAAATTTGATGAGCGTTTTAAGATTTTACATGAAAAAATATTGTTATGAAACTGAACCTGTTAGAAGGTAAAGAAATAGACAAATCAGGAAATTCGGGGAATTTATTGAATGAACAAACTGAGTTATCTTATTCACCCCTATTGAATGATCTGTTCACCTAGAGACTCGGTGGTTTTTCCAAAAATAATAAAAATTTTTATTGTATCCCTATCTAAAAACAGAAACCTTTTATTTAAATACAGTATGTTACGAAGGTACCAGGTGTTTATTAGCATGTCAAGAAGTTGCTATGTTAACGAAACGCCTCATGTGAGCAACTCATAATAAATTGTAAATACAAATCAACATATGTGTATTATTTAAATAACGTTTTTTCATATTTTTCTCGAAACTATTCTGACTTTCACCCACTTACGGCTTGACGTTCTCTTCGGGGATATCCTGAATGTACTAAAAGAATTTTCAGAATTTTGATTTCACTTTAAATTTTAAAGTAGAAGCAAGTAGTCTCAAAATCCTTAATTTATATATTGGGTTGTTCGGAAAATAATTTCGTTTTTTTTGGGGGGAAATGAAAGACAATTATTCGTACAATGAATAACTATTTTATTGAACTATATATTGGCCTTTCTGGTCCAACACCTTTTGCCATTTTTCTGGTAGCTGCATGATTCAACACTCATAAAATTTGTGGTCTTTGCTGGCAAAAACTGGTCCAAGTGATTTTTGATCTCTCCATTTAAAGTAAAGGTTTTACCGTCCAAATAATTTTGCAGTGAGTGGAACAAATAATAATCCGAAGCCGTCAGATCTGGAGAATATGGTGGGTGTGGCAGTGTATTCCATGCAAGCAGTGAAAGCTTTTGGCGAGTGACCAAACTTGTATGAGGTTTCGAAATATCTTGGTGGAACACTAAACCTTTTCTGTCGATTAATACTGGCCTTTTCTATTGAAGTGTCTCATTTAGTTTGTCCAGATGAACACAACAGTATTAATTGTTGTGTTATATGGTAAAAGTTAAAAAAAAAAGATTCCTTTGAAATTCCACCAACCAGATAGCATCACCTTTTTTTGATGGATATTTGCCTTCGAAATGCTTTGAGCCGATTCATATTTTTGCTCTATGTTCTCTTGCGTTTGACATTGTTATATGTAACCCATTTTTTGTTCCCAGTAAAGATACTCTTCAAAAATGGATCATTTTCGTAACGTTTGAGAAGCGAATCACAGGCGTCAACGCGACGACACAAATTTCTCTCCGTGAGAACATAAGAAACCCATAGTCGAGCTTGGAGGTTAAACCTAGGCCTTTCAAGGGGTCATAAACATATTCGATAAATTCAACCTTTCACCGATCTCACGTGTTGTTATTCGCCGATTTGCAACAACTAATGCCTTTATCATGTCTTTATCAACTTCAACCGGTCTTCCGGAACACATTTTGGACATCAAAATCGTCGGATCCAAATTTTGCAAACCAGTTCTGGCACTGGCGAACTGTCAACACCTCTTCTCCATATACATCGGTTAATTTATTTCTGATTTGAACAGCATTTTCACCTTTTCTTCAGTTAAAAAGTGAAATACGATGAAAATACTGCTTATCGCTTTCCATATTTAAAAGGGTAACAACATAAAACTACTGCGTAGAATTAATTAAACTTTTTCACAGACAAGCCTTGCTATATCAGCTCAAAACATATAATGATTATGCGGCTTAAGTCTGAAGTTAGTTTCGAAAAACTACAATTAAATTCTCTGTTGGGAAGAAACGAAATTACTTTCCGAACAACCTCATAATATCAACTTGTAAACATTTCAGTTTTTGTGGTAGGAAATTTTTATTTCTAAAATTTCAATCATACAAAATAGTAACGGCTGAAGCAGTTCAACCTTTAATCTTCATTTTACGAGCATCACAATAACTCATTTATATAAAATCAGAACTTTATGATGCAAGTTAAACTCAATAACCATAACAGAACATAGGAAACTAAACGATCCTTCGAAGTTACTGCAACATTAGGAAGAATTCAGATTAAGCATATTTCTGCTTTTCCACCCTCTTCTGTCTTCTTCCCTTTCCGATTGAATATCATCCTGGAAATTCGAATATGAAGTAAAGAAAATAAATTATAAATCGATTCAACTTCCCAGAACTTTAATTCAATTAAGCAATCTCATCGAGGAAAACGAATTCGATTTTCAATCCGATGGAGTAATTTACATTTCTTGTTTTAACAGGGTTATTTAACCTCTCTCAGACTACCCAGAATCCGCTTTTAGTATTCCAGTCACCATCACAGTTAAACTCGGATCGTGTTAGGTAATGGCTTCACTTCCATAATTTCATACCATCTTGAGTTAACTGCCTCAGTTTGATGTTTCGATAGTAGAGGGAACGATCGGAAAGTACTCTAAAGGAACATTGTGGTAAGAAGTAAATAGTAGATTGCACACGAAACTAAACATACCAAATTAATACTTTCGATGGATGGTAAGAAAACTTCGATATGTTAGGATATACTTCCATTTCTTACGTGAATAAGATATCAGATGATATTGCCAAGTATTTGAAAATGGAATTTGACTCGAATGTAGCTTTTAAAACGGTTAGTAATTTAGGAATTCATCAATTTGAATGTCAATATTTGATAGAATTTGAATATAAAAACAGATTTAATCTGCCAGTCTTCTATAATACAAATTTAATTTCAAAAAATTCTTATTCAAAAGACTTTCACAATTAAATTAATGTCTTATAAGCACGGCTTATATTTATTAGACATATAAAATCAAAACTGAATATACAATATCAAATGGAATAAATAAACCAACAAATATAAATTGTCAATTAAAATTAATAAAAAAATATTGGAAGGAGACAAAATTTTGTTTCTGATCCTACCATTATGAAAACCAATTCCTTTTCAAAAATACAAAACATAATTTAAGGACTTCTCAGAAAATATAATTTATTTGAAATATTTAATATATTTAAATAAAGTAATTCAAAAATCTATCAAAACATGCATTATATCTTCAAAAAATTATTAGATCTCCGATAATATCTTCATCGGTCCTAAATCATATTTAAAAAATAAAATCAACCAACAACAAATATAACTCACCTAAAAGTCGTCCTTGAAGATTTAATGCATGTTTCGAGACATTTTTGAATTAACTTATTTAAATATTATATATTATAAATTATATTTTCTGAGAAGTCCTTAAATTATGTTTTGTATTTTTGAATAGGAATTGGTTTTCATAATGGTAAGATCAGAAACAAAATTTTGTATCCTTCAAATATTTATTTATTAATTTTAATTGACAGTTTATATTTGTTGGTTTATTTATTCCATTTGATATTGCAAATTGAGTTTTGATTTTGTACGTCTATTAAATATGAGCCGTGATTATAAGACATTAATTATAGTCTGAAAGTTTTTTGAATAAAAATTTTTTTGAATTTGAAATTGTAGAATACTGACATATTAAATCTGCTTCGATATTCAAATTTTGTTATATTCCTTCTATCAAGTAAAAAGCCTTTTCCTATTTTATTTTAATACTTGATAGAAGTGAAATTTAAATGACCTTAAATTCGGAATTATATATTCTAACTTCTACAATATATATTGAAACTATATGCAAAAACTATCAAATTGATATCCTTATATATAATCAATATATTCCTTAATTATTTATTATTTTTGAAATTCTGGTTTTTTTCTCATCATGGGACATTATTTGGGGTGAATAAGTTTTGTTATGTTTTTCTGTGTTCCGAGTACAGATAGTTATAGGTTATACGTAACAACGCGTTGATCATTTCTGTTTTATTTTAGATACTTTAAAGCCTACTTTGAGTTTATTCGTTCCAGGTTTTATCTTATTTGGAGCGTTAAATTTTTATCTTGTGATATATTTGAATCTGAATCCAATACATTTCTGAAGAGATCTAGAGACCGAAATAGCTATCAAATGTTTGACTTATCGTTCAATTATTTTTATTTGATCCTTTATTTTGGGAATTTTAGATAATTTTGAAATAGTGAATTTTATTGTAATTGTATGTTGATATACATACTTATATACTCAACATATGCCAGTCATTTGAAAGAATTTGGACATAATTTCAATAATAACTATGAAATTATCCATAATTAAATTAAAAAAACCAAAGTTACACTTTTGGAAGCAGTAGAAATTAGTTGGTTTCAGATATTCTTAAAATTTTTCCTAGCGACCAAAAAGATACCGCAAGATCTCCATTGTTGAATAGTTTTACTTAATGAGATATGTCTGCTGATTTTCCCCAATAAATTTTATGTTTCTTTGTATACACTTTTTCGCATATTTTTCCTTAACGGTGTTTCTGTTGAATTATTGTCGTTTAATTGATGGTTATTGGTATTTTTTTTAATATATTTTTCTCATCTTTGTTTCTGTAAATTTTAAGTTATTTGTACCTCTTCGCCTTTTAAGTTTTTAACTATATAAGAAATGAAGTCGTAATTTTCACAGTTAGGTCAAAGTATAAACTTGAAGAAACCACAGTGTTTGCGAAACAATTGTAGCTAAATTAATAGGTTGTGGAAATAATGAAATAACAGTTTTGACCGAAAGGTTACAAGCGAAAATAGTGACAAACAGAATGATAATGTAATATCTTGGACCGCCAGGTCCAAGAGCGAGATGGGTTTATTATTATCTAAGTAATAATGCCTTATCTTGTACCGAGAAGCCATAAGCGACAAGGTAGACTACCAAAAGGATAATGCAGTAATTTGGACCAAAGTCAAAAGCGACAAAGGTGATTATTACCGAAGTAATAATGCAGTCATGCGGTATATTAGACCGAAAAGTCACAAGCGACAAGGTTTCTATCATAAAGATAATGAATTCACTTTGTATTCAAAAACTATATGTAGGAGGTGTCTCAATGCATCTCTTCTAACAATAAGATGAAAACTAACGAAAGTCTATTTGTGGGTGGATTGAATAGGTTCAAGTTAGCTATAGAAAACATAATGCAATCACTGCTAGTAGATAAGGATAGAAAGAAACAGTTTATAATTTCCAATGTTGTGTCGTTGAATATAACTAATGAAGAATTGGACAATCTTGAAATCTTGCACCCGGAAGCGAAAGGAAAAAAAACTATACATCCTGGAATCCATCGGAATATTTGAATATAAACAGCATGATTCAACACTAAAAATATTGCTTTAGCAGACAGACCTTTCGCATACCCCACTTCTTGAAGTTTTGCACCAGCCAAAGCCTTCAAGGTATTACAGCGTGTCCAAAAAGCGTATCGGGTATTTGTTTTGGCGCTGCATTTGAAACTGAGAGACGGAGGAGATCGTGGCGTCCGCCATTTTGTGGAGTTCTAGTCAAGATGAAGCAGTACCTGGCGCATCGCGCTTTTTGCGTATGAGCGTATTAACTCAACGGTTTTTCAATAGTGGCTTCTCAACGTTTGTATCGTGTGGAATATCGTATACGCCATGCATCAATTGACGAGAGCATTAGAAAATGGCCCCGGATGTTCGAGAATACAGGTGCGACGGAATACTGGCCGCCCTCGTTCAGTCCGCGATTCGAGAAGTGGAGGCGTCAGTTCGTCAAAATCATTGAACATAAAAAAATCGTCCTTGCACACATTCATCTGAAAGATTAAAGAGAAAAGAGGAAAATTCGAGACGAAATTATGGACGACCTCTGCACAGCTCAAAGGTCATTGTTTGGGCTGCTATGCCTGCTAGAGGCACAATCGGTCCTTGTTTTCATGAAGATCGAAGAGGCCGACCACTCAATGTGAATAGTGATCGTTATTGCAATATGCTGCGAATTTTTTTGGGTTACAAGAATTTCAAGGTTTCAACTCAAGAACGTAGTTTCAACAAGATGGGGCCATACATCAAATCAAACAATGGAAGCAGTTAACGAATTATTCCCTAATAAGATCATTTCGCCTACGGGTAACATCAACTGGCCTCCAGGAAGCCCCGACCTTAGCCACTTGACTATTTTGCATGGGAATACCTTGAAAGAAGGGTCTTTGAAAATAATTCGACGAACCTGGCGCAATTGAAGTAAAACATCAGGTCAGAAATGGCTATGTGTTAACGTGTGATGATAGCCAATCTTCATTCCCGATAGACACAACGATAAAAAGCCTTAATATTCAATCTCATACCATTGTTAATATAACATCTTAGCTACCCCTTTATATTCCCTCTCCTCCATTTCCTGCGGAATCCTGGGAATCAAAAAGTAGCAGGTGTTCCGGTTGGTTTATAATCTGACACCTTCATCGTTTCGATTTCACCTAACTCGATGAAAAATACCTTTCTTTGTAACATTTACTCTCCGACCAATTTTCGTGAAGTGGCCAGAGTGGCGCCATCTATCCCATAACACACATGCAACAATTAACACTCGATCTAACTGATTATACTTTCGTGATTTCAAGTATCCCGTTTATAGGCCCGCTCAAAGAACAGAGCGGTGGTGCATTAGGGAAATTGAAAACTCCCCTTCCTCGGAATTAGATCCGGCTAACGCTTACAAAAGTGTGTGTTTCAATTTAGAACTGAAGGATCGCGTTCTGTGGGAGTTACTCACGGCCTCATTAGCTTTTGTTTTAAAAGCGTATTCATGTAGTCCGTTAAAAATACCCGGAGAAGCAAACGGACGCCAGTCCAGAAATTGCGGGAATAGATATTTTTCTCCCGCGACGAAAGTTCACCAGTGAAAAAATCATTAGTAACTTTGAGTTTTACGGATAACTTCCTTAGAAGATGGGCCCCAGGCGCAAGACAAATCTGGTGTCCCTACTTTGTGGGATATGTTCATAAAAAACCAAGAAGATTAGATATCAACGCTTTTTAATTTAATTGGAGTGAAATAAGAAATTACTTTGTTTTGTATAACTTTTTATTAACTGAATATACAGTGACTCGAGTTTCGTAGTGTTCACTATCATTTTCATGATAATCGTGGGGGACAAACACTTTTTTAACAAATTTATTTAAAAAAATTGTAAACCCTTCGTTTTTTTTCTTCAAATTTCAATCATTCACTCCTTGCAATACTATCTATGTTTTACCAAAAAAAAAGTTAAAATTTAAACAGCTCCTTCTGGGTGTTGCAGTTTCTTTGTCAGTTAGTATATTTTAACTTTATTACTTGAAGTGGTGGCTACCATGCGTGATGAATATTCGACCGGGTGCTGTATTTTTCCAATGAATTCAAATAATAAAATAGAAGGGCCTTTTACTTGATAGAAGAAATATAACAAAATTTGAATATCAAAACAGATTAAAATATGTTTATCTTCTACAATTTTAATTTCAAAAGATTTTTATTCAAAAAAACTTTTAGAATTAAATTAATGTCTAAAACAAGCACCGCTTACATTTAATAGACGTATATAATCAAAACCCAATATATAATGTCAAATGGAATAAATAAACCAAAAGATATACGAAAGTCATTAAAATTAATGAATAAATATTTAAAGGAGACAAAATTTGTTTCTGGTCTTACCTTCAAGAACGCCATTTGCCTTTAAAAAAGGCAAATGGCAATATTAATTTATTAATTTTAATGACTTTTGTATATCTTTTGGTTTATTTATTCCATTTGACATTATATATTGAGTTTTGATTATACACGTCTATTAAATGTAAGCGGTGCTTGTTTTAGACATTAATTTAATTCTAAAAGTTTTTTTCTTCAAATAACTGGAACGTAAAATAGAATCATTTATTTTATGAATCATTAAGCATTAATAATGTTTCGGAATGCATGCCATTACACTAAAGTTTGACTATCTAAATTAACTTCTGCAATTTATTCATTTTCATATACAAAAATAGGGTAGGTAGTTAAATACATAGAGCATAAAACAGTATATATCTTGATATGCATTTTCCTATTTGCAAATAGGAGATAAACAGCAATATTTACAGCTATTTTAATCCTTAGTAATTGTTTTTTCACTCAGTTATTTCACAGTGAGGGTTTTTGGATTAATCTTGGCTATTAATTCTGATTTTTCGAACATTTAAATTGATCGCAGATCGGTGGTTTTTTAGCGTTTTATATGTGTAACCATATACTTGATAAAGGTTGTTTTGATTTTCTACTGAGATAACTAATCGTTGAAATTAATAGGCTGTAAGTTTAAACATTTCCTAAGGAAAAACAATTTATATTTTCTCATTTCTTAACCTGGGATAACAAGAACTTTAATCGTACATAAACTCACTAATTCAATTCGATGAAAATGACCTTTTCATATAAAGAAGAACCTACTAGTTCTAAAGATAGTATGGATTCCAGCAAGTGAACAAATAACTGAAGACTGAACCGAATATAAGCAAGTAGTTTTAACGAATGTTGAACGAATAGTTGTAAAGAAATTTATCTTTCGCCATATTTCACAAGGTGATTCTACAGACAGTTTGCAACACAAAAGTTCCTATAAAGAATGGTTCAATTAAATTTCGTTGTAAAGTTACATTTTCAGCAGATCTTAGTCCCATTGAAAACATATGGGGACTAATGAAAATTGAAGTTGAACGAGCAGCGCCACGAAATAAAGATGATTTAATTCAGTTTTACAGTCCTGAGCTTCCATCACGAAAATTTTGGAGGTGATTTAGCTGCGGTGTTGCGATGTTTAGTCAAGTGTTTACAGTAAAATGGAGGTTGTTTACGTGAATAAAATGAATATTTTGTTATAACTTTCTAATTCAAGAATTAAAAATATATATTAAATTTGAATATTAAAACAAATTGAAATGTGTTTATCTTCTACAATTTTAATTTAAAAAAAAGATTTTTATTCAAAAAACTTTTAGAATTAAATTTATGTCTACACAAGCACCGCTTACATTTAATAGACGTTTATAATCAAAACTCAATATATAATGTCAAATGGAATAAATAACCCAACAGATATATGAAAGTAATTAAAATTAATAAATAAATATTTAAAGGAGACAAAATCTTGTTTCTGGTCTTACCTTAAAGAACACCAATTGCCTTTTAAAAACATAAACACACTTAAAGGACTTCTCAAAGAATATAATTTATTTGAAATATTTAATATATTCAAATATTCGAATAAATTATTTCAAAAATCTCTAAAAAATGTGCACTATATCTTCAAAAAACAAATATAATTCTAGACAATCCCGTCTTCAGTCCTCATTTAATATTCCAAATATCAAAATCAAAAAACTAACCTATATCTCTCACGTGTTCAAAGACTAAAGCTTCGAAATACAGATCAACTATATAATTCAAGATTGATCTATGTTCTAACAAAATCAAAGAACAGTGTGAGTTATTTTAAGGTTTATTTAAATTCATTGACATTCCATAATGAGATTTATTGAAGCCAAAATATAATTATATATTATATATAAAATAAAATAGAAAGGCCTTTTACTTGATAGAAGAAATATAACAAAATTTGAATATTAAAACAAATTGAAATATGTTTATCTTCTACAATTTTAATTTCAAAAAAAAATTTTATTCAAAAAACTTTTAGAATTAAATTTATGTCTACACAAGCACCGCTTACATTTAATAGACGTATATAATCAAAACTCAATATATAATGTCAAATGGAATAAATAACCCAACAGATATACGAAAGTAATTAAAATTAATAAATAAATATTTAAAGGAGACAAAATTTTGTTTCTGGTCTTACCTTTAAGAACACCAATTGCCTTTTAAAAACATAAACACACTTAAAGGACTTCTCAAAGAATATAATTTATTTGAAATATTTAATATATTTAAATATTCGAATAAATTATTTCAAAAATCTCTAAAAAATGTGCACTATATCTTCAAAAAACAAATATAATTCTAGACAATCTCGTCTTCCCTCTCTTTTTTTTTGAAAGTTAAATTGTAGAAGATAAACATATTTCAATTCGTTTTAATATGCAAATTTTGTTATATTTCATCTATCAAGTAAAAGGCCTTTCTATTTTATTATATATTAAATAATTACAATTGAGCTTTGCTTCTTCTTGATACTTTCAAGACGGACTAAAGTAAGATAAATATATGTTTGAAAAATGAAATGAATAAATTGTTCAAGATTCTACTATTCCGTAATGTTTCACAATTTTTTCACAAAGAACATATCATAACTTGAAAACTACCATGTTAATCAAAATTAATTGTACATCATTGTAAAGAGTGGAAAATTCTCCTTAGACTAGTGTTATTTCATGGAGATTTTGATGAAATATTCACTTATAGCGTGGTTATAAAATTTCCTTTAGCCATAATCTTTGGCCAAAGTTTACTCTCAATTTTAGCCCATGGAAATATGTGCAAAACTGGCGTACTTATAAAGCTTTTGGACGGCTTGAAATACATTGAGGAATGCCCGATACCATGAAAAATTTTGCTTCTAATAAAGAGTTTTAATAGATATAATTGTAAAAGATTCGCAAATTAATATTAATTTTGTTTGTGTGAGCTGTTTGTCTGAAGATGTAATAAACTCTGTCGAATGTCTGACCTAATTTGTTATTCTTTTTTTTTGTTCCTCCGTTCACATCAATTCATCGCAATATTTTTCTGCGTTAGTACAGATTGTAAATATCAGTTTAATTTTTGTACGTATTATGCATAATTCGTTACCTTAAGAACTAGCTCATTATCAGAAAATAAAATATTTCCGAAACGTTTCAATAATTTGTCCTCAATATTATATTGAACATTTGTTAATTATATGCCAAAGGACTACAATCTCATTAGTCTCATTTTCTTTATTTATGGTTTCGTGAATGGAAATCCTAGTAAGGCTAGGCGAGAATATGCCAGACGATTTCCTAATCGAAGATTATCAAATGAACAAACTTTAAGTGAAGTTCATACAAGAGTTGGATCAACAAAGTAATACAAAACGTGAAAATCGTCTTCCCAATAAGGAGCGGACAGCAGCTGTTCTGCAGCATTTTGAATCAAATCCAAGAAGTAGCACCAAACGAGCAACTAGACAATTGGTTAAAAGTGACAAAACCATTCATATAATGAGTGATAAGAAATTGGCAACAAGATAAGATTGCGTAAATCGATTGCTAGAGTCTATCGCCAATAAGAACCAAGACTTCTATGAGAAAGGCATTATGAAGCTACCTTTAAAATGGCAACAAATTATAGAACTGAACGGTGAATATTTGACCCAAATGGACAATCTGATACATATTAAATAAATTCTTGGAGTTCACGCAGAAAAAAATTGATTTTTCCACCAACTTATTAGAAACATTGTTTCTATTTTTCGATACTCTATTCCAAAAGCTTACATAGTAAACTGCAGAAGACGTTCAAGCGGTAAGATTAATAGAAAAAAATTATCGTGCCGCCTGAGAAGAGTCTCGAACTAATTGAATCTATCTAATGAACATTATTATTCCTCCATGGCGAAGCTGCACTGAGAAAATTTATATGTAAGAGGATTCATGTATCTCCCCATTTATGACTTAAATACGAAATAGGATAACGCAAATAGGCAGCATTAATTGAACGGCACGTCTGCTTTTATTGGCCGCATTTAGGTTAATTAATATTCCTGCACAAAGACAACAATTAAAGTCTCCCAGTCCGAGCTTCTAAATGGTAATTAATACCGAGAAGCCCGTCTGCGTCTTTGGATGGCTTCCATGTGGAAAGTTAACTGAACTACGCTCCGTTTTTTTAAATTTTAAGGACTCACCGCCGTGACCTCCTACCTCATTTAGGCAGACAAACGAAGGTTGTTGAAAATGTGTCATTCATTCGGTTCAGTGCTCCTCATTAATTGGTTTATCATTTTCTACAATAATCCTTTATTTGAAATCGTGCAACGTAAGAATTATCTACAAAGTCTACGGTAAAATATGATATCACCTACATTTTGCTCTTGAACTAGATCATTGTGCCTCTTGATTTGATTATAAAAACTGGGCCATCTAGCGTTTGCATTTTGAAGTAGTGGTGTTTTAGAGTCTGTCAACATTCTGTCATTCGTATTTTGACAGACCGTTTAATATTTGACATTAACAAAATGGGTCGATTTACGCTTGAACAAAACAATATTGAAAACTAACACAAATAGAGGTTAATTCTTGATAGAAGGTATATAAAATTATTTAAATATTTTAATATTAGCCTTCTACATATTTAATTCAAAAAAATTATATTTAATGATTATAACTTCTGAAAATAAATTAAAATAATGTCATATAAGTACCACTTATATCAATTGACATATAAAATAAACATTCATTATAAGACATCCGAATGGTATAACAAAATCCAATAAATAAAAATTATTAACCACAATCCTATAAATTAAATATTTTGAATAAACGAAATTTTGTTTCTGCTAATCAATCTTATGAAAACCAATATCTTTCAGAAATATCTAACATAATCTTAAGAATTTCATCATAAAACTATCTTACTTAGACTATTCAATATTATTGAATATCTAACTAAGGTACTTTATATAAAAACTCAAGATATATAAAACATTACTGAAAAACAAGTTTTAAGAAGGACTTTGCTTCGTCAGTATTCAAATAATTCATATTCAATAAATATAACATCAATCAACAACAAATATTTACTTACCCCTCAATCTTTCAGAAAGACTTCTACTGAACTGAAAAATCTTTAAATGTAGTGAGAACGGTTAGCTTGGGATAGTATCCCTCAAGAAGAAATAGACCATCTAATTGCATCAATGCCAAGTTGGGGATTGTGGGGGAAAAACAGTTTATTAACAAACTTATTAAAAAAAGTTGTAAACCCTTCGTTTTTTTTCTTCAAATTTCATACATTTAGTCCTTGCTATACTATCTATGTTTTACCAAAAAATTTTTGTATTTGAACAGCTGCATCTGGGTGTTGCAGTTTCTTTGTCAGTTGGTATATTTTTCTAATGACTATTATGACCTAACCTATTACCTGATTTCGACTTCTAGGACACCAAAGTAATGAATACTTTTTCCCTTGGGCTGCAAATGCAAACTCGGGAAAACATCATACAATTTTTCTATAGGTATAAAACAACTATTTAATAGGTTACAATTGAGGTTGTAGTAATCTTATGAAATAAATTAGATATCATAATTTAGAATTAGCTATTTAAAAATCGGAATAATACAACGACAAAATACATGGCATTTAATCCATTCACTTTGATTTAAATTACCTCTAATGGAATTTTCTCTCTGTACTTGAATTTCAGGGAAAAATGCGTGTAATGGTTAAGAGGGGTATCGTTACAGTCATCCTTCGGGAGAATAACGGTTTTGAGCGTAGCAGCGGCGGTTAGAGCGGTTAACTGCCATGTGGCATTCCTTGATAAATTATTTCGAGGCGTTTGAAAAATAAAGGCCTAAAGAGAAAGATTGGGATTGCAGGAAACCTCGTGGTAATGGATATCGCGAGGGTTAGTTGATTCTGGCTCGTTGGTTTCGACATTTTTTGCTGTCGGTTCCTACGCGCACTAATAGGGCTCCTGTTCTGGACGATATATGACGTTTCAGTTAATTAATTTGCACATCATTCTTCATAATCCATTTCTGTCCAGAATTCCTCTCTGCACCGGTGAGAACGGACCAATTATATCTGCAAAAGGAGTAATTAAAGGGGATTTATTATATGTAATCACGGAGGTTATAACTCGCAAATGTTATACTATGTTACGCTGAGGTAAAGTTGTTACGAATTCATGCGAAATCGTCAGAAGTAATACTTTAGCTGTTAAATTGGACGCAAACATTACATTAGAATGTATATTATGGTACTATTTTAAATCACTGTTAGTCATCGTTTCTGTACAGGGCAAAAAATAACAAACTTGTCTATGCCAATGTGTCCTAAAAATTCGTCTGCTGTTTGTTATTCTCGGAACAAAGCCAGATTTCGTATCTTTTTTCCCAGTCTGTGACTGAATTTATTTTGCATAGCATTCAATCGGGTGTTTTTTTTAGAGTGATAGAACTTAATAACTTAATAACTGTGATTTGACAGAAGGTAGAAGCCATGTTGTTTTGACATTTCAGTTCAGTAAGCATTGACAAATTATCATGAAAAGACTCACGCCGCAACAACGTTTACAAATTGTTGAAATTCATTTTCAAAATCAGTGTTATAGAGCAACTTCGTGAAATTTATGGTTCACAAAATCGTCCATTAGAGCAGCTTATTCGTCGAACTATCGATAGATTTCGGACAACATTTTCTCTACTCGATGCAACAACAACAACAACAAGACAAAGAACTGTACGTACAGAAGAAAATATCGCTGATGTAAGTCATAGTGTTAATGATTCAGATTTGTCTATTGGTCGACGTTCACAACAAGTTGGACTTTGTGCATCCAGCACATGGAAAATTTTGCGTAAAGATCTTGGTCTACACCCATACAAGATCCAACTGGTTCAAGAACTAAAGCCACTTGACTTGGTTTGACACTTGGTTTGTTTGCTGATTGGGCCCTAGAACAGCTTGAAGTTGATCCACTTATTTATCGTAAAATTGTGTTTAGTGATGAAGCTCATTTTTGTTTGAAAGGCTATGTAAACAAGCAAAATTGCCATATATAGAGTGAAAACAATCCTCAAGAACTTCTGCAGGTTCCATTGCATCCTGAAAAATGCACTGCATGGTGTGCACACGTTGGAGGCATCATAGGTCCATATTTCTTTAAAAACGATGCTGGAGCTAACGTTACAATGAATGGTGCTCGTTACAGATTGATGATCAATGATTATTTGTTCCAAAATTTGAATGGTATCGACCCAGAAGTGTTTTTGTTTCCAACAAGATAGTGCTACACCTCATGCTGCTACCGTAACAATTGATTTATTGAAAGAAAGATTTGGCGATAACATTATTTCGAGGAATGGTCCAATTAATTGGCCTCCAAGATCATGCGACATAACTCCACTGGATTATTTTCTTTGGGGTTAAACCAGAAACAATAGACGCTTTGGAAGCGAACACAACTTGTGTTATTGATGAAATAAAGCCTGAATTACTCGAAAAAGTGGTCTAAAATTGGTCTGGTTGAATGCGGATCCTCAGAGCTAGTCGTGCTAGACATACGCCGGAAATTATTTTTAAAACATGAATGTCATAAAATTATCTTTCAAATAAAAAAAAATTGGCTTCAATCTTTATTTCCATTTAAACTTTAATCAATCTGAAAAAACACCCGATAGAATAGAATACTCATTACACAGTACCAAAGGTAATAAAAGAAATATAAATTGTTAACTAAAAATTATTGAATAAATATTTGAAGATATATATTTCTGGGAATTTCTTTCATTCCCTTTGGTACTGTGTAATGAGTATTAATTCTATGTCTACTTAATTGACAAAGTGTGTTCTGAAGACATTTATTTAATTTACTTCTAAAAGTTTTTGAATAAAAATTATTTTAAATTAACATTTTTAGGAGGTTAACAGAATAACTCTGTATGATATTTAAAATTTTGTAATAATACTCCTATTGAGAAAAAGAAAATTTTATTATATTATTATATCAGAGTGTTATTAATGATCGAAAAAAAATGGGGTTGTCCCCTGGATTCTACCTGGCTTCCTAAATAAAAATATGTACATTAAAAACTTGTAATTTAGTAATCTGTCATAATCGAAAAATTATAACAAATAAAATCATAATCTGCAATAAAAAATTTTTATATCCTTTATATTTTTATCCTAATCCGTTTCTCGTGATTTTGAAAGAGTAAAAATTCTAATTATTTTTTTCCGGAGTTCATGAGATGGATTTCGCCTATTCGTCAATTTTACCATTAGGAAATTATTAACACTTCCTTCTCATGATCAAATATTGCGTTCCAAATGCTAAACTCAATCCCAAACAAATTTCAAGGACCTCATTGTGTCCAGTAGATAATCCGAGACAGTATCAACGACCTAAAAACCCATTCTGCTATAGTCCAGACTGTGGTGTGATAAAAGTATTGAGATATTGTTAGAATATTCGCATTAAGTGTTGCATATTTATCATGAAGAGATACTTTATCTCCAGAATAAACCTTTGAACTGAATTGATACTGCAGTCAACGTTTTTGAATATCAGAGAACATCGTACATTATGATTTGGTAATTTTACTGGGTTTGAATTAGAATCTTATACAGCTTGTCCGGTTATTAATAACAATCAATAATACCTTAGAAATTCGGTTTCTAATCATTAATAATTAATCAGAAATCTTATTTTTTACATATTATTTATTATTATTACTGGGCATGATATTTTTTAGTAAAATCATTCAATTAGTACTAGTCAGTAATAATATAATATATTTTTATTTATATGATATATTAATTATGAATTAATATGATATATTAATTATAAATTATTATTGTCGGAAGACCGACAAATCCTAGGTAACCACGAGATGTCCGAAAGGCGCTTGTTTGCGAATCCATATGTGTACTTGGAAGAGTCCACATGGGCAAACATAAGTCGATTTAATTAAATTTTTATTGATGTTGCAATTCGCCAGTGAGTACGCGCATTAATGTGTTTTAGAGTGTGGATAGCTCAGCGGGAGAGCATCGGACTCGTGACCGGGAGGTCCAGGGTTCGAATCCTATTCAGGTAGAAAAGAAATTTTCTAGTTGGACGGGTATCTGCCACCATTTCACTGTTGGGTCAAAAATTAACAGTGCTGTGACCTAAAGTGGCGCAAGATCGCAGTAACAAAGCCTACACAGAACACAACTGAACTCCTAACTCGTACAAGCTGAAAAAGCTTCTGAGGGATCTTCACAGAAGATCTAGGAGTATCAGGATAATAATAATAATAATAATAAATTGCTAAAGTGACGTCATTCAAGATAGAAGACTTGATATTTTTTTAGCTTATTTATGTTCCATATTATAAATCTTAGTCAAGTAGCAAAAAAGTTTTCTTAATTGATGAAAAGAATTATTGTAATGTATGTACCAATACATAATAGTATTTAATTTTTTCAGGTAATAAGAAAACCTCCATACTCGTTTTGATTTGAATGGTAAGTTGAAAGGACTTCAATTCATAATTTGTCGAGACCTTTTCAGGCTTTTGTATCGTTTTCTATAATTTACGGATTTATTGAAAATTAGTGATTCAGGAATATATTTTATGGTTTTCAAATTAACTTTTTTAACGACATTTTTCTACGATTAGTTGTTCACGAGTTATGAGAAAAGTAATGACTATTCACATATTATTTCATCAATAATAAATATCAATTTGTACTTAATATGAAGTATTTAACTCGTCTGTTCCCAAGTTATGGAACTTGTTCATTTTACAAAAAAAGAAATTTTCAATAATCAATAACGTCTAGATACATTTCTGAAATATCGAAATAATAGTTGCATGTTCTACTTTGCATTGTGAGTTTTTGTAATTAATAACCCATTTGTACCAAAAATCAGAAGAAGTCGGAGGTAGGCAGCGAACGAACATTAGATATATTTCTCCCATTTACCCTCTGCCAAATTCGAAATGCTAAGCCAACAGAAAGTAATCCACACAGTGGATTAACGTATCAGGAAGTCTGTCTCACAGATTCAGTAATGCGCTTTGACACCCCGTATCTTTTTATTGCATTGCGTTAGGTTATGGGCCCATGGACTGTATCTGATATCAATTTTCGCTTGATACCCCAAGGATATAGCCATCTTGGAAAGACGATTGGCAGATGGATAAGAACGTTATCCTAAAAGTGTTCACATAGCTTTCTTTCAATATAAGTTTGTCTGTCTATACGTTGGTCGATTTCTTGACGTTCACAAGAACTAGACATCTCTCAGACGTCTTTGTGGTGAATTTTACGAGAAGACCTTGGTTTACATCCATACAGAATTGTTTTAACCCAAGAACTCAAACAAATAGATCATTTAAAGCGTCGTGTATTCAATAATTGGTGCTTAGAAAAAAATCCGAAGTAATTGACCGATAAATTATCCGCCTGGTTCCTGCGATTTAACTCCATTGGTCTTCTATCTTTGGAGTTACATTAAGTCATTGGTTTACAGTAATCATCCAGCAAATTAAGACGATTTACAGATCAATATTGAACGAGTTATTGCTAACATACGACCTGATTTGTTTGAGAGAGTAATGGAAAATTGTGTTCAACGACTTCATTCCTGCAGGGCTTCCGTGGTGGACATTTAGATGATATTATGCGTCATATCTAATGGTACCCATTGTACTTTATAATAAAATAAAAATTTCAATAATTCTCAAATAAATAATGTATTTCATTTACAGAACAAAATAGGGCGCTGTTAATGAGAGACCCTCTGCATCGAAATACTAATATTAAATTATTTATGATATGTAGAAAATTTAAATTCAGTGCGAAGGATGATAGAAATTGTACAATAACATTCGCTATGATATGAAATGTTAAAATCTTAAAATCGGATTTGGCCGACGATATAGAATATCGTTTCTTGGTCGACCTTAAGCTAAACTACGCATGTTTTTTTAGAGTGATAGAACTCTAAATTGAAATTAAGCACATTTAAATTAGGATTGAAGCCAAATTTTTTTTATTTGAAGGATAATTTTATGACATTTATGTTTTAAAAATGATTTCCGGCATATATCCACGACGACTAGCTCTGAGGAACCGCATTCCACCAGACCAATTTCATCATTAACACGTGTTATGTTGGCTTCCAAAGCTTCTATTGTTTCTGGTTTATCAGCTTAAAACAATGACTTGACAAAACCCCAGAGAAAATAATCCAGCGGAGTTATGTTGCATGATCTTGGAGGCCAATTAATTGGACCATTCTCGAAATAATGTTATCGCCAAATCTTTCTTTCAATAAATCAATTGTTACGGTAGCAGCATGAGATGTAGCACCATCTTGTTGGTACCAAAACACTTCTGGGTCGATACCATTCAAATTTTGAAACAAATAATCATTGATCATCGATCTGTAATGAGCACCATTCACTGTGATATTAGCTCCAGCAACGTTTTTAAAGAAATATGGACCGATGATTTTTCAAGAGGCAAAGGAACCAGCAGAAGTTCTTGAGGATTATTTTCACTCTATATACAGCAATTTTGCTTGTTTACATAGCCGTTCAAACAAAAATGAGCTTCATCACTAAACACAATTATACGATAAAAAAGTGGATCAATTTCGAGCTGTTCTAGGGCCCAATCAGCAATCAAACAACACTTATTATGGTCAAGTGGCTTCAGTTCTTGAACCAGTTGGATCTTGTATGGGTGTAGACCAAGATCTTTACGCAAAATTTTTCATGTGGAGGATGCACAGATTCCAACTTGTTGTGAACGTCGACGAATAGACAAATCTGGATCATCATTAACAGTATGACTTACAGCAGCGATATTTTCTTCTGTACGTACAGTTCTTCGTCTTGTTGTTGTTGTTGCATGTAGTAGAAAAAATGTTGTCCGAAATCTATCGACAGTTCGACGAATAAGCTGCTCTGATGGACGATTATGTAAACCATAAATTTCACGAAGTGCTCTATAAGTTTGGCGTAGAGAACACAGATTTTGAAAATTGATTTCATCAATTTGGAAACGTTGTTGCGGCGTGATTCTTTCTATGATAATTCGTCAATGCTTACTGAACAGAAATGTCAAAACAACATGGCTTCTACCTTCTGTCAAATCAATATCGAAAGTTCTATCACTCTAAAAAAAACACCCGATACAAGTGTACTTACATTTAAACCACTGTAATTTTCTGTGAGATCTAGTGACCATATTATACTTCAAGTGTTTTATTTTTTTTTTATTGCAGAATCACCAGGAAACACAAAGGTAACTCGTGAAACAGAGTAAAGCTAGCTGGTAACGTCTCTTCAGTGCTCTATAAGTTTGGCAAATAGAACACTGATTTTGAAAATAAATTTCAACAGTTTGTAAACGTTGTTGCGGCATGAGTCTTTCCATGATAATTTGTCAATGCTTACTGAACAGAAATACCAAAATGGCTTCTACCTTCAGTCAAATCACAGTTATTCTATCGAAAGTTCTATCACTCTAAAAAAAAACACCCTATATATTGTTTCAATATATATTAATTACATTTTTCAGGTACATGCCCTGTAAAGTTCTAATCTGAAATAACCCTGAATCCTACCCAACGTACCCGTGTTAAACTCCAATCTTCATTAATGTTAATTTTTAACTCATTCCCCCGAATCTTCCTCATCCGAACATTATTAAGTTTTATAACCAGAATTTCCTACAACCAACTCCATCCCCTTTGGACTAATGAGGAAGTTCAACTAAGAAAAAAATCAACTATCGCAAAAACCTGCATAATTGAAATGGAGTTATCAAGACGCCGTCAGAACTGTTCATTACGGTGCTATTTCTTGGAGACCGTTTAATGAGATCGGTAATACGAATCTCGACATCACTGGAGGCTAAATGAAGGTTCGTCATCTGAATTTATAACACGAAAGTTTTCGGTTTTTGTCGCCGTTTCCTTGATTTCTACAAGTCGTTATAAGTATCTTGTAACTGTTATGAAATACTCAGTGACACTAGAAGTGATACATCCAGAAGCACCAATTTTTATTAATTTGCAAGCAATATTTTCAACATGTAACCCGAAGTAGAATTTATAATAATTGAAATAATCCTGATACTATTACATGGTCGATATCTGTTGTGGTACATCGTTCCACACATCACGAACTTCGTGGATCAGCTATGGGGTTCATTCCCACATATTTCACACATGTTCGATGGGATTTAAATCCGGTGAAATGGGTAGCCACGTCAAAATATTAGAGGTTGCTTTAATGTTCCGGAAGATCCGACAACTGTGTAAATCGAGGTTTTGTTCCAAAAAACGCAGAACCTCAAGAAACGAAAAATTTTCTAACACATTTTCACTTTTTCCTTTGATCAAATTATTACGTGAAGATGACAGAATGTCCTGCTTTGATATTTTAAATTGAATATTACTCTTTATGGAGCATAAACTCGATAAATTGAATCTTTATTTTTATATACAGTTTCTTCCAAGTATCGGGTATTTTTTTAGAGGGAAAGAACTTTCAATAGTGATTTGACAGAAGGTAGAAGCCATGTTGTTTTGATATTTCTGGTAGGTAAGCATTGACAAATTATCATGGAAAGACTCACGCCGCAACAACGTTTACAAATTGTTGAAATTTATTTTCAAAATCAGTGTTCTATCCGCCAAACTCATAGAGCACTTCTTGAAATTTATGGTTTACATAATCGTCCATCAGAGCAGTTTATTCGTCGAATGATCGATAGATTTCGGACATTTTCTCTACTCGATACAACAACACAAACAAGACAAAGAACTGTGCGTACAGAAGAAAATATGGCTGCTGTGAGTCGTAGTGTTAATGATGATCCAGATTTGTCTATTCGTCGACGTTCACAACAAGACTCTGTGCATCCACCACATAGAAAATTTTGCGTAAAGATCTTGGTCTACACCATACAAGATCATACTGGTTCAAGAACTAAAGCCACTTGACCATAATAAGCATCGTTTGTTTACTGATTGGGCCCTAGAACAGCTTGAAGTTGATCCACTTATTGATCTTAAAATTGTGTTTAGTGATTAAGCCCATTTCTGATTGTAAACAAGCAAATTTGCCGTATATGGACTGAAAATAATCCTCAAAAAGTTCTGGAGGGTTCTATTGCATCCTGAAAAAATGCACTGTATGGTGTGCTTTACACGTTGGAGGCATCATCGGTCCATATTTCTTATTCAAGCTAATGTTACAGTGAATGGTGCTCGTTACAGATCGATGATCAATGATTATTTGTTTCAAAATTTGAATGGTATCGACCCAGAAGTGTTTTGATTCCAACAAGATGGTGCTATACCTCATTTTGCTACCGTATCATTTGATTACAACGTCAAAAAAAATTGTGAAATGTCACCTTGATAACGAGCATAAATCTAAAATTGTTCGATAAAAAACAAACCCCGCTTAGCGAGATTATTGTAAGGACTTTGTTTTCGTTATGATAAATAGTCGATAACCTTAATAACACGCTAACTATATGAACTACTTAAGTAGCTCAAATTATCTTGGATTCAAGGGTATCCTGTAACGATCAATAGAAGCCCTTAGTTTAGGTTCTAACACCTTGAATTTGAGGTAGGATCGGTTGGGTTTAATCGAACTGAAACTAATTTCCCTAGCAAGAAGTTAATTGAACTTTTGGGTCTGCCATACACATAAATAAGGACCCTAAAATGATTATTTTCATTAAAATTCACGTAGAAGATATTGTGAAATCACACAAAAAATTTTAATATCAAGAGAGTACAAAATATTATGTAACCTTCACGCGTTATTCTGGTATATCTTAGAAATGCTTATTCTACAAATCTGATTGATCTGAAATTTGGGTTTTGTAAAAACAATGACAACAACCACTTTTCTGCAAATCTTCCTGAGGATCGTTTGATTGGAAGTATCAAAATAAATACATGGAAACTTTATACAGTATATGAATAGTTGCGAAAAAATTTAGGGGGTGATTTCTTGTCAAAAAATAGGATGGGTCTTTGATATAAACTTTATTTTTTTGTGCCCCCCTACTTAGTTACAGCCCCCTAAAAAAGTTCTTAATTTTTTTCTTAAAAACCAAAAAACTGACAAGAATAAAACTAAGCAGGCATTTTCTGCAGGTGAGAAGGCACCCAAAAAAAATTTCGGTGGTGTTCCTCTATGATTGCAAGGGGTATTATAAGCCACCCATAAACCTTCTTTCTCAAGGAAACTTTTTCCATATTTCTATTTTACAATAAAAAATTAATTTTGAATAGCTTGATTCATTCTTAACAAATAAGGTCTCTTATAATTTCTTGATAAAATTCAAGGTTCTTGAGAAAAAAAAATTATCAACATGATAGCGTAGAGACTGGAATTATTTCTGAACTAGAATTTATCTAGTTAGCGGATGTCATTTGGTTATGACAACTGACTAATTTTGATTAATTTGATTCATTACAATTATTGTCAGTTCTTTGCTTTAAAAAAAAATTAAAAACTGTTTTTCGGGCGCCATCTTCAAGAGGCTGTAACTAAGTAGTTTATATGAAAGACCCCTATTATTTGTCATGAATCACACCCTAAATTTTTTCGCAACTATTCATATACACTCTGTATAATATATGACATTTAACGCTATCGCACCATACTAATTGTTATTTCGATTGGATTTAAATTTAGCATTAAGATTTTATATTATATAACGGCAAGAAGGCTAATGCAAAATTTCATGAAGATCGTGGGTTATATAAACAAGCGTGCAAAAGCTCCTGACTTCACGTCAATGCTTTTTCTTTTTTTTAATTCATTTTTTTAATATATTCAGTTAATAATTTATATTTTCTTTATATTCTTTTATTCTTTTTGGTGCTATGTGATGAGTGTATGTGTACTAAATTAAAACTGTATTTTATTAGAAATTTATTTCATTTTATTCTAAAAAGTACTTGAGAAAATGTTCTTATAAACTTTAAATTGGTAGTGAGGTCAGCAAAAAAAATCTAAATGATATTTAAGATATTGTAAAAAGCCTTTCTATCAAGTAAAAACCCCCTTTTTATTATTTTTTTCATAACATTTCAATTAAATAAGTTTATTCATAGGGTTTTCGAGCAAGTTGTTAATATTATAAAACTGATATGTAAAATAATGTGCGTATTGATTGTTGAATAATCAATAATCGTTGGAAAATATTACCGTGGTAAAATTGACTATCTTTCAGCTAAGTTATGTAGAAAAAAATTTCTGTTTCAACCCTTAATTATCAATCATCAGATTAGCAATTGCCGTATTAAATCTTGTAAGTGGATTCTGTTGACAATTTTACACTGTTTATTGAATTCAGCTTCGATGAAAATGCAGCGGATGTGAACAAGCAACAAATGAATATATGACCTATTAGATCCAGGGCTTTCCACTTTACGTGCTGTGAAAATTGGGTGTAATGTGAACTACTATGTATACAAGCGATTATATTGACGTTCAATTCTAATCGAATGAACCATCTATCAAGTGGAATGTACCGTGAATAAACTGAAAAATTATTTGGACCCTTGTTACATGGACTCAGTATGTCAATGCAGAAATACAACCTATTGGGTTTAAGTCATAAATGTATCAATAAAGTACACAAATACACTTGGCTTAAGTTTCACAAACATTTAATTTACATTGTTGACATATGTTTCGGGTTTCAACCCATTTGAAAACTAAGTAGAATTCACTCAACATTACAGTTTATATACATTCTGTCAAGAAAGTACCGGGAATTATCGATTTAAATCTGGCGGGGCAATGAGGCAGGTAAAAATTTTTTTTCCTAGGTTGGTACCACTGTCCTTAATTACTATGCCAAGCTTGAGCGGGATCTGTCAACTAGTGTGTTTGCAACAGCTGATTAAGTCAGTCGATGTCAGAGTGCGTGCCGATTTTTACTATGGGTGATTACGTTGAGCAAAGAATTTGTTTAAAGTTTTGTGTTGCAAATGAATTTTCGTGTGCCGATGCATTGAAAATGTTGCAAAAGGCCTTTGATGATAATGCTCTATCGAAAACTCGTGCATATCAGTGGTACAGAGCCTTCAAGGACGGTCGTGAAGTGGTCGCCCATCGACGACCATCGCTTCGATCGAAGATAACGTCGATAAAATTAAGGAAAGGGTGCTGGAAAACCGTCGTACCAGCTTGAGAGAGATAGCACATGATCTTAAGATATCACACGAGTCCGCACGTACGATTTTGATTGATATTTTGGGCATGAGAAAGGTGGCCGCACGACTCGTACCGAAAGACCTGAATTTTCTTCAAAAACGTCATCGCGAACAGGTTGCTTCAGACATGCTGGATCGCTGTAATTCCGATTCTACATTCATGGAACGCATTATAACTGGTGATGAGACCTGGGTCTACGAGTACGATATGCAAACAAGCCAGCAATCATCGGAATGGGTGGCAAAAAATGAGCCGAAACCGAAAAAACCACGCCAAAGCCGCTCGAAAATGAAGGTGATGCTCATTGTTTTCTTCGATATCCGTGGCGTGGTGCACTACGAATTCGTTCCAGATGGTCAGACGGTAAACAAGGAGTATTACCTAGGCGTTATGAAACGTTTGCGTGAGCGTATCCGTAAGAAGCGGCCAAATTTGTGGGCGAACAACTCATGGATTCTGCATGACGATAACGCGCCTTCTCACCGAGCTACGATTGTGACTGACTTTCTCGCCAAAAACTCAACAAACGTGCTTCAGCAACCACCGTATTCGCCGGATTTGGCTCCCTGCGTCTTTTTCCTCTTCCCAAAACTAAAATTGCCCCTTCGTGGCACCCGTTTTGAGTCGATTGAAGCCATAAAACAAAATTCGGCGCGAGAGCTAAAGTCCATCCCGGAAAGCGCCTATAAAAAATGTTTCGATAATTGGAAGTGCAGTTGGCATAGATGTATTGGAGCAAATGTAGCCTATTTTGAAGGCGACCCAATTTTAATTGAAAATTTCCGGTACTTTCTTGACAGAGTAGTATTTATGACAACAGATGAAATTGACATGGTTTTTATTTGAGTTTGTTAACAGTAAGTTATAGCTGTTGAGGATATTTGCTTATTTCCCAAAGGAACTAGTTATTAACAGATGTCAGTAGTGGAGATAGATGAAATTCCAATTGATCGTTTGTTATCGCCAAAAATTTTTATGGGCCGAAGAGGTCTCCATATATTCGAGTAGGTTCAACTTTTTTACTTCTGTTACCTGAATGTCGAATTTCGGTGATACTGAAGTCTATGAAGTGTTGTTTTTTATGCAATGGGCAGAAAAAACAGCAGTTGTTTTATATAGGAGTATAGATTTTTTTATGTTCGTTTACTTTAATGTTGATTGAACGACCAGTTTGATCTATATAAAAGGCAGGGTACTCAGTACAATGCAATGTGTGTATGCCGCTTTTTTCTCCATATTTCAATCTTTTGTTTTGACTAAAATGGACCTTAGATTTTTCTCATTTGTACATATGGTGTTGATGTTGTTTTTTCTTGAGTCTATTGCAAATTTGGGTACTTATTTTTGGAATATAGTTGATACTGTAAAATTTTCTTATTAATAATTTTTTTCTGGAAAAGGCGGATATAGGAATGCTAGGGATTTTTTATGAATTAATTTATCTATTATATTTCAATTGATATTTATTTGTATTTGTTTACGTTATTAATATCTAAAATGTTTCATGAAGTGGTTCACCAGAAATCAATATATTTCATAAACGAATGTTTGAGATACATTTGACTGCTCATTTAATTTTGTGGAAGATATTAACTGGATATCGAAAATGGTGGTAAAGAACACTGACCTGATAATTCAAAATCTGTGAATTTTTTTTAAAATATGCTCCACGTAATGATTAAAAACTTGGAATTCTCTGTTCAGTCATCCGAAAGTCCAATAAACGTCTTTTTAGCACTTTTAGAAATGTTCTACTGAAGAAACATAAAATTTCTACTCCCATCGATCTGTATCGTTACATATTGTTGAGAAACGAAACAGTGGATGAAGAATATATCGAACAAAACTTTATATATTTTTATTACTTTTTTCTGAAATCAGATACGAAACGAATTAAAAACAATTACGCTGCACCTGAATTCGAACTATAATATACCGGTTTCTTTATAGATATATTTGCAGGTTTCAAATGTCCCTTTCTAAAGATTTAAAAGTTGAAAAATTATTGTGATCATCACGAAATTGTGAATGGTCCTTTTTGTCGTTATTATAAACCTAAACACCAAATTTAATTTCGATCAAATCAGTAGTTTCGGGACGTTGTAGAAGATTAAAAAAAGGGTCAAGTGCGAAGCCATTACACCAATTTTGCCCTTTAATGAACTCAATCGATATATTCAGGCCACAAACCTACTTAAATGGCAGAACAATTTGAGTTTTTGAATGTTACTACCTTAAAAACATTCGATTTTCTTATCGTATGATTTTATCATTGTATGGAGGTTGGTTAACTTTCAAACTAACCAACACTAGACATCTCTTTCCTATTCAAAAAATGTTGGAGTTTGATGCCACCTTCGTGGGGATGGGTTTTTTTGGAACAAACTCATGATGGAAATTCGCCCCCCTCAAAACAGAAGTTGACCAGTATTTTTAATATCTTCGAAAATTTTTCGTTTCTGAGTTCTGGGGTTGTCAAATTTTCGTTTGGGACTCCCTGTATATATGTGTATTATTTAAACAAAATGACTAAGTATTCCATTACTCCCCCTAGCCTTTTTATATAAGGAAACATCTTCTTCATGGAAATAACATGAACTGCAATTCTCACTATGAAATTTGATCACGAAGCGATTGTTACGTGCTATTTCAGTTTGCTGTAAAAATTGCGAATGCATACAGTTTCCATTTCTTCGTTTCATGCTGAGCATCTATGATACATAAAATGAATTTTCTTTTCAACTGTCGTTAAAATATTCTTGTGGTATGACTGAGTCGGCAAATTTCAATGATAGTCCATTGCGTTATTTTTATTATTGAAAAAAAGCATTTTCCAATCCAAAAGAGTCCAACACAAACTTAAGATATCTCTCGAAATAACCACTCTTTAGAAAGCTCTTTCAAAAAACTCTTCAAAAAGGCGTTTGAGACTCACTGATAATCGCCAGTCCACTTTCCTGCAAATAAAATAAGAAAAATCGATATAAAATATCTATCATACTTGCCGACCACGTGTTATACGTGTAAAATACTTGAACTACGACAGAGCACAAATGATTTCCTAGCGGTTAGACACCAAACTATCATTCGCATTGTGAGTTATGTCTTATAAGCACTGCTTCAACTTAGTAGACATATAAATCATACACTCATTATAATAATAATATTTCTTCATTTCAAATAAGGTTCACCAAGATGACAATCTAAAATGAAATAGTGTTCTAAAATTAAACACAATCAACTAAATTTAGCATTGAAAAAATCTCCTAGTTCATACGGTTCAAGATTTATAATGCATAATTTCATTTTATTTTTAAAAATTTTTGGGCTACTTATGTTCTTTAAACTATTAGGTAACTGATAGAAAATTCTTGTACAGCTATATGTAGGATGTTTTTCACTCAAAGTTAATCTGTGTATTGGGAAGTTTAAATTTTGTGTTCTTATATTATACTTATTACTAGTGTTATATCCAATGAACTTATCTTTGTTCCTATGGAGAAATAAAGTAAATTCATAAATATATAAACCGTAAATTGTGAATATATTGTTTTTTGTGAACAAATTCCTACATGTCTCCCTAAACTTTAAATTATAAATTCTTTGCAGAGTTTTCTTCTGTAGCAGAAACATTTTTTTCAAATTTTGATTAGTACCCCAGAAAATTATACCATATCGGAGCCTAGATTCGAAATTCGCATGATACAATATTTTCAATGATTTCTGATGGCAAAGTTAATTTGACTCAGTTTTTGACTTGAGTATTCTGCATGCGTTCTGAAAGACAGAAAAGAGTCTACAAAAATCCCCAGGAATTTTGTATTATTTGTTACACGGATTTCCTCATTTCCCAATGTTTTGCTTGTTGGTCTGCTTGTATTATTCCTGTTGGTGCTCAAAATTAAAAGGTTTGTCTTTTCAACATTCAGTATTAAATCATTATTTTTTAACCATTATTGTGGCCTATTGAAGAAGTTGGTTCCTGCTCTGACTAAGGCATTTTTTTCTTTTGCTCCAACCAGTAAGTTGGTGTCATCTTGCTTAGAATATTCAAAATTATTGGATATCTAACTAAGTTATTTTTTAGATAATCTCAAGATGTGTAAAACATTACTAAAAACAAGTTTTAAGAGAGACTTTGCTTCGTTAGTATTCAATCATATTCAATAAACTATAACATCAATCAACAAAAAATATTTTCTCACCTTTAAACAATTCAGAAAGCTTCTTGCTGAATGAATACTGAAAATTTAATTGGAGTGTAATGTTAGCTCTAAATAAATAGTTCTGTGGTTTACCATTGATCTAAAAGATTGAAAGCAATTTTAAGTATAAACCTCCATCTATTTTATTTTATTCATAATATTTTATTATTTGGTTTCCTTAACTTTCTTTATACAGATGGTCCTTGTGCTGTAACAGAGGCCCTTAAATTGCCTTTCAATCATTTAGATCAATGGTAAACCACAGAACTATTTATTTAGAGTTAACATTACACTCCATTTAAATTTTCAGTATTCATTTTTCCAAGAAGCTTTCTGAATTGTTAAAAGGTGAGATTTGTTGATTGATGTTATATTTTATTGAATATGAATATGATGGAGTACTGACGAAGCAAAGTCTCTCTTAAAACTTGTTTTTAGTAATGTATATCTTGAGATTTTTTATAAAGTAACTTAGATATCCAATAATATCGATTATTCTAAGTAAGATAGTTTTATGATTAAATTCTTAAGATTATGGTAAACATTTTTGAAAGATATCTGTTTTCATAAGAGGGATGGGCAGAAACAAAATTTTGTCTACTCAAAATATTTAATTTATAGGATTTTTGTTAACAATTTATATTTATTGGATTTTGTTATATCATTTGGATGTTTTATAATGAATGTTTATTTTATATGTCGTTTGATATAAGTGGTACTTATATGACATTAATTTAATTCCTGAAGTTATAATATTAAACATAATTTTTTGAAATTAAATATGTAGACGGCTAATAGAATATATCTGTAAATATTAAAATATTCAAATAATTTCATTTTATACCTTATCCAATATTTGAACTGTTTTATTTAATTCAGGTATTCATCATACCATTTTTTCTTGTTTGTGTTCCCAGTACTGAACTCAGGTTGACAGATTTTTAGCACTTTTAAAATATCTAATTCATTTATTTAATACTTTAAGCTCTTCAGTGTGAAGGATATTTTTTTATTTCTTTTGGCGCTCTTGACAAATGTTTGATTTAATATGGATACAAAAAAACCTTTAGCTGCAATATATCTTTTTCGACTTATTCGAATCATTTTTTCAAGAGTAAATTTATCTTTGTTGACATGAGGACATGATATAATGGCTGTCCGACGTCAAGACTGGATTTTTACCCGATGTTGCGTTAGCTAGACTACCCAGACGTCCCTCATTCGTCGGATGAAGAGGATTCATAAATCTCTGGTACCAGACAAGACAGCGTAAATATGACAGGGTTACTGTTTCCCTGCGGGAATTCATTACTCCAGATTTCCATGCTCGCGTCCTACAAAAACCAGCAACGTGATTCCGTCCAGGGAAGGGTCTTGCTGAATTATCATACAGAGATTTTTTTGTTGGGAATTATAGACCGGAATTGTCCTGGATTTGAATAAAAAAATGTTATGACGCATTAAGCACTGGTTTTCTTTGTATTTGCCCGGAGATGCTTTCCGTGTTTGCTTTTGAATGCGGTTATATTTCCCTGGGATTTTCATTGCGGCATATGGTTATTCCTTTTCATCTGTGTGATGGTTTCACCTTCTGTTAGACAGATAATCGCGAATTCGCGAGGAAGATAGAAGAAGTAATTACGGCACCTCTTACAGAGGTCAGGGTAAAAAAATTACCGTCAACAATATCTGCAATTCTGTGATAATTTTCAGTTTGAAATGTTTCCAGACAGGAATTTTTTTGAATCTAAAACGCCTAGTACGAAAACACCAATATCCCTTATTCGAATTTAATTCATTCAGTCCTGTCTGCATCTGACAGATTAATCCATGTATTTCGTCACAATCCCTAGAAAACCGTCCATCTCTAATCTCCTCCCAATTATCTCGTGAAGCCGTTTTAATGAATACGTATACGTCTGAAACAATTCATCTTTGATGAGTCCCGAATGGAGTTTTTGCCCGACATGTCCCACGGAGTCGCCTGGAGATTAAACTAGAGGATCTCTACCGACGAAATCGACAGTTTTTATTCCCGTCTTTCTGCTATGCTACACAAATTACCAATCCAGTTAGCGAGCTCGTGTAGAACAAGGGCGCTAATTGCTCCAACTTTTGGATTTCCCGTTTCCTCCGAGACCTTCGGATGGAAATCGTTCGGAATCAGAACGGGATTATTTGAAGAATGGTTTCTGGGATTAGCATTAGGACGTTGAGGTATCTAGTTGTTCTTAAGACGGAAGTTTTCTGTCGAGAATACATATCTGAACTAATGAATCGGGTGACTTTGTTTTGGGAACTTTTGCAGTTATAGGAGTATTATACTCAGTCAACAAATTCCAGAGAATATTTCAAACACAGAGCATTCGGCAACCTTCACGAAATTAAAAAATATATAAGAGACAGTATTTTAATTTCCACAAAAATGTTTATAATACAACAATTGTTTCACCACGATGGCTTCCTCAGGTATCTACATTCTACTGGTTGATGGTGTCCATTGTAACCGAGTTTAAATACAGTGTTAAGTACGTGACAACTTAATGGAAGAACAAATCATGAAAACTCAAGGTTTTTATTGGAGCTTGCCGCTAAAAAATGCCATTAGGGAAAGATTTTCTGTAATGGAGACATCTGTTTGTTCATTCAAAAGGATTTTACGGTCGATTGCCCATAATATATCGGAACACTCGGCTCATCTCGTCAACTCATCCGTTTCTTCTGGGCTATACTCAAACTGGCCAGGGTCATTCCAGTACACAAGAGGGACGCTGATGACAACATTGCTAAATATCGCCCAGTATCAATACTGAGACAAATATCTAAAGTCTTTGAAAAAATAGTACACTATCGTATGAGCAAATTTCTGACCAAATTTTCCATCTTATGGAACCAGCAGCACGGTTTTAGGATTGGTACATCCACCTAGTTTGCTTGTACTGAATTTATTAAATTTATCTGCGACAGCTTGAATCAACATGCTCATGTTGCAGGTATCTTTTTTAATCTTTTCCGTGCAGTTGATTACCTTCAGCATAAATTTATTGTCGACAAACTTCACCAGATTGCTTTTAGAGGCATATTTTTACGATGGATTCTCGAATCGTTCCATATTTGTTCAAATCAACGAACAAGCTTCCAATGAATACCGTAATAATCTTGGTGTCCCTCAAGGATCTGCCCTGGAACCACTCTTTTTCTTCTTGTTTATTAACGACTTGTCTGATTACCTTGTTGGGTTCATTTTGATTCTGTTCGCGGACGACACCTCATTGGTCAAGAGTCTGGTGGAATTGATACCTAAATGTGAACTACTAATCCAAAATTTTAATGACTGCTGTAGAAGAAATTCACTCATTCGCTCTTCAAATTTCGGATACGCGACTCGGGATCTGTTGAACCAATGGTTCTCAACACAAGGGGGGGTTCTCTGGAGTCCGGTGAATGCATCAAATCTCTTGGATTATTAGTTGATGGATGTTTGGGATGGAATTTTCATGTCGAACATCTATCCAAATCGTTTTCCGCCATTCATCGTCTCAAGCATTCATTACCGATGGATGCATTACTAAGCATCTACTATGGAATGGTAAATTGAAATCTCACCTATAATGTAGTTTTATGGGGCGCATCTTCTGGGAGTGATCGAATTTTCATTGCTCAAAAGAAAATCATTCGTTTGATTTACACTTTGACCCCTCAAGAATCCTGTGGGCCGACATTCAGGAACTTCAAGATTCTTACATGCATCTACATTTTGAATTGTCTCTTGGCTAATAACAACAACTTAAAGAAGTGCTCTGACTTTCAATATCAGACACGGCATGATAGTTTTGTATGCATACATAATACAAGTAAATATAGGTCCTCACCACCTTTAGCGGGTATCTGCTTGTAAAACCATCTTCCTAGGGAGTTGAAATCGCTAGATGGTAAAATATTCAAGAAAAGAATTAAGTCTGTGTTAATTGAAAAATGCTTTCACAGCACTAAATAATTTTTTCCGAAATATTGGGTTATTAATCGTTGCATTTTTATCTCTTTCACCCATAACTGTGTAATTTCTTTTATTCAATATTATTGTATTTTTTTAGATGGACATACATTATACATTATTTCATGTCTTAAGGATGAATAAAGAATTGAGTTGATGTTCACCTCTCGAAGCACTGGTAACCTCAATTACTAATAGTAATCGCATAATGATCCACCAGTTTGTCCAATATCATTACCAACTGCACACAAAAATAGGAAATTCAGCATCAAAGTAATCAGAAATGAAATTTCCCCGATGACACAATGAAACATTCGCGTATGCCGAACATCAATTAAAAACAGATTTCGAGTCCGTTCAACGCAAACTAGATTGATTAATTCGGCTCGACCAGGAAGGCCCTTCCATCGCACTCATTAGCTTTCGGTAATCGGCTTGTATCCGATCAATAGTTGCAAATGATGCATTCGAATCTTCTGCCCGACACGCCGCTGTTTTTGCTTCACCACTAATCGACCCCTGGAAAGTAATCGGATTTTCCTCCATTTTTGACGAACGCTTGTACGCATCTGGACGGAAATGATGTAATGATCAACAATCGGGGATGAGCTTGTGGCTTCCGGTGTCAATATCGTTAATTGCAACTAATAAATTAGCACAAATTGGGGATTTCATGCTGACCAATAAGCTATCAAATTATGGGCGAGTATGACGGTCGGATGCTCCAGCAATAGCCAGCGTAGTTAGATTTGAGCACATTGCGAGAAGAAGCAAATTTTATGTTGCTGCGGGTTTCTAATAGTGGATAGAGTCGCTCATTACCTGAATTCCAAATATTAATTATACGAAAATGATAGATTGGGAAAAAATCTATTATTTTTGAAAATTGTGAAGCCACGAAATGAGTGAGAATAGAGTTCTTCCTCTAAATATGTGTAAACTCTTCAAAGTAGCCAAAAAAAAAAAAACGTGAACCACAGTAAGTGGGTTATTCCTTCACTACGGGTTCAGAGAATGTCTTTGGGAACACTTCAAAAGTACATTTTTGCACTGTTACACAAATTTCAAAATCAAAAATTGTAATTTATTTTTTTACCCTACTGTTGATGATGAGGTCATAAGAGCGATAAAACTATTACGAACAAAAAATTCATCGGTATTGATTGTATGTCTTCCAAAAATGTTAATGTATAGCTGAGCAGATGTGTTGAAAGCATTTACTGCCATTCCAATTTTTTAAAAAGGACGATGTTAGTAACATACTCATTTTTCAATCTTGTCAGAGTCTTCAATTGCCTCATGTTTGATTTTATACTGAATAAACTTCATAACCTTGGACTTAGAGGTATATTTTTGGACTAAATAGAAAGCTACCATTCATATAGAACTTTTCCTGTGAAAGTGCAGGATGCATTGTTCAGTGATTATGATGCAAACTTGGTTCCCCGTGGTCCATGCTGGGACCCTTTTTGTTTCTTTTTCCATTAATATTCTAGTAGAACATACTTCTGTTGAAGTTTTCATTATTTTATTAAGTAATACTTCATTAGGTATCACACCGCGGAACATACAAGGTTATGTAAGAATATTATAAGCTGGTGGGAGACATCTCATTTTCTCCGATTCTTTAATGTCAAAATAGTGTACAAAATTTCTTGTTACCCATATGGATAGTGGATTGTCTTGAACAGAACATATTGACCACGCTTGTAAGAATTAAATTAATGTCTTATTAGCACTGCTCAAATTAAGTAGACATAGTATAAAATGAAATAATATTTAAACAAGCTTATTATGGCGCAAACTTTCACCTTCTTTTAAACTTTCTCAAGAACTTATTCAGATTATTTTAAAAGAAACTAAATTCCAAGTTCTCTCAATAAAAAATTCACTACAGCTGATAAATAAAATATAGAATATCCACTTACCAACTAATGCTAAATTCATTTCATTTGACGTTCAAAATTTATTTCCAAGTATCCCACCAAACGAAACAATTGAACTAGTAGACAATCTATTAATCAAAAATAGATGTAATACAATTATCAAGGAAGATATTTTAAAATGTCTAGATATTTGCACTAAACAAAATTATTTTCAATTTAAAAATAACATTTAAAAATCTGATTATGAGAAACCCCTTAACCTTTTTTTTAGCAGAAATATTCATGGACAATATTGAAACTAAAATTCAACAAAATCCCCTTAAGAAATACTTTTTATATTGGTATAGATATGTAGACGATGTTTTCTGTTGCTTCACAGGTACAGACATACTTTTAAAAAAATTCTTTCTATTTACCAATGAAATACATCCTTCAATAACATTCACTATGGAAATCGAACATAATAATTCTATTAATTTTCGGAATTTAACTGTTACTTGAATTAATAATTCACATGATTTTTCAATATTTCACGAACCAACCTATACGGATTCTATTTTACACAATAAATCAAACGATCCTTTAAATCAAAAATTATCAGCATTCAATTGTATGATCCATAGATTAGTTAATATTCCCATGAATCAAGAAAATTATATTTCCGAACTTAACATAATTAAATTTGAATATCAAAACAAATTAAAATATGTTTATCTTCTACAATTTTAATTTCAAAAAATTTTTATTCAAAAAACTTTTAGAATTAAATTAATGTCTAAAACAAGCACCGCTTACATTTAATAGACGTATATAATCAAAACTCAATATATAATGTCAAATCGAATAAATAAACCAAAAGATATACGAAAGTATTGAAATTAATAAATAAATATTTAAAGGAGACAAAATTTTGTTTCTGGTCTTACCTTTAAGAACGCCAATTGCCTTTTAAAAACATGAACACACTTAAAGGACTTCTCAAAGAATATAATTTATTTGAAATATTTAATATATTCAAATATTCGAATAAGTTCCTTTAAATATTTATTTATTAATTTGAATGACTTTCGTATATCTTTTGGTTTATTTATTCCATTTGACATTATATATTGAGTTTTGATTATATACGTCTATTGAATGTAAGCGGTGCTTGTTTTAGACATTAATTTAATTCTAAAAGTTTTTTGAATAAAAATTTGTTGAAATTAAAATTGTAGAAGATAAACATATTTTAATTTGTTTTGATATTCAAATTTTGTTATATTTCTTCTATCAAGTAAAAGGCCTTTCTATTTTATTTTAACATAATTAAACAAATAGCTATTAATAATGACTATGATCCTACGTTGATAGACAAATTGTTGATGAATAAAAATAATAAATAGCTTTAAATATGGTTATCCTAATATAAAAGAAAATTTTAAATACATTTCCTTAAAATACACTAAAGGTATTTCTGAGAAAATTGTTACATACCTCAAAAATAAATATAATTTAAGAACTTCATTTAAAACCAATTCAAACTTAAGTAAATTCATTAAAAATAATAAAGATTGTACACATAAAGATGATAAATCGGGGGTTTATAAGTTAACCTGCGGTGATTGCCCTAACGTTTACATACAGACTGGAAGAACTTTACGACATAGAATTTGTGAACATTTGAAGAGTTTTCTCAATAATAAAAGTAATTCCACATATTCTAACCATTTGTTAGAAATACTTTCAACCATAATTTTGAAATTCTACATATAGAAAGTAAAAGTTATACCTTTAACCTGTTAGAATCCCTAGAGATAAATGAACTAGATTTAAATAACTGACCTCTGTTAAATATATTCAGATAAGCTGGAATTTGCAGAGACCCTTTTTTGGGGTTTTAGTGCTCAATAAAAATTTATTGTACTTACTGTAATATAAATAGCAACGGATTTCGGAAACAAGCTTAGTTATTCAAAATGTAAACGTGCCTGATGATGCTACTGTGATAGCGAAACGATTGTTGTAAACATAACAATAAAAATTTGTGAAAATCAGAATAACCTTATTTAAATATTATTCAATATGGATTTTCACCAAGTAAGGACTGATTGAATTCAATAGTAGACATATCAAATGGAATAAAAAAAAATCAACAAATATAAATTGTCAATTAAAATTAATAAATAAATACAAAATTTTGTTTCTGATTTTATATTTATGAAAATCACATCTTTTTCAAAAATGCAAAACATAATTTTAATAACAATCATTAAGTTTTTCCTTCGGAGTTAAGCTGCATTGTTCTGTCAAAGAGTTCTTGGAGGATAACATGGCTGTAGATTTAAGTAAATTTATAATCACATAATGTTTTTCTTTTTGACCTAACCTATATATTACATATTTGTATCTATTGGGATTAATACTTTTGTTATCATTTTCATTAATAATATTTGAAAACGACGATAGATTAAAATTTGCAGCTTTTGTTGAAAATAATTGTTCTCTTTCTGGTGTCATATTGTCCAATTCTGAAAACCATAGAAATATTTTTTTGATGGCCAATAAATTGCAACCTTCGCTGAATTTCAATATTTTATAATTGCCAACGATTTTAATGAAAAATTTCGATCTGGCCCTGTCCAAACAGATTGCGTGGTCTGCAATACATAATCCGACGTTCAGAATATCGCATAATTCGACTAAACCAATCACTTCTGTCCAATATCTAATCTTCCCAGCTATTAATTCTAGGGTCAGTGATTGACAGATTGATAATCATGACAAGCACCAGTAGCTACAACCCTACAGCGCAGAAAGAGCAACGTGCAGCTGAAAATTAATATGTTCCATTCGTGGAAACAAAACGCTTCTCGTTTGCGAGCCCTGATGAGCGAGCTTTAATAATTTTCTGTCAGATTTGCGATAATGAAAAAATGGACGAAAAAAAATAGCTGCCTTCGGGCTAACGTTAATTGAAAATTTTTATGCTGCATTCTATTGATGTGAGCATAGATATGTTCAATTAGCTCAAGGGTAGATACATCGTAACAATTTTAATTGATCTGCTCAGGATTCACCATAAAGGTTGTTTTTTTTCTGTTGAGTTATGATCGAAGAATTCTTTGAGGAACTTGTTTGTTATTTTGTAAACCAAATAATGAACCTTAGTGATCGAACAAAAATAATGCATTTCACGTTTTGATCTATATTAGAATTAAAAAATAAAATAAAAACTTAGCACTGACTTGAACTCAGAAGTTTTTGTGCCCTTATTCAGGAATCTAGTTCCCCTGAAAAATTTAAATCATTTATTTACTCGTTAATGACACAACATATTGATATTATTAGTATTATAAAAGGCATAAGAGAAATGGGAATAATTCAGGAACTAATAAGCCAATTCGATGTATTTTTGAACATAACTTACTACTCTGTCAAGAAAGTACCGGGAATTTTCAATTAAAACAACATTTTTACATTTAATCGTCAAAATTTATTGGGTCGCCTTCAAAATAGGCTCCATTTGCTCCAATGCATCTATGCCAACGGCACTTCCAATTATCGAAACATTTTTTATAGGCGCTTTCCGGGATGGACTTTAGCTCTCGCGCCGAATTTTGTTTTATGGCTTCAATCGACTCAAAACGGGTGCCACGAAGGGGCAATTTTAGTTTTGGGAAGAGGAAAAAGTCGCAGGGAGCCAAATCCGGCGAATACGGTGGTTGCTGAAGCACGTTTGTTGAGTTTTTGGCGAGAAAGTCAGTCACAATCGTAGCTCGGTGAGAAGGCGCGTTATCGTCCCATAGTAATCACCCATAGTAAAAATCGGCACGCACTCTGACATCGACTGACTTAATCAGCTGTTGCAAACACACTAGTTGACAGATCCCGCTCAAGCTTGGCATAGTAATTAAGGACAGTGGTACCAACCTAGGAAAAAAAAATTTTACCTGCCTCATTGCCCCGCCAGATTTAAATCGATAATTCCCGGTACTTTCTTGACAGAATGTATATAGGGTGTTTTTAGTGTGATAGAACTTTCGATAGGGATAACTACTGTGATTTGACAGAAGATAGAAGCCTGTGTGTCTGTGTTCTATTCGCCAAACTTATAGAGCACTTCGTGAAATTTATGGTTTGCATAATCATCCATCAGAGCAGCTTATTCGTCGAACTATCGATAGATTTCGGAAAACATTTTCTCTACTCGATGCAACAACAACAAGACAAAGAACTGTACGTACAGAAGAAACATATCGCTGCTGTAAGTCGTAGTGTTAATGATGATCCAGATTTGTCTATTCTTGGGATTATGTCAAGTCATTGGTTCATGCTGATAAACCAGAAACAATAAAAGCTTTGGAAGGCAACATAACCCGTGTTGTTGATGAAATAAGGCCTGAATTACTCGAAAAAGTGGTCCAAAATTGGTCTGGTCGAATGCGGTTCTTCAGAGCTAGTCGTGGTGGACATAGGCCAGAAATTATTTTCGAATCATAAATTTCATAAAATTATCCTTCAAATAAAAAAAAATGTGGCTTCAATGCTAATTTAAATATGTTTTATTCCAATTAAAAATTCTATCACTCTAAAAAAACACCGATATATTTAGACCCAAAACTTATCCTGAAAATGTCAAGTCGCTAATTCTTTTTGTTCGAAAATAAACATTTTTACCTTTAACCGTACAAAATTCAGCATTAATTCTCGTGTCGTCATTGTACAGCTAAATGACAAAATTGATTCTGATAGGATCAGTAGTTTAGGAACTATTCGAAAAATAAGAAAAAATAAAAAATGTGAACTACTTTGGAACCAGAGAACCGATTCTGCACATTGGTGAATGTTATCGAGAAATCTGCTGGCATCTATAGAAGTGAGACTCAACTGGTGAAAGAGGAAATCAGCCGTGAAGCTCATAATGTGGTTCTCGGAGATAATACGAAGATCGTTTATGTGGATCAAGAATAGGGTGGGTGTCAAAACTGATCCTTGGGGTACTCCAGCGTTCTCGTTGAAATTTCGGCAGCCGACACCTACCGCGAGCACATGAACGCTCCTGTTGGTGAGGAAACTCTTCATCCAATTGCACAGACTCCCAGAAAACCCATACGAAGGTAGCTAAATTAGAAAATCCTTATGCCAGACACGTTCGAAATCCTTGGATATGTCCAGAACAAATGACCTAAAGTCTCCATAGCGCTCAATAATCCTTGTCCATATTTGCGTCACATAGCTAAGGAGGTCACCTGTTGATCAGCGTTTGCGAAAATCATTTTGTCCGTTACTGATGAGGCCTCTGCAATCCAGGTATCTAGCTACTTAGATAGCTGCTTCCATCACTGTCTACAAAATTGATATTGTCACCATTAAACGGTTGTTTGATGGAAAATATTTCCTCCCCTTTTTGGTATAGGCTGCACTTGTGCACTCTTCCATGAATCAGGGAAAATTGCTTACCTGTATGACATAGTGAACATCTCACAGAGAACAGGTGTAAGCACTCTTTGAATACAAAGGCAAGAATTCCGTCTGGTTCAGTTGCTTTCTTGGAATTGAGCCCACCAAGCACTCGATGAATGATCCATGGTCTGAAGTATATATCCCTCATCCTAGATGAAATAGTTGGAATTGTTCCCGACCAAATGTTTCGATAATTGAGTTAGCAGCGAATGTCCACGCGAAGAGATCGACTTTACCCTTTGGTGTAGTTGCAAGTTAACCCTCCTCTTCTATCAGAGGGAGAAAACTTTAATGAGGGAAGTTGTTGCCAATCATCGCACTATGATTTCATCAGGTTAGTATTGGCATTTTGATCATATCAGTTTGATTTGACATACAGGTTTGGAAAACCACGTTTCGGAAATGCGATATTCTATGCATATCTCTCTCTTCAGATTATTTTCATTCATGAATTTTGGTGGTTTAGCAATATTGAAATTTTTACATGTTTGTAAATACCTACATTGCCAAACTTTTTAATAGAATCAGAAATAGTGGAACTTTAAGGAATTGGCCGATCTTTAAATGCAACAATAAATAAATGCATTGTTTCCTTAATTGAGTGACCACCAAAGTACCATTCTATTATTTAAATTTATTCTTCTACATTTCCATTCACGAAATCTATGTGATTTTCAACTGTTATGGACTTACACACCAACACTCCTCTGTTCTATGCAACCACTAATTGAATTTGAAATTGGAATGTTAAATCTAGAGGACGAATTAAAATTTTTGTAACGCTATATCGAATTTCCATCTCTAACAGATGATCGACAAGAGATTGCGAAACTGGACATTTTCAATATTCCGATTTCACGAGAATGGCATCAATTAATCCTCGACAAAACCGTAATCCCTGACTGGCCTTGCGATCGGTCCCCCTCGAAATAAAATCCGTACGCGAAAGAACGACATCAGCGTTAATTCGCCCGAATTTTTCCTTTCATTTTCTTGTGGAAAAGGGAAATTAAAAGGGACCGCAGACTAATGCCGGGCTGTAATATTACCATTAGTTCCCCGAAGTCTGGCATTAATGAAATTAAGTAAAACACAAGGGAAACGAAGATAACTGTATTTCTTTGGCGGAAGGCAGCATGCGAAATTAATAAATAAATACAAAATTTTGTTTCTGATTTTATATTTATGAAAACCATTTCTTTTTCAAAAATGCAAAACATAATTTTAATAACAATCATTAAGTTTTTCCTTCGGAGTTAAGCTGCATTGTTCTGTCAAAGAGTTCTTGGAGGATAACATGGCTGTAGATTTAAGTAAATTTATAATCACATAATGTTTTTCTTTTTGACCTAACCTATATATTACATATTTGTATCTATTGGGATTAATACTTTTGTTATCATTTCCATTAATAATATTTGAAAACGACGATAGATTAAAATTTGCAACTTTTGTTGAAAATAATTGTTCTCTTTCTGGTGTCATATTGTCCAATTCTGAAAACCATAGAAATATTTTTTTGATGGCCAATAAATTGCAACCTTCGCTGAATTTCAATATTTTATAATTGCCAACGATTTTAATGAAAAATTTCGATCTGGCCCTGTCCAAACAGATTGCGTGGTCTGCAATACATAATCCGACGTTCAGAATATCGCATAATTCGACTAAATCAATCACTTCTGTCCAATATCTAATCTTCCCAGCTATTAATTCTAGGGTCAGTGATTGACAGATTGATAATCATGACAAGCACCACTAGCTACAACCCTACAGCGCAGAAAGAGCAACGTGCAGCTGAAAATTAATATGTTCCATTCGTGGAAACAAAACGCTTCTCGTTTGCGAGCCCTGATGAGCGAGCTTTAATAATTTTCTGTCAGATTTGCGATAATGAAAAAATGGACGAAAAAAAATAGCTGCCTTCGGGCTAACGTTAATTGAAAATTTTTATGCTGCATTCTATTGATGTGAGCATAGATATGTTCAATTAGCTCAAGGGTAGATACATCGTAACAATTTTAATTGATCTGCTCAGGATTCACCATAAAGGTTGTTTTTTTTCTGTTGAGTTATGATCGAAGAATTCTTTGAGGAACTTGTTTGTTATTTTGTAAACCAAATAATGAACCTTAGTGATCGAACAAAAATAATGCATTTCACGTTTTGATCTATATTAGAATTAAAAAATAAAATAAAAACTTAGCACTGACTTGAACTCAGAAGTTTTTGTGCCCTTATTCAGGAATCTAGTTCCCCTGAAAAATTTAAATCATTTATTTACTCGTTAATGACACAACATATTGATATTATTAGTATTATAAAAGGCATAAGAGAAATGGGAATAATTCAGGAACTAATAAGCCAATTCGATGTATTTTTGAACATAACTTACTACTCTGTCAAGAAAGTACCGGGAATTTTCAATTAAAACAACATTTTTACATTTAATCGTCAAAATTTATTGGGTCGCCTTCAAAATAGGCTCCATTTGCTCCAATGCATCTATGCCAACGGCACTTCCAATTATCGAAACATTTTTTATAGGCGCTTTCCGGGATGGACTTTAGCTCTCGCGCCGAATTTTGTTTTATGGCTTCAATCGACTCAAAACGGGTGCCACGAAGGGGCAATTTTAGTTTTGGGAAGAGGAAAAAGTCGCAGGGAGCCAAATCCGGCGAATACGGTGGTTGCTGAAGCACGTTTGTTGAGTTTTTGGCGAGAAAGTCAGTCACAATCGTAGCTCGGTGAGAAGGCGCGTTATCGTCCCATAGTAATCACCCATAGTAAAAATCGGCACGCACTCTGACATCGACTGACTTAATCAGCTGTTGCAAACACACTAGTTGACAGATCCCGCTCAAGCTTGGCATAGTAATTAAGGACAGTGGTACCAACCTAGGAAAAAAAAATTTTACCTGCCTCATTGCCCCGCCAGATTTAAATCGATAATTCCCGGTACTTTCTTGACAGACTGTATATAGGGTGTTTTTAGTGTGATAGAACTTTCGATAGGGATAACTACTGTGATTTGACAGAAGATAGAAGCCTGTGTGTCTGTGTTCTATTCGCCAAACTTATAGAGCACTTCGTGAAATTTATGGTTTGCATAATCATCCATCAGAGCAGCTTATTCGTCGAACTATCGATAGATTTCGGAAAACATTTTCTCTACTCGATGCAACAACAACAAGACAAAGAACTGTACGTACAGAAGGAAATATCGCTGCTGTAAGTCATAGTGTTAATGGTGATACAGATTTATCTATTCATATACGTTGACAACAACTTCGACTCTATGTATCCACCACATTGTGCGTAAAGATCTTGGTCTACACCCATAAAAGATCCAACTGGTTCAAGAACTAAAGCCACTTGACCATAATAAGCGTCGTTTGTTTGCTGATTGGGCCTTAGCACAGCTTGAAGTTGATCCACTTTGTAGATCGTAAAATTGTGTTTAGTGATGAAGCTCATTTCTAGTTGAACAGCTATGTAAACAAGCACAATTGCCGTATATGGAGTGAAAACAATCCTCAAGAAGTTCTGCAGGCATTGAATCCTGAAAAATGCACTGTATGGTGTGCTCAACACGCTGGAGGCATCATCCGTCCATATTTCTTTAAAAACTATGCTGGAGCTAATGTTACAGTGAATGGTGCTCGTTACAGATCGATGATCAATGATTATTTGTTTCAAAATTTGAATGGTATCGACCCTGAAGTGTTTTGGTTCCAACAAGATGGTGCTTCACCTCATGCTGCTACCGTAACAATTGATTCATTGAAAGAAAGATTTGGCGATAACATTATTTCTAGAAATGGTCTAATTAATTGGCCTCTGAGATCATGCGACATAACTCCACTGGATTATTTTCTTTGGGATTATGTCAAGTCATTGGTTCATGCTGATAAACCAGACTCAATAAAAGCTTTGGAAGTCAACATAACTCGTGTTGTTGATGAAATAAGGCCTGAATTACTCGAAAAAGTGGTCCAAAATTGGTCTGGTCGAATGCGGTTCTTCAGAGCTAGTCGTGGTGGACATAGGCCAGAAATTATTTTCGAATCATAAATTTCATAAAATTATCCTGAAAATGTCAAGTCGCTAGGTCTTTTTGTTCGAAAATAAACATTTTTACCTTTAACCGTACAAAATTCAGCTTTAATTTTCGTGTCGTCATTGTACAGCTAAATGCCAAAATTGATTCTGATAGGATCAGTAGTTTAGGAACTATTCGAAAAATAAGAAATAATAAAAATGTGAACTACTTTGGAACCAGAGAACCGATTCTGCACATTGGTGAATGTTATCGAGAAATCTGCTGGCATCTATAGAAGTGAGACTCAACTGGTGAAAGAGGAAATCAGCCGTGAAGCTCATAATGTGGTCCTCGGAGATAATACGAAGATCGTTTATGTGGATCAAGAATAGGGTGGGTGTCAAAACTGATCCTTGGGGTACTCCAGCGTTCTCGTTGAAATTTCGGCAGCCGACACCTACCGCGAGCACATGAACGCTCCTGTTGGTGAGGAAACTCTTCATCCAATTGCACAGACTCCCAGAAAACCCATACGAAGGTAGCTAAATTAGAAAATCCTTATGCCAGACACGTTCGAAATCCTTGGATATGTCCAGAACAAATGACCTAAAGTCTCCATAGCGCTCAATAATCCTTGTCCATATTTGCGTCACATAGCTAAGGAGGTCACCTGTTGATCAGCGTTTGCGAAAATCATTTTGTCCGTTACTGATGAGGCCTCTGCAATCCAGGTATCTAGCTACTTAGATAGCTGCTTCCATCACTGTCTACAAAATTGATATTGTCACCATTAAACGGTTGTTTGATGGAAAATATTTCCTCCCCTTTTTGGTATAGGCTGCACTTGTGCACTCTTCCATGAATCAGGGAAAATTGCTTACCTGTATGACATAGTGAACATCTCACAGAGAACAGGTGTAAGCACTCTTTGAATACAAAGGCAAGAATTCCGTCTGGTTCAGTTGCTTTCTTGGAATTGAGCCCACCAAGCACTCGATGAATGATCCATGGTCTGAAGTATATATCCCTCATCCTAGATGAAATAGTTGGAATTGTTCCCGACCAAATGTTTCGATAATTGAGTTAGCAGCGAATGTCCACGCGAAGAGATCGACTTTACCCTTTGGTGTAGTTGCAAGTTAACCCTCCTCTTCTATCAGAGGGAGAAAACTTTAATGAGGGAAGTTGTTGCCAATCATCGCACTATGATTTCATCAGGTTAGTATTGGCATTTTGATCATATCAGTTTGATTTGACATACAGGTTTGGAAAACCACGTTTCGGAAATGCGATATTCTATGCATATCTCTCTCTTCAGATTATTTTCATTCATGAATTTTGGTGGTTTAGCAATATTGAAATTTTTACATGTTTGTAAATACCTACATTGCCAAACTTTTTAATAGAATCAGAAATAGTGGAACTTTAAGGAATTGGCCGATCTTTAAATGCAACAATAAATAAATGCATTGTTTCCTTAATTGAGTGACCACCAAAGTACCATTCTATTATTTAAATTTATTCTTCTACATTTCCATTCACGAAATCTATGTGATTTTCAACTGTTATGGACTTACACACCAACACTCCTCTGTTCTATGCAACCACTAATTGAATTTGAAATTGGAATGTTAAATCTAGAGGACGAATTAAAATTTTTGTAACGCTATATCGAATTTCCATCTCTAACAGATGATCGACAAGAGATTGCGAAACTGGACATTTTCAATATTCCGATTTCACGAGAATGGCATCAATTAATCCTCGACAAAACCGTAATCCCTGACTGGCCTTGCGATCGGTCCCCCTCGAAATAAAATCCGTACGCGAAAGAACGACATCAGCGTTAATTCGCCCGAATTTTTCCTTTCATTTTCTTGTGGAAAAGGGAAATTAAAAGGGACCGCAGACTAATGCCGGGCTGTAATATTACCATTAGTTCCCCGAAGTCTGGCATTAATGAAATTAAGTAAAACACAAGGGAAACGAAGATAACTGTATTTCTTTGGCGGAAGGCAGCATGCGAAATGCTCTTTGTGGTCTATCTCACTTAAGCCCTAGTCTTAATAACGACCGGTGGTCATGTAGTTTAATTTCCTTCGAGGAAGCGGCATTAATTGTTTTACGGGATTCGCCGAACATTAATAATGAATTCAAATTCGATTACATAAATATTGGTTCTGGTTGATTAGAATTTCTATTAGGAAAAGGATCACTTATATGTTAAGGGTTTCATTAACAGCGCCCCATTTTGTTGTGAATAAAACACATCATTTATTTGAAAATGATTGAAATTTTTATTTCATTATGAAATACAATGGATACCGTTAGATATGCAACAAAATATCATTTAAATGTCCACCACAGAAACGCTGGCAGGAATGAAGTCGTTGAACCGAATTTTCCATGATTCTCTATGTAGGCAATTAATCGTTTAATATTGATTTATAAATCGTCTTAATTTGCTGGATGATTGCTGTAAACTAATGACTTAGTGTAACCCCAAAAAAAGTCCAATTGGTCGACCCATTTCGTTTTTGTCAAATATTAAATCAGCTTGTCAAAACACGAATGGCAGACTCGAAATAACCACTACTTCAAAATGGAAACTCTAGATGTTCTTCTTCTCTTCTTCACCAAACCTTCAGCAACCACTGCTGGACATGGATCTTCCAATTTTCATGATCTTGGCCATCTTTTATCCAATTATCAGCAAACCTTTTTATATTGGTTGCTCAACTTGTATGCGGTCTTCCTCTACTCCGCTTGTCCGTCCGTGGTCTCCATTCGAGAATTCTCTAGGGTCCATCTTTTTCCTTGATACGTACCACTTACCCAGCGCAGATCCGCTTCAACCTTCAACTGCTTTATTATTTTTGGGTAGAGCAATGAACATTGACTTCTACCAGACGCTGGGCAATCTTCCGCTTTGGTAGACTTTGTTGAAGAAGACTGTTAGGAAATGTACATTCTTGTCATCGAGGAGCTTCACTAATTCAAGCGGTATCTCGTCAGGTCCTGGAGTTTTTCGTGCCTCTGTTTCTTTTGGCCTTCTCAACTTCTGATTTGTGTATGCTTGGACTATTCCCCGCCGCACTATCTACCAACATCATGTCTGGTGTCTCGCAAGTCTCATTGCCAAACATTTCTTGAATGTACCGTTGCCATGCATTACATTGATCTTCCTTTGTCGCCAATATTTATCCACTGTCATTACACAGCACTTTCTTTTTGCCTCTGCGTCTTAAAGCTCCCACTCTTCAACTTGTAGGTGTGACGTCAAAGACGGTTAACAAGGTTCAACTTGAAGACATAACTTAGATCAATTCCGAACAAGTTGTGAAGAGCGCGATAAGTAATGATGAGATCACTACTCTCCCTCCTGACATCAAATGTGGGCAAGTTCATTCTGGATAGTCTTTCGCTGTAGCTTGGACGCGAAATGCCGTAAGGTAGACGAGTTGCATGATGCTGAATACACTCGAGCAAGGCAGAATCCCTACTCAACAATGGACCCCACACAGGGCCCGCAAACTCCAATATGGGGCGCATACACATACACTTGTGGAGAGTAGCACAAGTGGACGGATCACAGCCACCAAGTTCGAGCTTGTATAGAAGGAGATAATGTGGGACACGATCATATACCGAGAAAAATCCAGATAGAACATCAACTGGGCAGGATTTATCTAAGTATTCGAACCAGGAATTGATGCATTCGAGGAGGTTTGTAATCACCGATAGCCCTGGCAGGAAGCCGTGCTGGCACTCTGGAATGAGGTTGTTCATGAGTGCAAATTTGAGGATAACTTCAGAAATAACCTTGCCGAAAGATGGACCTCAAAAACTGCAGGACTGAAATAGGTTTAGGTTAATGAAGAAGAATTGCAGTCATTATTTATTTGAGGAAGTTTATGGGTTCCTCCAGTAAAAGGAGCAACAAAAAAATCAGCCAGCACGTTAGGTGTGTCCTCCGGACTAAAGAAAGGTTTATTGCTTGAGTTGAGTACGAACGGTATGTCAACTTTTGAGTTAAAGGTTGATCTTACGTATTTAAAGAACTTTTTGTGCTTCTTCGAACGAACGAGCCTGAACTCGAAGTTTTTCCTGGCATCAGCAATTTGATAGGAGAGTGAGTTGGAGAAACGTCGATGGTCTGATTGCTTATGGCGCAGATAACGTTGCCATATTGACTTCTTATGCCGTATGAGCCTAAGCATTTTCTGATCGATCCAAGGCTGGTCTTCGTAGTCCCTTAGTTGCTTATGGTGCAGATCTATCAAAAAATCAGCTGATACTGACGAAACGTGCCATTGAACTCTCCTTTTCTGACCCAACCCTCCTCTGGTCGTTAAAAGAAGGAGCGTACATTTTAACCATCGTTATGAATGGAGATTAGGAAAGACAACGAAAATTCAATATTCAGCATCTCATTCACGTCACGCCTCATAACTCTCATCACTACTAATCATTTCCGTAAACGAATGCGCGTTTTTGCTCTAGCGCCAGATAACAAATTCAGGAAGAAATTTGCATTCATACACCGAATGCATTTTCCCATTTTGGATGCAAATCCTTCGTAAATATTTCATAACAAATTTTCACGTGTTATTGTCTCGAATAATTTATGCCATTCTGTAGCATGAAATTTACCGGGGTTTTTGTTTGTCTAAATTACATCATGTACAGAATTTCAGAATAGACTGCGGCGTTACAGAGAGATGCGGTTTGAACATTCTCTGCATTAATTGTCTTCTGAATATTAATTACGAGATATGAGACCGGCGTTCAACGCTGGCAGTATGGGAGATAAGGTGGATATATTTTCATTAAGAAGTGGCACTCAGTACGATTAAATCCCGTTTTTGTTCGGTGTCTAAAATTTCACGTTCTGGTGACTGGAAGCGATAAGATATCTTCCACAGAAATGTTAAGGCATTCCTATTCGTGCTAGAGAGACTACAAATAATAATTACAGGGTTAGGCATGAATTTGTCCGAAATAACATTCCGCGGTCACCTTTGACAAACATGACATACAGTGGTTGATCAAATTATCAGAGCCACATTAAAAAATTGAACAGTTCTTTATGAAATAAACTGTACGATGTACGAAGCATTTTAATCTGTCTTTTCACGTTCAATTATGATACTAGAGTACATTTATTCGAGGGAGCAAAACCGACAACACTACAGATACCCCCACCAATTAACTCATGCGCCATGATGCATCAGTGTTGTTAGTTCTTGCTAAACAGCCTCGCGGTGCGGTTGTATATTTTCACGTTATTTTTGGTTTTCTAAAACGTTCTGGTTTGTTTTGGTACTTTTAGTTGTATTATATTGTTGTGCTTTATTTTCACGTAATTTTAGCAGTGAAGTCTTTATTCTGTGTTTGTTACACCACTTGTTTAAAACAAATTGAATTATAATGGTAAAGTCAAAATACATCACACCCAGAAAAACAGCTGAGATAAAATCTTCGGTATCAAATACAGAAAAATAACATCGATTACTAATGTTTCAAGAGCAACAGTAGACCGAATGAAGAAAAAGTGAATGAAAACTCAGTTATGACCCCACGACGCAAAGGAAAATGTGGTCGAAAAAAAATAACAACACCAAGATATGAGCGAAAAATATGTGATATTGTTATGGCAAACAGAAAACAGCCTTGCAGGATACTCACAAGAATCATTCAAGAGTCAAGGGTGAACATTTCAGTTCGAAGACGAATGAAGGATTTGGCGTTCTCAACATGCCGACCTGCAAAAAACCTTCTCACTCCAGCCATGATGGAAAAAACAACTAATAAGCCAAATATCACAAGGACTGAAGAGTTAATGATTGGAAACAGGAGATTTACAAATATAATGATAAATAAACGGTAAACTAATAGGATTACTAAATATTCCAGGTTTGCCTTTTGGATTAATCAACCGTACAAATTCTCATGAACAGATCTGAATTTGTGAAAAGAAGACAAGAGGAAAAATTTCAGGATGACTGCATCGTTAGAATGGTCAAGCATCCTCTAAGTATCATGGTGTGGTCTATAATCAGCAGTCAGGGAACAGGTCGCCTGTACATCGTTGAAGGAACAATGAGACAGGACCAGTATATGAATGTCCTTGAAAAAAAATGCTTCCCCAGGCCAAGGAGTGATTCTCAAATGTGCATGACTCGGCACCATGCCACAAGGCTAAAAAATTTACTATTTTTTCCTAACAGCTGAGTAAGGGTTCTAAACTATCCTGGCAATTCTCCAGATCTCAGTCTGATCAAGTTGATGAATAAAGAAATTGCAAACGAAATAATCACAAGTAAGCGTCAACTAATAGAGCATTTAATAGAAGTGTGGCACAGGAGCGGAAAAATAAGAGAAAATTGTCAAAAAACATAGAAAGCATGCTCTGAAGATGCCAGGCAGTCATAGACGCAAAAGGTGGCAGTACCAAGTATTAGGTCTGAGGCAAAAATTTGGATGTTAACTAGTTAATTCTTAATTATTATTGAGTTGTTATTTTTTTCTATTTTTCAATAAAAAACTGAAAAATACATATAAAAAACTGGATAATTTCTTTACAATTAACAGAATTGCTTATTTTTCACTGTGGCTCTATTCGCAGAAAGTCATGTTCAGGATATCTCGAGAAATGCTTCAGATTTTAGCCGAACTTGACGGTTCGACCGGTCTCGTCCTGAACCAGGATCTATTGCGAGCCGTTTCTGGGGTTTGTGGATCTCGACGATACGGCTAGACTGTTGGTGCTTGAAGCCAGGATCAATTGAAAGACTCCTCAAGGGTTCGTGGGTCTTGAGGTACAGGTCGAATTGACGGTGCTCGTACAAGGATCAATTGAGGCATCAATCTTGAGAGTATCTTGGTTCATGGGACTGCGTTCTAGTGATTGGATAAAAAGCCCTCCGGCGTGTGAGTTGCGTCTTAATTAACACGGGTACTGACCATGCAGCGCCAGTAGAGGTTGGATAGTGCTTCGTTGCTACCAGTCACGGTGTAGGTTTTCGGACTCTAGCTGAAACTGGAAGCTGGTGGGTTCAACTCTTTGAAGTGGTTACCGTCATGCGCGATGATAAAGCGTAACCCTTATCACACTTTCTACTTCTTTGGGCAGATTGTGGAGACTGCTGAGTAGTCACTTGAAAGAGCTATATACTCACATGCCAATAACCTTACCGGTAGAATTCACGATGAGCTATAAGACGAGAAGTGGTGGACCAACGAGTACTTGTACTCCTGGGAACGTTCGTAAAGTGAACAAACGTTTGGAAAGAAATTCACGTAGAAGTGGAAATCCATTAGCCAAAAATATTGAAATATCTCAACGATCCATTCGCCGCATATTGAAAAACACATTTCAAGTTAAGGCTTGCAGAGTACAAAAATTTCAGGACTTGAATGATGAACAGAAAATTTTTACAGTTCAGCCAGTTGTGAACAAACAAAACGATCGTGTTTACTTGAGCGACCATTCTTTTCTCAATCCAGACCATTTGCGAGCATATCAATAGCAATAGCCGGCTACCGTGATGGTTTGCACAGCTATCATACCAAATGGTTCTTTACTGGTTTTCGTACCAGAAGGGGTAAAAATTAATGCTCTAATCTAGGGACAGTGTTGGAAGGTTCTTTCAAACCTTGGTAACTAAATAATTCAAATCAGAATGCTGGGACTCATTTAAATAAAATTTCAAGATTCCATAGATTCATTCATAGACTTTTGAGCATCACGTTGAAGGAAGTCAATTTACGAAAATAAATCAATATAATTAAAACTATAGCGCTGAACAATGGCTATAGAACTGTATCATTACAAAATAATTAATAAGATAACTTACCACAATATTAAAAAGCAAATGTATATCAGTTTGAATTCTAATGAAGAAAAGATAATATGGTTTTCAAAGGCTTATATAAAGGGTTTCAGCAGTAGGATCTCTAATGGTCTTCATAAAGTGGGAGTTAATTCTTCAGCAGTAAATAGGAATAATTAAGTTAAGATGTTGGTGAACAATAAAGAAAGGGACCCCAACTTTAAATTGATAGACTATTTGGAGATTCTTTCAATCAAAAAAGTCATTGAAAAAAAGGACAATTTAACCAAATTGCAAATACCATTCGGCAACACACCTATATTGGATGCTGTTATTTTCATGCGCCATAAAAATACACAGATGTCCTTAGTGTAATAAAAGAACCTTCTTTAATTTGAAGTTTAGTCCCTTTTTGTACTCCCTTGAAGATTGTCGAAAGACTGAAACACGTGTCAGGATTCTGAATAAATTGTGCAACAAAAACTGTGTGAATTATTTTGAATAAAATTATCCAAATTAAGACTGAAACAATGCTGACCAAACGTGTATGTATACAGAAACCTTTCTTTAGTTAACTGCTATTTCAAAACATCCACATAGAATTCCTACCATACCGCCGGAACATCATGGAAAATCCCTCCAACCTTTTAATTCATTACCATTTTTGCCTCGAACGAACGTAGGGAACACATAAAAAGCGACTGCAATGGACTTCATTATTCATAAAGCGGATTCGTCGCGGAGAAGACATTCGGTCCTGTCTGAGAGCATCATTAATAATTTCATACAGCCGACACGTACATTCCACATCCTGGCTGTTATTGCTGCTTTTAAAGGATTCCGAAATACTGCAGTTTGATAATTCCGTTTTCTGTAGTGCCTTATGTTTTGCACTGAGCGGATTAAGAATGAGAGGTTTAAATGGAGAAAAACATGATGTTGGATGTCGTCGTCGTTGTGATCACAAAATGTCCTTTCATCAGGAATAAACAAAAGTCCGAGCTACGTATGCGATTTAAAACATGTATCGGGTGTTTTTTTAGAGTGATAGAACTTTCGATAGGGATAACTGTGTTTAACAGAAGGTCAACTGTACGTACAGAAGGAAATATCGCTGCTGTAAGTCATAGTGTTAATGGTGATACAGATTTATCTATTCATATACGTTGACAACAACTTCGACTCTATGTATCCACCACATTGTGCGTAAAGATCTTGGTCTACACCCATAAAAGATCCAACTGGTTCAAGAACTAAAGCCACTTGACCATAATAAGCGTCGTTTGTTTGCTGATTGGGCCTTAGCACAGCTTGAAGTTGATCCACTTTGTAGATCGTAAAATTGTGTTTAGTGATGAAGCTCATTTCTAGTTGAACAGCTATGTAAACAAGCACAATTGCCGTATATGGAGTGAAAACAATCCTCAAGAAGTTCTGCAGGTTCCATTGCATCCTGAAAAATGCACTGTATGGTGTGCTTTACACGCTGGAGGCATCATCGGTTCATATGTTACAGTGAATGGTGCTCGTTACAGATCGATGATCAATAATTATTTTTTTCAAAATTTGAATGGTTCGAAGTGTTTTGGTTCCAACAAGATGGTGCTACACCTCATGCTGCTACAGTAACAATTGATTTATTTAAAGAATGATCTGGCGATAGAATTATTTCGAAAAATGGCCCAATTAATTGACCTCCAAGATCATGCGACATAACTCCACTGGATTATTTTCTTTGCTGATAAACCAGAAACAGTAGACGCTTTGGAAGCCAACATAACTCGTGTTGTTGATGAAATAAGGCCTGAATTACTCGAAAAAGTGTTCCAAAATTGGTCTGGTCGAATGCGGTTCCTCAGAGCTAGTCGTGGTGAACATATGCCGGAAATAATCTTCAAAACATAAATGTCATAAAATTATCTTTCAAATGAAAGAAATTTGGGTCAATCTTAATTTAAATGTGTTTTATTTCACTTTAAAATTCTACATTCTAAAAAAACACCCGATACTATATCGAATTCTTCATATCCCATAAACGAAGCTTGGTAATTGTAATTTAAATGGATATCTGGGTGATTTATATTTATTCAAATCTGGAGCAGAAACCCTGGATTACCTCTTTTATGCAACGGTATAAGATGAGATGTTTCCATTGTACCATGCCAAAACGTTTGGTCACAAGCCTGGGGTTTGACAATTCTGAAACAGATATCATCATCGTCAATTTCTGAAGGCCTTGGCATTGTAGTCAGGCTTGTCGGTTAAGAGTCACACTTTTTAGCTTGAAATAACTGAATTAATGAATTTATTCCCATTTTATGAAGACCATTAGAGATCCTACTGCTGAAACCTTTTATATAGTCCGTCTAGAAAGTATCCGGAAAAAACAAAGCTCAATATAATTATTTAGTATATAGTTTTAATTCTTGAATTAAAAATTATAACATAATATTCATCTTATTTACTTATACAACCTCCATTTAACTGTAAACACTTGACTAAACGTCGAGGTACACTCGGAACTAGATCACCTCCATAGTTTTCGATGATGGTAGTCCAGGACTGTAAAACTGACTGAATCAAATCATCTTTATTTCGTGGCTCCGCTCGTTCAACCTAAATCTTCATTAGTCCTCATATGTTTTCAATGGGACTAAAATATAGTGAAGCTGCTGGCCATGAAATGGATATCACTTGGTGTTCTGGCATCCAAGCTTGAGTATAGGCCGAAGTATGGCATCTTGCATTATCCTGCTGAAAACTGCACTCCTCTGGATATAAGGCATGCGCCGTTTCAAGAAGAAAATCTTTAGAGAGCCACAATACTTTTCACTATTAATGGTACCTTCAACTATACAGAGAGGCGTAGCACAACGCTGACATAAAGCTTCCCAAATCATTATTTTGGTGGGAAATTTGGAATGTGAACGGTAACAGGTTGTTTTGATAGGATTTTTAAGTGATTTCCACCAAGTTGGAAACAACTTTCATCAGATTTAAAGACATTATTAAAATTATCTTCCTTGGAAAGGTTGACAGAATGCTATCCTTCGTTCCCTTTGTGAAGGTGTGATTATAGGATTTTTTTTGTTTTTCTTGATATATAGCCTTGTCATTTCAATGACATACGACGTTTTCTGGACATTTTTTTATATTTCGTTGATCTCCAAATCTGTTAGTCAATTTGCGAAACCTCAGGCACGGATTGTATTGTCCTAAGGCCAATAAAGCGTTTAAATTTTTTCCTTTAATCTTACGCGGTCTCTTTGAAACTGGTCTATGCCTCATATCCGTGCCATTTTTTATCCTCTTTATTGTCTCATATTCAGCACTTTTTTCCAGTTCAGTCATTGTATTAATTTTTTATCATTTCAAAAACCTTTTCTATACAAATATTCTACCTATTTTCTTCTTTCTAGTTGCGACATTATTTTATTAATTGTCTGCATGTTGACAATCAACAATATTTGACAAATAGTGTTGCCATGCAACTTTGGCCATAGCCGACTATCTGCACAACCTAATTTATACATTACTTTTGTCTTAGAATGTTACAAAAAAGAAGTATATTAATATTATGAAAAATAATAAATTCCGTATACTTTCTAGGCGAACTATATAAGCCATTGAAAACCATATCTTCTTTTCTTCATGAGGATTATGTATGTTGATAAAAAAATTAATTTAAAATATTGTGGTAGGTTTTCTTTTCAATCATTTTGTCAATGGTTTCAGTTCTATAGGCATTTTTTGCAGCTACAGATCTAATTATATTGACTTCTTTTCGGAAAATTACTTCGTTCAACAGGATGCTCAAGAGTCTATGAATGGGACTCATTTCTTTAACAGTAAATAGAAATTAGTTAGTTAAGATATTGGTGACCAAATAAAAAAGGAATCTTTTCCGAATCGGGGATTTATCAAATTGAATGTGATGAATTTAATGCTACATATATAGGATAGATAGGCCGATGTTTACAACATAGCAACAGAGAACATAGAATGTCTATTTAGAAAAACCAGAAATCGATCGGTTTTGCGGAACATTGTACGGAAAATAATATTTTTTTAATGAAAAAGATGTCACTTTATTAGACAATATTAATAAGGGTAAATTGATGGGCTATTTGGAGATTCTTTCAATCAAAAAGCCATTGAGAAAAACGAGCATTTAACAAATTTCCAAATACTTTTTGGGAACACCTCTATATTGGATGCTGTTATTTCCATGAGCCATAAAAATATACAGATGTCCTATGTGTAATCAAAAAACATTTTCAATTTCAAGTTTAGTTCCTTTTTGTTCACCTTTAAAGATTGTCGAAAGGCAGAAAAACGTCAGTATTCTGAACAAAATGTGAAACATAAAAACTATGTGAAAATCTCAAAATAAAATAGTTATAATATTTCACCTTGAGTGAACCGCATACTCCATTCATTTATTATTATAATATAAAAGTAATAGAAAATAAAGTTATTTCTCATTTCATTCCAATTAAAATCACAAAGTAACGGACTACTCCATCCAATATTTAATGTTATGTTTTATCCAAAGGAACACACGTGTAAAATACTACTAATTTCAGAAAGTTTCAGTCAGTCTCAGGGAAGAAAGTATTTGTGTTTTCAAAATTTAGATAGATAGAGCAGAAGTTATGGTCTGTACTCAGTCTACAACAAAAAATAGGAAGAAACTGCTAGAATTGAAGTTTGCAGCTTGTCGAAAGGCGTTTTTGCAATTTTTACTAAAATCAAGTATTGTGGACGCCATGGATCCTGTTATCTTTGTGATAATTTAAACTCGTCAGCTTGAAAATAAGACCTTTAACTTACGCACAACAAAGCGTTTCAGTTACAGTACTTCAGGCAAGAAATCTGAGTTTTCTGAAGATGGGAATATTCAAAGCAGATGCCTGTTAACGCTCGCTAGACGATTTTTTACTAGCTCCATTGAACAGCAAATTTAACAAAAAAATATCAAATTTTTAACAGCATTATTTCGTTTCAGATGAAGTGGCTTGTGTATTGTATGGTAGCTGCCTTATTCGTTAGTTTCACAACGGCGGAAGGAGAAATCTGGGAGGAAGATGACCACGAAGTGTTGATAAGAAACGAAAGGGGAACCAAAAACCGCGGTGAGTATCTCTTTTGTTCTACTGATATCATTTTTCTACGTTCCTATTTAGCTTCAGATATATAGTCGACCTCGAGACCTGTGTTATTTTTAGTTACAGGCCTAGAGAAAGAAAGATAAAGTAGAAATAAATGTTTGAAGTCTTGACCCACGATAGTGTTGACAGCTCGTTATCGGATCATGACATTTCTATGTTATGATTTTTTTCAAACCACCAGATACCTAGAAATGAATCGAGCTAATTGGTAATTGAGTTCCCTTTGTAGAAAACGAACTCAAATCGTTTCTTCTTTTTCAAATTGCCCTATTTACGTCAGTTTGTAAGGTATTCTGGATTTAACAGTGATTATTTTCGTTTTCCAACTAATATTATGTGTTAACTTTACGAAAAATGTAATATTTTAATGGTTCATTGAAAAGCATTTCATACTTAAAAATTCAGTGTTATTTAATAACATCAAAGATGGTAATTCTAATTTTACAAATTCCATTAATGTTATAATACAACGATCGTTTCGCTTACACAGTAGCAATGAATTTGTTTTCGAAATCGTCTTTTATTTATGTTAGAGTAGGTACAAAATTCAAATTCTATTGAGGACTAAAACCCATAAAAGGGAGGTCTGCAAATTCCAGTTCATCTGAATATATTCCCCAGTGAGGTGTTATTTAAGTCGAATTGTTCATTGAATATTATTCCCATTTCTTTTTATTTATTTATTTATAGTGATTTTTACAGGTTTAAGGCATAACTTTAACTTTCTTTATGTGAAATTTCAATTGTTGAATATATGTCCCGTTTCTAACAAATGGTTCGAATATATGGAAGTATTTCTCTTATTGAGGAAACTCTTCAAAAGTTCTCCAATTGTCTGTTAGAAAGTTCTTTCTGTCTATCCTGCCTTAATTTTTTGGCGGACACTGCAGGTTAACGATTTATCATCTTTATGTGTAATGTCTTTATTATTTTTAATAAAGCTACTGAGGTTTGCATTCATTCTGAATGAAGTTCTTGAATCTTATTTATTTTTGAAGTATGTAGCAATTTTCTCAGAAATTTTTTGCTTGATATAAGGATTATTAAAATTTGAATATCAAAACGGATTAAATCTGTTAGTCTTCTACAATTTTAATTTCAAAAAAATTTTTATTCAAAAAACTTTTAGAATTGAATTAATGTCTAAAATAAGCACCGCTTACGTTTAATAGACGTATATAATCAAAACTCAATATATAATGTCAAATGGAAAAAATAAACCAACAGATATAAGAAAGTCATTATAATTAAAAAATAAATATTTAAAGGAGACAAAATTTTGTTTCTGATCTTACCTTTAAGAACACCAATTGCCTTTTAAAAACATGAACACAACTTAAGGACTTCTCAAAGAATATAATTTATTTGAAATATTCAATATATTTAAATATTCGAATAAGTTAATTCAGAAATCTCTCAAAACATGCACTATATCTTCAAAAAACAAATATAATTCTAGGTAATCTCTTCTTCGGTCCTAGATAATATTCCAAATATCAAAATCAAATAACTATAACTATATCACAACTCACACGTGTTAAGGATGGATGCTTCAAACAGACTAACTTTAAAATTCAAGATTGGTCTATGTTCTAACAAAATCACAGAACAGTGTAAGTTATTTTTAAGGTTATATTTAAAATCATTGACATTCCATAATGAGATTTATTGAAGCCTAAATATAATTATATATTATATATAAAATAAAATAGAAAAAGGCTTTTTACTTGATAGAAGAAATATAACAAAATTTGAATATCAAAACAGATTAAATCTGTTAGTCTTCTACAATTTTAATTTCAAAAAAATTTTTATTCAAAAAACTTTTAGAATTAAATTAATGTCTAAAATAAGCACCGCTTACGTTTAATAGACGTATATAATCAAAACTCAATATATAATGTCAAATGGAATAAATAAACCAACAGATATAAAAAAGTCATTAAAATTAATAAATAAATATTTAAAGGAAATAATATAAGGATTATTTATAAAATTTTGAATATCATTTCTAGAGCTTGTGTTTTAGTGCCCAATAAAAATTTTTTTTATCTAATATACATAGAAGCCGATTTCGAAAACATTATGATGTTCATTATGATAAGATCAGAAACAAAATTTTGTCTCCTTCAAATATTTATCTATTAATTTTAATTGCCTTTTTTATATTTGTTGGTTTATTTATTCCATTTGACATTGTATATTGAGTTTTGATTATATACGTCTATTAAATATAAGCGGTGCTTATTGTAGACAATAATGTTTTGATATTCAAATTTTCAAAAAAATATTTTATAGTATTTAGTTTGAATTTTTATCAAGTAAAGACTGATTCAATTAAATATTACGTATTTATCAGGTATTGAATGCCTAAAAAGGACGAGCTTCGATGAAACTGTATTAACTCATAAGGGTTTAATTGGTTATTCAACTACAATGTACAAGGTGTTACAGAGTAGGCGTAAAAAACTGATTAGATCGATGGTACTAATGAAAAAACGAACATATTTACTGCAAACATGCATCCTAACTCTTTTCTCTTTCGTGATAGGGTGTTGGAAAAATGTCTTTTTTTGCAATTATTTCAAAATGGCTGAAGGTTTTTCGAGGCAATTAAAAACTGACACACTGCTCGTTAAAAATTGAATTTTAAGTGTTTCAAACATTTTTAGTGGCGTAGATAAAAAGATATTATAATTTGATATTAAAACATTTCCAACTTGAACGCCGCTGAAATTTTCACAAATTTTTTGCAGAATTGTAACTCTTAAAGACTCTTCATCTAAAATAATACTGGTCGAAAGCTCTTAACCTCAACATTTTTGAGAAAATCAGTCTCAAACATTTTAAGATAAAGTGACATCTTTCTCATTAATTAGAAAGATTTCACTTTATTATATGATGTTAATAAGGGTATATTGATGGACTATTTGGAGATCTTTTCAATAAAAAAAGCCGTTGAAAAAAAGGAGAATTTAACAAATTCTCAAATACTATTCGGCAACACCCCTATATTGGATGCTGTTATTTCCATGCGCCATAAAAATACACAAATGTCCGAAGTGTTATAAGTAGAACCTTTTTCAATTTTAAGTTTAGTTCCTTTTTGTACTTCTTTGAAGAAAATCGTAGGCCGAAACACGTCAGTATTCTGAATAAATTGTGAAACATAAAAACAGTGTGAATTATTTTAAATAAAATTGTTAGAATGTTTCACCCAGAGCCAACCGCATATTCCATTCATGTTAATGTTTTTTTATATCAGTTGAATTCAAGATAGACATAACTTCTTTAAAAAATAAGAAAAAATCGCTTTTAATTCTGGACTATATTTCCCTATTTGGCGCACGCACGGCAGGTTTCTTCGGAACGCTTCTCGCACAAAATGCCACTTAAGCTGTCTAGGGAAGCCAACTGAACTGGAAAATATTTCCCTCCAGAAATTCGGCGGCAAATGGAGGCTTATTTCTGCATCAATCTTGATGTGCAAAGGTTAAAAACGCGAAAATGTGAGAGCTACATTCTATTCAGTCGGAGTGGGAGCAGATAAATCAAATGGGCTCTTTCAGTAAAACTGGAGTTGAAATGGGGGCGATCCAATGGAGCTCATAAATAGCAAGGGAGGAAAGTTATATATTCAACTGGTTTTAATTGAACGTAAAAAAAGGATTTATGCGCGTTTAGAACAATGAGGATCAGCGAAGATAGAAAAGTAGCCGGAATAACTAAGTTATTTGTCTTCAGGGTGCAAAAGGTGGAAACTTTTTCAATGAATAATTTAGATGATGGACGAAAGAAAGGAAGACTTATGTACGAAATTTTTGCATTTAGAAAAAGGAGATATTTCATTTTACAAGTATGATGGACCACCATCTGAAAAAATTCTCGAACATTCCTTAATTTGTTAAGCAAAAGTTTTTTTCTTGCATGAATAAAAATAAAAATATTGGTTTAAAATATTTAGCAGAATCAGCCTTCACTTGATGTCAATCCATATTAAATCAGGTTATTCTCATATTCACAAATTTTTATGAAATTTGAATATCAAAACAGATTTAATCTGTTAATCTTCTACAATTTTAATTTCAAAAAATGTTTTCAAGAGTTTTAGAATTGAATGAATGTCTTATAAGCACTGCTTATATTTAATAGACGTATAAAATCGAAACTCATTATTTAATATCAAATGGAATTAAAAACCCAACAAATATAAATTGTCGATTAAAAGTAATAAATAAATGAATGTTTGTTTCGTTCCAAGCATGTGTACTGAACTCATCAGACAAAGGTATACAGCTCTGCTCGTAAAAAAATTTTTTGTTTTCTAATCTTATATTTATGAAAACTAAATCTTTCTCAAAACTATACAACACAATTTTAAGAACTCCTCAAAAACTACATTATTTGAAATATTTATTATATTTAAATAAGGTACTTCAAAAACTGTCAAAACGTGTAGCACATCCTCAAAAAAATAATTAAAATTCATATAAGACCAGTTCAATTTCACATCTAAAAGATAAAATCAATTAACAATAAATAAACTCACCTAATACGACCTCTAGGAATATCTGTTTGTTGGACATTCAAACTAGGTACTTCTAATATCCAAGGTACTCAATGTTCTAAGTTCACAACAAAATCACACAAAGTTAATAAGGCACTTTAATGGTCTTGATTTAAAAATTCGACAATGCATAATCAATTCGAGAAAGATTTAGTTTTCATGAATATAAGATCAGAAAACGAAACATTTTGTCACAAGCAAAGCGCTTGTCTGATGAGTTCAGTACACATGCTGGAACTAAACAAACATTTATTTATTTATTAATTTTTTAATTCCATTTGATATTGTATAATGAGTTTCGATTTTATACGTCTATTAAATATAGGCACTGCTTATAAAACATTAATTTAATTCTTAAAGTTTCTGGAATAAATTTTTTTAAGTTAAAATTGTAGAAGACTAAGAGATTAAATCTATTTTGATATTCAAATTTTGTAATAATCCTTCTATCAAGTAAAAAACCGCTTCTTATTATTTAACAAATTTTTATTGTTATTATAATACATCAATCGTTTCGCTTACACAGTATTATCTTCAAGTAGGTGGTATATCTTATATTTTAAATATACAGATTTATTCCATTAACCTCCTACAAATTTTAATTTAAAAAAATTTCTAGTCGAGAACTTTTCGAATTAAATTAAATAAATGTCCAAGAACAGACTGTGTCAATTAAGTAGACATATAGAATTAAACACTTATCGCACAGTACCAAAGGGAATAGAAGAATTCAAGGAAATATAAATTATCAATTAGATCTACTAAATAAATACTTGAAAACGACATGTTCTGCATGTTTTAGGAATTTTTTTCTGAAGAAACTTATTTGGAGCAAGTTGTTTTTGAAGAAGTTCTTGAGGTTATGTTCGGCATTTTTGGAAAGTAATTTGGTTTTAATACAAGGAACGAAACAAAATTTTTTATTTATTCAGTAGATTCAATTGATAATTTATATTTCTTTGAATTATTTTAGTTCCTATGGTACTGTGTGTAATTCTATGTCTACTAAACTGATACAGTGTGTTCTTAGACATTTATTTTATGTAACTCTAAGTTTTTGGATTAATTTGTGTATAAAAAAAAATGTATTTTATAATGGGGGAAAGAAGCAAGTCGTAAGACATTTGCTAGAGCAATAAATATATTTTCTATCTCTTCTATCTCTCTCACATTTGAGTTCTACTTACCTTTCGACTCGAACAAAGACATTTTATATTAAATTTTTTTTTTCGGCTGTATGACCCTTTCCGAAATGTGTATTATTAGGTGTCGGTGCCTTTAAAGTCTTTAATTTGCTGGGTAATAAAATTGGGGTGTTTCTAACACCCCTTCACCTTCTTATACCGACAGTATTGTCCTTCATTTGTTCCGTCAGGGCCGCCTGATAATATTTTTGTGCGCTTTGGGTTGAAGTGCCCTGGTCGATCCCATCTACCTCAGCATCATAAAAGTAACCACCAAATATTCAGGTTGAAGAGAAGGACGATAATCATTGCGGCACTTGAAGAGAGAGAGAGACGTCATGAAAGTCGAAAGGCTATTCAGACATCAAAGACGTTAGGAGTGTCGGTATCGCGATTTTTATTTACACTAGAACGAAGTGTCAATTTATTCTTCTCCCTTCTGAGGAACTTTTTTCCCTGTGTCGTTTTAGGACTTTCAGCGTTTTCTGTGGCGCCATCATAAAATTCCTTTTTTATGGAACGAAAACAGAGGGGGATATAGATTGATTTATAGAGTTTCGTGAAAAGTAGACTATGAGTATTATTCGACATGTTATACAGAATTTTTCAACTTACAACACATCGTACGAATAAATATTCACATACATTGAATTGTATCCAATTTATAATTATTAAACTCCTTAGTTAAATGATACACATATAATGAGTGTTTCAATAAGAGCGCAAGATTGCAGTGTTCAATAAAACATGGTTTTTTGTAGCAAAATAGTGAAATATTTATTTATCCCAATTTATGGATACGGCAACGTTTGGTTTCATCTGATGTTAGCGAAAGGGCTATATCCCTGTGATAAACTGTGAACAATACTATCAAAATATCGAGCTTTCACTTTATTAATTTGTTGAAAAAATTCATATGAAAATGTCTCAATTATTCTTAAACATGCCTCAATTATTCTTTAACATTCGCGTAGTCTATTCCAAGGTGACGAAAAGTCTGTAATAAATATCTTTCAACGAATAATTTTATTGGTTTCTTGAAATATCCTTAGAAACATGAAAATTTCACAAATCCGTTGAAGATGCAGTCACTCGAACAATTGAATGTTGATAACACTCTGTGTTAACTGTGTTAACAACTATGCGAGTTCCAAAGAGCTAAAAATTGGTGTAAACGTTAAATAAACCATTATAAATTAAATGTCGAAAATCCTCTTCTATTCTACATCTGCAAGAATATGTATTCAAGGCCGAAGGTAAAAGGTAAATTCAGGTTTTTACCATTTTTCTCTGAATGTTGAATAACAGCATCCCATGTAGAAGTGTTGTGTATTTGGTAATTTGTTAAATTGTCCTTTTTCTCAATGGCTTTTTTGGTTGAAAGAATCTCCAAAGAGTCCATCAATTCATCCTGATTAACATTATATAGTAAAGTGACATCTTTCTCATCAGAAAAATGAGTACAAAATTTGAATACAAAAACAGATTCAATCACTTAGTCTTCTACAATTTTAATTTAAAAAAATCTATTCAAGAAACTTTTAGAATTAAATCATTGTTTTATAAGCACGGCTTATATTTAATAGACGTATAAAATCTAAACTCATCATACAATATCAAATGGAATTAAAAAACCCAACAAATATTGTCAATTAAAATTAAATGTTTGTTTGTTTCGTTCCAAGCATGCGTTCTGAACTCATCAGACAAGCGTATACAGCCCTGCTTATGACAAATTGTTTTGTTTTCTGATCTTATAATTATGAAAACTAAACCTTTCTCAAAAATATACAACATAATTTTAAGAACTTCTCAATAACTAATTTATTTAAAATATTTAATATATTTAAATAAGTTACTTCAAAAACTGATCTTATATTTATAAAAACAAAACATTTTGTCACAAGCAGGGTTTTGTCTGATGAGTTCAGTACGCATGCTTGAAACGAAACAAATATTTATTCATTTATTTTATTTGACAATTTATATTTGTTGGGTTTTTTAATTCCATTTGATATTGTATAATGAGTTTCGATTTTATACGTATATTAAATATAAGCGGTGCTTAAAGGACATTAAATTAATTCTAAAAGTTTCTTGAATACATTTTTTTAAATTGAAATTGTAGAAGACTAACAGATTAAATCTGTTTTGATATTCAAATTTTGTAATAATCCTTCTATGAAGTAAAAACCGCTTCTTATTATTTCAAAAAAATGATTATCTTCTATACAATGTTCTGAAAAACTGGTGGATTTCTGGTTTTTCAAAATAGACATCTTATGTTCTTTGATTCTATGTTGTTAACATCGGCTTGTCTGTCCTAAATATGTAGCATTACAAAATCACATTTAATTTTATAGATCCTGGATTAGGAAAAGTTGGGGTTCCTTTCTTTATTGTTCACTAATCTTAGCTTAATTATTTTTAGTTGCTGCTAAAGAATTAATTCCCATTTTATGAAGACCATTAGAGAATTCTATGTCTACTAAACTGATACAGTGTGTTCTTAGACATTTATTTTATGTAACTCTAAGTTTTTGGATTAATTTGTGTATAAAAAAAAATGTATTTTATAATGGGGGAAAGAAGCAAGTCGTAAGACATTTGCTAGAGCAATAAATATATTTTCTATCTCTTCTATCTCTCTCACATTTGAGTTCTACTTACCTTTCGACTCGAACAAAGACATTTTATATTAAATTTTTTTTTTCGGCTGTATGACCCTTTCCGAAATGTGTATTATTAGGTGTCGGTGCCTTTAAAGTCTTTAATTTGCTGGGTAATAAAATTGGGGTGTTTCTAACACCCCTTCACCTTCTTATACCGACAGTATTGTCCTTCATTTGTTCCGTCAGGGCCGCCTGATAATATTTTTGTGCGCTTTGGGTTGAAGTGCCCTGGTCGATCCCATCTACCTCAGCATCATAAAAGTAACCACCAAATATTCAGGTTGAAGAGAAGGACGATAATCATTGCGGCACTTGAAGAGAGAGAGAGACGTCATGAAAGTCGAAAGGCTATTCAGACATCAAAGACGTTAGGAGTGTCGGTATCGCGATTTTTATTTACACTAGAACGAAGTGTCAATTTATTCTTCTCCCTTCTGAGGAACTTTTTTCCCTGTGTCGTTTTAGGACTTTCAGCGTTTTCTGTGGCGCCATCATAAAATTCCTTTTTTATGGAACGAAAACAGAGGGGGATATAGATTGATTTATAGAGTTTCGTGAAAAGTAGACTATGAGTATTATTCGACATGTTATACAGAATTTTTCAACTTACAACACATCGTACGAATAAATATTCACATACATTGAATTGTATCCAATTTATAATTATTAAACTCCTTAGTTAAATGATACACATATAATGAGTGTTTCAATAAGAGCGCAAGATTGCAGTGTTCAATAAAACATGGTTTTTTGTAGCAAAATAGTGAAATATTTATTTATCCCAATTTATGGATACGGCAACGTTTGGTTTCATCTGATGTTAGCGAAAGAGCTATATCCCTGTGATAAACTGTGAACAATACTATCAAAATATCGAGCTTTCACTTTATTAATTTGTTGAAAAAATTCATATGAAAATGTCTCAATTATTCTTAAACATGCCTCAATTATTCTTTAACATTCGCGTAGTCTATTCCAAGGTGACGAAAAGTCTGTAATAAATATCTTTCAACGAATAATTTTATTGGTTTCTTGAAATATCCTTAGAAACATGAAAATTTCACAAATCCGTTGAAGATGCAGTCACTCGAACAATTGAATGTTGATAACACTCTGTGTTAACAACTGTGCGAGTTCCAAAGAGCTAAAAATTGGTGTAAACGTTAAATAAACCATTATAAATTAAATGTCGAAAATCCTCTTCTATTCTACATCTGCAAGAATATGTATTCAAGGCCGAAGGTAAAAGGTAAATTCAGGTTTTTACCATTTTTCTCTGAATGTTGAATAACAGCATCCCATGTAGAAGTGTTGTGTATTTGGTAATTTGTTAAATTGTCCTTTTTCTCAATGGCTTTTTTGGTTGAAAGAATCTCCAAAGAGTCCATCAATTCATCCTGATTAACATTATATAGTAAAGTGACATCTTTCTCATCAGAAAAATGAGTACAAAATTTGAATACAAAAACAGATTCAATCACTTAGTCTTCTACAATTTTAATTTAAAAAAATCTATTCAAGAAACTTTTAGAATTAAATCATTGTTTTATAAGCACGGCTTATATTTAATAGACGTATAAAATCTAAACTCATCATACAATATCAAATGGAATTAAAAAACCCAACAAATATTGTCAATTAAAATTAAATGTTTGTTTGTTTCGTTCCAAGCATGCGTTCTGAACTCATCAGACAAGCGTATACAGCCCTGCTTATGACAAATTGTTTTGTTTTCTGATCTTATAATTATGAAAACTAAACCTTTCTCAAAAATATACAACATAATTTTAAGAACTTCTCAATAACTAATTTATTTAAAATATTTAATATATTTAAATAAGTTACTTCAAAAACTGATCTTATATTTATAAAAACAAAACATTTTGTCACAAGCAGGGTTTTGTCTGATGAGTTCAGTACGCATGCTTGAAACGAAACAAATATTTATTCATTTATTTTATTTGACAATTTATATTTGTTGGGTTTTTTAATTCCATTTGATATTGTATAATGAGTTTCGATTTTATACGTATATTAAATATAAGCGGTGCTTAAAGGACATTAAATTAATTCTAAAAGTTTCTTGAATACATTTTTTTAAATTGAAATTGTAGAAGACTAACAGATTAAATCTGTTTTGATATTCAAATTTTGTAATAATCCTTCTATGAAGTAAAAACCGCTTCTTATTATTTCAAAAAAATGATTATCTTCTATACAATGTTATGAAAAACCGGTGGATTTCTGGTTTTTCAAAATAGACATCTTATGTTCTTTGATACTATGTTGTTAACATCGGCTTGTCTGTCCTAAATATGTAGCATTACAAAATCACATTTAATTTTATAGATCCTGGATTAGGAAAAGTTGGGGTTCCTTTCTTTATTGTTCACTAATCTTAGCTTAATTATTTTTAGTTGCTGCTAAAGAATTAATTCCCATTTTATGAAGACCATTATAGAATTCTATGTCTACTAAACTGATACAGTGTGTTCTTAGACATTTATTTTATGTAACTCTAAGTTTTTGGATTAATTTGTGTATAAAAAAAAATGTATTTTATAATGGGGGAAAGAAGCAAGTCGTAAGATATTTGCTAGAGCAATAAATATATTTTCTATCTCTTCTATCTCTCTCACATTTGAGTTCTACTTACCTTTCGACTCGAACAAAGACATTTTATATTAAATTTTTTTTTTCGGCTGTATGACCCTTTCCGAAATGTGTATTATTAGGTGTCGGTGCCTTTAAAGTCTTTAATTTGCTGGGTAATAAAATTGGGGTGTTTCTAACACCCCTTCACCTTCTTATACCGATAGTATTGTCCTTCATTTGTTCCGTCAGGGCCGCCTGATAATATTTTTGTGCGCTTTGGGTTGAAGTGCCCTGGTCGATCCCATCTACCTCAGCATCATAAAAGTAACCACCAAATATTCAGGTTGAAGAGAAGGACGATAATCATTGCGGCACTTGAAGAGAGAGAGAGACGTCATGAAAGTCGAAAGGCTATTCAGACATCAAAGACGTTAGGAGTGTCGGTATCGCGATTTTTATTTACACTAGAACGAAGTGTCAATTTATTCTTCTCCCTTCTGAGGAACTTTTTTCCCTGTGTCGTTTTAGGACTTTCAGCGTTTTCTGTGGCGCCATCATAAAATTCCTTTTTTATGGAACGAAAACAGAGGGGGATATAGATTGATTTATAGAGTTTCGTGAAAAGTAGACTATGAGTATTATTCGACATGTTATACAGAATTTTTCAACTTACAACACATCGTACGAATAAATATTCACATACATTGAATTGTATCCAATTTATAATTATTAAACTCCTTAGTTAAATGATACACATATAATGAGTGTTTCAATAAGAGCGCAAGATTGCAGTGTTCAATAAAACATGGTTTTTTGTAGCAAAATAGTGAAATATTTATTTATCCCAATTTATGGATACGGCAACGTTTGGTTTCATCTGATGTTAGCGAAAGAGCTATATCCCTGTGATAAACTGTGAACAATACTATCAAAATATCGAGCTTTCACTTTATTAATTTGTTGAAAAAATTCATATGAAAATGTCTCAATTATTCTTAAACATGCCTCAATTATTCTTTAACATTCGCGTAGTCTATTCCAAGGTGACGAAAAGTCTGTAATAAATATCTTTCAACGAATAATTTTATTGGTTTCTTGAAATATCCTTAGAAACATGAAAATTTCACAAATCCGTTGAAGATGCAGTCACTCGAACAATTGAATGTTGATAACACTCTGTGTTAACAACTATGCGAGTTCCAAAGAGCTAAAAATTGGTGTAAACGTTAAATAAACCATTATAAATTAAATGTCGAAAATCCTCTTCTATTCTACATCTGCAAGAATATGTATTCAAGGCCGAAGGTAAAAGGTAAATTCAGGTTTTTACCATTTTTCTCTGAATGTTGAATAACAGCATCCCATGTAGAAGTGTTGTGTATTTGGTAATTTGTTAAATTGTCCTTTTTCTCAATGGCTTTTTTGGTTGAAAGAATCTCCAAAGAGTCCATCAATTCATCCTGATTAACATTATATAGTAAAGTGACATCTTTCTCATCAGAAAAATGAGTACAAAATTTGAATACAAAAACAGATTCAATCACTTAGTCTTCTACAATTTTAATTTAAAAAAATCTATTCAAGAAACTTTTAGAATTAAATCATTGTTTTATAAGCACGGCTTATATTTAATAGACGTATAAAATCTAAACTCATCATACAATATCAAATGGAATTAAAAAACCCAACAAATATTGTCAATTAAAATTAAATGTTTGTTTGTTTCGTTCCAAGCATGCGTTCTGAACTCATCAGACAAGCGTATACAGCCCTGCTTATGACAAATTGTTTTGTTTTCTGATCTTATAATTATGAAAACTAAACCTTTCTCAAAAATATACAACATAATTTTAAGAACTTCTCAATAACTAATTTATTTAAAATATTTAATATATTTAAATAAGTTGTTACTTCAAAAACTGATCTTATATTTATAAAAACAAAACATTTTGTCACAAGCAGGGTTTTGTCTGATGAGTTCAGTACGCATGCTTGAAACGAAACAAATATTTATTCATTTATTTTATTTGACAATTTATATTTGTTGGGTTTTTTAATTCCATTTGATATTGTATAATGAGTTTCGATTTTATACGTATATTAAATATAAGCGGTGCTTAAAGGACATTAAATTAATTCTAAAAGTTTCTTGAATACATTTTTTTAAATTGAAATTGTAGAAGACTAACAGATTAAATCTGTTTTGATATTCAAATTTTGTAATAATCCTTCTATGAAGTAAAAACCGCTTCTTATTATTTCAAAAAAATGATTATCTTCTATACAATGTTATGAAAAACCGGTGGATTTCTGGTTTTTCAAAATAGACATCTTATGTTCTTTGATACTATGTTGTTAACATCGGCTTGTCTGTCCTAAATATGTAGCATTACAAAATCACATTTAATTTTATAGATCCTGGATTAGGAAAAGTTGGGGTTCCTTTCTTTATTGTTCACTAATCTTAGCTTAATTATTTTTAGTTGCTGCTAAAGAATTAATTCCCATTTTATGAAGACCATTATAGAATTCTATGTCTACTAAACTGATACAGTGTGTTCTTAGACATTTATTTTATGTAACTCTAAGTTTTTGGATTAATTTGTGTATAAAAAAAAATGTATTTTATAATGGGGGAAAGAAGCAAGTCGTAAGATATTTGCTAGAGCAATAAATATATTTTCTATCTCTTCTATCTCTCTCACATTTGAGTTCTACTTACCTTTCGACTCGAACAAAGACATTTTATATTAAATTTTTTTTTTCGGCTGTATGACCCTTTCCGAAATGTGTATTATTAGGTGTCGGTGCCTTTAAAGTCTTTAATTTGCTGGGTAATAAAATTGGGGTGTTTCTAACACCCCTTCACCTTCTTATACCGATAGTATTGTCCTTCATTTGTTCCGTCAGGGCCGCCTGATAATATTTTTGTGCGCTTTGGGTTGAAGTGCCCTGGTCGATCCCATCTACCTCAGCATCATAAAAGTAACCACCAAATATTCAGGTTGAAGAGAAGGACGATAATCATTGCGGCACTTGAAGAGAGAGAGAGACGTCATGAAAGTCGAAAGGCTATTCAGACATCAAAGACGTTAGGAGTGTCGGTATCGCGATTTTTATTTACACTAGAACGAAGTGTCAATTTATTCTTCTCCCTTCTGAGGAACTTTTTTCCCTGTGTCGTTTTAGGACTTTCAGCGTTTTCTGTGGCGCCATCATAAAATTCCTTTTTTATGGAACGAAAACAGAGGGGGATATAGATTGATTTATAGAGTTTCGTGAAAAGTAGACTATGAGTATTATTCGACATGTTATACAGAATTTTTCAACTTACAACACATCGTACGAATAAATATTCACATACATTGAATTGTATCCAATTTATAATTATTAAACTCCTTAGTTAAATGATACACATATAATGAGTGTTTCAATAAGAGCGCAAGATTGCAGTGTTCAATAAAACATGGTTTTTTGTAGCAAAATAGTGAAATATTTATTTATCCCAATTTATGGATACGGCAACGTTTGGTTTCATCTGATGTTAGCGAAAGGGCTATATCCCTGTGATAAACTGTGAACAATACTATCAAAATATCGAGCTTTCACTTTATTAATTTGTTGAAAAAATTCATATGAAAATGTCTCAATTATTCTTAAACATGCCTCAATTATTCTTTAACATTCGCGTAGTCTATTCCAAGGTGACGAAAAGTCTGTAATAAATATCTTTCAACGAATAATTTTATTGGTTTCTTGAAATATCCTTAGAAACATGAAAATTTCACAAATCCGTTGAAGATGCAGTCACTCGAACAATTGAATGTTGATAACACTCTGTGTTAACAACTATGCGAGTTCCAAAGAGCTAAAAATTGGTGTAAACGTTAAATAAACCATTATAAATTAAATGTCGAAAATCCTCTTCTATTCTACATCTGCAAGAATATGTATTCAAGGCCGAAGGTAAAAGGTAAATTCAGGTTTTTACCATTTTTCTCTGAATGTTGAATAACAGCATCCCATGTAGAAGTGTTGTGTATTTGGTAATTTGTTAAATTGTCCTTTTTCTCAATGGCTTTTTTGGTTGAAAGAATCTCCAAAGAGTCCATCAATTCATCCTGATTAACATTATATAGTAAAGTGACATCTTTCTCATCAGAAAAATGAGTACAAAATTTGAATACAAAAACAGATTCAATCACTTAGTCTTCTACAATTTTAATTTAAAAAAATCTATTCAAGAAACTTTTAGAATTAAATCATTGTTTTATAAGCACGGCTTATATTTAATAGACGTATAAAATCTAAACTCATCATACAATATCAAATGGAATTAAAAAACCCAACAAATATTGTCAATTAAAATTAAATGTTTGTTTGTTTCGTTCCAAGCATGCGTTCTGAACTCATCAGACAAGCGTATACAGCCCTGCTTATGACAAATTGTTTTGTTTTCTGATCTTATAATTATGAAAACTAAACCTTTCTCAAAAATATACAACATAATTTTAAGAACTTCTCAATAACTAATTTATTTAAAATATTTAATATATTTAAATAAGTTACTTCAAAAACTGATCTTATATTTATAAAAACAAAACATTTTGTCACAAGCAGGGTTTTGTCTGATGAGTTCAGTACGCATGCTTGAAACGAAACAAATATTTATTCATTTATTTTATTTGACAATTTATATTTGTTGGGTTTTTTAATTCCATTTGATATTGTATAATGAGTTTCGATTTTATACGTATATTAAATATAAGCGGTGCTTAAAGGACATTAAATTAATTCTAAAAGTTTCTTGAATACATTTTTTTAAATTGAAATTGTAGAAGACTAACAGATTAAATCTGTTTTGATATTCAAATTTTGTAATAATCCTTCTATGAAGTAAAAACCGCTTCTTATTATTTCAAAAAAATGATTATCTTCTATACAATGTTATGAAAAACCGGTGGATTTCTGGTTTTTCAAAATAGACATCTTATGTTCTTTGATACTATGTTGTTAACATCGGCTTGTCTGTCCTAAATATGTAGCATTACAATGATCACATTTAATTTGATAGATCCCGGATTAGGAAAAGTTGGGGTTCCTTTCTTTATTGTTCACTAACATCTTAGATTAATTATTTTTAGTTACTGCTAAAGAATTAATTCCCATTTTATGAAGACCATTAGAGATACTACTGCTGAAACTTTCTATATGAGTCATTGAAAACCATATTTTCTTTTCTTCATAAAGATCATGTATATTGATATAATTTTTTTTCCTTTTAATCATTTTGTCAATGATTTCAGTTGTATAGCAATTGTTCACCGCTATAGTTTTATTATATTGACTTTTCGGAAATTGACTTCTTTCATCGGAATGCTCAAAAGTCTATGAATGGAAATATGAAATTTAATTTTCAATTTGCCATGGGGGATTGGATTTTGAATGGATTATGATATCAGTAGTGGCAGATTTTCTAAAAATGTCGAATTCGACCTTATTATTACTATGACTTATATTAAGATCTTAGAAATTGAAGAATTTTTTTTTTTAAATCTTACGTATTCTATGTTCGTCACAGAATTTACATGAAGTTTGCAAGGTTAATTTTATGGACTCCTTTTAAAAAAAAATTATGTAAGTTCTGTGAAGAATATAGAATACGTAGGATTTTTAAAAGTTCACTTCATTCTAGTATTTGTCCATTAAACATTTAGTTGGTTTGGTAAGATATTTTTTGTTAATTGTTTTTTTTTAATTTGGTAAGATATTTTTTGTTAATTGTTTTTTTTTAATATGTAGATTTCCCGTTGTAATAATTCTAAATTGCTTTTTGAAAATAATCTGCATGTTTTATGAATTTTATAATGGAACTTATTTTGAGTAAGTTGTCTTTGAAGAAGTTCTTGAGGTTATGTTTTGCATTTTTTGAAATAAATTTAGTTTTCATAAAACAAGGAACGAAACAAAATTTTGTAGTCTTCAAGTATTTATTTCGAAATTTTTGGTTGAGAATTGAGTTTTCTTTGAATTTCTTTTATTCCCTTCGGTACAATGTAATAAGTGCTAATTCTATATATCTACTGAATTGTCACAGTGTGATCTAAAGACCTTTATTTAATTTAATTCTAAAAGTTTTCGAATTAAAATTTTTAAATTAAAATTTGTAGGAGGTTAACATAATAAATCTGTATGATTATTCTATTGCTGTTTTAACTATAAGGATATCAGCATCATTATCATAGTGTTTTATTGGAATATCAGTAAATTCTTCACATAGCATTGAAATGAAACGAGAATTATTGTTATTATTTGAAAGAAATTGTTGTTGGAACTTTTACAGATCGATCAAAAACGATATCAAATGATAAAGATGTTTTTGTAGCCCCACGACGTTGTTCTGCAGCTTTAATATTTTTCTCATAATCAGTATTACTATCAAATATAATTGTATTGTTATGACCAAAATGGCTTTGAATATACTGAAAATATTTCTCAAAAATCATATGAAATGTTTTATCTCGATCCCATACAACACGTTCTTACCTCCAGCGATGATGTAGATAGCCTTATTAAGAGCTGACTTCATATTTTTACGCATTCTAATTGCACCACGATATCGGTATCTATATAAATTGAATAATTTTTATAGAGAATTGTATGATCTACATTTTTGTCTGACCTCTTTTTACGATAAAACTTACCGTTTCAAAGGAAAATTCACATTTGAACTTGGATAAATTTTTTGCAGATGTAGGATCGGAGAAGATTTTTGATATTTCAGCTATATGCGAATTCAGTCTTTTGTCTATTTTGACTGGACTACTAAGGCCATATACTGTCTGGTCTGCACTGCTTTGTCCCCATATGTCGCATATTTCGGCTTATGACAGCGTGGGTGAATCCACTACATAAATCAAATATTTTTTATACTACTTAAGCGAGTATAAATCGGATTTCAATGCGGGTGAATGGCGATGTTCGAACGCGGAAAATGTCTGGAAAGATTGATAGACACCATGAATTTTTTGGCGATATGTGTTTTCGGAAACTCATATCCTGTAGCTGAGGCGCATGCATAATTCATTTATAGATTGAGCTGTATATGTTACCTTGAATAAACCGTTTGTTAGTTCCGACTTTCCGTGACATCGGGGAAAACCAAAAGGAGAACCATAATCCGCCATAAAATGTCGTTCGCTTCGAGAGGCGAGGACCTCGAAAACTGCAATAAATTTTCAGAATTTAATAAAGCTAAAAGGTTGATATAACCGGTTTGTTAGAAAAAGTTAATAGAGGTGGTGCGCTGCATATCGATGCGTTCATTTTACAAACTTTTCTCTTTTATGCATGTCGTGCCTCATGAAAATTCGAATTTGTTCCTTTTTCGTCTGATTAATTGCTCGATGAATGCATGTCCTTGACTAACTTACATGGACGTGATACGATAAAAGATGAAAAATTCGTTGGATATGTTAGAGACAAATAAAAGGGGGTTATATAACCTTCAGTCGACTCAGAGGAACTAATCTGGGGAGTGGGCAGATTAAGGCTCAATCTATGTGGCATGCTTTCAAAATGATAGGCATTTAAAACAAATTCTAAAAATTCTACACCCTTTGATGGTCTTTTTACTTCTGTTACAACTTTTTCCAAATGTTTTTCGTTATGTAACCATGAATAATGCTTCTCTTAAGTGTTATAAACATTTCAAAACCAGCTGCTCCAGCTTGGATGAAAAAAAGACATTTTTTCAAAATAAAAATTTAGTAGAGATCGAATTCTACCTATGCCAACCACCTACAAGAATCAGGACATGATTTTGACCATAATTTCGAAGTTCTCCATATCGAGAGCGAATGCAATAGAATGGATCTTTTAGAAGCACTGGAAAAAAGGCATTTACTTAACGACCAGACAGATTTAAACCAAATGACTACATTCTGAAAATTCCCAAAATAAACCTTCATGTTATCACGTTTCTTTTTGCTCTGACTTGTATTTAAGGAGACCGATTTTGTAAAAGTATTTAGTTACCATACTCTCTTGATGAAGTTAGAATATAATTGACGAAACAACTGTTCTGTAAACAATAAATATTAGCGGAAATTAAGTGTTTTACTTTAAATCATACATGATGAATTTCCGTCAAGTAGAGACAGAAACAATCAAGAAATTCACTTCAGATTTTTCATCTTCTCGAATCAAAATTTCATCCTCTTCATAAGATGTCATTTGTTTCGAACGACCACCTAGATTTTTACTACGACCCATTGTCGCGCAAACGATGAAATACATTTGCAAAAGATATAATAACTGACAAAGAAACTACAACACCCAGAAAAAGCTTTTAAATTTTTTTTGGTAAAACATAGATTGTATAGCAAGGAGTAAATGATTAAAATTTGGAGAAGAAAATCGTGAAGGTCTTTTCATGTAAACATTTTTTGTTACTTAAATATGTAGTCGTTTTTTGCAAATTTTTTAAATTTTACAACAAACCAGCTGTTCGAGGAGATCCAAAGTCGATGTTTAGTTGATGTTAAAACGCCTAGAGCACGTGTACGCAGAATTTATCGCCAGCTAAGTGTATTTGAAAGAGGTTGACTTATTGGTCTACGGGAGGGGGGGTTGTCATTTCGAGAAATCGCTAACCGTAGGAACAGAAATCCAACTACTGTTATGAGATGTTGTCAAGCGTGGTTTGATAATGCTCAAAATCGAGGAAGAGTAGGCACCGGACGTCGAAGAGGCACAAATGAAGCTCAAGGTCGACGTCTAAGACTTATGGCTATTAGGGACCGATATGCGACAACTCGATCTTTGGCTGATGAGTGGTTAGGAGAACAAGGCCATCCTGTAACTGTACGAACGTTTTACCGCCGGATAAGGTCTTTTGGACTGCAGCATTATGGACCCATCTTGTGTTACCTCTGACGTGTTGAGCATCGCCGGCAACGATTACAGTGGTGCAGAGAACGTCAATGGCATCAGGTTGTCTTTTCTGATCAATCTCGATTCTCCTTGAGTTCACATGATGGCCGAAGTAGGATTAGACGACGTCGGGGAGAAAGACGTGAACCTCAGTTTGATATTGAGCGTGATGTACACCGAACAGTAGGCGTTATGGTATGGGGTGCTATTGCAGATGGAAGTAGGTCACCTTTAGTCTTTATTCGAGGTAACATGACAGCGCTGCGTCACCTTCAAGAAATAGTGGAGCCATATGTTCTCCCTTACCTTAATCGGCTCGAGAATCCAATATTTCAGCAAGATAATGCTCGATCTCAAGTTGCTAGAGTTTGTTTAAACTTTTTTGAAGCGACCCTTGTGAATATTTTGCCATGGCCGCCCAGATCCCCCGATCTTTTCCCCCATAGAGCATGTTTGGGACATCATGGGAAGAAGGCTTGGAAATTTACCCCAGTCCCCACGGACTTTGGCGGCTCTGAGACATGAAGTACAGGTAGCTTGGGATAGTATCCCTCAAGAAGAAATAGACCATCTTATTGCATCAATGACAAGTTGGGGAGTGTATAGATAATCGTGGTGGACAAACACATTATTAACAAATTTATTCAAAAAATTGTAAACCCTTCGTTTTTTTCTTCAAATTTCAATCATTTACTCCTTGCTATTGTATCTATGTTTTACCAAAAAAAAATTTGAATTTAAACAGCTCCTTCTGGATGTTGCAGCTCCTTCTGGGTGTTATCAGTTAGTATAAATATTACTGATAATAGTTAAAAAAAAAACTATAGGTACTTATGTTGGTTTGATTAATTCATAAACACATAAATGACAGACATAATACTGCATGTCGATACCATAGTTACCACATCATTGGTGTCTATGACGATTAGGTACAATTTATTCTTTATCATTTGCGTGCGGGAAAAACCTTTGAGATTTCTTTCTCGCACGTTAATACAAGTAGAAAAGAAATAGCAGGGATTTTTCCCGCACCGTGTGGAAAATTGACTCTTTCTGAGTTAAAATGCGTGTGGGAAAAAACGCAAGCTTGCAGAAAACATAATATTCATCGTCCAAAGTTATGTCTTTGTATCAATTTCGATAACAATTGAGAAGTAAACAACGAAATTAGTAGCAAAACACGAAAAAAACTTTTAACTTCAACGTCCTATGATTTTTTCCACACCAATATTTTATTGAGGCATAGAGTGTCCAATCGACAAATTTTGGTCGAAATAACCTGTCCTTAACCTATGTCCCAATATTCTAATAGTTTTCAGAACTTATTCTGGATGTAATTTTACATTCGGAAAGTTTCATTTTGAAATGATAAATCAACACGAATTCAAAGGCAGATAGACAAGTAACGATTTCTCTGTTTCAAACCAATCTTCAATGAAAGATTCCCCGATGGATTGATGGATTACACATGGTGTTAATATTTATCGTACTTTTCCCCGAGGAAATTTCTCGAGAAATTGAAACGTAGTGATCTGAAAATACCATTTCCCAAATGTGATGGTTTCATAATTTGATTTCCTTCACTTCGATTTCATCCATCGCCGTGTTTACCTCGGTTACTCTGTGTTCAATACATCACTCACGCAGAATTGGAAAATTCGCTGGTGGAAATTTCGCCTCCATTTGAGGTCTGATGCGGCATTCTTCTGAATTATGAGAGGGGGTGAGTGTAATCGTTTTTGACATTGAATTTTGATAAATGAACAGCCCGGTGGAAGAGATCGCTTGCCATCTGGTTGATGTGGGAATTTTGGAAGTTATGAGTATCGCATTGAATTGTTTATTCTTCTGTCGAATGGAAAGAAGCTATTTGAATCTCAATTTCAGTTTTCATTTGTTTCATTCTGATTTAATGAAGTAATCTGAAATCGCACTGTTCGGTTTCTTCGAAATTGAACAAAGTATGTTATTCAGCAAGAATTGAGGCCTGCACGCGAGCTAAGGATCGAAAATATTTATCTTTCATATTTTACGTAGAACCCTCAAAAACAGACTCATCGATAGTCCTCAGTCCACTTTCATATCAGAAAATTGAAAAGAATCAATAAAAGTATCTATCATATATATACTGTTGTTATATCAGTAGTTCATAGAAAGAAAAAGAGTTTAAATTGTTTCAATATTATTCTGTGACTCTCTGTCAAGTATCGACATTGAAAATGAATGACAAAACGGTTAATTAAAACAATTTTTTTAATACTATGTTTTACTACCAACAATTTTCAGATGTTTTTTTTTAAGTAAGGTTTACATTTTTACAACTAGTTTCAAACTTTGGTTCATCTTCAGGCAACTGACCCCTAAGCACATGGTACACGGTATTTTTTGTAGGGTCAGGTACAAGGTAGTGATAAAAAGTGAGAGTTACAAGAATTTTGTCTGTACCAGATGTTAGAAAAAATATTTTTTTTTGGGTAATTATGAGGGTAGAATGTTATTTGAATGAATTTAAAATTTGGGAATTACATACATCAGTTTGATCATTCATTATCTCAAGAATATTTTTTTGCACCAGTTCATAAACTTCAATGGACTACAGATAGTTGAACTTCGTTCCTTTTGATTCCACATGTAATATTTTAAGGTTGTCGATGGTTGGAAATATGTGGCCATTCTCGATGCAATGTGTTATTATTTATGTGGTCGTTGATAAATCTTCAACTGCCGGTCCCTCTAATCCAGGAAAGAAACAGTTAGCCGGACAGGAACGAAATCGAACAAATCTTAAAGGTTTAAGTTATCTGAGCACACCAACTGGCCCCGATGACAACGAAATATCGCCTAAAGAGGACTCAAACTGGAAGGTAGTTAGCCACAAACGACCAAAACGTCGACCCAGGGAAACCTTGGTAACTGGAACATATTCTGGGAATTCAGAGGTGGAAGGGTTGGATAAATTCAAGGCTTTTCATGTGTCGAATCTCAGACCCGATACCTCAGTCGAAAATTTAGAAAATTTCCTAAAACGGAATTTTTCCAATATAAAATGCGAAAAACTAAACTCGAAATACCCGGACTCGTATTCCTCATTTAAGGTTCTGATTTCTGCCTCAGAATATGAGAAGGCTCTCGTGAGCTCGAATTGGCCTAATAAGGTCAATGTAAACCGTTTTTTCCAGCGTGGGAAATTCAAAGAACGACTGGAATAAGTTCCCCTTCAAATGATCCGTATATTGGGGAATTCAATATTGTCCAATTGAACGTGCAATCTATTTCAAATAAACTAGATGCCCTGGAGATACTTGTGGAGGAAATACACCCCGATGTGCTGAGTGTGGCGGAGCACTGGTGCAGTTCGGATAGTGTAAGTGTTGTGTCAATCGCGGGTTATGTTCTGGCTGATTATTTTTGTCGTAATCAGAGTCAACACGGTGGCTCAATGCTATATACCAGGGTAGGTCTTCAAGTGAATAAACTTTCTGTATCGAAATTTTCTATTGAAATGCATATAGAGATGTGTGGTATCGTAATATCTGTCAAGAATTCCCGTCTTGGTATCATAAGCATTTACAGACCTGGCACTGGAAGTCTTGAGTTGTTTTTTGATAAATTGTTTTGCGCTCTTCAGGCTTGTTTTGATAAAATAGATTATGTCTTCCTGTGTGGAGACTTAAATATAGATTACCTGAGTCCTGATTCCAATGAATTCAGATTACTGAATGAATTGATGGATTGTTTTCATTTGAAGGTTTCATCTACTGAAGCAACTAGAGTTTTCACATACAGTAACGGTAGAACTTCTATTTCTAAACTTGATTACATCATCATGAATGACCATCTGGAGAATTATAGAGCTACTGTTTTTGAGGCGCATTTGAGTGATCATCGAGCCATACTTCTAAGACTAAATTTTGTACCGGTTTACAGTGATAAATCGAAAATGTCTTTAATTAGAGACTTGAGTCCGGACTGTTTGGCTAATTTAGTAACTCGACTAGCTGAGTATGAATTTGTGGAAGTTTATAAGGAATATGATGTTGATCAAGGTTTTGAAATGTTTATCAATGCTATATCTTACTATTTAGATTTGTGTTGCCCCTTGAGAAAGGTCAATAAAGCGGCAGGGAAGCGAAGCTGGGTAACATCCGAAATAATGCAGAGTAAAAAAAATCTTAATAGCCTGTATTGGCTCCACATGAATATCGGTTCAAATACTACCTACGTAAACTATAAAAATCAAAAAAAACATCATAACTCATTAATAAGGTCCACCAAATTTAATGCTCATTGTGCAACTATAGCTAAATCTGAAAATAAAAGCAAAACGGTCTGGAATATTGTTAACAATATCATTGGCAGATCAGGAAATAATAATAATTCTATGTCGATCGTGGTAGATGGGGCAAAGTTCTCCGAACCTGCAGAAGTTTCAGACTTGTTTGCGAGTTATTTTTCCACCACAGCTAGAGATAGACTGTACACTTGCTACGGTAACAACTTGTCACTATCTTGTACTGTTACACCATCCTTAAACTGCAATTTCTTTTTTTATCCTGTTTCTCTTTCTGAAATTGAGGAAACCGTGAAGAAATTGAAAAATAAAAAGAGCGTGGGATATGATCGCATTTCAGTAAGAATCCTTAAAGAGATTTCTCCAGCAATTAGCCGTCACTTAGCTTATCTTATAGACTTATCCGTAACATCGGGTAAGTTTCCAAAAATTCTCAAAAAATCCATTGTTGTCCCTGTATTCAAGAAAGGCACTTTAGAGGATATAACAAACTATCGCCCAATATCCATTTTAAGTGTTTATTCAAAAGTATTTGAAAAAGTCGTCTTTTCGAGAATGGTAGATTATCTTACCAGGTTCAAAATATTGAACTCAGCTCAACATGGTTTCCGTAACGGTCATTCTACTCAAACGGCGGCACTTAGCTTCGTGGAGTCAATATATGAGTGTTTGGATAAGAATATGCAGGTGGCTGGGATATTTTTTGATCTCTCCTGCGCTTTTGACACTCTCAAATTCGATTTTATTATTGACAAGTGTTATAATATGGGTTTTAGAGGGATATTCTTGGACTGGTTACAAGATTACTTAAATGGAAGAACCTTGTCTGTTAGAGTGAACGAATGTTTTTCTGTAGACAACAGTATAGAGATGGGAGTTCCTCAGGGTTCCGTGCTGGGGCCGCTACTCTTTCTGTTGTTCATAAATGATTTGCCCAGTCATCTAACTTGTCTCCTGTCGATATTGTTTGCTGACGACACATCCGTGGTGGTTTCGGCGCGTAGTCGTGATGAGCTCCAACGGGCTTGTGAAGGTTTAATGGCGGAGTTTTTCGCATGGTGCCGCGCGAACAATTTGATGGTTAATGTCGGGAAAACCGTTTGTTTACATTTTGGCCTTGGTGGCATCGAGATGGAACCTCTGAGATTAACTTTGTCAGACGGCGTGGTGGTGGCGGCTAATTCTACGAGATTTCTTGGCGTACATGTCGACAGAGGTCTCGGTTGGTCATCCCACGTTGACTATGTATGCAAGAAGATCAATTGTTCATTCTTTGCTTTAAATAGGCTCAAAAACACTCTGCCTCGTAATTCTCTTATTGAAATATACTATAGTCTGGTTTATAGCCATCTTGTATACAATATTTTGCTGTGGGGAAACTGCACTTCTGTTTCGAGAGTTTTCGTTGCTCAAAAGAGGATTATGAGGTTAATTTTTAACTTAACTCCCCGTTCCTCGTGCAAACCAATATTTGTATCAAACAAAATATTGCCGCTGCCATGTATTTATATTTTGAAATGCCTAACTTACGCTAAAGAAAATGTATCAAAATGGAAGTCTGTTTCGAATTGTCACGATTATGAAACAAGAAACTCTGATATTTTTCTCATTCCCAAACATAGAACACATAAATTTGAATGCTCTCCATTATATCAGAGTATAAAATTGTATAATCATTTACCATCATCAGTTAAGTCGTTGAATGTAATTCAGTTCAGGAGAGAGGTTAAGGGTATTCTCACATCGAAATGTTTCTACTCGGTGGGTGAGTATTTTTCCGATCTCTTGATTTGAACAACTATGTATATGTATCTAATTGCTAAATGCATTTTTCTTTTTATGACATGTCCTATACACTGTTAATTGTGTCTTACAGGATCAATAAAGAATGTTATGTTATGTTATGTTATGTTATTATTTATGGCGAGCGGGCGTCTGTCCATCCTACCACTGCGTCCGCACGGACTATTGTGGTTCACCCCTAATTTGTAACTCCCCGACGAGATCCAGTTTTTGGATAAAACCGATAATCTTGTTTAGGGGTAATTTTTTCATTTCACTCTGGGTTATGAAAGCCTGGCCAAAGACCTCGAATCTGATGCGACTCACCGCTGGGCATTCTGAGCGATGTGCATGGCTGTTTCAGTGTTCTCAAGACACAGCCTGCATTCATTGTCTTCAGCCAGACCGATTTTGTGCAAGTGCGCTTTCAGTCTGCAGTGACCTGTCATAATTCCGACAAGTGTTCTTAGTTTGGCCCTATCCAGACCTAGCGCTGGGTTCGCCATCTTTTTGTTCGAAGCTGTTCCAAGGAACAGCTGCAACTCTAGACTGCTGGATGTAAAACAGCTGGATTCCAGAGCTTTTAGTACTGACTGACTATCAGTAAATTTTTTGATTGTACCGTGGTGGATTTGCTGTTTTATCAGCAGTTCCGCGGCGGTCTAAATGGCAAATATTTCTGCCTGGAATATGGTTGCGTTTTGACCGAGACTCAATGAGATGTTGATTCTCGGTTTACTCCCATAGACTCCCGCTCCTTTTCCATTCGTCGTTCGCGAGCCGTCTGTGAACAAGCCAAGGTCGGTTCTCAATAGAACCTCAGCATGCTGAGTCCATTCGTCCCGGCTGGGGACGATTACATTGAAATTCCTTTCCTGGCTCGTGATTTTTGACATTAGATCCGAGGGCATCGATAGGATACTGTTCGTTAAAAGCTCGTCCAGTAGTCCTGAGCCTCCCATCACTATTGCCTCTGGCCTGTCAATCGCCAGTTGATATAGTTTATATGTGGTCCGTTCCGCCTCCCTCTGCACGAGTAGGTGCAGGGGTGGTAGATTTAGTAGGACCTCCATGGCTGCCGTGGGTGTGGTGCGAAACGCACCTGTAATTGCAGCAAGCCTGTCTCTGTAGTCGGGTGAGCTTTTGTTCACCAACCGTTTGTTGGCCTTTCTTCCACCACGCTACAGCGCCATACACTATCCGTGGTCTAATTACCATAGTGTATAGCCAGTACATCTGCCTGGGCTTTAGGCCCCAGTTTTTACCACAGATCCGCCTGCAAGTCCAGAAAGCCATTCTGTCTTTATGACACACTTTATCCAGGTATGCATTCCAGGTGAAGGTCTTGTCCAGGACTATTCCCAGGTATTTTGCCTCAAATGAGAACTGTATTATTTCACCACGAATAGTCGGCGGTTCTAAACCATTCAACTTCCGTTTTTTAGTGAATGGTACTATAACTACCTTTTGCAGGTTAAGAGACATGTCTTCTTTTATACACCATTTGTCATTAGTGTTCAGTATCTTTTGAAGGACGGCCGATATCGTCACCTCCGATTTACCTTTCAGTATGATTGCCAGGTCATCAGCAAATGCTTGAACGTCGACTCCCCACAGCGAAATGATCGCTAGCAGGTCATCAACGAGAAGGGTCCACAGTAAGGGTGAGAGAATACCTCCCTGCGCCAGCCCTTCGCAGCCTTGAACTCGAAGACCTCATCCTGGTATGAGGTCGTTATTGTTCTGCCGCATAGCATTGCCTGTATCCATCTACAGATTAGTGGGTCGATTCCTCTCGCAGCGATAGCCTCAGCGAGAGAAGCCGGCAGCACCTCCAGAAACGCTGTTAGTGCTATCTCTCGATTATCGAGAGATTGGTTTAATTTTCCGACCTGATTATGCAATGCAAGTTCTGCTGACTTGCAATGTGTTAGAGCTTCTTTTATTTTTGGAGAAATCTATTCGGTGTTCATTATATCTTGTATAAAATGAACGTCCTGTAAGACCTATATATTTTTTATTGCAAGTTTAACATGTTAACTCATAAACTGCTGATTTTAGTAATTTTGGGTTTGGATCCTTCGTAATGAATAACAGAGACGACAATTTATTTTCTCGTTTGAAAACTATTTTGATATAAAGTTTTGATATATTATTAGCTATTCTTTCACTTATGTCACCGAAGTGCGAAATAGAAATGAACTTTTTGATTTTTTCTGTTTTAATTGGAGGGTAAATTTGGTTCATGGCTATTTGGGACTTTTGTGTTTAATTATTTTATCTATTATCTTATGACTAAAACCATTTTTTGCGGCTGTTGTTTTGATAGTATCAATTCAGGGGGAAAAAAAGACTCTATGGATCATCGATCGGTAGGCTGAAATTTTTTGTGAGTAGGTGTGGTTTGAATCAATGTGGATACATATATCGGTTGATGTGAGTTTTCTGAACACGTTAAATTCAATTTTGAATGTGAAATTGATAGGTCTAAAACGTTATATGGTTATTTAATTCTTTTTCTAACTTAAATTTTATTAAAAAAATTTGAATATCAAAACAAATTGAAATATGTTTATCTTCTACAATTTTAATTTCCAAAAGAATTTTTTATTCAAAAACTTTTAGAATTAAATTAATGTCTAAAACAAGCACCGCTTACATTTAATAGACGTATATAATCAAAACTCAATATACAATGTCAAATGAAATAAATAACCCAGCAGATATACGAAAGTAATTAAAATTAATAAATAAATATTCAAACGAGACAAAATTTTGTTTCTGGTTTTATCTTAAGAAATACTACTTGCCTTATAAAAACATGAACACACTTGAAGGACTTCCCAAAGAATATAATTTATTTGAAATATTTAATACATTTAAATATTCGAACAAATTATTTAAAAAAACTCTAAAAAATGTGCACTATATTTTCAAAAAACAAATATAATTCTAGATAATCCCTTCATCAGCCGTTTTTAATAATCCAAATATCAAAATCAAAAACATAACCTACATCACTCACGTGTTAAAAGACTTAAGCTTCGAACTACAGATCAACTATATATTCAAGATTGATCTATGTTCTAACAAAATCAAAGAACAAAGTGAGTTATTTTAAGGTTTACCTAAATCAATTGACACCGTATAAAGAGATTTATTGAAGCCAAAATATAATTATATATTATATATAAAATAAAATAGAAAGGCTTTTTACTTGATAGAAGAAATATAACAAAATTTGAATATCAAAACAAATTGAAATATGTTTATCTTCTACAATTTTAAATTGTAGAAGATAAACATATTTCAATTTGTTTTGATATTCAAATTTTGTTATATTTCTTCTATCAAGTAAAAAGCCTTTCTATTTTATTTTAAATTTTATTTTTGGGTGAATGTTATTTATCAAATTTATAAATTGTCGAAGTTGTCTAGATGTATAAGAGATAATTTTGTAGTAATATAACACAGAAAAGAAAGTTTTCACTTCAAACTTACCTATAGTAATACACTTTTGGTACCGATTTGTAGATGATATATTTGCCTGCATATCTGGAACATCTAGACAACTTGGACAATTTCTAAATTTGATAAATAACATTCACCCAAAAATGAAATTCAAGTTAGAAAAAGAATTGAATAACTATATAACATTTTTAGACTTATCAATATCACATTCAAATCGAAAAATTGAATTTAACGTGTTCAGAAAACTCACATCAACCGACATATGTATCCCCATAGATTCAAAACACCTATACTCACAAAAAATTTAAGCCTACCGATCGATGATCCATGGAGCCTTTTCTCTTCCCCCCGTCCAAGAACAACCCTGAACTTGAAATTGATATCAAAACAATAGCCGCAAACAATGGTTTCAATCATAAGATAATAGATAAAATAATTAAACACAAAATGTCCCAAAAAGGCATGAACCAAATTTAACCTTTTATTAAAACAGAAAAAACCAAAAAGTTAATTTCTCTTTCGTACTTCGGTGACATGAGTGAAAAAATAGCCAATAATATATCAATTGACAATTCTTTTAAGTTTTAAAGTTTGCTTAGCAAATTGCAAAAAATATTTGCAGAAAAACTTCAAACGAATCGATAAAACTATTGAAACTTCTTCTAAGTTTCAAAGTTAGCTTAGCAAATTGCAACAAATATTTGTAGAAAAACTTCAAACGATTTGATAAAACTATTGAAAATTCTTCTAAGTTTTAAAGTCAGCTCAGCATATTGCAACAAATATTTGCAGAGAAACTTCAAACGAATTGGTAAAACTATTGAAAATTCTTCTAAGTTTTAAAGTTTGCTTAGCATATTGCAACAAAAGTTTGCAGAGAAACTTCAAACGAATTGATAAAACTATTGAAAATTCTTCTAACTTTTAAAGTTTGCTCAGCAAATTGCAACAAATAATTGCAGAAAAACTTCAAACCAATTGATAACACTATTGAAAATTCTTCTAACTTTTAAAGTTTGCTTAGCAAATTACAACAAATATTTGCAGAAAAACTTCAAACGAATTGATTAAACTATTGAAAATTCTTCTAAGTTTTGAAATTTGCTTAGCAAATTGCAACAAATATTTGTAGAAAAACTTCAAACGAATTGATAAAACTATTGACAATTGTTCTATGTTTTAAAGTTTGCTTAGCAAATTGCAACAAATATTTGCAGAAAAACTTCAAACGAATTTATAAAATTATTGAAACTTCTCCTAAGTTTCAAAGTTTGCTTAGCAAATTGCAACAAATGATATGTCAATTGATATCAAAATAGCTTTCAAACCAGAAAATAATTTGTCGTCTCTGTTAATCAATGCGAAAGATCCAACCCAAAATTTACTAAAATCAGGAGTTTATGAGTTAACATGTTCAACTTGCAATAAAAAATATATAGGTCAGACAGGACGTTCATTTTATACAAGGTATAATGAACACCGAATAGATTTCTCCAAAAATAAAAAAAGCTCCACCGTCCCAACACCTAGCATGGAGAATGGCTACATATTCCCAACCATCGACAACCTTAAAATATTACATGCGGAATCACAAGGAAGTTCAACTATCTATAGACCGTTGAAGTTTTTTAAATATTTTAATATTAGCCTTCTACATATTTAATTTCAAAAAATTAAGTACCACTTATATCTAACGACATATAAAATAAACATTCATTATAAGACATCCAAATGATATAACAAAATCCAATAAATAAAAATTGCCAACCAAAATCCTATAAATTAAATATTTTGAGTAGACAAAATTTTGTTTCTGCTGATCAATCTTATGAAAACAAATATCTTTCAAAAATGTTCAACATAATCTTAAGAATTTCATCATAAAACTATCTTACATAGAATATTCAATATTATAATTATATTATTATTTTATTGTTATATTATCATTATTATTGTAAAACATCTAAAAATTGTTGGTAGTCAAACATAGTAATGAAAAAAAAATTGTTTTAATTATAATCAACTGCCAAATAGTAACGGCTGAAACAATTTAAAACGCTTAATGTTGTAAGTCGGTCCAAAGGTGACGCGAACTGCTTTGTCTCGCCGCCTGTTAGCAATGGAAGCGTATTCTCTTCATAGACGAGAAGCTTTTCACCGTAGAACAATCCCACAACCACCAAAAAGACAGAGTCTAGTCCACAGAAGCTCCATCGTCGAACATCGATAAAGTTAAATGAAAAAAGTTTGTCCGAAGTTTTTTTCGTCACCCGGTATAATAGTTAAGATACGATTTGTTTTTAGTCAGTTCAAAAATGTAGTAATCACTACGAAACTTCAGCCACTGTATATTCAGTTGATGAAAAGGTGATAGAAAACAAAGTAATTTCTTATTTCATTCCATTCAAAAGTTGGAATGAATAACAAATTGAAAATACTGCAATAAACTTATAGCAAAGAGCAGTTCGATAGTTTTGTGTGTGATTTATGATTTTATTGCGCCTTCACTCCAATGGCAACTATGTCAATCAAACTCAACATTTGTTGTGACCTTTGGCCGCGTGTTCCTTCAAGACGAAATTCGTTTTACCTAGACAACCATAGTTGATTCAAAATGTCCGTTTCATTCGAGCTAGACGTGCCTGATTTCTACGGTGCTCGGGATAAGAGGCTCCTTGTCGAGGTCAACATTCCTGTTCAGACAAGCTATTTCGATTATTTCGGTGCTATCCTGCAGCTTATTCAAGACACATCTTTATGAATATAGGATCCTCTCGGATCGGGGTCAACGAGGCTTCTGTCGGACGACAGGGTATTTCTTGATGACAAGATGTGAACGAATTCTTCAGTGACATAGTTCAGTCACAGGATAAGGTTGAACATTGAAGAGGGGACTGATATTTGAATTAAATTCTTCCTCATTTCGTGGATAAAGTAACTGAGACAGATACTCTTGGTGTTTTTTCTTTTAGGATACGTTCAAACCAATTCCGAATCCTTTGTGTAAAAAGAAAAGCGTCCCAAACAATATGACGCTTTACAGAGCATTTTGTTCATGAAAATTTCACATATTTCTGTTGAACCAAAATTTTTTATTCACATAATTGAAACAAGCGATTGGTTATTTTTACATCATTGAAATTTGTATTTTATTGACGCTCTAACAGAATTTACCCAAAAAATTAATTGAATCGGTCATAACTTGTTGGAAATTCATTTTTATTAATTCAATTAAAATAAAAATCCATGATATTCTATTTAATTAGAATTTACCCATATTAAATGATCATTCACAAGTTTCTATTTACATGAATGGTCAACACAAGTCTTGTTTCTCTCATTTTTTTTTCTGTTATTGGGTATTTCTATAGCCCTGACTACGAAAAAGTACTGGTAGATTGCTAACAGCTTTACCTTTTGAGATATACAGTTTTAAAACAATTTTTTTATTACTATGTTTTACTACCAACAAATTCAAGATGTTTTACAATATGTAAGGTTTACATTTTTGCAACTAGTTTCGAACTTTCGTCCATCTTCAAGCAACTGACCCTTAAACACATGGTACAGGGTATTTTATGTAGATTCAGGTACAACGTAGTAATAAGATACAGTTTTATTATTTTGTCAAAAAAATAATACATTATATAAACAAAATTTCTATTGTAAGTCTTTTGTAAGTTTTCCTTGAATGAACGACTTCAGGTAGATCTCGTTGCAAACTCCAGCAGTAGTCCTGATAACGCTCTTCCATTGTCCTAAGATCCTGATGAAATCTTTCACTATGCCCCTGACTAAAATCACCCAGATTTTGTGTCTAAACGGTCTAAATGCGAGTTCAAGTAGTAGATTTTTATGCTCATTGTTACGTACCACGGTTAGTTTACTGCAGTATTTTACCTATTATTTCAGTATTTGGAATAACAGGCAATTGCAATTTAATTAATCTCGCTGATTAATTTCGATGGGTTTAAGTGAACTGTATTTTGACGTAGTTTAGCAAAGAGTTTTACTTCAAAGGCACTTGTATGTAGATATCTCGATGATGAACTAGATTTGTTCATCTAACAATATAAACCAACGAGGATTGTAAGGAATTGAAGTAAAACATTCGTATTACACTATGATAACAATGAACTATAATTCGTGGTTTACTCTATATAAACCAAGTCAAAAGGTATGATTATTACATTAAAAACAAATGTAATGAATTTGCCAATACTTTGGCAATCGGATTACTTTATTAACAATAATAACCGAGATAGCTTGGACCGAAATGTCACAAGCTACGTATGACAAATTTGACTATCTGAATGATAGTGCATAATGTAGCAAAGGCTACATGCGACAAGTTTGACTATTACTAGAATAATGATTCTGCAGTCTTTTCAAAGGCTGAAAATTAGAGGTGCACGATGCATCGCTTCTAACAAAAAGAGGGAAATTTTCGTAATTGATTGGAAGGTCCATTAAAAGGTGGACTAAATAAACGAAATAAAGTTTCTTATTGGTTACAGAAAAATTATGAGGTTAATGCAAGTAAAGAAGGATAGAATCAGTTTATAATTCCTAATGCCGAAATTCACATAGCAATAAATATATCAAATTCTCTGAAAGAGTTTTCATGTTTTCTAAAGCTATATATAATTATTAGAAAACAAATAAGCTGAAGTGTTGAATAATACTAAACAGTTCGTCTAGTGCAGCTGAGAAACTGCTAGATCGAAGTATTAACCTGAAAGGCCTAAGTATCGAATAACAAAATAAAGTCGAACTTAGGCAGGGCCATCTCTAATGAGACGGAACACTCATGTTGCACCCTTGCTCGTGCTAGTTCGATAGCATGCACTCAACAAGCTCTACATGGTCGTCAGATGTCTTTTTGCCTAGGAAATTACTTATAACGAAAACAAATGAATTACAAGCTTTGGATTCGACTTAAGTCATTGATGAATTTGAGAAAATTCTTGATCTTTCCCAAGATCAAGATGTGAATACCTAACCAGCACGTGAATTTTCACGTGAATACCTGTCTTTGTTGAGCACTTGCACCCTCTTGGTTGTTGCTGGAGGCATTGTATATAATATTAAATCTCCAATTTCAATTCTTCGTGTAAAGTCCATACGAAGATCGAGAATCGTCACGATTCGAAAGCTCTTAGATGTTGAGAGAGTAGATTGAAGACCGGCCTCGTGGAAAACATTTTTGATCGCGTATAAAATAATGTTCCCATCAATATTCCAAATCCAAAATATACTCAAATTGAAGATATAATCACTTATAACAAGGATGATTCAATATTCTTCAACTTGATTGAATTTTTCCAGAAAACTCTCTCCCAAAAATATCCGTATCACGTTTTTCAGGATATCATATCTATCGAATAAGTTGACAGAGATACCAATTTTATATTATTTTATTTATTATTATCTTGATATTTCTAGATCTTCTGTGAAGATCCCTCAGAAGCTTTCTCAGCTTGAGCGAGTTAGGAGTTCAGTTGTGTTCTGGGTAGGCTTTGTTATTGCGATCTCGCGTCACTTTAGATCACAGTTCTGTTAATTTTCGAGCCAACAGTGAAATGGTGGCCGACACCCGTTCAACTAGAAAGTTTTTTTCCCACCTGAACAGGATTCGAACCCGCGACCTTCCGGTTTCGAGCCCTATGCACTACCACAAGTTGTCGACAGTCATTGTGAAGGAAAACTTTCACAACGAAGAAGAAGAATTTATTGAATAATTGGAAACGGTGACGATGGTCTACCTTACTTATACCAACATAGAGGTTTTGTTAATTTAAATTATAAATCCATATTAAAACTTCTAAAGAAATCCTAAAGGCCACAATTGATCTTTCCCGCGCATCAATATAAACTACCCACTGCGAACGAAACGACAATTAGCACTAACGTCACAATTTTGCGATATAAACAGTAACAAACAGATTTCAATTCGGAAAAGGGAATAACGCGAAGATAGATTAACTAGGAAAACTAATAACTAAAAAATGACAAATCTTAAGAACGGCAACCAACAGCCAAAGAGAAAGATTCAAGAAATTTGGAAACGTTTCCGTTCCAAAGGATAAAACCCAAATACTTGAAACGATAACGTTACGAGCTCATTTTCACCCCGTAGGACTATTTTTTGTGGAGATCCGTTAAAGATAAGTCTTAACGCTAACCATCCAGAAACGATTAATGCGTTAAAGCACGAAATCCAAGTTGCCATTCATGGGATTGAGCCCCAAACAATCGATAATATACTGAAAAGTTGGGTTGATCGGATGGGGTACTGTATGGCCAATCGTGGCGTGATTTGAATGAATATCAAGGTTCATCCTTTCTCATAAACTCAAATTTGAGAAAATATTCATGATTTTTTCATTCATAGCCGGTCAAAAGTGCACATTCCTTCAATATAAACAAAATTTCAAAATATTTTGTGCTTTCCCAACATTTCAAATAAAAATAAACCGAATATTCAAAGTTACTTGTTAACCCCACTGCCATACTCCAAGCGGAATCTATTTCAATACGGCGGAAGACACGTCTTCATTACAAATTCTTTCCGAGAAATAATAAGTTCGAGCCGTGACTAGGCAAGAAATATGAGTAAACATCCATAATTCAATATTCCGAGTCAAGAGCGTCACAGTCGTCGCTAAAAGCTCGGTCAGATTTGAAAGTCGAATTCGTTCTTCAAGAGATACGATCATTATCTTTTTTTTAAACTTTTATCGTTAGATTATTCCACGTTTTCCATTCGGAAATGTGTGACTGTCTGCGCCGTTTTTCATATTCTGAGAACGTGGGAATGAAGATTTCGTTTCGAAAAGACGAGGTTGGTTTTACAAGTGGCCCAAAACTATTTTCCATGATATCATAATGAAATAAAGAATTGTACTGATGAAAATATGTCTCTATGATAAAGGGTTGGCCATTTAGAGTTTGCTGTCTGAAGAAGTGGTTATTTCAAGTTCGGCTACACTTCTGTCATTCGTATTTTGACATTAAAAAAATTGGAAGATTTACGTTTCAACAAAACTGAGAAATATTGAAAACTTAGTTCCAAACTGGTGAATCTTCTATCCAAACAATTATAAATTTACGTAAAAAATAGAAATTATTTGGTGGACCGAAAAATAATTGTAACGTACCACGGTTAGTTTACCGCAGTATTCTGCCTATTATTTCAGTATTTTCGAATAACAGGGAATTGCAATTTAACTAATCTCGATGATTAATTTCGATGGGTTTAAGTGGACTGTATTTTGACGTAGAGTTTTATTTCAAAGGCACTTGTATGTAGTTATCTCGATGATGGACTAGCTTTGTTTATCTATCTAATAAGATAAACCAACGAGGATGGTAAGGAATTAAAGTGAAACACCCGTATTACACTATGAAAACAACGAACTATAATTCTTGGTTTACTGTATGTAAATCGAGTCAAAAGGTATGATTATTACACTACAAACAAATGTAATGAATTTTCTAAAACATTGGCAATCGACTGGATTACTATATTAACAATAATATATAATATAACCACGATAGCTTGGACCAAAATGTCACAAGCTACGTACGACAAATTTGGCTATCCGAAGGATAGTGCATAATGTAGCGAAGGTTACATGCGTCAGGTTTGACTATTACTAGAATAATGATTCTAGTCTTTTCAAAGGCTGAAAATTAGAGGTGCTCGATGCAGTCCTTCTAACAAAAAGAAGAAAATAAATGAATCAGTTTATAATTCTGAATGCTGTGTCACATGAAATTAACAGGCATAAATATATCGAAATCTCTAAATGACTTTCCATGTTTTCTAAGGCCATAAATAATTAGAAAATAAATAAGTAGAAGTGTCGAATAACACTTCAGTTCGTATGGTGCAGCTGAAAAACTGCTAGATCGAAATATCAACATGAAATACCGAAGTATGGATGACAAAATAATTTCGAACGACAGGGCCGTCTCTAATGAGAAGGAACAGTAATGTCGCTTTTTCAAATTGAATTCAAACGAATAAATAATTAACAAGTTTTGAATCATCCAAATTTTGAATTTTTTTGTCACTAAGAAAGTATTGTAGCGATCGGACTGAATGGAAATTCGAGGGTGCGATATCGGACGAGTATGGTGAAGTAGAACCTACCACCCCAATTCATTAATTTTTTCCAAGGTTTGTTCTGCACAGTACGGTCTTGCATTGTCGTATTGCAGAATAACGCCTTTTCTGTTCACAAACGCCGGATACTTTTCGATTGAAGATTGGTTCATTCGATTCAATTGTTCACACTCAAGATCTGCATTAACAGTTTGTCTAGGTTTCAGCACTTGAAAATGAACAATTCCGCGTATACTTCACACACAGAAGCGCCTTTTGGGGATGATCAAAATTACCTGATCTGAAACTAGAGAACCATCTTTGACATTTACGAACGTCTAAGTCATAATAACCTTAAAATGTTATTGACACGACTTCGAAGTACAAATAACAATCAAATATCGACATTACTTTCCGGTCTCCCTATTCAATACCTTCAGGCAATTTGTGGATCAATTTGTTCGTAAAACTGAATCGTTATTCGATAAAATAAACCATTCACTATCATTGTTAATATAGAAAAGTCGGCTGATTAGTTTACCGTCTGATACAGATGAGAGCACAAATAAAAAATTAATGATTTTATTAATAAGGAGTATGAGCTATGGTAATAGAAAGTTCTAGAAATCGAGACAGTGTAACATACATCTGTATAACATTCTATACTCAAAGTGCAATAGGCTTTTGTGATCAACAAAACCTTGTCGAGTTTGTTTGAGTATAGAATTGTTACACAGATGTATATTATTTTTTCTAGATTTGTAGAACTTTTTATTACCATAGTTCACACTCCTTATTAATAATTTTTGGTACAGATCAAACGAATTAATTTATTTGAATATAAACGAGTTTGTCAGAAAGAACTAACCTCCAAAAGATGTGACGTTCCTTTCAAAAGCTACGGTAGATTTAGTCAAACAACTTTTGTGATTTTCTGAACAATAAAAAATAATTTGGTACTTTGATGCATCATTGGTTTTTGATGGGCAAAAGCATCGATGAAGTAGAAACTTTTCTGTATAAGTGCTATTCGAAATCAGCATAAGGAGTGTCGGACACCATTCTACCTCTACTGGCTCTGCAGTGTCAGAACCCGAGTTGTATGGGACACAATTCACACGCTGAAGGGGCAAATCCACCATCCAGTTGCGACTCGAAGCACCGAAACCGCCGTAGACACTCCCAGTCGATCCAGTTTAGAACCCAACGAATTAGCCGTATGGTCGAGACCCTCAAAGCTGAGAGATGTTACGCGCAATCCAAGTCCAACAACCACGAAGCCAAATGCATAGATTAGGCTTCTAGTCCAGCATTCAGGGTTTCAACCATGGCAACACTATTATTCGTTTTAACAGAGAGTCAGTTCAATATTTGACATTAATGGAATGAACAAAGCTGTAAAATAACAAAAACTTATTTCCAAAGCGATAGATCTTCTATCCAAACTATTGAAAATTTATGTGGAAAATTCAATAGAAATGAAACGGCAATTTGTGGATCCATTTGTGAAGGGAGTTCGTGAAATTGGAGCGTTATTTGATGAAACAACCCGTTCACGTTCTCGTCCAATGAAGACACTTGAAATGTTTGCTGCTATAGCCGAGTATCCATCAATATCAACCATTCAGAAACGATTGATGCCTTGAAACACGAAATTAAAGTTGTCGTGCATGATATTGAGCCCAAAACAAACGACAATGTACTGAAAATTTGGTGATCGGATGAGCTATCGTAGCCAGTCATGGCAGTCGTTCGTAAATGTCAAGGTTTAACCTTTCTAATAAACTCACAATTTTGAAAAAATAGTTTTTTTATCTATGGCCGATCAAAAATACAAATTTTAAATGGCCCACCCCTTATGTTGATGAATAAAATCAAATTTCAAGTTGTATTTTCCCCATTAAACTGGGAACTAATCAGCGACTTATAGAGCTGAAAATCGACCATTCAAAATTCTTCTCGGTCCTCAGTCGTAAAGTTAATCGCGACTATGTATATAAAGGAGTAAGTTCTGCTACACGCTTTGTTGACCCGCCACAATGACAACAATATATGTTTGAAATTCAGCGGCAGTAAATTCTGGAGTTTTTGTGGGCGGACTTACAAACGTACATAAATTATTCATCGCAGAGTAATGAGGAGATTTGTTGAGGTGTTTTTGTCTACTTTCGGTAAAGTTATGATTATTTCAACAAAGTTGAGATCAGGATAGAGCTTGGATCGAAAATATGACGACTATATTGCTTCAGTTAACTGAAATTTTTTAAACCAATTCTTTACCAAGGTCTGATATGTGGAAATACAATTTTTTGAGCCTTAAAATTGAGTTTTCATTCTGTAAATAATGTAATTGATTTATACATAGACGGAACTTCACGTGAATGGGTTACTTTAACTAAGGGTTATACAAATACCATGGGCTAGCCAATTCTTGAAATACCGGCCCTCTTGTTGCAGCTGGATCGAAAGCACTTCCTAGCCTTTTACAATGCCGCTTCAAGATGTTTGGAATTGGATGTGTTACAATAGGGTTAAGTGTTTATCAAGAGAAGAGATTTATTGCGGAATCAAAAACGTCAACAATTTCCTGTATCGGGTGTTTTTTTAGAGTGATAGATCTTCAAATTGAAATAAAACACAGTTAAATTAAGATTGAAGCCAAATTGTTTTTTATTTGACACGACTAGTTCTGAGGAACCGCGTTCGACTAGACCAATTTTGGATAACTTTCTCGAGTAATTCAGGCCTTATTTCATCAATAACACGAGTTATATTGGCTTCCAAAGCGTCTATTGTTTCTGGTTTGTCAGTATAAACTAATGACTTCACATAACCCAAAAGAAAAGAATCCAGTGGAGTTAGGTCGCATAATCTTTGAGGCCAATTAATTGGACTTTTTCTCGAAATAATATTATCGCCAAATCTTTCTTTCAATAAATCAATTGTTACGGTAGCAGCATGAGGTGTAGCACCATCTTATTGGAACCAAAACACTTCTGGGTCGATACTATTCAAATTTTGAAACAAATAATCATTGATCATCGATCTGTAACGAGCACCATTCACTGTAAAATTAGCTCCAGCATCGTTTTCAAAGAAATTTGGACCGATGATACCTCCAGCGTATAAATCACACCATACAGTACATTTTTCAGGATGCAAATGAACCTGCAGAACTTCTTGAGGATTTTTTCAACTCCATATACGGGGATTTTGATTGTTTACATAGCCGTTCATCCAGAAATGAGCTTCATCACTAAACACAATTTTACGATAAAAAGGTGGATCAATTTCAAGCTGTTCTAGAACCCAATCAGCAAACAAACGACGCTTATTATGATTGTATGACGTCTCGCATTATCTTATGGTGGAACACTACACCTATTCTGTTAATTAATTCTGGTCTTTTCTGTTGAAGTGCATCATCATTCAGTTTGTCCAGCTGATGACAGTAGAGTTCCAAATCAATTGTTGTGTTATCTGGTAAAAGCCCAAAAAAAAACGATTCCTTCAAAATCCCAGCATCAACAGGCAGCATCACCTTTTTTTGATGGATATTGGATTGTCTGCCCAAAATGAGGGAATTGTTTCAGTGTAGTTTTAACTTAAATTGCGATGAAAGCACTATCTTGTTCGTGGAATAGTTCCTCTTTGATGTTTTTCACCGAATTCTCTTTTAGTGGTTTTCTCTGTTGGGTTCACTTTTCACAAATTACTATACAATTACAAATAATGTAGATATTATTTTCACTTCCAGGCCTTTAGTGCGTTATGGGTTACTAGGATGGAGTGTTCCTTGGAAGGTTTAAGTGAAATTCGAATAAAAAATAATTCAAGAGTAGAGAGAGATGTGTATTATAACTTAAGAGAACGTAAAACTAGCGAGCGGTTCATTTTGTGCTTTTTGTGCAAGCGACTTTTAGGAAATGTGTTTTCAAATCTGCTTTGTGGGTAACTCACAAAATTGCGAATATAAAATCATTCAAGAGTGGAGAGAGAGAGATTATAACTAGAGAGACAAACATAAACGTGATTAGAACTTATTTCTAAAGAATTTGGGTGTGATCAGAACTTAATGTTCGAATAGTAGAGCATATTGCGTGACCGTTTGGTCGAAACGCGAAGAGAGGGTCACCGAATGAATTCGCGTGAAGTCTTCAACTGAAACCTTTTTGCGAACTTGCAGAATGAGATACTCTCTTAAGGCTCGAAATGTGGTCAGGTAAATTCCGAAACAACATTCGACTGTTGTCACCTTGAAACGGCGTCGATTCTAATGGGTTTCTGGGAAATCTCTGAATGACAAATATTTTCGGTCCTTATTAAGCCCAAAGGAGTTAGAAAAAATGAGACATATTTGAAGGGCCTAGATTCCTGACTCGGGCATCATAATTGTTATGTACCTGCATGGTAAATTGAAAATTTCTTGTTCTATGTAAATTCGAACAGGTCTTCATATCGAAATTGAATTTATAGTCCGTTTAGAAAGTATCCCGAATTTATTATTTTTCATAATTTTAATATATGTACTTCTTTTTTGTAACATTCTAAGATAAAAGTAATGTATAAATAGAATGTACAGATAGTCGGCTATGGCCAAATTTGCCTGGCAACACTATTTGTCAAATATTGTTGATTGTCAACAGGTATACAATTTGTGCAATAATGTCGCAACTAGAAAAAAGAAAACGGGTAGAATATTTGTATAGAAAAGGTTTTCGAAACGTTTAGAATTGAGTCTAATTGACTGAACTGAGAAAAGTGCTGTATATAAGACAATAAAGAGGATAAAAAATGGTATGGATATGAGGCATAGACCAGTTTCAAGAATACCACGTAAGATTAAAGGAAAAAATTTAAACGCTTAATTGGCCTCAGGACGACACAATCCGCTTCTGGTGTTTCGCAAATTGGCGAGCAGATTTATCAAAGAAATATAAAAGTATGTCCAGAAACTGTACTGAAAAGGCAGGGCTACATATCAAGGAAACTAAAAACAAATGCCTATAATGACAGCTTTACAAAAGGAACGAAGAATAGAATTTTATCAACGTTTTCAAGAAGATAATTTTAATAACGTCTTTATATCTGATGAAAGTTGTTTTTAACTTGGTGGAAATCACTTAAAAATCCTATCAAAACAACCTGTTACCGTTCAAATTTCCCACCAAAATAATGGTTTGGGAAGCAATATCTCAGTGTGGTGCTACGACTCTCTGTATAGTTGATGGCACCATTAATGGTCAAAAGAATTATGGCATTCTAAACGATTTTCTCCTTGAAACAGCGCATGCTTTATATCTAAAGTGGCGTTTCCAGCAGGATAATGCAAGATGTCATACTTCGGCCTATACTCAAGCTTGAATGCAAGAACTCCAAGCGACAACCATTTCATGGCCACCAGCTTCACCAGATCTTAGTCCCATTGAAAACATAGGGATACTAATGAAATTTGAAGTTGAACGAACAGCGCGACGAAATAAAAATTATTTAATTCAGTCAGTTTCACAGTCCTGGACTACCATCACCGAATGTTATTATGGAGGTGATCTAGTTTCGGGTGTACCTCTAGGTTTGGTCAAGTGTTTTAGTCAAGGAGGTTGTATAAGTAAATAAGATGAATATTTTGTTATAATATTCTAATTCAAGAAAAATATATATACTTAATAATTTCAATTGTGCTTTGTGTTTTCCGGATACTTCTTCGACGTGAAAAAGCATTTATGTCTCAATTATTATAATAGACGATACGAATTCTGAAAAAACTCTTTCGAAATTAATGCCATTAAATCAGCAGCCATAAATATTAATTCAGTCCATTCCTGCTGAATATTCAAGTCGCCTGAGAAACATTTCAATTTATCTCCATTGCAACGAATCACAAGCGAAGCCAATCGAGAATTTAAAAGCTTCCCCTTGCATGTCGCATTTTTGGTAGTCATTATACGGCACACCCTAACCAAATTTAGGTGGGAGATGGAAATTCGTGCTTTCCCACTAACGAGTTAATTCGACATATCACTAACTTGACGAGACAAGTTAAAACCCATATCTCAATCAATTTGCAGGATGAGGTGGGTGTATATTGGGGAGCAACATCCAATACGCTGTATGCTCATTAATTAGCCGTGTTTATTTGTTGATATAACGCTTCACACCATCATAGTTGAAAATGGTGCATTGGAAAATGAATATTGAAATTCAGTCGACACATATGGAACTATGAGGAAAAAATATAGAATTGATGCGGTCAGTATTATTGTTTGGTGAATTTGTTTTGTTTGAGAGTTCACTGAAATCAATGATATTTTACGACATGAATTTGAATTTTATAACATTGTCAATGTAAAGGTTCTTTCAATGGAAACTCCCATTTTTAAATTGACATTACTCACGCATGGCTGCCACTGTTTATTTGTGACATTGACAGTTGTATTATCAATGTCTACCATGTAATCATTGAAAGGTATACACTCCAACAGAGTTTACAAATAATTCAAATTTATTATGACAAATCTCGATCTGTTACTCTAACTTTATTTGCTTTAGCTCAAATTTTTGGTCGTTATAATTGTCCGGATAAAAGAACAGTTGAACGTTTAGTGAAGAAGTTTGGAACAACTTTTACACTTCATGATGTTACAGTGCGAGTGAGACAAGGAAATGCAAAAGTGAAGAGAATATTGCTGCCGTGCTTGAAAGTGTTCGTGAAGACCAAAAGTTATCGATTTCTCGACGTTCACAAGAACTAGGCATTTTCTAGACGTCTTTGTGGCGAATTTTACGAAAAGACCCTGGTTTACATCCATATAAAATTGTTTTAACCCAAGAACTCAAACCAACACAAACCATCATTTAAAGCGTCGTGTATTCGGTGATTCGATTATTTCAATAAATGGACCGATAAATTATCCGCTCGGTTTCTGCCATTTAACTCCATTGGACTTCTTTCTTTGGGATTACGTTCAGTCATTAGTTTACAGCAATCATCCATCAAATTCAGATTATTTTCAGATCAATATTGAACGAGTAATTGCTAACATACGACCTGATTTGTCAGAGAGAGTCATGGAAAATTGGGTTCAACGACTTCACTCCTGCCAGCGTTCCCGTGGTGGACATTTAAAAAAACAAAATGAGGCGCTGTTAATGAAAGACCCTTTGTAAATTCCTTTTATCCTTTATCTAAATTCATTAATTCTTACACACTTTCACTTATTTCGAAGAAATCGAACAAATGATAATATCTCCTATTTCTGCTGTAAAATCAACATGAATAAGTTTTTTGCTGATAAATAAAAGTTTTGTGCAAAAGAAAGCCATTATTTTTTCGGTAGATAGCTGTAGTCATCGATATCTGGTAAAGTACCAGACAATGTCATATTTATGATCGTTGTCAAGGTGACGTTTCACACTAAAACATTTCTTCTTCTATTTTTTGTTTGCTTAAAGCGTGAAGCAGCTCAAACGCCAGATAAAGTAGGACTAACTGTCATGAAGGTTCATTTGGTGGGACTGGAAAGAAATCATTCATTTTGAGTTGCTTCTATATGGCCAAACTCTAAATTCGTATCTCTACTGTCAACAACTGGACCGTTTGAAGCTAGTGATTGACCAAAAACGGCCAAAATTCGTCAATGGAAGAGGTGTTACGTTCCATCAGGACTACGCCAGGTCACACACGTCTGTAGTCACTCGCCAGAAACTCCGGGAGCTTAGTTGGGAAGCTTTAATGCATCCACCATATAGTGCGGACCTGGCACCAAGCGATCATCACCTTTTTCTCGCGTTACAAAACGTACTAGAGTTTTTCGTCAATATGGACCGAGACTTCTATGAGAGAAGCATTGTGAAACTACCTTTAAAATGACAACCAATCATAGAACAAAACAGTTCATATTTGACCTAAATCCAAAACATATTAAGTGAATTATTTGATAGATTCGGTCTTTACTTGGCGGAAACTCATTTTAATTAAAAAAATGTATATGAGACAGTAATTTATTTCCACATCATGTCATTCTTCAACCATGTCTTCATTCCATGTATTCGTCCATAAGTGGCTGCGGGGCTCTTGTTCTTCGTCTTGAAGTTGATGTATTTCAGGAACACGTTCAAATGTATGCATTTGGTAAAAAACCAAATATTTTGGGTATTCTCCTTACTTCTCAACAGAAGCTTGAAATACCATAAGACCAAAAAGCTGGTTTCAGCTTTTAATAAATACTTGATAGATTCGGTCTTTTTTGGATGATTTTTGTGGAAATAAATTACTGTCTCATATACATTTTTTTTTTAAGTGAAGTCTTGAAATTCACGCAAAAATAATGAATTTTTTCCCCAACCTATTGTACCCGATAATTGATATTTATTCATTTTCGTTTTATTATTTTTGATGAATCTGCTAAACTTGTTGTTGGTTTGAAAGTGTTTTACATTTTATACTGATATCTCCTAAATAAGATTATCGGATTTAATTCCTGATAAATAATAACACTGGTCAACACAAGTCTTGTTTCCTTTATTTTTTTTCCTGTTTTTGGGTATTTCTTTGGCCCCTACTATGAAAAATATTCTGGGAGATTGCTATAAACTTCACTGTTTGAGGAATACAGTTTTAATTGAAAGAATGGAGTATGCGGTTGGCTCTAGTTGAAACATTATAACAATTTTATTTAAAAAAAACTCACACAGTTTTTATATTTCATAATTTATTCAGAATCCTGACACGTGTTTCGGTTTTTCGACCATCTTTAAAGAAGTGCAAAAAGGAACTAAACTTAAAATTGAAAAACGTTCTATTTATTACACTTCGGACATCTGTGTATTTTTATGGTGCATGGAAATAACATCATCCAACATAGGGTTATTGCCAAAGAGTACTTGGGAATTTTTTTTATATTTCCTTTTTCTCAATGGCTTCTTTGATTGAAAGAATTTCCAAACAATCCATCAATTTACCCTCATTAACATTATATAGAAAAGTCACACCTTTTCCATTAAAAAAATGATTATTTCTTATACACTGCAAATTAAAATGTCAACATAGTTTCATTCATAGACTTTTGAGCAACCCGTTGAATGAAGTCAATTTCCGAAAAGAAGTCAATATACCTGAAACTATAGCGTTGAAAATGATTGAAAAGAAAACTTACCACAATATGTTAAAAAAATCATATTAATATAAGTGTTCCATATGAAGAAAATAAAATATGGTTTTCAATGGCTCATAAAAATTTTCAGCAGTAGGATCTCTAATGGTCTTCATAAAATGGGAATTAATTCTTTAGCGGTAAATATAAAGAATTTAGCTAAGATGTTGATGAACAATAAAGAAAGGAACCTCAAGTTTTCGAAATCGGGCATTCATCAAATGAAATGTGATGATTGTAATGCTACATATATAGGCCGATGTTTACAACAAGGAATCGAAGACCATAGGATGTCTATTTTGAAAAACTAGAAATCAGCCGATTTTGAAGAAAATGGTATAGAAAATAATCAATTTTTTGATAAGAAAGATGTCACTTTACTATATAATGTTAATAAGGGTAAAGTGAATGACTATTTGGAGATTCTTTCAATCAAAAAAGCCATTGAAAAAAAATATATTTTAGCAAATTCCGAAATATTCTTTGGCAACACCCCTATATTGGATGCTGTTATTTCTATGCGCCATAAAAATTCACAGATGTCCTAAGTGTGATGAAAAAACCTTTTCAGTTTTAAGTTTAGTTCCTGAGTAGTCTTTCATTATATTTAAGTCCCATCGCTCCTGAAAATGCCCTTTCATTGTCCTAAAATCCTGATAAAATCTTTCACCTTACTCCTCACTAAAATCACCCAAATTTTGTGGAAATCAGTCTAAATGCGAGTTCAGGTAGTAGATTTTCATGCTCATATTGCACTTTAGCTCGTGCAGGTTCGATAACATGCACTCAAGAAGCTCGACATGGTCGTCAGATTTCTTTTTGCCTATGAAATTACTCATAACCAAAACAAATGAATTCCAAGCTTTGGATTGTCATTGATTTGATAAAATTAACCCATCAAAAACACCAGCTTTCAATTTTTCTGCAATCAATATTGGAAAACTTGAAAGAAAATTAAAACATTCGCCACTCTTGTCATGCGGTCTCGGCTAACTAAAGACGCATGAATAACAATTTTGTACGCTTGATTCATCAAGGGGATTTTGTGTACCCCCTTGTTGACCTAAAAGAAAGTTAACCATTTTCAAATCACCACAAATGACTCATTTGTGGTCTTGATACTTTATTTTTCCAATAACATTAGAAACATTTGCGTATTCTTCTTTTAAAGTCGTCGAATGTGTAATAGGTATATATCAGTACTTATTACCGTTATGAGGCAAAACACAGTTTAAACTTTTTTTGCTGCTGTCTATGAAAAGACGCCAATCACTAGATTGATACTTTTTTAATTTCATCTGTAGCAAGATACCACTAACATAGTTGCAGAAAACTGAACCTTCTCTAAAGGAAAATACAGTTACAGATTTTTTCTCGGTTAGGATAAAATGTAATGTTAGTTTCCGGATTACTAGTGCTCAAAAACTAACAAAAATTTATCGGCGCATTCGCCATTCTGCAACAATTTGAATTTCATCAATTCTTCCTCCTTACCATTTCGCTTCATTCAATTTCAATGAATAGAAAGTAACGAAACTATTCGAGGCGTGGATCGATTTAGTAAAATCGCTCAGAGCAAAGCAATTTCGAGAACATTTCTCACCAGTTCCTTCGCGACTTCAACATAAATTTCTCTTATTCGCGGATTAATTGTTCTTCGTTTTCGGTTTGCTCTTCTAGATTACACTTTGCGAGATAAATGGGTTTAAATTCATCTTGATGTAACTGATTATCTCGATGAATTTATTATTCCTTCGCAAATGATGTGATGGAATCTACGTAAAATTCAATTTCGCAGAACACTGACGAATTGGAATTTTTTTGGAAAATTATGTAATTTATGCTTAAGGGTTAATCTCAATTTCGGGACAGTTCTACCAAGGAATTCGCGCTTATACTGCTGAAACTTTACAAATTGATTCAATGAATCGTTAACATCACATTTTGGAAAGCTTGATTCGTTCATTTTTGGCAGTTGTAATTATTTTCACAGTAGAAATTTTCACAAATTTTATTCTCAAGAATATAAACACGACCCATTTCAGTTTTTACATAACGCCTGAGTATGATAATTTTCTAGTTAATAATTTTGGTGAAAGTTTAATGATATATATAAATGGTTCAATTTCAATACGTATACAATTGGTTTTAATTAAATCAAAATCTTACTCAAATAAAACACATCTATGTCTATTTCTACTTATTTTTAAGAGTTGCTCACATAGCGCGTTTCCTCATATAGTTGCTGCTTTAGATACATATCACTTCTTCTATATTTTTGTTTATCTTCAGTTGTAAGTACCTTTCTTATATTGTTACTCTCTATACCTCGCTACAGATTTTAATTTTATAAAATTTCTTAAAAACTTGTCAAAATTAAATTAAATAAATGCCTTAGAAAATACTGTTTATTTTCAGTAGACATATAGAATTAACACTTATTACACAATATTAAATGGTAAAAAAATCTAAAGAAAATATATAGTCCATTTAAAATTATCCGGAATTTATAATTTTTCAAAATTTTAATATACTTCTTTTTGTAACTTTCTAAGACAAAAGTAATGTATAAAATAGGTTATCAAATATTGTCGATTGTCAATAAGTATACAATTTATGAAATATTGTTGCAACTAGAAAAAAGAAAACAGGTAGAGTATTTGAATAGAAAAGGCTTTCGAGACGTAGGAAAACTGCCTAAGATTAAAGGAATTTAAACGCTTTATTGGACGACACAATCCGCGCCTGGGGTTTCTCAAATTGGCTAACAGATTTGGAAATCAATGAAATATAAAAGTATTTCCGTCCGTATGCCACTGAAAAGACAAGGCTACATATCAAGGAAAGCAAAAACAAATCCCTTTAATCACAGCGTTACAATAGGAACGAAGAAAATGATTTTATCAACGTTTTCAAGAAGATAATTTTAATAATGTCTTTATATCTGATGAAAGTTGTTTTAATTTGGTGGAAATCACTTAAAAATTAAAATAACCTGTTACCGTTCAAATTTCCCACCAAAATAATAGTTTGGAGAGCAATATCTCAGCGTGGTGCTACGCCTCTTTGTATAGTTGCTGGTACCATTGATAGTGAAAAGTATTGTGGCATTCTAAACGATTTTCTCGCGCATGCTTTATATCCAGAGGGGTCATACAAGATGTCATACTTCGGCCTTTACTCAAGCTTGGATGCAAGAACACCAAGTGACAACCATTTCATAGCCAGCAGCATCACCAGATCTTAGTCCCATTGAAAACATATGGGGACTTACTCAACAAATATTTAGTGTAAACATCACTGTTTCATAACGGTATTATGAGAAGCAAATTTCAATCTGAAATGCACAACATAAACTTCTAAAAAATCATAACGACTTTATATTACACTTCGAAACTTAAATAAAACCGAATAGATTTTGTTGATCGTCGAGCATAAGCAGCAGACATGCATGTTTCTTAGCTTTTTGGCCATTCATCAGTGCATTGTTTTCATTGGCATCAGAGCAAAGCACTGATCGTAGGGCAGAAGCAGCATACCTGCGTGTTTCATAGCTTTTTTGGTACTCATCAGTGCATTGCTTTCGTTGGAATTAAAGCAATGCACTGATGAATATCCAAAAAGCTATGAGACATGCATATCTGTTGAACAAAAACTGTTCGACTTCATTTAAGTTTCGAACTGTAACATAGACGTATGTTGCACTGTTTCGATTCGAAAAGCTTTCTAGTTATCATTCTCTTATTCTTTATCATATTCGTAATAAATATCCGCCGATTCAGTTAATTCATTCGGACGGAAATGCTTATTGTTGGCATAGCGGTTTAACTGGATATTACTCGAGCATGAGGAAGATTTTTTCGTCTGTGACGCTAGAGAAATTGGGAATGCAGTTCGATACTTGACTCAGCCTGGTGTTGTATGCTGCGTGCATTAGTTGGCGCTGTTGTTAGGCAAAACAGTAAGGTCGCTATGCAAGGCGAATATTGGTTCGTTGCTGTGTTGCTTTTGATGGTATTAGAGCAATGCACTGATGAATATCCAAAAAGCTATGAAACTGCTTATGCTCGAGGATCAATTAAACCAATTCGATTTTATTTAATTTTTGAACTGCAACATAGATGTATGTTTCACTGTCCCAATTCGAAAAACTTCTTATTTATCATTACTACTATCGACCGCATATAACCCATGGGACTAAATCAATGCTTCTATGAATTTTCTTCAAGCAAATGTGGTGCTGAGTTTTCAAATTCCTCTTATTTATGATTTCTATCAGTAATTAATGAAGAGGATTGGCTTTTCGTAAATATCCAATTCCCAGCTGTAGACGAATTGAATAGATTAAGCGTTATTCATCCCAATCTCCCTAATGAACTTTCGTAGTTCATCGATGAATGCCGCCTCAAATTAACATCCCAACGTCTACCTCCGTAATTCGTTTCAGAATAACTGCGAATATTTGGAGTTGATGAATTATGTCTCACGCCCCTTTTAAATATAAGAGCAAACAGAACTCGCAGCCCTATTTTATTCGAGTTTCCGGGAGTTGGAGCGTATTCGATAAGTTTGTATGGCCTCGCGCAGAAGAACTTCTAACCTCAAGTTAATAACTACTTTTCTTCCGGAGTTTGGCAGTTGCAGCGAATTTCAGACGTGGTTAGATTCTGAATATTATCGGTTGGGAGGAAGGTGTATAATAGGGATAACTTCGGGAACGGCATGCACTTTTCGGCATACAGTGTATTCTGTATAATTAATTTTCAAGCTCCTATATTCAGCACGCTGTTGATCAATTAGCAGTCCGATAGATGTTTCGAATGTACCTTGGGGTATCCTTTATGCTTGCTAATTTTCTTCCTCTGTTTTTTAGAACTTGGTCCTGTTTTGGAGCTACGACTTGGCGTCATTCCTGGTGAGCTGAGGTCCAGTTTTTATACCATCTCTTTGGTGGTCTCTTGGAGGTCTTCCTTTGCTTGGTAAAAAATGTTGGACAATTTTGGCTATCTTATCATCAGCCATTCTGTCCACCTGATCTATCAAGCTTCTCCTCCCACCTCTTACCCATTTGAAAACATCTTCCACTTCGCAAAGTTGTCTTATCTCAATGTTTCTCTGATGGTACCATAAAGTATAGCCTGTTATTGCCCACAGTATTTTCATATCAGCTGTTCTAACTAGTACTCCCAGTATACAGGTGTCCTAGAAATCAACGTCAATCCTGGGTGACGAGACAAGTCGTACTGGTTATCAGAAAGATTGAAAAAATCTTTCTGACATGCTTTCAAACCAATAGGCATTTAAAAATATTCCAAAGGTTCTACACCCTGTGACGGTATTTTACTCCTGTTGCCACAAATCTTCACTTTTTCCTTTTTTTTTTATAATGTAACCCTGAATAATGCTTCTTTAAACTTTTATCACAATTTCAAAACCATTCACTCCATCTTGGATGAAAAAGAGACATTTTTCTCAAAAAAATTTTAAAAATAAAAATTTTGCAGTTTGAACTGACTGTACCGAAAAAAAAAACTCTACGCAAATTTGGCAAGCGAAGTCAAAACTTGACGCATTTAGTAAGGATTCCAAAATGGTATAACACTGGGTACATTCTTGCTGAAATTGTAGACAATTTTCTCTTTGGAAATAATCCCGTCTTGAAAAAAAGGGAATTTACCAGGTGCTATACCATTTTAGAATCCTTACTAAATGCGCCAAATTTTGACGTCACTTGCCAAATTTGCGTACTACAATTTTTTTTCAGTTCAGTCAATTTAAACTGGGCAAAAATTTTTATTTTGAATATCTTGGAAAAAATGTCCCTTTTTCATCCAAGCTGGTTTTGAAATTTTCATGGCAGTTTAGAGAAGCATTATTAAAGGTTACATAACAAAAAAAATATTTGTAAAAAGTGAAGATTTGTGGCAACAAGAGAAAAAAGATCGTCACAGAGTGTACAATTTTTATAATTTTTTCAAATGCCTATCAAATATTTTTCAAAAGCATACCACATTTTTTTTCAATATTTTTCCGATAACTAGTACGACTTGCCTCGTCACCCAGTTCAGGCTTGACGTTGATTTCTTGTATATTGGGAGTACCAGTTAGAACATCTGATATGAGAATACTGCGGGCAATAACAGGCTATACTATTGAGATAAGACAACTTTGCGAAATGGAAGATGTTTTCAAATTGGTGAGCGGTACGAGAAGAAGCTGGATAGATCATGTGAGTCGAATGGCTGATGATTGGATAGCCAAAATTGTCAAACATTTTTAACAAGCAAAGAAAGACCTCCAAGAGACCACCGAAGAGATGGTACAAAAACTGGACCTCAGCACACCAGGAATGAGGCCAAGTCGTAGCTGCAAACAGGTCCTAAAAAACAGAGGAAGAAGAAGAAAATTAACAAGCATGAAGGATACCCCCAAATACACGTGAATTCTACTAGTTAGTGTATTGGCATGTGATCATAGCTCTTTCACCAAGTGAGTATTATCAGTCTCCACAATCTGCCCCCAGAAGCAGAGCACAGAGCAAGTGTAGTAAGGGGTACGCCTTATCATCGCGCATGTCGAGAACCACACCGAAGAACTGAACCCACCAGCTTCCAGTTTGGGCTTCAGTTCGAAAACCTATAACCGTGTGACCGGTAGCAGCGAAGCACTATCCAACCTCTACTGGCTCTCCAGTGTCGGTACCCGAGTTGTTGTGATGCAACTCACACGCCGAAGGGGCTTCTCATACATCCATCCGAACGCAGTCCCATGAAACAAGATAGTCTCAAGTTTGATGCCTCTGTTGATCCTTGTACGTCACCGTCAATACGGCCTGTACGTCAAGACCCACGAACCCTTGTGAAAACTTTCAATTAATCCTGGCTTCAAGCACCAACGGTCTAGCCGTATCGTCGAGATCCAGAAACTCCAGAAACGTCTCGCAATCGATCCTGGTTCAGAACGAGCTTGGTCGAACCGTCAGGTCTCGCTAAACCCTGAAGCATTTCTCGAGATATCCTGAACATGAGTTGCTGCGAACAGATAGAAGGAAAACCCTCCTAGTCCAGCATGTCAGACTGTCAACCATTGCCCCCTCGAGTCCACACACCAATTGGGTGGCTAGGTCGTACGAATACTTCTCAAGGTCCTCCACCCTCCCGAGGTAACGCAGTATGCTACATAACGCAATCGGCCGTTGAGCAGAAAAATCCGGAGACTTACTGCAACAGGATAGAGTACGTTAGTTTGAGGGGAGAGGTCCTGTGCTGCGACAGACTCCCTTATCACTGAATTGATCAACGCGGCTCAGCCCTCCATTCCACCTTTAGGGTGAAATTATGGCCCCATTCGGTCGATCTTCCACCACACGGGTCCAGTGACTGGAGCGAATGGCATTGCTTTAGGCATCAAGACCATTTCACCGGGGTGAAACTTGGGACCTAGTCAAGACAAGCGCCCCCAGCTATAATAATATAGAGGGCGACCCCCAGATACATTCGAAACATCTATCGAACTGCTAATTGATCAACTGACCTATTTCCCGAAACGTGTGCTCATCCATGGGGAAAATTCCAATTATGCGATATGTTTTCAAACTGCCATACAAAGCGCGACGAAATTCGTATATGCCAGTACCGCATTAATTGTATCCATCATGATCATTCCATTCTTCAGAAGTTCTCCCTTTTATATTTGATTACAAATCCGAACGCGAACCTTGCATTATCCGGTTCTGATAACGGTACCGGGTCCGTGAGTCCTTTGTGCAACCGTAAATAGGACGGATTCATTTCGAATTCTGCCCTAGCCGCAGATTCCCGAATCGATTCACGCTCCTCAAACACAGACACTGACTGCTGAGCTTCGAATAATGAGATTTATGTGGAAAATCGTTCCGACGCAAATGAGATTCATAATTCCGATTTAACGTTTCTCTGCGTGCGAGGTTTGGCGCTATTCGACCGCAGATGTGGAATTGTGGACTATGTGCATAGTTGCAATAACGAAATATCGATGCTGTCTATTAAAGAGTTGATAGGAATTTTCATGACAAAAGATGTTAAACATTCGCTTGGCCCTCATTAGAACAACAGTTATCTCATATTTTGACCTGAGGCAATAACTAACCAAATCTACGTAGTGCAGAATTAGACTCTACACTTATATCGTTAGTATTATGATCGTGAATTCTACCGGTTAGGTTACTAGCATGACTCTTTCACTAGGTGACTACTCAGCAGTATCCACAATCTGCCCAGGAAGCAGAAAGTGTGATAAGGCGCCTTATCATCACGCATTAGCGAGAACATCTGCGAAAAGTTGAACCCACCAAGCTTCCAGTTTCGGCTTCAGTACGAGAACCTATACCGTGACTGGTAGCAGCGAAACACTATCCTGGCTCTGCAGTGTTGTTTTGTGACGCAACTCGTTCGCCGAAGAGGCTTCTTATCCACCTACCCGAACGCAGTCTCAAGATAGTCTCAAGATTTACTGCCTCAGTTGATCCTGGTACGAGCATCGTCAATCCAGCCTGTACATCAAGATCCATGATCCCTTGTGAAGTCTTTCAGTTGATCCTGGCTTCAAGCACCAACAGTCTAGCCATATTGTCGAGATCTACAAACCCCAAAAACGTTTCGCAATCGATCCTGGTTCAGGACGAGGCCGGTAGAACCGTCAAGTTCGGCTAAACCCTGAAGCATTTCTCGAAATATCCTGAACATGAGTTTCTGCGAATAGATAGTAGATGTCATACCCTTCTAGTCCAGTATGCGGACTTTCAACCACTACCTCCTCAAGTCCAACACCAATTGGACAAGGCCGGTCGAACCGTTAGATCCTGCTTAACCCTGAGTCATTTCATGAGAATATCTGCGAACAGATAAATGGAATACCTGCCTAGTCCAGCATGCGGACTTTCAACCACCGCCCCCTCGAGTCCAACACCAATCGGGTGGCCAGGTGATACAAATATCATCTGTGAGCATCCACCCTCCTCTAGTCTAGCATGCGAACTTTCAACCACTGTCCCCTCACGTCCAACACCAATTGGAAGGTTAGGTCGTACGAATACTTCCCGAGGGCCTCCAACCTCCCGAGGTAACGCAGTATGCACTCGGTCATTGGACAGAAAAATCCGGAGATTTACTGCAATAGGGTAAAGTACGTTATTAATTAGGGTGAAGCCTTGAAGCTATGGCAATAGAAAGTTTTCCAAATTGAGACAGCGCAACATACATCTATATAACACTTCTGAAATCAAACAAGTCTACTTGAAGACTATACACTGCAAATTGAAGTGGATAATTTGCGTACATATAATAATATATGAAGGGAAAGATAAATGCGATTTAGTATATGTAATGATGTATTAAGTTAGGTGTCTACATACGGTTAACCTGCCTGAAATAAACGAAATGAAGATTCTGACCCGGGGAATTCTGCAGGCCATTATCTCTACTTGTTCGTTCCAATATCTCTTTATGTCCTCGATTCCATTAATTCTCCTGACTGTGTCGTTCTTCTTCCTGTATTCTCTGCTATTGTTCGAAGTGTTCTCATTTCGTCCATTCTCAGCATGCTTTTCGTCTTGCTTGTGTCGTCCCTTGTTTCTTTGCCGTATGTGAGTATTGGCCTTACACATGTTTTATATATGCGTGCGTTATTCTCTATTTGCATATACTCATTATTCCAATCAATATCCTTTAGACATCCCGATTTAACAGACGCCTTGTTGACCTGTGACCTCAGTTCCTTCACTGGATCATTACCGCTCTCTATGTCTGCTCCCAGATACCTGATGGACATCACCTGCTCGGTTATCTTGTCTTTCATCACTGGCTTACTTTTTATTGGTTCTTCTGAGAATGTCATACATTTGGTCTTACTAGTGGTGATTTGCATATTCAAGGTCTCAGCCGCCTGAAGAAATGCCTGGAGTAGCCTCTGCAGCTTGGACTCTGTTTCGCGAGTATTGTGGCATTATCTGCATAACAAATTATGCTGATCATTCTATATGTTGTCCATAATAATACTGAAAAAGAAAGGACTTAGGCTGTCTGCTTGTCTTATCCATGTGGAGGTTGGAATAAACTCTGTTGTTTGGTGACCCGTTTAAATTCTTGTTTTGTTTCAAGAATTAAGATTACGAATTATGTTTATAATTGCCTTAGGGGCTTTTCTTTCCCTAAGTATTCTGAGGATATCTGATGGTTTTATCTTGTCGAATACTTTAGTCAGATATGTGAAGTATGAAAATGTAATTGTATTCGAAGAACTTCCTTTTTATTTGGCGAATTATAAATAAAGCGGCAGTTGTAGATCTATTTCTTCGAAAGCCTTGTTGTTCGTCCTTGTTCACTGTTACTTTCTCCGGATGATCTTTCATTATATTAGTAAAAATTTTCATGAAGAAGTACAAAAGTATTACCCTTCTTTTGAATATGGGGATACTAGTGCTCTTATGCCAGTCTTCTAGTATAGTTTCTGTAGTCAGTATTCTGTTGTAGAGTTGTGTTAACAGTTTTTTGAGTGCATCACATCCATATGTTGTTGACGTCATGAAATATTCATTATACCGTTGACCCCGTTCTCCACACACAGTCGCTCATCAGACTGATAGAAACGAAATGTGGACTCATCCATGAGCAAGCAGGACCTTTATCTGTGCGCGTAACAATTCTCATGTTCAAGATCCTAACTATATCTTACAGTCCGGGGCTCCCTACTCACCCTACTCAATCGCAGGTGCCTGGTGGATCTTCTTGACCTCAAGTTGAAACTGTGCGATCCATTCCGGATTGTTTGACCAGAAACTATCTTACTGGTAGCTTGCCGGAATGAGTTATTAATTCGGGATGGTGTGAAGAAGGGATTTCATCGTGCAGTCATCCGTATTAGCCGATCTTGTGCGATGGTTGTAGCTCTTGCCCTTCTACTCCAATGAGTATGTATAGCACTTCCACTAATACGATAGCGATTTAACGCTCCACTAACTATACCATGCAACTTCTGGTTGAGATAAACCTTAGTTTAACCAATACACTAATTGTCCAAGTTTTACAGATAAACGCATGTTTAACTCGTGACAATTAATCCACAACTGATACTACATAACACCAGATCGATTGCAATAGCACGTTATCACACATACGAACTGCAAAAAAAGAAAATCATACACCTAAAAGATGTGAGTTTTTTGTAATGAAACCATTCAGTGTCATGAGTACCATATTTTGTGCAAAAACTCAGTTTTCTCCAGAATATCCACTTCAGTTTTTCAGCAATATATTTACGCGCGTCTTTAGAGGCTGGCACTACTGAAAGACAAAAGTAGCCTAGCATTAGTAGCACCAACTGTGAGTCCTGGGACTTAATGAGCCATCTGCCGCGGAAAAATACCTAAAATAAATGAAGGTATGTTGAAGTTAAGAAGCCAACAAAGCAGTGAGTAAAAGCTAGTTACTAAATATTAATTTCAACAAGAAGACAGTGATGAACGAACTCCTGATACTCCCTCCAACGACTGAAGCATGAATTATTAATATACTTCCAGAAAAATGAAACCATCTAGATACTCTTACTTATTCCCTCCTAATTGATGCATCCTGATCCATAATTCATGAGGAGAGCTACTCGCGAAAGTGGAAAATCCGAAACAATAGAGCCATCAATTCAAATCTGCACTATTGATTGATTTGGGGGACGACGCGCGGTCGAAATAAGGAGTAACCCCCGGAATAAGGAGTAATTTATTCCCGAGTGGCGAGGCAGAAGAGGGTGTGCCTTCCGGTGCAACGAACCTTCGCATTTTAGCGCAGCTTACATTCCCAAGCTTTTCCTTCCTGTTTCCTGGAGAAATAAATTGCGGGGCCGTGATCTGGGATCTGGTTCTGACCAGCCAATGACGTCCGTTGCGTTAGACGCAATCATAAATACTGGGGGGCTATCGTGTCGGTTTAGCATGTGGAGAAGGTCATGAATATTTCTGTCAGATCTGAGTTTTTTTCAGTCCCTGTGCGTCCCCGGAAGGGATACAGGATGGACGGCCTGACAAAGTGATACACGGGGTGCGAAAAAATACTTCCGTATCATCAATGGGCCGATATGAGGGAAAATATATGTTTTCCTTAAGGAATAGGTTTCGTTTCGTGGGGGTACAATTGAGCAAATATTTCAAGATTTGTTGGTGATGAAGTTTGTGTAATTTAGGTTTGTCATTTTCTTATTATTTTTTATGTATGAAGATTTTAAAACTCGAATGAAAACATCTGCTTGTCGACAATTACAGCTTTTGTCTTCAAACCTACTGGATATAATTCCTTGAATATCATACAGATTATTGTACTAACTTCGCAACAAATTTTAATTTTATAAAAAAAATTTCTCAAACCCTTTTTGAAATTGAATTAAATAAATCTTAGAAAACACAGTTTCAGTTTGGTAGACATATAGAATTAACTCATTACACAGCACCAAAGGAATGAAATAATACAAAGATAGTAATAATTAAAAATATTAAATAAACATCATGACAGAATATCGAGTGTTTTTTTAGAATGGCAGAACTTTAAATTGAAATAAAACACATGTAAATTGAGATTGAAGCCAAATTTTTCTTTATTTGATAGATAATTTTAGGACATTTATGTTTTAGAAATAATTTCCGGCATATGTCCATCACAACTAGCTCTGAGGAACCGCATTCGACCAGACCAATTTTGGACTATTTTTTGGAGTAATTCAAGCCTTATTTCATGAATAACACGAGCAATGTTGGCTTCCAAAGCGTCTTTTGTTCTTGTTTTATCAGCATAAACCAATGACTTGTCATAACCCCAAAGAAAATAATCCAGTTGAGTTATTTCGCATGATCTTGGAGGCCAATTAATTGGATCATTTCTCGAAATAATGTTATCGCCAAACCTTCCTTTCAATAAATCAATTATTACGGTAGCAGCATAAGTGGAGCACCATCATGTTGGAACCAAAACACTTCTGGGTCGATACCATTCAAATTTTGAAACAAATAATCATTGATCATCGATCTGTAACGATCACTAAACATAATTTCACGGTAAAAAAGTGGATCAACTTCAAGCTGTAGGGCCCAATCAGCAAACAATTGACGCTTATTATGGTCAAGTGGCTTTAGTTCCGGAACCAGTTGGATCTTGTTTGGGTGTAGACCAAGATCTTTACGCGAAATTTTCCATGTAGAGGATGCACAGAGTCCAACTTCTTGTGAACGTCAACGAATAGACAAATCTGGATCACCATTAACAATATGACTTACAGCAGCGATATTTTCTTCTGTACGTACAGTTCTTTGTCTTGTTGTTGTTGCATCGAGTAGAGAAAATGGTGTCCGAAATCTATCGATAGTTCGACGAATAAGCTGCTTTGATGGGTGATTATGTAAACCATAAATTTCACGAAGTGCTCTATAAGTTTGGCGAATAGAACACTGATTTTGAAAATAAATTTCAAAAATTTGTAAACGTTGTTTCGGCGTGAGTCTTTCCATGATAATTTGTCAACGCTTACTAAACAGAAATGTCGAAACCACATGGCTTCTACCTTCTGTCAAATCACAGTTGTCCCTATCGATACCTTAAAAAACAATTTGTTAAAATGAAGCTGAATAGCATATTATGATATAATGGACGTATACAAATACGAAAATGAGAAAAAAAGTTGAAACACGTAAGGTTTTCTTGTTACATTTAAAGAACCACATTTAATGTTTCAATATCTGATGTGTATTAAAAAAATTATTTCAGATTTTTTCAACCGTATATATCGACTTTATTTAATTTTACACCTACTAAACGAACCTTACATTTAAGAAAAACACAAAGATTGAAAATATTGACTTAAAATACTAATTGAATTCCTAATATCTCAGTGGAATCTTTGATCCTGCTCGTCAAGCATTCAAATTTTCAGCAAAAAATGGCAGATGTGAATGCAGGAAATGAATTTTTAATGACGTTCGGCCACCAAGCGATCTGTAGGCATCTAATTGTTCATTAATTAACTGTTGGTAGTTTGCATCCATATTATTACCTAAAAATCCTCTTATTACACTAACAAATGAGTTGAATGCTCTAAGTTCCAGCCTGGTTAGCTCCTCTGTAAAATTAACCCTTATGTTAGTAACCAACTTTACCGACGTCTTTTAGCAACCGGGTACCCGGGTACCCGCAGATCTAAATATTAAAAATTTTGTTTATTTTGTTTAAAAAAAAATTCTAAACATTTTTTTATTCAACTATGAATAGTTAGTGACAATTAAACAAAAAATTCGTGATGTGTGAACAATGTTAAATTTAGCTCAGATGAACAAACCAACCGCAAACTTGACAATTGATGAACAGCTTTACCCATACCGTGGCCGTACTGGATTCACTCAATATATACCATCGAAACCAGCTAAGTATATGAAGATCTGGTGGATTTGTGATGCGGAAAACGCATATCCTTTGCAAGGGATAAACTGGTAAAACAGATGGCACTCGGGAAAAAATCAGGGTGAAAGAGTAGTGAAAGAATTGCCGGCTCCGTACCGAGGTAGTGGTAGAAACATCTGCATGGATAACTTCTTTACTACTCTAGCCGTTGCTAAACATTTGTTATCATGAAATATTACCATTGTTGGCACGTTAAAAAAAAATAAACCTTACATCCCTAGTGTTATGGGAGCATACAAATACACCGCGGTGGGTACCCGGGTACCCGGTTACTAACACGAGGGTTATCGTCGTCCTACAATTTTCTGATTTGTGGTCCAATAAAAAAGCCTTCCTTTAATTTGGCATCACTTAGCTTGGGAAAGACTTGTCTTAAATATTTGAATGCATCACCATCCTCATTCATGGCCTTCATAAAGTTTCTTATCAGCCCAAGTTTAATGTGATGAGGAAACAGAAGGACATTTTTGGGGTCTACAAGAGGTCTTAACTTGACATTTTGAGATCTCTGTTAAAATACACTTCTTTCTTGCCAAATTTTTGTTATATAATACTGATTGACTGCACGACTGCCCGAAAGATAAAGAAAACAGCAATACTTTGTAAATCTTCCCTGAAGTCCCTCTGAAATTCCTATTTCTGCCATTTTATCCAAAAGGTTTTTTTTATTCATTATTTATTAGCAATCAAAAATACAATATTTCTATAAGCTAATCTGCTATCTAACTTTAAAAGGTCTTCGTTGAGAGAACCCCTTCCACCCTACTTCAGGTCTACTGGCCATCTGCTTTTGAGTCTTCTACAGTTCAAACGTTGAATTAGTGGATGTAGTATGTTGTTTTCATGAGCCTCAAGTTCGATGTGGTGTTTTTCACTTTTTTCTTTAATGACATCCTTCACAAACGGTATTTTTTGGTCCTCATGTAGATTTAAATTTGTTACGTACCAAGGAGCATTGGTTATTATTCTCAAATGAATGATTTGATTGACTTCTTTGTATTATGGCTATATTCGATTTATTTTAATATCCCCAGAGCTCAATTCCATACACCAATATGAGTTTAGTAACTGTATAAAAGAATTTTGTTTTCTGGTGAGAGCTTGAATTTTCTACCTATAATACAGTTGAGTTCTTTCATTTTAGGTCAATTTGTTTCCTTTTTTTAACAATATGTTCCTTCCAAGTTAATTTATTGTCCAGATGCATACCCAAATATTTGGTGGACGGGGAACCTCGTATTCTGATATTATTCGTGTATATGGGGGGACACTGCTGTTTAGGAAGGGTGAAGTCTACCTGCATTGACTTTGTTTCATTGATCTTGATTCTCCACTTATGAAGTCACTTTTCTATCTGATGTATATGACACTGTAATTTGTTGGATGCCTCTTCATGGTCTTCATCGATTACAAGAATTGCTGTATCATCTGCAAAAGTTCCCATTGTAGTATTCACACTTATGATCCGAAAGAGTGAGCAAATTTTCATAACTATCTTTCATCGTCACTGAATGGGAAACTGGTAGAGAAGGTTTAAATTTTCATTGATCTTCTCGACCAATGTAGTCGACTTCAACTACTTACTGACTGAATAACAATTTGAAGAATATTCACTTCAAAGAGTACTCATAAACTAATGCAAATTTCATCAAAATTGTTCATAAGGTTAGTCATTTGATGAAACCCGTCAGGCATAAAGTTAACTTTATGCTAAAACGGTGGAAGGAACTTGTGAACACTCCAATAACTATACGGGAATAAACCTTCCACCCTTATGATATGTAAATATATTTCAATTACATCATGTGCCGAATACACTGTTAAGTACATACCTTCCCGTCAATTGTTTTCAGTGTGTATACCACGTCGTTCAACTCCACCCCAAACTATGGAACGTAGGATCAAAACGACCATACATTACTGAACAATCTGGCAGAATTATGAAAGCCATTAATGTTGATCGATTTACAATCAGCTTTCCTGTATCCAGCTAGATTGATTAAAAACAATTTATAGTAGGGGAAAGCTTTTGGAGAGACTTCGTTCAATTTTTTCAACTGACTTCATGTTAGGAACTTTAACGCGGTCGTTAAAGAAATTTCACCAATCAGTATTAATTAAAAAAAGTGTATTTTTCACTTTAAGATATTAAGAAAAGCTTGTTTTACGCGTCACAAGTTCAAAAATTTTCAGAGATTCCGTTAATTGAAAACTACAATCTACTTAAATTATCTTCTTCTTTGGGCGCAATCTTCCTACGAAGGTTTTCTCTTGATTGTACCTTCCTTATAAGTGATCGAAAATCTAGGCCAGTCCACTCCTTTATATTCCTCAGTCATATCATCTTTCATATCTAATTATGTGCCCAAGATATGCTGTTTTACGCCTTTTTATTATTTCTAGTAATTTCCGATCCACATTTATCCGCCATCTCCTTCCTATTAAAAAAAATTGGAGGTTGTTGCCACCCTTAGGTGGTTTTTTCGGAACAATTTCGTCATAGGAATTTTTTCTCTCTAATACAGAACTTGAAAATTATTTTTGGATTCTTCAAAACTCTTAGGTTCTTGAGTTCGGGCGGTTCAACTGTCTGTTCAACATTAACTTTTGACAGTAAGTTCAATATTACATTATTTCTTGAATAGTGAACCGATTTTGAGAATTTTGGAAGGGTTGTGCACAGAACATAAATAACTTTCGAACTAACTAACACTCCACATCTCTTCTCTATTCAAATAATGTTGGGGGTTGGTACAACCTTCATGGGGGTGTTTTTTTTCGAAACAAACTCGTGATGGAAATTCGTCAAAACAGAAGTTGACCTTTTTTTTGAAATCTTGGAAAATTCTTCTGTATACTACTTACTTTACAATGATACTCTGTTAGCGAAACGATCGTTGTATCATAAAAGTAATAAAATATGAGAAAATTAGAATAACCTTATTCAATAAGATTGCAGGTCAGTGTTTTTAAATTTTTTTATTTTAATTCCCAATGCCATGGATAGGCCGTTTATAGTACCTATATAATATTTCACGAAGCTTCCCATTTAATTTGGGAAATATTAAGTAAATTATGCATATCTCATCCGTTAATGCAACAATGAACCGACGAAGGTGAATAATAAGATACATTGCTCCTACGCTTCAAGTATTAATTGCCACGATCTGAAGGGTCGAACAAACTCACCCCTTTAATAAATTCCTGTTATCATCTCACTTTATTTCAATTTTCCGCATCACAAAACCTCCACCCTTAATTTAACCATAAATAAGCCTCTATTGAATTCTAGCGGGGTTCTTAACGTTATGAAAGCAGGAAAATTGTTTCTCCTCACGCATAAATTTCTGCTACCTGTGCTTCGAACTAGCTGTAAGAGAAGCCAAGTGCTGGAGAATAGGACGTAGTGCTCTGCTATCAGAGATATGAGTTTCAAATTTAATTTACGGTAGCTTGATTCCCTGTTCTGCTAAAGTGATTATTATTTCGGAAAGTTTTGCTGTACAAAGGGGCGTAAAATATTAAAGAATTGTATATTCTCTGTTGCGCTTCGCCAGCTGCGTCCGTGAAAACAACATCGAGAGTGCTTCAGGGTCTGAGATGTTACAGAACTTTGTTAGAAGTGAAATACAGTTCGAAATCGGCCATTCGAATACGGGATAACTTTTTGATGGCCTGTACAAGTCACTGAATATTAATAAATGGGAAACTTGGTCATTTAGCTCCTAAGTTTACTGGATGAACAACCAGAATCTCTTTCAGCTTGCCGTGGAAGTTCATGAGTCCAAGATTGGCTTCCAGGTATTATTTTCCAATCACCGTTATTAAATATGTTCTAAGTATGTTGGATATTCGTATATTTCTGCCTGGTATTAGATTTTTAATTAGTAAAGAGTGTGAGATATGCTAATAGAAAGTTCTACAAATCGAGACAGTGTACAGATGTATGACAATTCTAAACTAAAAAATGCCCTCTTCAGTGCACTGCAATTCCAACGACTACAAATCTGTAAAGTACCTATATTCACTACACACAGGAACACTTAGGTATTAACCATACACTAGCGCCATCTATTGCACGCAAATATACTTACAAGACATACCTTTGCGAGCTAGTTCGAGTAAATAAATTCATACCCGGTATAGCGAGTATAGGTACTCGACAGATTTTTAGTCGTAGGCATTGCAGTGCACTGAAGAGTACTAACAAGTTCGAAATATACCCATGTCTGTACCCATGCCACCAGGGATCAGCAAAACCTTATCGGACTTGTTTGAGTTTAAAATCGTTATACAGATTTGTCTTGATTTTTAGAACTTTATATCACCATAGCTCGCACTCCTTACTAATGATATTTGGTACAGATGAGCCGACTTAATTTATTTGAATTATGATTTTCGGTCTTAACTTGACGGAAATTCTTCTTGAAATTATGAATAAAAACAATATTTTATTTCCTCTAATATTTTATATCACTACAATCGTTTCGCGATACCATGACTTCTTCAGGTGAGTACTACTGGATACTGATGTTTGAGAATTTCTATATATAGTTCAGGTTCATAACAAAAAATAGAGGGGATGAAGAAAGTTTTACAATTCTTTGGGAATACCGAAAAAATAATTCAAAAAAAAATTCAATAGGGGGAGCTATTCAATTCTGTTTGGTTGTTTAATAATATATGTTTTTTATGATATCTATTAATTTCTGATGTTTCTAATAGATTTAATCTGAAACTTTTATTTTTTATGTGTAAAATTTCAAAATTACCATTAAAAATATGTCCTGTGTTCAATAGGTGTTCAGCATAAGTTGAATTTCTTTTTTTGTTACAATAACATTCCTCATGTTCCCTTAGTCTCGTCTTGAAAGGTCTTCTTGTTTGACCAACATATACAAAATGGCAAGTTCTTAGATATTTTATCCTTATTAATCTTCATTACTTTACCTAATGAAATATTAGTTTTGAAAGAAATTTTAAAATTGTGATTCAATTTTAGATATCTAGCTACCTTTTCTGTCTTTAATCCTAAGTATGTTAATGAAAGGTATTTACTTTCAGTAAAATTATTAATTTTGTGATATAATAATGACAGAGCCAATTTTAATCGTATTTTTGCGAAAAGATTTTCGATAATTAGAACATTGAAACCGTTGTACAACGCAATCTGTTTAATAATATATTCTTTGTCAAAATTCTCACGTGACATAGGTATGTTGGCTAATCTTTATAACATACTATTGTATGCTGCTAATTTTTGTGAAAATGGGTTATTTGAACTGAAATGAATTGTACTATCAGTATGGGTTTGTTTCCGGTATATTGAAAAATCATGTTTGTTATGAATTTTTGTGATGGTTAAGCCCAAAATACAATGATACTATTGCGTTTTTCCAGTTTATAAGTGAATTGTTTGGTCGGGCATAATTTGTTTATGAAATCTAGAAATTAAAAATATTGTCTATCAGTGCAACATAGAATATCATCTACATAACTATACCCATAAATGAAGTATTTGAAGTAGGGGCTTTTTATTATTCTGGTTTCTAAAGAATCCATAAAAAGTTTGGATAGTAACGGACTCAAAGGCTATCGTTATCCATGTAAATCTTTCCGTTGAACAATAGATATCATAAAAAACATATATTATTAAACAACCAATCAGAATTCCCCCTATTGAATCTTTTTTTAATTATTTTTTCAGAATTCCGAAAGAATTATAAAACTTTCTTCATCCCCTCAATTTTTTTATGAACCTGAAGTATATAAAGATATTCTCAAACATTGTAAAATCAGTATCCATTAGTACTCATCTGAAGAAGTCATGGTATGACGAAACAATTGTAGTGAAATAAAATATTAGCGGAAATAGAATATTGTTTTTATTCATAATTATTTGAAATAGATTTTTAATCTAATTTGTGACCTTTTATCTATAGTTATTAACCATAATTTTACTACAATTAATAAATCGTAGTATATGTTTTTGTCAATGATTTTAAACAACAAATGATATTATAGTCTCGATTGTTAGTGTTTTGGTGTGACTAGCTCATAAAACAAGGTGCTATACCAGATTTAAAAGTGTAAAACTTGCTATTTATAATTTTTTTCCTCTCCCTCAGTTTATAAATGACATGCTGAAAATCAGTCCTTCTATTGAAACGAACCAATTTTCGAGTAATTTTATTACAGTTATAGGGCGTTATCATGAAGCAAAATGACTTTGTGTTGCCTTTTTCCATATTCCGGTCATCATTGGCTTATGTTTCGTTTTATCTCGATCATTTGGTGTTGATAGCTATCAGTGTTAACTGTTTCACCAGGTTTCAACACCTTATAATGGGTAACAACCTTGTTTGACCTGTTGGCATAGACTTGTGCTTTCACATACCCTCAAAGAAAGTAATCCAGAGATATCAAATAACAAAACCTTGGCCGCTAATTTACAAATTTTCGTCGTGAGATGATTCTATCGTCAAATCATTTATTCAGCAAAGCGAGCGTATTATCAGCTGTATGGCATGTGAATTCTACCGGTTAGATTACTGGCATGTGGACATAGCTCATGCACCAGGTCTCCACAATTTGCCCAAGAAGCAGAAAGTGTGATAAGGGTTACGCCTTATCATCGCGCATAGCTTGAACCACTCCGAAGAGTTGAAACCACCAAGCTTCCAGTTTCGGCTTCAGTCCGAAAACCTACACCGTGAGTGGTAGCAGCGAAGCACTATCCAATTTCTACTGGCTCTGCATGGTCAGCACTCGAGTTGTTTGGGACGCAACTCACAGGCCGTAGGGTCTTCTTATCAACACACCCGAACGCCATGGGGGGGCGCTGTATGGCATGTAGCGCATATCTTTAACATTGATGTTAATAAGTTCTGTTCATAGAAATTCGAGTAACATGGTCCTATACCGGTCGCCATTCCCGGTAACGGTTGTTCCATCCTGAAAAATGCACTTTTTGTGAGTCGAAAGGCGTTCTTCCGGCAAGGCCTGCAAAAAATGTGCAGGTACGGATCGATTGTCAAAAGACCGATGTAACTAATGAAAGCATTTTCATTCTGGTATGATTTTCCGTTCATTTGCTATGAACGAATGAAAATGTGATATTTTTCGAAAATAACGAAACAATTGTTATATTCATAAGAAATATATGGCCATTAGAAAAATCTTATTTCAAATATCATAACATTTTCATTAACCTGAATATGGCTGTGACTGTTGGAACGCGTTTCGCACCTATTGGACAAACTTAATCCATATAAAGAATTGGTTTCACAAAATTTCGCCTTTCCTCAACAACACCCACTTTCTATGTAAATATAGTTATATTTCATTTACATTCGACTGCCACATATCCTTAATGTTTGAAATGATTAAAACCTCATACTTCCGACATAATTTAAAATTTAAATCCGGTCCAATTGTATCCACCTAATTTCCAGCCCATTCATCACAAAGAAACAGGTCCGATGCAAATGGAGTGTCAGCGGATGAAAATTTCACATATCTGCTCCACATTTGAATAGGGGAAACCGAACTTGGTCGGGAATTGGGTTCTTGTCTAAGGATATGCAACCCAAATTATCTGGAACCTGGAGAAAATATGCAAATCGGCAGTTTGGGAGGATGAACGCTAACGACTTAAGCCAACGTCAGTCAGTGTCAGATATCAGAATTGTAAATGACTTGTTTTACCCGTTGAAAATCGAGGGTAAACTCCCCTCTCACCACCTTATAATAAGGACAAGAAAAAGTTGAATGAAGACGTCGGATGATTACATCTGGAGTTTGTGAGGTATTCGTGAAGAAAAATGGTAATTAATGTATTTGCATTTTTGTGACCTGAAACACGAGGATATTCTGTTCTCTCGACGAATGTTTTAAGGTCGCGTTTCTGTTAAGTCCACAAGTTAATCTATCTTTCCCAGTTCTGGGCATTCCTCGAAGATTTTGAATGTTAGATGTTGGTGTTTTTCGGTTTCTTTCTTGTACCAGTTTTTTAATATCATGATCGCGTTTAAAGTGAGTTTCTAACTATGAATTACAAATTGTATTCAAGTGTTTATTGAAATATAATGAATCTGAAAGACTGTCACTATATATACAGTGTGGAAACCACTAATGGAATGTTTTTAATTTTGTCAATTAGTGTTAATAAATTTTTAATGGAATATTGTGGTTGAAATTTACATAAAGTTTTGATAATATTTATGAAGAATTAAGAAAGATTGTATGCTGGAGCTGTATAATATGAAACTACTGCTCTTATTATTATTATTCAAACCGGCAGACCTTTTCATACTATAATAAGGGAACACCGTCATTGCTACCTCGATAACAACACTACATATGAGGAACATTTAATAAAAGAGAAACATGAATTCGATAAAGGTTTCAAGATTTTACACACAGAAATAGGGGTTTAGAAGTAAACCGCTTTAGGAAGAATCTTTTGAATAACCAAACAGAGTTATCTAGTTCACCTTTATTGGATCTATTCAACTAAGGACCCAGTGGTTTTACCAAAGTAATAAAAACTTTTTATTGCACCTTTATCTCAAAATAGAACATATTTAAATAGAGTATGTTACCAAATTTCATACCAGTTGTTTATAAACATTTGAAGAAGTTAATATGCAAACGAAACGCGTCATGTAAGCAATTCACAATAATAAATAGAAATCAACATACACACATCGTCAAAAGTCTTGGCCCACCCTATCAACTCTTAACTTGTTGAATATATTAGGATTACAAATAAGTTTCCGCCGTTTTTTAACACAAATTAAATATTTATTATAGAAAAACGGTAATATAAATAAATTTATTTAAAATATTGCCCATCACTTGCAACCAATTTTTCCCATCTCTCAGGCAGCATTCGAATCCCACGTCTGGAGAACTCCTTGTCTTTTGAGGCTATCCACGAATCAACCCAAGTTTTGGTATCCTAATAAGTTGTGAACCGCTGCGCCGTCAGAGCATGTGCCATGGACCGGAACAGGTGATAATCGGACGGTGCAATGTCTGGTGAATACGGCGGGTGGGGTAACACTTCCCAATCAAGTGTTTCCAAGTACTTTTTCACGGGAGCCGCAAGATGTGGACGAGCATTGTCATGCAGAAGAATAATCTTTCCGTGTCTAGAATAGTATTGAGAGCGTTTTTCCTTCAGAGCTCGGCTCAATCTCATCAATTGTGTTCGATAGAGGGCTCCAGTAATTGTTTCACTCGGATTAAGCAACTCATAATACACTACACCTAGCTCATCCCACCAAATACACAGCATAAGTTTTTTTCCGTGAATATTCGGTTTTGCTGTTGATGTTGACGCGTGGCCAGGTAATCCCCATGATTTTCTTTTTTTTGGATTGTCATAATGTATCCACTTCTCATCACCAGTTACGATACGATGTAAAAAACCCTTTTTTTTATATCTAGCTAGCAGCATTTCCCTTAAGCATAATCGGCGTTCAATATCTCTCGGCTTTAATTCGTACGGAACCCAATTTCCTTGTTTATGAATCATTCCTAATGATTTTAAACGATGTGAGACTGCTTGCTGAGTGACTTCTAATGTTGGAGCACGTTCTTTTTGTGTTTGAGATGAATCTTCCTCCAATAATTCCTCCAATTCTGCATCCTCATAAATTTTTGGCCTTCCACTGCGATCTTTGTCTTCTAAGTCGAAATCACCGTTTTTAAACTTTTGAAACCACTCTCGACACGTTCTCTCACTCAAAGCACCCTCACCATATGCTTCTACGAGCAATTGATGCGCCTCAGCAGCAGATTTCTTTAAATTAAAGAAGTAAACTAATATTTCCCGCAAATGACGCTTACTTGGCTCAAATTTTGACAAAGATGAAATTTTGTAAAAAGATGAAATATTTCAGATACTGAATTGTTTCAGCCGTTACCATTTGGTGGTTGATCATAATTAAAACAAATTGTAGAAATTACTATGTTTTACTAGCAAAAAATATATATTACACATTTTCTTGTGACTCGAGTTTCGGGAAATGAACTATTCCATCATCAGACAACTGAAGACCCAACAGTGGTACAGTGGTATTTAAACAAAAGTGATAAATATTTTGAATATTTCAACAGATTCTAGGTAACACATAATATTGGTACGGAGGTTTACAATCGGAACGTGATAAAAAACCGGGTTAAAAAAGAGGAGCCTTCTAACAGTTATCGGAATGTCGGCAATCGACAAAGAAGTTTGTTAAAAAAATGGTACCCATTTAAATATCTGAAATAATTTTTGGGGTTACATAGCTCCGTACAGTCATTCATTATTTTTACATTATTGTTATTGTGAACTAATCTGAAAATTTCAACAGATTCTAGATCATCGAGTTTCTCCCCTTTTGATTCTACATGTAAAATTTTAAGATTTGAATATCAAAACAGATTTAATCTGTTAGCCTTCTACAATTTTAATTTCAAAAAATAAAGACATTAATTAGTTCTTAAAGTTTCTTAAAAAATTTTTTTTGAAATTAATATTGTAGAAGGCTAACAGATTAAATCTGTTTTGATATTCAAATTTTGTAATAATCCTTCTATCAAGTAAAAAACCGTTCCTTCTTATTTTATAAAATTTTAAGATTATCTATTGTGGGACGTTTTCTAGACAATGAGTGGCTAAAGTAAAATTTTGTTTATTTTTCCTGAAACTCATTTTGTGTTCGTTGAACCTCATCTTGAAGGAACGTCCTGTCATAAACTCCTGATTTGTGTATGTATATACAAATCAGGAGTTTATGAGTTATCTTGTTCTACGTGTAGTAATAAATATATAGGACAAACAGGACGTTCCTTCAAGACGAGGTTCAACGAACATAAAATGAGTTTCAGGGAAAAATAAACAAAATTCTACTTTTGCCACTCATTGTCTAGAAAACTGTCATTCCTTTCCTACAATAGATAATCTTAGAATTTTACATGTAGAATCAAAAGGGAAGAAACTCGATTATCTAGAATCTGTTGAAATTTTCAAATTAGTTCACAATAACAATAATGTAAAAATAATGAATGACTGTACGGAGCTATGTAACCCCAAAAATTATTTGAGATATTTAAATGGGTACCATCTGTTTAACAACCTTCTTTGTCGATTACCGACATTCCGATATCTGTAAAAAGGCCCCGCTTTTTCAACCCGGTTTTTTATCACGTTCCGATTGTGAACCTCTGTACCACTATTAAATGTTACCTAGAATCTGTTGAAATATTCAAAATATTTATCACTTTTGTTTAAATACCACTGTACCACTGTTAGGTCTTCGGTTGTCTGATGATGGGATAGTTCATTTCCCGAAACTCGTGTCATAAGAAAATGTGTAATATATATTTTTTGGTAGTAAAACAGTAATTTCTACAATTTGTTTTAATTACGAAATATCTCAATAAAAAATTGTCTTACATAGACCAATATAGGCAAATTGAAGCTGAATAACCACGAACAGTGAACAGTTAATTTTCACGAGCGCATCAATGCTTGAAATATTGCGGAAAATATTTATCTTTTGTTATTTCTCAACATAACCATGTATTACAAAAACCTTCTGCCCAAAAACTACAAAAGGGAAGGTTTTGGAAGAAGGTTCAGCTAATGTTTACTCACCCCTCTCTCCGTGATTTTGTCCCAAATCCACTCTTCTGAGAAAGTTCTAGTGGCATGTTAAACTTCTCCCTTTACGTGTTCGGAAAATTCCCAATTTATTTTTTCTCCTACTAGTTTAACCTTGCCTTCGAGTTTCGGAGAGGTTTCCTAAAATTCTCTGGGTTTGCTGATAATAATAAGAATGAAATAATAATGATCCAATTCCATTTGCTTCTATTCAATGCCCAAAGTTTAGCAATCGACATTCTGAAACGGTTATTACAGGAATTGCATACTGCGCCAGCTAGGTACATGCAGATGATTTATTAAATGAAACGACTTGGTTTAATAGGTAGTTACATTAAAAATTCCATTCCAGCTGCGTAATTTTGTTTATAATGTCACTAATCTCCGCTAAACGACACCTTTGTGTCCTATAATGCTGATATGTACCAACAAATATGACGTTAATATTAGGCTATTAATGTTTACTGCGCCAGCAGAACCTGACTTAGATGGAAATAATTTCAATTCGGTTTGCATAAACATTACTTTATATTCGATAAGTTCCGAATGTCTTTTCTGTAACAGTAAAATAATTTATTTCAATATCTTATTGTGGAATGAATAAATAGAGGGTTTTCCAGTAAGAGGTTTCATTCTGGAAAAATTTTACAGTCACAGTTCGCAAAACTAAAGTATCAGGTGTTTTTTAAGAGTGGTAGAACTTTAAATTGAAATAAAACATATTTAAATTAAGATTGAAGTCAATTTTTTTTTAGTTGAAAGATAATTTTATGACATTTATGTTTTAAAATAATTTCCGACATATTTCCACCACGACTAGCTCTGAGGAACCGCATTCGACCAGAACAATTTTTGATCACTTTTTCGAGTAATTCAGGCATTATTTCATCAATAACATGAGGCCAATTAATTGGACCATTTGTCGGAATAATGTTATCGCCAAATCTTTCTTTCAATAAATCAATTGTTACGGTAGCAGCATGAGATATAACACCATCTTGTTGGAACCAAAACACTCCTGGGTCGGTACCATTCAAATTTTGAAACAAATGATCATTGATCATCGATCTGTAACGAGTACCACTCACCATAACATTAGCTCCAGCATCGTTTTTAAAGAAATATGGACCGATGATGCCACTAGTGCATTTTTCAGTATGCAATAGAACCTGCAGAACTTCTTGAGGATTGTTTTCACTCCATATACGGCAATTTTGCTTGTTTACATAGCCGTTCAACCAGAAATGAGCTTCATTACTAAACACAATTTTACGATATAAAAGTGGATAAATTTCAAGCTGTTCTAGGCCCAATCAGCAAACAAACGACGCTTATTATGGTCAAGTGGCTTTAGTTCTTGAACCAGTTGGATCTTGTATGGATGTGGACCAAGATCTTTATGCAAAATTTTCCATTTGGTGGATGCATAGAGTCGACGAATATTCAAACCTGGATCATCATTAACACTATGACTTACAGCAGCGATATTTTCTTCTGTACATTTAGTTCTTTGTCTTGTTAGAAGTATTTGAATATTATTAAATTCAGAACTATGAATGAAGTTCGTTCTAATTTATTATTCTATTATTTCATCTGCAGCACCTACATTTTGAAGTGTCATCATTAGGCATTTTTTCTTCTTATTTATTTTATTGGCAGAGGTGTAATAAATTTCCAAACGTTTTAATAGGTCTAATATTTTGCTTTTTTTCCTTGCATGTGAAGTTTCGATTTGACTGAAGTCTATGAAATAGTTATCTTTTATATAATGTGCTGAAAACCAAAAGTTGGCTATGTTCATTGATGGAAGTGAATATTTTGAATTCAAGGAAGAAAAAATTATCAGTTTGCTCATGAAATATCCCTTTAATTTTGCCAGACTTACATATCTCGATCAAAAAATCAACTTACTTATGTGACAGTCGAATATCCATATTGTACTTCTTTCATGGCTTTATGTTAAACGTTTCTTACTACTTAAAAGATAAAAAAAAATGTAATTGCTGTCAATTTCTGATGAAATCCTTTTTCTATTACAGAAGAATGCAGGTATGGCAAAGGAGCATGGTCAGAGTGTGACCCGAAGACGAATATGCGTTCGAGATCACTGACATTGAAGAAGGGCAATCAAACTACCTGCGAGGTAACGAAGACCATCCAGAAGAAGTGCAAGAAAGGTAATTATGCCGTAAATGGCACAACTCTCAATGGTCCCTTGAAACGTGCCTAGCATGTGGTGCGTATCAGAAATAATAAGTAGGCGATTTGTACAGAGATGTATCTAGGAAATTAGACAAGAGAGCGAACGATGTCGAAGGGATATCATAGGGATAATCTTTATTCTATCTTATATTAAACTATATATATATACATATATATATATATATATATATATATATATATATATATATATATATATATATATATATATATATAAGAATGTAATCAATTCTTATTTCTATAATTGATGAAATAGACGATTTGATGTCATGATTCTGGAAGAGTTTATTTTCTTTATTTTAAAATATACCAGAATAACATACACAAAATGAAATAATAACATACAAAGAAATAAAGTAAATAGCTTACTAACCTGGAAGAAATCAAAAACAATGCTATTTCTTCGGGTTTCTCAATTCACATTTCTAACAGCTAACTAAATATGACATGTGACACTTTTAGGTTAAAATCTTAGACATAGAACATAGAAGTTACAAAGTTGTTTTCCCCAAAAATTACAGTTTTATTTTTACATATAATATATAATAACTAGAACTAGACGATTGGTCTAGAATATTGAACAAGAGAGCAGAAGGTACTGAAGATATATTATAAGGGGCTTATAAAGGGGTCATTCAGTATTCTTTCGAATGACATGTCAACCTTTGTGCCAGTTGCTCGTCCTCTGCCATAATATCATGGCTAAGAAGATAACAACGAAAGGTTGAAACATTCCAAACCTAAGTTTGCTCTACCTTGAAGCTCCTTGTGATTGAATATCAAAGTAAACATTGAATTTTAAATCTGAAGGTTTCTGTCGCTTAATAATTCAGGTTGTTAGTACGCTTTCTTGAATCTAACGAATCAACTCAATTTATAATGAGTATGGAAGAAGAAATTGAGAAAATTAAGCCTAATTTTCAAACTTCATTTATAGATTTGCGAATGGAAATGTTCGCGCAGCGATTCGAGGGTACGGTTTGGGTTTTCCCAACAGACCACAACCAAACAGAAAGACATTGTTATTTTTATTTTTGAATCAGAGAATTTTTGGTTGTCTCGGTCTTTACTTGACAGAAATTCATCTTCAATATAAGAAAAACAAATGTTAACTTCCGCTATTTTATTGTCTTACACGACAAATGTTTCGTCGTATCATGACTTTATCAGGTGAGTATTAAAACTGAGGTCTACAATGCAAAACATGACCTTCAGTACACATCTCTGGTACGAAAAATAGAGGGATGGAAAGTGATGGTTTACAATCAATGAAAAATATTAATTAGGGGGGATCTGTTTAAATCTATTTGATCATTCAATAAAATTTGTCTTTTATTATATCTATTGATCTTTAAAGTTTCTAACAGATTTAGTTTCTGACTTTTGTTTTCGATATGTAATATTTCATAGTTCCTATTAAAATGACCAGTCTCTAACAAATCGTTGGCATAAGTTCAATTTGGCTTATTATTAATATAACATTTTTCATGTTCTCGTATCCTTGTTTGGAATGTCCCACATATAAACATGGGCAATCACTACATGTTAACTTGTAAACTCCTGATTTTTTGTTTTTAGGAATGACGTCTTATTTTTATTAAGCTGCCTAAAGAATTAATGGTTCTAAAGGAGATGTTATAATTGAAATATCTATGTACATGACATAATTTGTTTATTTAATTGTTCATTTTTGGAATCTCTCAATAAATTATATCCAACAATTGAATTCACACATAAAGAAGAAGTAAATGATAGCATCAATTTCTTAGATTAAAAAATTACTGAAATGAATAATAAACACGACTTTTCCATATACAGGAAACCTACACACACAGATAGTACAATACATTCTACTTCAAACTATCCATTTTCACAAAAATTATCAGCTTATAATAGTATGCTTTATAGATTGGTTAACATACCTATGACAAGAAAATTTTGACAAAGAATATAAAACCATAAAACAAAAAGCTTTCAATAATGATTTTAATCCGTTAATTATAGATAATTTACTTGAAAAAATAAAGTACAAGAAAGCAATATCACTTGTATGTCCAAAAATTTGAAAATTCAAATGAAACAAAATTTATTTCATTAACTTACATAGGCCAAAAATCATTAACTTACGTAGGCTAGATATTTAAAGAAAAAATAAAATTATAACATATCTTTCAGAACCATTAATTCTTTGGGCAGCTCAATAAAAAATAATAAAGAGGTCATTCCTAAAAACAAAAAATCAGGAGTTTACAAGTCAACATGTAGTGATTGCCCATGTGTATATGTGGGACAGACAGGTCGTACATTCCAAACAAGAATACGAGATCATGAAAACTGCTATATCAATAATAAACCAAATTCAACTTATGCCAACCATTTTTTAGAGACTCTTCATAATTTTAATAGGAACTATGAAATATTACATATCAAAAATAAAAGTCAGAAACTAAATCTGTTAAAAACTTTAGAGATCAATAGATATAATAAATTCAATTTTATTGAATGATCAAATAAATTTAAACAGATCCCCCCCTACTTAACAATTTTCATTGATTGTAAACCAACTCTTTCCAGCCCTCTATTTTTTGTACCAGAGCTGTGTATTTAAGCTCATGTTTTGCATTGTATACCTCAGTTTTAATACTCACCTGAATAAGTCATGGTATGACGAAACAATTGTCGTGTTAATATTTGTTTTTCTCATCAATAATTTTTCATCGATGAAACCACTGGAGAAATATGACTGATTTTGTTCACTTCAGAATTGTGACATTCATCTCCTTACCACGCCCGCAATAAGAATTTTTTGGCACACGGAACTTCTTATCTTGTAGCAAATTTAATACCGTGTTCAGATATGTGGTCAAATTTAATGAGGCTACAAGGATAACTGAAGTATAATTGATCTTATGGAAAAACTTTAAATATTTCCTGAAATCAAGAAATGTAAAATTGAAGAATAACCATCAACATCTCTGCCATGTGTTATATGACATTTTTTGTTGCAAATAACTTATATGACCTCCCCTTGAAGTGAAGAAAACATTCGCCATTTCGTCATGGATCCGTCAACCTTAAAATAATTCCGAAGCTCCAAATACCCTTATTCGGACATCAAAAAATTATAGGAGAATAATATTTTACCTCCGACATTCTACGGTAAACGATTCTTGTGTCGAAAAAATCACTCATACCGAGATAAACCATAAAAACTGTTTAAAAAAACATTATTTCCAAGCGAGTTTCCTACACCATATGAATTATGAACTACCTCATAAAAACCATCAATGACAATAACTCGCACCCCTCCGTCCCGTTTACAATCTCTTTGAAATATTGATAGGGTTCCTCATTTTATTTTGGCTTCACATAAAGTTCGGAATCCTCCGAGAATCTGTCGGTAAATATTTCAGAACGAAATAGCAGTCAATAGTGTCCCTGCCTCTCCGAAACTTTCAGTTTCGGTATGAATCAATGAGTCGAGTCATGTACGGAGCTTTCATCAAATTTAGATGGTTCCCCATGAGGCATTTCGATCGAAGGGGAGAGCGAATGAGCTTCGAAGGTGAGATCCGAGACGATATAGCATTTCTGATTATATTTTTATCGGAAAAGAAAAGGTTTTCATTTATTCTATTGATGTAATTTCAGCAAAGACCAGGGAATTGATCATTTAAAAAGACCGCTCAAAGTGATTGTCAAAAATCTTCTTGTAGTTAAGTTAGACAACTGTTTTCTATTCTTACGCGGTGTTTGACCGTCATTTGTCATTTAGTTTTTTAACATTGCTCCATTTTGTCAGTTCGCCTCAAGTGTGTTGCGAATTTTACAATGGATATTGTTAACGCCGATATTGGCGTTAATACGCATTCCCTTGTAGCTGGTTAATAGTAGAATATTGTATTGAAGTTATCATCCAAGTCCATTGCTCTCTGAAATACTATAAATAACTATGATTTTTCTATGTATCGGGACCAGCGAAGCTAACCTACCTTAGTATTTTCATCTAATCAGTTTTCGTATTTGACCCGGCTGAAAGGCCACGTATTTTACATTGTAGGTTTCGTTCATATACTAACTGACAAAGAAACTGCAGCACCCAGAAGGAGCTGTTTAAATTTTAATGTTTTTTTTGGTAAAACATAGATAGTATAGCAAGGAGTAAATGATTGAAATTTGAAGAAAAGAAACGAAGGGTTCATAATTTTTTTAATAAATTTGTGAATAACGTGTTTGTCCACCGCGATTATCTATACACTCCCCAAGACGTCTTGGCATTGATGTAATAAGATGGTCTATTTTTTCTTGGGGGATACTATTCCAAGCTACCTGTAGTTCATGTCTCAGAGCCGCCAAAGTCCGTGGGGACTGGGGTAAATTTCCAAGCCTTTTTTCCATGGTGTCCCAAACATGCTCCATGGGCGAAAGATCGGGGAATATGGGCGGCCATGGCAAAAGAATCACATAGGTCGCTTCAAAAAGTTCAAACTAATTCTGGCAACATGAGGTCGAGCTGAAATATTGGTTTCTCGGGCCGGTTAAGGTAAGGGAGAACATATGGCTCCACTATTTCTTGAAGATAACGCAGCGCTGTCATGTTACCTCGAATAAAGACTAAATGTGACCTACTTGCATGTACAATAGCACCCCATTCCATAACGCCTACTGTTCGGTGGACATGACGCTCAATATCAAACTGAGGTTTACGTCTTTCTCCCCGACGTCGTCTAACCCTTCTTCGGCCATCATGTACACCAAAGGAGAATCAAGATTCATCAGAAAAGACGACCTGATGCCATTCCACATTCCAATGTTGACGTTCTCTGCACCACTGTAATCGTTGCCGGCGATGCTCAACCGTCAGAGGTAACACAAAATTGGATCGATAATGCTGCAGTCCAAAAGACCTTATCCGGCGGTAAACCGTTCGGACAGAATGGGCTTGTTCACCTAACCACTCATCAGCCAAAGATCGAGTTGTTGCAAATTGGTCTCTAATAGCCATAAGTCTTAGACGTCAATCTTGAACTTCATTTGTGCCCGTTCGACGTCCGGTACCTACTCCTCTTCGATTTTGGGCATTATCAAACCACGCTTGACAACATTTCATAACAGTAGTTGGATTTCTGTTCGTACGGTTAGCGGTTTCTCGAAATGACAACCCCGCCTCCCGTAGACCAATGATTCGACCTCTTTCAAATTCACTTACCTGGCGATAAATTCCGGGTACACATGCTCTAGGCATTTAAACAACAATTAAACATCGACTTTGGATCTCCTCGAACAGCTGGTTTGTTGTAAAATTTAAAAAATTTGCAAAAAACGACTACATATTTAAGTAACAAAAAATGTTTACATGAAAAGATCTTCACGTTTTTTTTTCTACAAATTTTAATCATTTACTCTTTGCTATACTATCCATGTTTTACCAAAAAAATTTTAAATTTAAACAACTCCATCTGGGTGGTTTCTTTGTAAGTTAGTATGTTATAGTCCGTCTAAAAAGTATCCGGAAAATACAAAACTCAATTGTAACTATTTAGTATATACTTTTAATCCGTGATTTAGCAAATTATAATCAAATATTCATCTTATTTACTTATACAATCTCCATTTAAGTGTAAACACCTCCATAATTTTCGGTGATGGTAGTCCAGGACTGTAAAACTACTGAATTAAATCATCTTTATTTCGTGGCGCTGCTCGTTCAGCCTCAATATTCATTAGTCCCCATATGTTTTAAATGGGACTAAGATCTGGTGAATCTGCTGGCCAGGAAATGGTTGTCACTTGGTGTTCTTGCATCCAAGCTTGAGTAACAGGTTATTTTGATAGGATTTTTAAGTGATATCCACCAAGTTGGAAATAACTTTCATCAGATATAAAAGACATTATTAAAATTATCTTCTTAAAAACTTTGACAAAATTATATCCTTCGCTCGTTTCGTAAAAGTGTCATTATGGGAATTTTTTGGTTTGCTTGATAAGTAGCTTTGTTTTTTCAGTGACATACGGACTAACATGGATTAACAGCATATGTTGATTCAAACTGAATAAAGATATATCGATGTAAACATTCAACGCACTTATGAGTTTTTGCATTTTAGTTAATTTGTCGAAAGATGCCGCATTATTATTTAATTACAGAGGTAATACGATCCTATACGTGTGTCAACCTGAATGAATCTACATGAATGCACGTAACTTTACAATACAATTTTTAGTCAACAAACAAAATGTAATTAAAGGGAAGATATAAGATATACTTCAACTTTTACAAATAAGATGGATTTAATCTCCTACAGATAAGATATATTTATAGTCTTCTAAAATAGATTAAAATGTCGGTACATGATAGAAGTATTTAAATAACATTAAATTCAGAACTATGAATAGAAACTTCTACGATATGTATTGAAAATTATATATTCAAATATGAAATGATATCACAATGAATGTTAGAAGTAGAAATAAGTGCGTATTAATTTATTGTTCTATTATTTCATCTGCAACACCTTCATTTTGAAGTGTCATCATTAGGCTGATAAACCAGAAACAATAGAAGCTTTGGAAGCCAACATAATTCGTGTTATTGATGAAATAATGTGGTCCAAAATTGGTCTGGTCGAATGCGGTTCCTCAGAGCTAGTCGTGGTGGAATTTGGCTTCAATCTCTTACATTTTGAATAACTGTACACAGTGGTATCAATGTAAGAATCCACCTATCCGAAGATACTGCTGCGATAAGAAAACAATTGTTGTGTTATAATAACAATAAAAATGTGTGAAAATCAGAATAACGTTGGATATAGTAGTCCGTTACTTTATGATAGATCATTTAAATTGAAATGAAATGAGAAATGTTTTCTATCACTTTTTATTTACTAACTATACAGTAACTCGAGTTTCGTATTGTTTACTACATTTTCAAACAGAAGAAACAAATTATATCTCAACTATTATATATATATTTGTTGAAGGCTTCAACACAACTTCCAAAAGTGGGGTGTGTCACAGGTCCCCACTTTTCGAAGTTTTGCCGAGTCGTATGTTAGCAATTACTCGTTCAATATTGATCTCTAAATCCTCTAAATTTGCTGGATGATTGATGTAAACCGATGACTTCATGTAAACCCATAGAAAGAAGTCCAACGGAGTTAAACCGCAGGAACGAGGCGGATAATTTATCGGTCCATTCCTTGAAATAATCGAATCACCGAATGTTGTTCTCAATAAAGTCATCAAGTGGCACCGTCCTGTTCTGCAAATTAAGACAAACCAATCCAGGCCATAAAGAATGAGTCAATATTGAACGATAACGATTTCCATTGACAGTTACCGCCTCATGAGCTTCGTTGAAAAAAACATAAGGTCCAGTGACTCCTCCAGCATAAAATCCGCATCAAACTGTAAGTTTTTCATAATGTAAGGCAGTTCTTGATATTCTTCAGGTTTATCACCACTTCAGATACGGCAATTCTGCTTGTTAACATAACAGTTTAACCATAAATGAGCCTCATCTCTGAGAATGATTTTCTTATGAAAATCTGCATCATTTCCGATTTTTTCTAAGTACCAATTACTGAATACACAACGCTTTAAATGATCTATTGGTTTGAGTTCTTGGGTTGAAGCAATTTTGCATGGATGTAAACCAAGGTCTTTTCGTAAAATTCTCCACAAAAACGTCTGGGAGATGCCTAGTTCTTGTGAACGTCGAGAAATCGATAAATTTTGGTCTTCGCGAACACTTTCACACATACGGCAGCAATATTCTCTTCACTTCTTGCATTTCTTTATCTCACTGGCACTGTAACATCATGAAGTGTAAAATTTCTTTTAAACTTCTTCACTAAACGTTTAACTGTTCTTTTATGCGAATGATTATAACGACCAAAAATTGGAGTTCAAGCACGTAAAGTTAGAGTAACAGATCGCGATTTTTCATAATAAATTTAGATTATTTGTAAACGTTGTTGGAGTGTCTACCTTTCCATGATTAAATGGTAGACATTGACAAATACAACTGTCAATGTCACAAATAAACAGTGGCTTCCATGCGTGAGAAATGTCAGTTTAAACATGGGGCGTTTCCACTAAAGATGAAGCAACTTTTTGGAGGTCATAAATTTCGATTGAAGATCTATTGCTTTGCAAAACACTCCAAAATCTGCACGAAGGTCTATAACGTTAAGCTTTTTTTGCATGCCTATAGGATATACGAACGATTACCGAGTATTCACTATTTGGTTAACCTCAAACTCTGATACTTTTAGAATGAATGTTTCCGGTATATCGCTGTCCAGGATCGAAACTTGTGGAACAGAATTTCAGCTTGAAACACGACGAATACAAACATTCGTTTTTATTGGATCGGCCGAAATATCGTCGGGTTGCGACTAGGACAATCGTCCCACAATAAAATTCTTAACCCATTTCCCGCGTGCAGAATCCTATTGTTCCGGAGGATCGAGTGTCACATGCTTCCATTATTTCGAATTTACTGCCCTCATATAAGTGACATTACTTTGAGTTGCTACCTGGAGCTGTCAATGAAAGACTCGTGAAAATTTCATGGGATCGGATTTGACCAGATGTTGTTTCATTAGAGCAGAATTTATGAAGCAATACCATAAAGAACGTTTCACGAGAACGGGTTATGTGCACAACACGGTGCAGCACTCATTCCTAGGGCGTAAAATCCGAAGGCAGTTTTGGAATCTAACGAGGTTATAAATTTTCCTCGAGTGGAAGACACGTAAAAAACAATATAAAATGCATCAAAGGTTATAGGGAAATTGCTAGAATCGTAACGACCACAAAGTCGGATGGATCCATCGGCAATATCGATGTAACGACTCATTTTTATTTTGTGGCTTTTTGGGGGTATTGTTAGGAGGTACTTACATCCTTATTAAATTAAAGGCGATGGCGTTTTGTCTTGGTTTCCATTCAGAATGCTCCCATCAGTATAACATGGTGAAAGAAAAGGTATAATGTATAAGTTCGTACGATTTTAATAACAGATGTCGCTACTAGTTTATTATTCCATTGTTTTCTGGCAACACCTTCAATTTGAAGTGTCATTATTAAGCTTTCTTTTCAGTATCTGTAATTTCACTTAAGTGTAAACAACATAGTTTCTGTGTACCATAAAAATGTCAAGTTTTGTACTGAATAATTTGTTTTTCCGGGGAGTTTTTCTTCATTACTTCAATATGAAGAAAACTGGCCGAAATACATCGTACTTTAGAGGATGTTTATGTGACTATAGTCTAGCTGAGCGTGTCAGAAGAGATTTGCTCGATTTAAAAGTGGTAATTTTGATTTGGAAGACGAAGAACGACCTGGAGCGCAACCAAAGTTTAAGGATGAAGAATTAGAGGCAAAGCTCTATGAAGGTCCTTTACAAACGCAAGAGGAACTCGCAAAAACACTTGAAGTTACTGAACCAGTCATTTACCATCGTTTTTTCAAGTGTGAAAAACTGCTCCAACGGCAAAAGGAGTGAATTTTTAAATCGAATTGTAACTGGAGATGACAAGTGGGTCTACTACGATAACCCAAAACGTCGGGCAATGTATCGTGTGTTTTTTTAGAGTGATAGAACTTTCGATGGGGATAACTGTGATTTGACAGAAAGTAGAAGCCATTTTGTTCTGACATTTCTGTTCGGTAAGCATTGACAAATTATCATGGAAAGACTCACGCCGCAACAACGTTTACAATTTGTTGAATTTACTTTCAAAATCAGTGTTCTATTCGCCAAACTTAAGAGCACTTTGTGAAACTTATGGTTTACATAATGATAATCGTCTATCAGAGCAGCTTATTCGTCGAACTATCGATAGATTTCGGACAACATTTTCATTTTCTCTACTCTATGCAACAACAACAACACGACAAAGAACTGTACGTACAGAAGAAAATATCGCTGCTGTAAGTCATAGTGTTAATGATGATCCAGATTTGTCTATTTGTCGACGTTCACAACAAGTTGGACTCTGTGTATCCACCACATGGAAAATTTAGCATAAAGATCTGTACCCATAGAAGATCCAACTGGTTCGAGAACAAAAGCCACTTGAACATAATAAGCGTCGTTTGTTTGCTGATTGGGCCCTAGAACAGCTTGAAGTTGATCCACATTTTTATGGTAAAATTGCGTTTAGTGATGAAGCTCGTTTCTGGTTGAACGGCTATGCAAACAAGCAAAATTGCCATATATGGAGTGAAAACAATCCTCAAGGTCTGCATTCTGAAAATGCACTGTATGCTGTGCTTTACACGCTGGAAGCATCATCGGTCCATATTTCTTTAAAAACGATGCTGGAGCTAATGTTACAGTAAATGGTGCTCGTTACAGATCGATGATCAATGATTATTTGTTTCAAAATTTGAATGATATCGACCCAGAAGTGTTTTGGTTTCAACAAGATGGTACTACACCTCATGCTGCTACCGTAATAATTCATTTATTGAAAGAAAGATTTGGCGATAACATTATTTCGAGAAATGATCCAATTAATTGGCCTCAAAGATCATGCGACATAACTCCACTAGATTATTTTCTTTGGTTTATGCTGATAAACCAGAAACAATAGACGATTTGAAAGCCAACATAACTCGTGTTATTGATGAAATAAGGCCTGAATTACTCGAAAAAGTGGTCGAAAATTGGTCTGGTTGAATGCGGTTCCTCAGAGCTAGTCGTGGTGGATATATGCCAGAAATTATTTCTAAAACATAAATGTCATAAAATTATCTTTCAAATAAAAAAAATTGGCTTCAATCTTAATTTAAATGTGTTTTATTTCAATTTAAAGTCTGATAACACCTGATAGGTTACTGGCATATGAGAGTGGTTCTTTTACCGCTCAGTCTCCACGATCAACCCAAAAGCAAGTTGTGTGATAAGGGTACGCCCTATCATCCCTCAAAGCGAGAACCACTCTGAAGTTTTGAACCCACCCCGTTTCCAGTTTCAACAGTAGAAGTCTACCGAACCCAATTGATCCGTTTAAGCAAAGGGTTGCGAAAAATACGGCCGTAATACGCCGACAGACACGACAAAGTTATTTTGCAGTACTTAGAAACTCTCAAATGGGAAGTCCTGCCCCACCTCTTTCCGATTACCATCTCTTCCGATGGTAACATGGCCTGGCTGACTAGAACTTCTTCTTGACGGACAATACTTTCAATTATGAATGTATAATCGATTTTTTACAATAAAGCTTCAAATTTCAAAGAAAAACCGCACGAACTAATTTATAATCCTAAAAGATGTATATTTTAACTCTGGAATTCTATACCCAGTGCTCGAGTGTTATGAGGTTAAATACACCCTCTCATGGAAGATGGCCTTTAGCCTTCACTGTACAACAACTAAACACCAAATGATCGTTTTACAATTTCTCATTTTTCACTTAATTTCAAGCATCGCCTTCTTTCCGTATTATTTATTATTCTTTATCAAAACAATTTGGAGGCCAGGTATATATATAATGAACGTAAATTGTAAATAATATTTATAAACACTGCTGAACTCTGAAAGTCAAAGTGTTATAATATCCGTGTATTTATAATTTACCTTAATCTTGAGTTCGTGTGTATTCTTTCTATTTCTTCATTAATCAAATACATATACAGTTATAAGAAAAATTCAGTCTTTTCCTTGCTTTCTTAACTGCTTCCTCAATATGCATCGTTAGCTATTTATTTAATTTTTAATGGTTCAAACTACTACTGCAATAATGCAAGAAATCGAAAAGTTGAAGGAATATAAATGTGAAATCAATTTCTATACTGAGTTCCAAATGGGAGGCGAAAAAAGACATGTGACAGGCAAAGATCTGCTACACTATATGCAGAAAAGAGACAAGTGAATATTTTCTTGTAGAAGATCTTGAAAAATTAAGATATTCGAAACTGCATTTAGGCACACTTCATTTTGAAGATAGCGAGAAGCAATAAGCTTCAAACAATATTGAAATTTTGTCCCCCTATACATCAGAAGTACTGCATTTTTGTCTCTGAACCATTGGCATTTTCTTCTTATTTAAATGAGTACTATCATTCCCTGAGATATCTGCTGGGTGATATGTACATCTAAGGTAGCACAAAATGGCGAATGCGTCGGTTCAAGTATTCCATGTTTCCAACAAGGGTAAGGTATAATTACTATTTTCAATACTAAATGACGCCCATGACTTCTTTCAAATTATAAACAGATCTCAACAGAAGATCATCCGTAACAAATAGACCCGCAAAAACTTCTTTCTTCATTCTTTTGTATTTTGTTTCTCAAATATATTCAAACATTCCGATTATAGCATACTGTTTCATTACATGTAAAGATCAATGCTTTTTCAATTAAATGAAATAATAAAGATTATTTTCACAATTTAAATTGTGGAAAAAAATTTTATTATTTTATTTGGTTGAAATGAATTTCTATCAATTAAAGTCCATTTCCGGCAAACATATTCGATGTACAGATGTGAATTTGTATGTAGAGGAAAAATTTCTAATGATTAAAGTTATGTCCAGTGATTCATTCAGAACAAAGATTTATCATCAGACAATGTGCGATACATCTTGATTTTTTCAACCCTTACTCAGATTGTATCATATTATGAGTAGACTGAGAGATAAATGGATTAGCTTAGGGGATAGCAAATTGAAAATATCTCGTGCCCAACTCTGCAACCCCTTGCTTGCTTATCCGCCACGACATTGATTCATTTCGAAGATAATTCAATTTTCTTGAGTGTTTTCATTGGAAAATTGCAGTCGCTGACAATAATCGAGTTTGACGCATTGGATTTTGGAGACAAGTGGGGTTTTAGGTGCAATTTGAGGGTTAATATGATATTAATCGATAATTCTTCGTCTGGACGCTTTTACACGCTCGTATTAGGGTGCTATCATTTCGTACAAATTTCTGTGAGTTACGCAGTTTGACTAAAATTGATTTGAAATAATGACATGGATCTATGAATGAAAAATTTGTGTTCAAATTTGATTCTTTTTCTCCAGCTATTTGATAACTTTCGAAAGAAATCATTTAGAGAAAGTTAGGTGAAAAAAATGTATGTTAAAAAATACATAAGAGACAGTATTTTAATTTCCATAAAATTGTTCGCAATACAACAATTGTTTCACTACGATGTGGCTTCTTCAGGTATCCACTGGCTGACGATGTCCAGTGTAATAGAGATTAAGTACAGTTAAGTACGTGACAAAATAATGAAAAAACAAGTCGTAAAACTTAAGGTGTTTATTGGAGTTTGCCGCTAAAAAATGCCATTAGGGAAAGATTTTCAGTAATGGAGATTCATCAACAACTGTTTGTTCATTCCAAAGAATTTTACGAGCATTGTACGCTGTTGATTTCAAGAAATTTTAGAAGTGTTAATCTAGAACTTTTGCTTTCGACCTGGATAATTTCATAGTTTTTGTTGAAATTATGCCTGAACTCCTTAAGATGATTTGCATATGTCTTTAGTGTTCTTGGATTGTTTTCTTGAATGATCTACCTGTCTGGCCAATATATACTAAAGGGCAATCGTTGCAAGTCAACTTGTTGAATCCAGATTTAATTTTTTTTATTTGTTCGATCCTTATTGCTTTTTATGTAAATACTAAGGTTATTAATGGTTTTGAAAACGTTGTAATTGATACTATTTTTGGAATATTTAGCAATATTTTCAGATAATCCATCAACATAAAATAACCAAAGTATTTCTTGTGAATTGTCCTCTTTTATGATTGGGTACACGAGTGTTAATGCCATGTTTTTTTGTTTATTGGATACCATTTTGTCTATAAGAAAGGTGTTGTAACCGTTGTTTGAGGCTATCTGTTTAATAATATTTAATTCTTTCAAAAAGTTATCTGAATTCAAAGGGACATCCAATAGTCTATGAATGAAACTATTATATGCCGACATCTTTTGGTTGGTGAGGTGATTTGAAAGTTTTATGTATTTGTGGGTTTGTGAAAACACTAAAATCATGTAAATTATTTAGTCTTGTTATTGTGAGGTCAAGAAAATTAATACTGTGGTTCTTTTCTTCTTCAATTGTGAATTTGATTTTTGGATGGAGTTTATTAATAAAATTCGTGAAGATACGTAGTTGTCAGTCGGTGCCTTTCAAACAACAAAAAATATCATCTACATAATCAATAAAGGAAGTATTTGCTTATCGGATTTAGGTGTATTTTTTATTCTAAATCATCCGTGAAAATTTCAGCTAAAATTTAACTGAGTGGATTTCCCATTATTAAACCTTTGTTAGAGATATAGATTCTCCGTTAAAAAATAATCCAAGAACAGTAAAGAAGTTACGTATCGGATTCCGTACATTCGACATATGCTAATCATCTTAACGAATTCAGGCATAATTTCAACAATAACTATGAAATTATCCAGGTCGAAAGCAAAAGTTCTAGATTAACACTTTTAGAATTTTTTTAAATCAACCCGTACAATGAAGGCAATAAGAATTTTTGGTACTCGGAACTTCTTATCTTGTAGCAAATTTAATGCCGTTTTCAGATATGTAGTCAAATTTAATGAGGCTACAAGGATAGCTGAACTATAATTGATTTTATGGAAAAACTTTAAATATTTCGTGAAATCAAGTAATGTTAAATTGAAGAATAACCATCAACATTTCTACCATGTGTTATATGACAATTTTTGTTGCAAATAACTTGTGCTATCTCCACTTGAAGTTTGACCCTTTTAAAAGTATACAGCCTGTATAAAAGTTGAGATACAATTTATTTTATTCAGTTTGAAAATGTAGTAAATAGTATGAAGCTACTGTATATTCAGTAAATCAAAAGTGATTAAAAACTAAGTATTTTCTTATTTCATTCCATTTAAAAATGAACTATCATCTAAAACTCCTCAATATCTAATTGGAATGAAATGAGAAAAAATTTCCGTCAACATTTATTTAATTTTACAACAATTATTTCTCAGGTCATTATGGGAGACTAATTACAGATATTGAGGATGGGGTAGACTTTGTGATAGTCAATTTTAATTGGAATGAAATGAGAAATTACTTTGTTCTCTATCACTTTATTTACTGATTATAAAGTGACTCGAGTTTTGTAGTAATACTACATTTTCAAACTAAAAGTAAATAAAGTGATAGAAAACAAAGTAATTTCTCATCTGTAATTAGTTTACCATAATGACCTGAGAAATAATTGTTGTAAAACTCAATAAGTGTTGAAGAAAATGATTTGAGGAACCACCATCAAACAAAAACCAAGACAATCAATTATCTTAGTTTATTATTACTCGTATGTTTCACGATCATTAGTTTATGACTTATACAGAGTTGGTCAACCCCTAAAGTAAAATTTGTTGCTGACTTCATTATATCATATATTTGCTCCAAAATTCACAGGAACAGTATTTCTCATGAATATTCCGATTATATCCCCAATAAATCACTCCTTAGATCCTTCGAATGCTTCCAGACAGCTACAGGTCTGCTACCTTTCGAACAACCTCGAGCTGGAAACCCTTTTCAGTAGAACACAACTTTTATTATGCTATAGGTCAGTTTATATTGGTAATACAGATTTACAATGACTCTTACAACGTGTGTGCCTCAGAGTTCCGTAAAATGTTCTCAAACTTTGCCGATCTGTTTTAAAATTTATGTTGCTTTTAGTCAACCTTTTGTTTCGTAGGTTTTAAGCTTCCAGAAGTTCGGGAACTGGAAAGTTGGAACGTGAAGTCTGCGCGAGTGTTTGTAATGGAATTCTTTATATTTTAAACATATGAATGATTTATGATAATGTGTGCGCTGGAAAAGACTTGAGAATGGATTTTGTTTCGTGCCTCAATTAGTTTTTTTTTTGTTTCAGTGAACGGGAATTACTACGACAATAGTTTTCTCCAAATGATATTTTTCAATGGCATTTGAGTACCTTAAAAGATGTTTTTTCACTTCAATTAGTAGCCTTTTTCTGCCTAGTTGAAGTGAACAATATGGGGGGTTTCCCAATAAGAATTTTCATTTTGATGTTGAAAAAACGAGTATATTTTAAGAGAAATCAATGGATGTTTAATTCATTGTAGCATCACAGCAGCAATATTCTTAGTTGTTGTTAAGCGACGACGCACACGATTTCGATTGTTTACATCACTAACTTATCCCAATAGCTTTCACCAGTCCTATGAGGTAGATGGGGCAGTGCCTCACCAAATAAATTCTGGACATTACACGTATTAATCGAATTAATCGAACATTTCATCCTCAATTTCACATCATACTGGGTCTTTCTTCCCTAATATCCATGCTCACTCTCACGATTGTTGTATATTCATCGCCCTTCCTCTTTAAGGAGTAAACGGTTCGAGGCAAGCCTCACGCGTTTCCTTGTCTAGCGCGTTATCTACATAGACACGACAAGTAATCAATAGTAATCCTGCGGCTTTGAAGGCGGCTTCTAAAGATAGATTTGAGGCATGCCTTGTCGATGGGCGAACTACAATTTTCTCTGCACTATTCCGATTAATGGAGAAGCGGGAAATCTAGAAAGTTTGTTGTGATTTGGGGGTAGCGTTTGCTGTGTCTCGACTGTCTCGTGTAAATTAGACTCCGTGTTCGTGTGAACTTTTTTCGTAAAAACTTTTCATTTTGTAAATCAACTCAATTTCTATCAGAAGGCGGAATGGATTTAACGGGACCGAGCGTATATCGTTCCATTTTCAGTAATGGCGTAGTTTTTTACTTTTGTCAAATGTCAAAATATGAGCTTCAAAAGTGACAGCTGCCCAGATAGCGGGCTTTTCAAAATAAAACTCTTATTGGAGAGCCCTTTATTAATATCCGTTTTTAACATAGATACATTCAATAAAATAATGGGTGATTCCGCTGAAGCTGCTTGTCTATATACATACTTTCTTATCTTCACAAAATGATAATTAACCTTCGAATTGTTTGTAATGGACAATGCCGTATTTCATTGAGAGTACGCCTACATCCCAAAGCCTTGTTTACTCTTGATCCCATTCTACCGGTAAGCAAGTTTACCTGTTATAGAGCATGTACGGGGTTGGTTTGCATTATGAAATTATGAACTAATCCAGCATATCCATTGAACCCTAAGTTAATTCGCTTAGTCCTGTGTTTCACTGCAGTAGATAATAGTTAGAGCACGTGTGCCCACAAATTACGGGAATGTAAATGCCATCCTTCTATGATAAGTCAAATACATTTAAGGGGGTCATCTATGATTATACATTCTTCCGTCATGTAATATCATTTTGTATAAAATCAGTTTTAAAGGATCCATCTTGTTCTTGTAGCTATTGTATCGTCCGAAGTTAATGTATCAATTAATCGTGATCATTTAGCTCTATTTTCACGTTAAAATAGATCCTTCCTATAGTACAAAATATTCTTTCAAATTTCCACAAATTATTTATCAAATTAGAACAATTATATGTGAGCCATTTAAAATTTGCATTTTTTATCGACTATAAATAAGAAATTTATGAATAATTTTTCAAAGTTATGAGTGTACTTGTACATATTTGAAAGATTGAACCTTGACGAATTTAAAACAATATTTATTTATTGTTCCCAGAGATACAGACATACAAAAGTCCACTGTAGTGTCCACATCGGGTTTGTTTTGTGTTTCCTTACGCTACCTTAGGAACAGCGCTGTTATTTGTTTACCCAACAACAAATATTTGGACAGTCCTCCGAAACCAAAAAATTTCTTTCCTGGCCCACGATTCGAACTCTCAATCTCACAATTATGAGTCCGATGCCTAAGCCGTATTTCCTTCAAATGATCGCCAGGACTGACTATAGTACCCCATTCGATCAAACCAATTTTTCAGTATATTGTCGATTTTCTGGAGCTCAACCTCATGAATAGTAGCTAAAGGGTCTGTCAATGGGAACGCCCCATTTTTAAATTGACATTACTCACGCATGGCAGCCATTTTTTATTTGTGACATTGATAGTTGTATTTGTCAATATCTACCATTTAATCATGGAAAGGTACACACTCCACGTTTACAAATAATCCAAATTTATTCTGAAAAATTGCGATCTGTTACTCTAACTCTACGTGCTCTAACTTTTTTGGTCTCTAATTTTTGGTCGTTATAATCATCCGGATAAAAGAACAGTTGAGCGTTTAATGAAGAAGTTTGAAACAAATTTTACACTTCATGATGTTACTGTATCAGTAAGACAAAGAAGTGCAAGATGTGAAGAGGATCTTGTTGCCGTACGTGAAAGTGTTCGTGAAGACCAAAATTAATCGGTTTCTCGACGTTCATAAGAACTAGGCATCTCCAAGAAGTCGTTGTGGCGAGTTTTATAAAAAGTCCTGGGTTTACATCCATACAAAACTGTTTTAACCCAAGACCTCAAACCACTTGTCATACTGCCAACGACATAATGACTTTATTGAAAACAAAATTCTGTGATTCGATTATTTCAAGAAATGGACCGATAAATTATCCGCCTCGTTCCTGCGATTTAACTCCATTGGACTTCTTTCTTGACGGTTTACAGCAATCATCCATCAAACTAAGACGATTCACAGATCAATATTGAATGAGCTAACATACATATATATTTGTGTGAGAGTCATGGAAAATAGGGTTAAACTTTCATTCCTGCCAGCGTTTTCGTGGTGGACATTTAAATGATGTTTTGTTTCATAACTAATTCTATCCATTGTGAAAATGAGCTTCATCGCCGAAGATGATTTTTCTGGGAAAAGGCTCATCTTCGACCATGCGATCATTAGCCCATCAAGCGAAGTGGAAACGCATCATACGGCACGAGGCTTCATTTTTTGCACTAGAGCGAGAAATGTTCAGTTCTTGAGCACGATGACGAGTTGATGTTGGTGGATCTTCTGTCGCATTCTGGGCTGCAGCAGCAATGTTTTCAGATGTACTCACTGGACGAGAACGTTAACGGGTTGTTTTAGCAAACAGCGATCACGAAGTCGCTTCACAAATTGATGCAAATTCATTTGTATTGAATTTTCCTTGTCAATTTCTAACAGTTTGGACAGAAGATTCACCACTTTGAAAATAAATTTTAAAGTTTCCCAGTTTTGTTCAAGCGTAAATCGACTCATTCCGTTAATGTCAAATATTTAACTAATATTCTATCAAAATACGAATGGCAGAGGTGCTTTCAGATTCGAAATAACCATTACTTCAAAATACAAACTCTAGATGCCTCACCCTTTATTATAAATTAATTCAAGTTGAAATATTGTAATAATTCTAAATGGGAAATAATCTTCTTAGATGTGGTTCGATTGAAAAAGGAACAAAACAATAAAATATGTGCAAAAGGTACATCTTAAATCGAAAAAGGACAAGAATAGCGCCTATTCTTGTCTGTTCGCATTGTTCAAATCCGTGCGTCTTTCCAGACTTTGCGAAGGGCATTATAGATGCGTAGCCATAGTCTTTTATAATATACAGCTCGTCAGAAGTTGAGGATATTGAATTTACTTGTATTTCCTCTTCAGAAAGACCCAATTTCCTTTTGAAATATGTACGAGTAGAGTGTTTCAGGTAAGAGTAAACAGATTTCAAAAAAATGATGTATTCACAAAAACAAAAATACAATACTTCAAAAAGTAAATTTAGGAAAAACTGAAAATTCTCAAAATTTCAAAAAGTCATACTTTTATTCACCCTGAGTACAAAGTATGACCACCTCGTGCATCAATAACTGCTTGGCATCTTCTCTGAGTGCTTCCCACCAAGTTATTGAAATATCCTGTTCAATTTGTCGTCAAAATTGTGGTAAAGGATCTCGTAACTGTGGTCTGTGGGCATCCAAGGTTCTTTGTCATTGGTCCCAAGTGTGGATTTAGGTGAAACGTAATGCAAGATGTGGAATACCCTGCTCTTCTCTAGCAGTGATCACCTGGTGGAATTTGTATGGCTTTGTGCATTATCATCCAGGAAAACTAAATTTTCTCAGATAGCTGCGTGAGAATTGTGGGACTACTCCGCTGACAACTTCATCAGCATATGTCTGAGACGTCATAGTTCTTAAAAGTACTAGTAAGTTAGTTCTGCCATCGAAACAAACTCCACCCCAAACCATAATTCTGGATTTACCTCGTGGAAATTTCTTCTGACTGTGCTTAGGAAATTGAAGTATTTGCGGCATCTTGAAGACGTTGACTTGCCATTTTGCAAATGCTAAGAGGCTGTCTTCTCACCGAGAGATTTAAAAAACGGTCTTCAACTGGCGTTGCAGCACATGTTCTACCACTTATGGGTCTTTGACGAACAGTCCAGTGGCAAAGTACCGTGACATCACAAGTGCTACTTGCAGCCTGAGGCATCGCAAGGGCTCTGTTGGCGTTATCCTAGGAGAATCTTGTTTTTGAATAATGGAAAATCGATTTTTAATTGCGTAGAACCATTTGATCTTAAGAAAATGACATGCAGACTAAATCATTGAAATGTGCATTTTAATGGACAAAAAATGATCAAAACGTGCTCCAAGATGAACCAGCAAACGTTTCTATAAAAATATGAATATGAATAACTCTTGACGAGCAATTTATTTGAAGTAACGCATCGTAAAGTTCGCTTGATTTTACGGAGGGTTGTCAAGAATACTATTTTTGGAATCACTCGCAGAATATGCGTATGCTAGGAGTTGCGAGCGATGTCAAGAATAGTGCCCTAGATTGGCAACACTGCTCGAAAGCCATTTCCTGGGCAAGAAGTTTGTATTAGTGCAAACAACTCGCCGTTTATGCGGTTTGCTTTCTTGCAAGTCGATACTGACGTTTTTGGAATATCAATGAAAGGAAACGTGCCATAAGCAATGCTTACTCGTCCCATTAGAGTAAACGACATAAAATATTGTTTTGGTACCGTACAGATATGGCATCGCATCCGAATGCATTATTCTCTCCTAGTTGTTCCACATTCAATTACGCCGCAGCAACTCGGCTTCCGTTTCTAATCGAATCAGTATTCGAACGAGATCACGCAGCAACAAAAGCTGCAATATTTCACCGGTGATGCAATTAGCCCGGGCTCAGGGAATCGCGAAATTCATTATTTATATAGGAAGATTCATTAAAAACAGGACATAACGTCAAAACTAGGGAATTTATTAGCGGCCAGGGTGAGCTCACCGGAAGTTAATCGCAAAAACTACCCTGATTTATATTCCCCGATCGTGGGTCGATAAAATTGCTTGGAAATTGCATGGAAATGAAGACGAAGCTCTCCCCGCGGGCTCTCGTTTCGCGATTCGAACAGGACGCAAGCCGAGGCAGCTTAATTTTTTCAATTTCAATGCTGATTGTTATCTCGTCAGAATAGCAGTGAAGAAGCCCTAAAGTGGGAGTCTCCAAGCGGGCCTGTGAAAGGTTTGAGTTGGAGTTGAGACATACTGCAGCGCTTTATTATTTAGTTCGAAATCTTCGATTCTTTCAACCATTAACAATGCTCAGAGAAACGTCAGGCATTAAACTATAATATTCCTAATAACCGCAACATTAATGTACGAGCGAACTAGAGCTCCTTTTTTTCCTCATAACGGTATCAACTTCTTGGTCTTTAGCCTTTTAAGTTTCCGTCATCCTCCTTATGATTAAGCAGAATGCTCGTTTTCATTCGTTTCCTTGCCTGTGCTTATCCAACTGGTAAATTATCCCTCCAACGTTTACGTGATCTTCCTACCCTGCGTCCAACTGGTGATTTGTCTCTTGTCACATTTACCATTCTGTTTTCGTCCTTGCAGTTGATATGTTCATTCCATTCTTTTTTCCTCTTCAATACCCATCATTGATATTCCACACATTCTACTGATGTTCCCACATTTCCCCCCGTAATTTTGCTTACCTCTTTCATTTCAGTTGCCTTCAAGGTTTCTGGCCTGGTTTCCGCAGTGGAAGTGAGAATGATTTTAATTACCGATTTGATAATTCTACACTTTACTTCAATTCCTATATTTCCCTCGACATCCCTAAACCAAGATATTTTCACGTCGAGATATCTGATATCTCATTTTTCATAGTTGTCCATTTTGGTTGTTGGTGATATTTGGGACTTTATTGTACTCCCGGTAGACTTCCGTGGCTTGGATCATCCTGTACTTCAAGTTGGCTTTTTTCCCTCTGCATTGTTCTAGTCTATTTTTAAAAACGTTCACAGAAAGAGCCTCTATAATAGTTGTTGGCAGCTGATTCCAAGGGTTGAACACTCTGTTAGGGAGAACCATAGGGCGTGGAGAAGGTCAGAAAGCCTCCTTTGACAACTTATAGCGATGAACTCGCAAACGGTTCTTATTCAAAAGATACAATGCCCTGATATCCTCACCAAAATGTCCATTCAGTGCTCTAAATGTGAATATCAGATCGCTCCTATTTTGGCGCTCGGCAAAACTAGGTAAACCATAGATAAGTAGACGATCATCTTAAGATGAGCATTGGAAAAAGTATGGCATACGAGTAGTCCAACGTTGAACACATTATAAGAGATTTTTATCGTGCTTGGTTGATGGCCACCACACCTGTCCAGGGTTTTTAAATGATTTACTTAGTAAGTATGCTATTTATTTTGCCTTTCCCGTGATGGTTGATACATGGTCGGACCAGCTTAGATCAAAATTTACAGTAACTCCAAGATCGACATGACGAGTCACCGACCGCAAGCGATTGTCGTCGATCCAATAGGACAGCTTGGGGCTATTTCTACCAATGTGAAGCACGCAGCACTTCTGAATGTTGAGTGGTAGCATCCAGTCATGACACCATCTGGAAAGGACATCCAGATCCTCCTGAAGGATATTGGCGTTAAGAAGGGGAAGGTTGAGGAGTTTGGTATTGTCGGCAAACGAAGACTGGACAGACTTGAGAAGTGGGGGTAAATCAGAAATATATAAGAGGAAAAGGACTGGACCCAACACTGGCCCTTGAGGAACATCCGAAGTTACAGTCCGTTCCACGGAGGAGAAAACATCGCCTATTCTCACTAGAAACCTACGATTGGACAAAAAAAAATTTAATACAGCTCAGAAGACCTTCCCTAATTTCCAGATGTTCTAACTTGGCCAGAAGACGCCCGTGAGGCACTCGATCGAACGCCTCCGAAAATTCAAGGTATATTACATCCACAGAAGATCCGGAGTCCAATGCTTTGGTCCAACTAGCAATGTATGAGAGTAGATTTGTCGTGGTGGATCGTTGCGGAAAAAACCCATGTTGAGAACTCGGAATTAGTTCGTTATCTGAACGAAATTTCATGAGGTGGTCGCATATAATTCATTCTAAAACTTTCTAAACTGATGAAAGGATTCTAATGGGGCATTATTTAGGGAGGTCGAGTTTATCGCCTTTCTAGAAGATGGAGTTAATTGACGCAGAAAGCCAGTCAGATGGTATACAGGATGAGCTGATCGAATTCGAAAATAAAATTTGGAGGGGAATAAGAAAAGCTTCAGCACAATGTTTGAGCAGACGTGTAGTGATTCCATCATTACCTGGGGCATTAGTTTCAGTTCTAAAAGATACCTCACAATGGTTTGTTGATCCATTGGAATGTCGGATATTTCCTGCGTTATGTGGTCTACACAAGGAGTAGGAACACTACCAACAGGCTCAGGTGTGCGTTAGCACGTGAGCAGATTGTTTAATCAAATAACGATCAAGTTTTCCCAAACAAATTGATCTACAAATTGCCGCGAGAGTATTTCATTTCTAACAGTTTGGATAGAAGGTACACACACCACTTTGGAAATAAGTTCTTAATAGTTTCCAGTTTTGTTCAAGCGTAAATTGACCCATTTCGTTAATGCCAAATATTTAACTAACCTTCTGTCAAAACACGAATGACATCAGTGTTGCCAGACTCGAAATAACCACTACTTCAAATTCTAGATAGCTCATCCTTTATTATTATTGTTACTCCTGATCCATATTTCCGACCATAAGATATGATTTAACAATCTCGAGTTCGTAGCTGGTGGCAGCTACTCCATTACTCTTCCAAACTCCCGACAGATTAATGTTAATCCTCATAACACTAAACACAACTTATGATCCAACCATAACTGCATATCTTAACCAATAGTGAAGTAGGCATTCAGCCATTACGGTTAATAAAAGATGAACTCCCCTCGTTCAAGATGATTACGCCCTCATATAATCCTCGTGCAAACTTTGCCTAAATATTTCTTGATTCCCTTCAACAAAGTGTCAAAAAGTTGTGCCATGAATACTCATTTAGTCGGCAATATTAGAAGGGTCCCCGATGAATCTTTTTTTGTGCCTGGCGGAAACATAATTTAGAGCTGCAGAACACAGCTTTCGAATGTTTAAATTCAAATGGAAATCTAACACATCAGTCAATATGGTCTTGATTTAATAAAGGAAACAACTTTTTTTTATCAAATTCGACTTTATTCTTCAACATGTTCTTCAAATCATTAATCCAGTTGTGCCATGTAGCGATTGTATTTGATTGTCTTGTCCTTTCAAGGAGTAGAGAGCAAAAGCTGGCCGAAGCATCCGAAGACACAACAGTCAGCAAGTAAGGTCATGGCCTGTGTATTGTGGGATACACACGGAATTTTGCTAATCGACTTTCTTCCGCGGGGCCAAACATAAAAGGTCTCAAATGACAAAGAAAACATTCGAGAAAACCACTGACGTGATGTCAGGAGCTTTTGGGCGCTTGTTCAATATCAAAAAATATATAAGAGACAGTATTTTAATTTACACAAAACTGTTTATAATACAACAATTGTTTCACCACGATCTGACTTCTTCAGGTATCTTCATTCTACTGGCTGATGGTGTCCAGTGTAACCGAGTTTAAATACACTGTTAAGCACGTGACAAAATAATGGAAGAACAAGTCATTGGTTCATCAGGTGTTTATTGGAGTTTGCCGCTAAAAAATGCCATTAGGGAATGATATTCAGTAATGGAGACTTATCAACATCTCTTTGTTCATTCAAAAGGATTTTACGGAAATGTACCTGTTGATTTCAAAAAAATTCTAAAATTGTTAATCTAGAACTGTTGCTTTCGACGTGGATAATTTCATAGTTTTTGTTGAAATTATGCCTGAATTCCTTAAGATGATTAGCATATGTCGAAGGTACAGAATCCGATATGTAACTTGTTTGGTGTTCTTGAATTCTTTTCTTGAATTATCTACCTATCTGGCCCATATATACTAAAGGGCAATCGTTGCAAGTCAACTTGTTGACTCCAGATTTATTTTCTTTATTTATTCGATCCTTATTGTTTTTTTTTTAGAGTGATAGAACTTTCGATATGGATAACTGTGGTTTGACAGAAGGTAGAAGCCATGTTGTTTTGACATTTCTATTCAGTAAGCATTGACAAATTATCGAGGAAAGACTCACGCCGCAACAATGTTTACAAATTGTTGAAATTTATTTTCAAAATCAGTGTTCTATTCGCCAAACTTATAGAACACATCGTGAAATTTATGGGTTACATAATCGTTCATCAGAGCAGCTTATTCGTTGAACTATCGATAGATTTCTCTACTCGATGCAACAACAACAAGACAAGGAACTGTACTTACAGAAGAAAATATCGCTGCTATAAGTCATAGTCTTAATGATGATCCAGATTTGTCTATTCGTCGACGTTCACAACAAATTGGACTCTGTGCATCCACCAAATGGAAAATTTTGCGTAAAGATCTTGGTCTACACCCATACAAGATCCAACTGGTTCAAGAACTAAAGCCACTTGACCATAATAAGCGTCGTTTGTTTGCTGATTGGGCCCTAGAACATCTTGAAGTTGATCCACTTTTTTATCGTAAAATTGTGTTTAGTGATGAAGCTCATTTCTGGATGAACGGCTATGTAAACAAGCAAAATTGCCGTATATGAAGTGAAAACAATCTTCAAGAAGTCGTGGTGGACATATGTCGGAAATTATTTTTAAAACATAAATGTCATAAATTTATCTTTCAAATTAAAAATATTTGGCTTCGATCTTAATTTAAATGTAAAAGCCGAAAAGTATTTCTCTGTATTGTCCTCTTTTATGATTGGGTACACGATATTTGAAGCCATGTTCTTTTGTTTATTGGATACCATTTTATCTATAAGAAAGGGGTTGTAACCGTTTGACGCTATCTGTTTAATAATATTCAATTCTTTCAAAAAGTTATCTGAATGCAAAGGGACATTCAATAGTCTATTAATAAAACTATTATATGCTGACATCTTTTGGTTGGTGAGGCGATTTGAAGTTTTATGTATTTGTGGGTTTGTGAAAATACTATAATCATGTTAATTATCTAGTCTGGTTCTTTTCTTCTTCGATTGTGAATTGGATTTTTGGGTGAAGTTTATTAATAAACTTCGTGAAGATATTTAGTTGTCGGTCGGTGCCTTTGAAACAACAAAAATGTCATCTACATATCTATACCAATAAAGGAAATATTTGCTTATCGGATTTAGGTGTATTTTTTATTCTAGATCATCCATGAAAATTTCAGCTAAAACTGAACTGAGTGGATTTCCCATTATTGAACCTTTGTACCTTATATATTTTTTAATTAAAATGAGTTTCCACGAAATAAATACCGAATCAATCAAACGATTGTTCAATAGTCCATTTCCTCTGGAAATTTTAAATTTGTGAATTAGTTCATAAAGAATAATGAATAAAGACACAGACATGTGTTCTGTCATCAGAAAGTCAATTAAGGGTCATTTTTTGCAATTTTAACTGCCCATTGACAAACTCAACTGGGAACGTACTCTGAAGAGTACGTAGTAGTACTAGAATCTAGATCTTACCGTTCAAAAATTATAATGTTTAAGGTAACCCTTCACGCTGCTTCGCTCACAAAATATATTTGCTTTGAACTTCTATTCATACGATCCTCACGAAATTTCGAACGAATATACGCGTTATTATTCTTCTTCTAAATGCCGGATTTCAGATCGATCGGATCGATAATTCAGATAATATTGAGAAAATAAGAAAAATTTTCTAATGCGAATAGTTGCAAAACCATTGAACCAATTTCACACATTCACGAACTGAAATGAAATATTTAGACCCCTAATATTTTCTCAAAGTTTAAAGGCTTTATGTCTTTCCGCTCGAAAGTTAGCGTGCTCACGGTTAGACCGTATGTCCGTGTTAGTCGTTTGAGTTTCAATAGAAATGAAACGGCAATTTGTGGATCAATTCGCGAAGCGATTTCATGAAACTGGATCGAGGATGAGCATTTTCTTAGAATCATCATCTTTAGCGATGAAGCTCATTTTCACCTCGAAGGGCTATTGTTTGTGGAGATCCATTAGGGATAAGAGTTACGCTATCTGTCCAGAAACGAATGATGCCCATAAAACTGGCGTGGTTCTATTCGATTGCAGATATTCTGTCCGTAGGGGCGAATACGTCAGAAATAGACCTGTGCTAGCTTTAAGGAGAGGGAAACTATAACGTGTTAGTCTCTTCGAGTTCATGGATTCTGGTATCGAGTTGAACTTTTCTGGGGACCGTTAGTCGATTTGGCTCGTTTTAGAAACAAGGCTACCATGGAATGGTGGCTGGTCCGCAGAAGTATTCCTACTCCTGGTCACCTAATTTGATGTTGGACTCGTGGGACCAGTGGTTGAAAGCCTACATGCTAAGCTAGATGGGTACTCTGCCGTTTGGGGTTGTAGTTCTTGTACCTTGATAACCAGTACTGGTCTGAAAGGAGTCTAGACCATGCATTGGCTGGGCTTGAATCCGGATCGACGGGGTGTCTACGGCGAGTCAAATGGACGGTGGAGGTAAAGAGCCCCTTCCGTGTGTGAATTGTGTCCCAAATAACTCGGGTACTAACAGTGCATAGCCAGTAGGAGTATGATATTGCTTCGAAGCCACCAATCTATACTGAAAGCAAATTCTGTTTCGTTTTGCGAGCTGATTGGGCATATCCCAAAAATGCAAAAATGCAAATTTTAAATGATCCACCCAGTATTTCTTTATAACAATACTTGACTATCCAGAATTTCGTATTGATTTCCACTAAAGTTACCTCTAATTAAGAAAAAAAACAATTTATAGCGTTACATTCGTGTCGAACCGATATTTTAATTGGAGATCAGGATTTCACCTCGACTTCGTACCGAAATGTCGAACAGAAAAAGAGAGACACTCCATCTGTTTCCATTAGCAAAAAGTGAATGCGCGAATTCTCGAATCGAAACAAACAACTGCTTCTCATTTTAGCATGTCTAATTAAAAAGTTTCCAAACATTTTCTGTTTGTAATCATTCATCACTCGAAACTCTGGGTTATAGTTGAAAGTTGATTGCCTTCTATTTTCAGTTAATTAATGAGGCTTTCATTAAATCGAAGTGGAACGGGAAAGCGCCGGTTATCCGATATTTTATTCGTAAAGACGAATCAGATTATTCATTTTCCGCGGAAGATCTTGAAATTGAGGTAATTAAAGTATAAAATTTCGGAAAGAAAAAAGAAATTAGGAGGACGTCGACTAATAACTAAAATTACATGATAATCATTTCGCTTTTGAGAAAACGCCCTAGATTTTATAGAAAGTCATTCAGGTCAGTGAATCATTGGATCATTTTTTGGTGATGGAATTTGTTATTTCTGAATATCCAATCCAAACAATCTTGTCTTGGATGATGGTTCTGGATGATTTCGAACAGTACATTGTTTTCTTTTGATTCTTTATTGGTTAACTGCCGCCCATATGTATTGATAATTCTATCTATTTAGTTTTAGTTACACTATTTATAACTCAAGAACGGCTGTACCGATATGGCTGAAAATTGGTGAGTAGGTAGCTTAAAGCCAGGAGACGGACATAGGATACTGTTTATCCCGTTCGACGGCGTTCTTGTGTGACTTGACATAAAACGTCAGTCACTATAAAACGTGGTAGGACAAAAAATAATCAGACTTGGAATAACAAAATGCAAATGACAGCTATGTAATGGACGTATGGATGACAATTTGATTTTTGTAAGAAATAAATATTAAAACTATTTCTATTAAATAAATAATTAACATTCATAATGTAATGATGGAGCCATTGCCCATTCAAATAAAAAGTGGAGTGAACTATAAAACGCGGTATAACAAAAACGCATCAGACTTGGAATAACAAAACGCAAATGACAGCTAAGTAATATATTTATGGTTATAAATTTGATATTTGTAAGAAATCAATATTAAAACTATTTCTATTAAATAAATAACAATCATAATGTAATGATGAAGCCATTGCCTATTTAAATAAAAAGTGAAGTGAACTATAAAAGGTGGTAAACCAAAAACGCATCAGACTTGGAATAACAAAACACGCATCTCGAACAGCTAAGTAATTTTGTCTATGAATGAATGTTTGAAAATTTTAATCACCAGGTATAATTTGAATCACCAGGTATGAGATTTAGTAGTTCAAACGAATGTACCCCTGTTGAATTCCCAACAAAAGGAAGTTTATGATACTTTCATGAAGGCTATCGATGATGAAAATGGTGGTATATATTTCCTAGATGCCCCTGCTGGAACTGGTAAGACATTCCCCATGTCAGTAGTTTTAGCCACTGTTCGTGCGAGATCCAACATAGCGGTTGCAGTGCTTCTTCTGGAATAGCAGCCACATTGTTAGAAGGATGCCGTACGGCTCATTCAGCATTAAAATTACCGTTAAATCTTCAAACTATTGAAGAACCAACGTGTAATATTGCAAAACACTCAGCAATGGCCAAAGTTTTATCGGCATCGAAAATAATCATCTGGGACGAATGCACAATGGCGCATAAACGTGCATTAGAAGCATTTAACCGAACTGAAAGATTTACGCAATAACTCGAGATGTTTTAGAGGACCAATGATTTTACTGTCTGGCAATTTCCGCCAAACACTGCCAGTAATTCCAAGATCTACGGCTGCCCGCGAAATAAACGCTTGCCTCAAATCGTCGAATCTATGGCGCTATGTGAAGAAACTGCAGCTGGCAACAAACATGAGAGTTGCATTGCTTAATGATACATCTGCTGAAGATTGCTCTGAGCGGATTGATATCATTTCCAAATAATTTCTCTAATTTTGTCTCATCAAAAGACGAACTTATCAACAATATATTTCCAAACATTATTTCTAACTACAAAAATAATGAATGGTTGAGTGAGCGAGCAATTTTAGCGGCTGAGAATAAAGATGTAGATGACCTGAACTACATAATTCAAAATAAGATCATTGGAACAATGCATTCATTCAAATCTATGGACTGTGTCACAAATGAAGATGAAGCCACCAACTATCCAATTGAATTTTTAAACTCCTTGAATGTGCCTGGCTTACCACCGTACAATTTACGCCTAAAGATTCGCTCCGTAGTAATCATGCTTCGAAACATAAACCAACCAAAACTGTGCAACGGTACGTGTTTTGTGGTTAGAAAATTGATGAACAATGTAATTTACGCGACGATACTGAAAGGAAATTTCAAAGCTGAGGAAGTTCTCATTACGAGGATCCCGATGATCTGAACCGATATGCCGTTTGAATTTAAAAGACTTCAATTTCCGATCCGTCTTGCATTTGTCATGACCATCAACAAATCACAAGGCCATTCCTTAAAAGTTTGTAGTTTGAATCTAGAACATCCATTTTCCCATGGTCAATTATACATTCTGTCAAGAAAGTACCGGGAAGGTAAAAATTTTTTTTTCCTAGGTTGGTACCACTGTCCTTAATTACTATCCTAAGCTTGAGCGGGATCTGTCAACTAGTGTGTTTGCAACAGCTGATTAAGTCAGTCGATGTCAGAGTGCGTGCCGATTTTTACTATGGGTGATTACGTTGAGCAAAGAATTTGTTTAAAGTTTTGTGTTGCAAATGAATTTTCGTGTGCCGATGCATTGAAAATGTTGCAAAAGGCCTTCGGTGATAATGCTCTATCGAAAACTCGTGCATATCAGTGGTACAGAGCCTTCAAGGACGGTCGTGAAGTGGACGGCTTCGATCGAAGATAACGTCGATAAAATTAAGGAAAGGGTGCTGGAAAACCGTCGTACCAGCTTGAGAGAGATAGCACATGATCTTAAGATATCCCACGAGTCCGCACGTACGATTTTGATTGATATTTTGGGCATGAGAAAGGTGGCCGCACGACTCGTACCGAAAGACCTGAATTTTCTTCAAAAACGTCATCGCGAACAGGTTGCTTCAGACATGCTGGATCGCTGTAATTCCGATTCTACATTCATGGAACGCATTATAACTGGTGATGAGACCTGGGTCTACGAGTACGATATGCAAACAAGCCAGCAATCATCGGAATGGGTGGCAAAAAATGAGCCGAAACCGAAAAAACCACGCCAAAGCCGCTCGAAAATGAAGGTGATGCTCATTGTTTTCTTCGATATCCGTGGCGTGGTGCACTACGAATTCGTTCCAGAGGGTCAGGCGGTAAACAAGGAGTATTACCTAGGCGTTATGAAACGTTTGCGTGAGCGTATCCGTAAGAAGCGGCCAAATTTGTGGGCGAACAACTCATGGATTTTGCATGACGATAACGCGCCTTCTCACCGAGCTACGATTGTGACTGACTTTCTCGCCAAAAACTCAACAAACGTGCTTCAGCAGCGTATACGCCGGATTTGGCTCCCTGCGACTTTTTCCTCTTCCCAAAACTAAAATTGCTCCTTCGTGGCACCCGTTTTGAGTCGATTGAAGCCATAAAATAAAATTCGGCGCGAGAGCTAAAGTCCATCCCGGAAAGCGCCTATAAAAAATGTTTCGATAATTGGAAGTGCCGTTGGCATAGATGTATTGGAGCAAATGGAGCCTATTTTGAAGGCGACCCAATAAATTTTGACGATTAAATGTAAAAATGTTGTTTTAATTGAAAATTCCCGGTACTTTCTTGACAGAGTAGTATGTGGCATGTTCACGGGTCGGAAGACTGATAATAAAACAAAAAATGTCGTGTATCACAAGGTACTTCAGTGAAGAGCAACCTATATACTAAAATACAGAAACAATAATGAATGATTAATGTGGGTACTTAATTTTTTTTTAATGAAAAAAAAAACTTAATAAATTCAAAAATCTGCTTATTTATTGCCTTTAAGGCAGAACAGAGTTCGCCGGGTCAGCTAGTATGTCTATAAAATGAAACAGTGGTTTTAAAGCATTTTATTCAATGTAATTCTTAAAAGTTTTCAAAAGATTTTTAAGACTAAATTTATAGATATAATATTTAAATTATTTCCTTATTTCAAGGAATATACCTTAAAATTAAGAAAGCAGTATGGTTTTAATAGTATTTTTAAAAACGCCCACCCTCTTCGCATGCATATTTTTGAGGGTCTAAACGATTAGACACCCATCCTTGCGGATACGCTACATAATTCGTGCGAGATAAAACAAATTTCAACAAGAACCAAATGCAAATTATCTTTGGATTCTACATCAAAGATCCTGAAACATCCGAGGAGAACAAGGCGTTGGAGAGTAGTCCTTTGTTCTATGCACAGAAAACGGCAAGGCCTAATGGCATTAGTTGTGTTACATAAGACGGTTTCCTTTCCTTAATCTTGCTCAGACCATTGTTAGCAGACAATTTCCCGTATAAGAAAATCGACCGAATGCAACTCCAGCTGTCTTTGTTGCTGATATAGTGGTCCTATTTATAATCTGAGCAGATAATCTGGAGTTTGTGAGTCCGGATATTGGATCTAATTCCTGCCATCAGTCAAATTAATTGAGGTGCGAGAGGAAGCGAACAATCCAACTTATGTATGAAGCCGCTGTGCTCGGTTTGATGAAATATGTTAGGGTAACGAAAAGTCCATTGAAGTTGAGGCGGAGGCTCGATTCTCGAATTCTTGCGAACATCGTTTAAATCTCTTGATTACAAGGAAATCTCACCGCATAGTCCAGTCAAAATAGACATTGAACTTAGCCAAAATTCGCATAGAGCTGAAAACTCTAGAAGTCAAAATGAATTATTACAAATGAAATGTTGCAATTCCCCTCCGATCCTACAAAATAATTTATTCAATATCAAAGGTAAAAAATTCAGGTTTTTTCCATTTTTCTCTGAAACAGTAAGTTTTATCTTGAGAATAGGTCAGATAAAAGTTGTAGATCCTACAATTCTCCACAAAAATTGTTCATATACTTTTTTCGTACTAAATATGGGTGAGATATCGCAATTTTAAGAATTGAAAAATTCATAATCTATATTACATAATATTCACACATTTCCTCACCACCTATGACTAGGCACATTTTTTAACATGGTTTTCCCAGTAGGCATACTTGACGATCTATTGTGATAAAGAAAGTTTGATCAGATCGTATCCTATTGATTGAAAGAATGGTTCTATTGCTAGTGATCAAAATGGAACGGGTTGATTTCTTCTAAATGTTACTATGATAGATAAATTTTTAATTCTACTTCAACATTCAGTTCTTCATCTTCACTTTCTTCTTCTTCTCCTTAAAGAATATCTGTACGCTGTTCTGAGAAAAGAGATGCATCAGTTGTTTCTGTATTAATGTCATAAGTATGGTCATATGGTTGTATTTGATTCATTGGAGCAAGTCTGACCCTGACAACTGATACATACGGGCGAACAATTTTTTGACATCCAGAATTCTTACTACAGTCCGTCTTGGAATTAGAAAGAATAGTATTGAGCAGTTTTTCTGGAGCAGACGTGAGTATAAAGGTACTTGATAAAGTATCGAATAGAAAGGAAATTTCATCTGGAGACTCTCAAGGATCAATTCTTGGTCCGTTATTGTTCATCATCTACACATCCCATGTTTTTTCCAAACTGAAATTTTCATGGTTGAGCTATTCGCTGATGATGCGCAATTTTTATTCAAATTCTTCTTCAAGGATATTTTATTTGCTTCTGAAAGAATAAACTCGGACTCGGTAAGAGAGATTATGAGAGTGTTAAAGATGAACTCAACATATCTGTCGATGGTGTGAAGCTGAGGATAAGTTACAGTGCTAGAAGTCTAAGCTTTGTAGTTGTTGAGAGTTGAATTTCTCAGATGATTTATCGCAAATCACGCGATCGGCTTTTTACAGGCTCAAATTAATATACACTGCACGGACTCAAGCTGTGTGAGACTTTTATTTTGTCGAAATTCAACTACTGTGATGTGGTCTATGGTCCATGTCCTAATCATTTTTTCCAGAGGCACATTCAAAATATCCATAATTGGTGCGTAGTCAGCATTTGACTTCAATTACACAGTATAGGGCACGTCTGAGATCTCTATTGAATAAAAAAAAACAAATACAGTAGTAGTAGTCTTTTTCTTGTATTTTGCTTTTGATGTTTTTGTTGAATTGGAGCAGTGTACATACACACATCGTCAAAAGTCTTGGTCCCCCTAGGTTTCTCAAGAAATAAACAATCTATGTTCTGGAAATGAGATGAATATTTTCCTCTATTTCAACTGCAATATATTTAATAAAAAATCTTTGTTTCTTACTCTTTGCTTTATGCAGGATGAGACAAAATAGGAAAAATGAGAAAAAATTTAAATTTATCGATTATTTATTTTTGATTAATAATTATAGTTATTCCACAACTGAATCCAAATTCAATAGTCCGTATTACCACCTATTCTTTCAATCAACTGCCCAATACGCCTAGGCATCCCACAAATCAAGTCATTAATGAAACTTTTAGGCATATCGTTCCATTCTTCCTGAAGGGTTAAGCTCAATTCCTGAAAAGTTGAAGGTGGGTTTTGGCGATTGAATATTGCCCTCCCTAAGTAATCCCATACGTGCTCAATTGGATTCATGTTTGGTGAGTTTGCTGGCCAGTTCATTTCTCTGGATATTATTCTCTGAAGAGAATGTTTTGAATCCTTCGTGTGCGGTGTGGTTGGGCGTTATCATCCTGATAAATGAAATTATCCCCAAATTCGTTGCGCAGAGGAAGAATGATTGGTTCAATTATGTTTTCTACGTAGATGGCACCAGTCATTGTTCGTTCAACGATGATAAGAGGGTACAGCGACCGAACATTATATCCTCCCCCAGCACATTATTGATCCGCCTTGAAAGAGCACAACTTCCCGGGCGAAATAGAGTCGCTCTAGTCTGCCTGGACCTCTCCAAACCCTTTCTCATCGACTATCACTTTGTAAACCGAATTGTGTCTCGTCCGAAAAAAGTACGTTGCGCCATTGTGATAAAAGCCAGTCTTGGTGGTGTTCTATCCATTGCCGACGGGTAGCTCTATGTCCAGATGATAGCCGAGGTACTCTTAAAGGTCTTCTTGCCCTTAAATTTGAGGAATGCAACCGTCTCCTTGTGGTACTGGTTGAGACTACCCGTCTATAAGTTCTCAAAAAATGCCTTCGAAGGGCTGTTACAGATACCGTTCGATTCCTTCGAGTAAAATTTGCGATATAATGGTCTTCCCTTGAAGATGTTACTCTGGGTCGACCAGGCACCGGTTTCCAGGAAAAGGGCCACTATGCGCTTTACTGAAGTCCGTGGAATATTCAAACGTTGCGCAATTTGGTGGTTCGACAAAGCTTCTTGAAGTAGGGCTACTATTCTTGCCCAGTCAAACTGAGAAATTGGATGTCCTGCATTTTCCACGCAATATTCTCAATATTACAACTCTCGTTATTCGCTGAACACTGATTAACTTCGAATAAACCTGTATTCTCTCGAACAAGAAACATTTTTTGCTGGTTTATTGTTTTCATCTAAGTGATAAGATAGTGAAGATTCTACACACAAAAAATTGTTATGTTACATTCAACAAGTTGAGAGTTGATAGGGGAGGCCAAGACTTTTGACGATGTGTGTATATCTTTTTGGGGCCTTTCTGGTGTTAAGAGTAGACCTTGACTAAACTTCGCTTCAGTTGAGTCCTTGACAACCATAGATAGTGATTCTTTCATTTTCAATAAAGCCATTATTATTAACAATAAAATTTGTGAAAATCAGGATAAACTTATTTGAAATTACATAATTTTTTCATAGAAATCCATCTTATCCACCCTTCGTTCTCGCAAACTTTTTCAGGCTGAATTCTTCTCCCGGCAAAACTCCCCCAGGTTACTATTGCCAATCTCCGGAGAAATTTCAAAATCTCATTTATAAGCTGGAAGGGATCATTCTTCGAGTACATCGCTTTCGCTTCTCTTTTAATGGTTTTTCAAGTAACGAAATTCTTCAATCCGGACTTCAAATCGTATGGTAAAAAAAGAATATCGAAAAAATTCCAATGTGCCACTGCAAATTCAATTCTTATAAAAATATTTTGTATTTACATAAAGTCCCTGCTCACTTTACTTGACTCAATTGTAATTATTTAGTATATAGTATTCTTAAATTAGAAAATTATAACAAAATACTCTCATCTACTTATACAACCTCCATTTAACTGTAAACACTTGACTAAACGTCGAGGTATACCAGAAACTAGATCATCTCCATAATTTTTGGTGATGGTAGTTCAGGACTGTAGAACTGACTGAATTGAATCATCTTTATTTCGTGGCGCTGCTCGTTCAACTTCAATCTTCATTTTTCCCCATATTTTTTCAATGGGACTACGATCCGGTGAAGCTGCTGGCCATGAAATGGTTGTCACTTGATGTTCTTGCATCCAAGATTGAGTATAGACCGAAGTATGACATCTTGCATTATCCTGCTGAAAACGCCACCCCTCTGGGTATTCGCCGTTTCAAGAAAAAAATGGTTTAGAATGCCACAATACTTTTCATTATTAATAGTACCATCAACTATACAGAGACGCGTAGCACCACGCTGAGATATTGCTCCCCAAACCATTATTTTGATGGTAAATTTGGAAATTTGAACGGTAACAGGTTGTTTTGATAGGATTTACACCATCTTGGAAACATCTTTCATCAGATATAAAGACATTATTATAATTATTTTCTTGAAAACTTTGACAAATTTATATCCTTCGTTCCCTTTGTAAAGTTGTCATTATAGGGATCTTTAAGTTTGCTTGATAAGTAGCCTTGTCTTTTCAATGACATACGGACGGTTTCTGGACATACTTTTATATTTCGTTGATTTCCGAATCTGTTAGTCAATTTGCCAAACCCCAGGCACGGATTTTGTCGTCCTAGGGCCAATAAGGCGTTTAAATTGTTTCCTTTAATCTTATGCGGTATTCCTTAAACTGGTCTATGCCTCATATCCATGCCATTTTTATTCTATTTATTGTCTCATATTTATACCAGTTTAATCAGTTGCACTAATTTTTTAACGTTTCGAAAACCTTTTCTATACAAATGTTCTACCTGTTTTCTTTTTCCTAGTTACGACATTATTGCATAAATTTTATACCTGTTAACAATCAACAATATTTTACAAATAATGTTGCCATGCAACTTTGGCCATATCCGACTATCTGCACAACCTATTTTATACATTACTCTTGTCTTAGAATGTTACAAAAAAGAAGTATCTATATTAAAATTTAAATACTTTCTAGACGGACAATATTTTAATTACTTCTATCTAGAATCGACACATTTTAACTTATTTTTTTATCCATACGTCCGGCGTTGTCCAGTTGTCTTCAGACAACTCGAGTCACAATTAAATGTGTAAAATATCAATTTGTTGGTAGTATAACTTTATAGACCGATATCAGTAGAATACCAGACTAAGTACTTTTTCTGTATTATTATGAAAACTCAGAGTCTAGCGCAGTTTTTAAAATTCCCATAAACTAAGGAATTGTCATTCTTTTTAACTTCTTATTCAAGTCTAATTCACTCGAACGTAAATTTTCCATTTTAATTCAGAACTTTTGTAACTAATTTTGTCAGGAAGCTGATTATTTTATACGTAAAGATACTATTCATAAAAAATTAATTTCGAGAAAAAAATCCGAAAAAATTTCTTACAATTTTAAAACATCAAAATTGATCATTCTCAAAAACAACTCAGATTATCGTCACCTATACTAGATCTCTAGATGGTAGCAAGCATCTTAAATTAATTTCTGGACGTCATTCATTTCGGTCATCTGTATTTCCCGCCATTACAACTATTTCCCAAGTTAGCCGCTAGTTGTCGCTGGCGCGGCCAATCCACGCCCACGGTATAATAAACAGAGACCTGATATCTATGTTCCATGACTATGACATTACGATCATTCAGCAGTCAGAGCAAATATCATGATTTATCGGTGGTCATGGCCAGTAATAAATATTTTGATATTTTCAGGTTTATTATTTGATAGGTTTATATCAATACAATGGATGAAAAAGAACTTCTTGTTCTTATAAAACATTGCTTTTTGATGGGAAAAGAAATCCCGCAAGCGCAAGATTGGTTGGATCAATGCTATGGCACAACTGCACCAGAAAAATCAACTATAATTCATTGTTTTGATCAATTTAATAGCAATGATAACTTCATCTCACTAGATAGGAAAGAATTCCGTATACTCATTAAACATTGTTTTTTAATGGGCAAAAATACGATACGTGCAAAGGAATGGCTTGATGAGTGTTATGAGGCTGCTGCACCAGCAAAATCGTCTGTAATTAAATGGTTTGCTGAATTTAAAAGCGGCCGTATGAACACAGATGATGCTGGGCGGTCAGGACGTCCAAATAAGGCAGTTACTCCAGAAAAAATTAAGGAAATTTGCCAAATTGTGTCTAATGACAACAAAGTGAAACTGCAAGAAATAGCTAACATCGTTAAAATATCGAAAGAACGTGTAGGTTATATTTTACGCCATCATTTATGTATGTATCTATTTGGAAATAAGTCTATACTCTTATTTAAGTTGTCAGTACAGTTTTCTGATTTATCTATGAAAAATTATGATATTCCTAGATTTTTACATCGAAGTCCACTGTCTTAGTTTGTAGTACCGAATTTGAACTTACTTCATTAGTTTTCTTTTGAATTACAGCTTGCCGATATGAAAAGGGGACTTGGGGTGAATGCAATGCACAGAGCATGATGACAAGAACTGATAAAATTAAGCCTAATAGTGACGCCTCGTGCGAGCAAAATAGGCAAATCACAAAAAAGTGCAAACCAAAAGGTGCCAAACCTACCAAAGGTAATAAAGGAAACAAAGGTAAAAGTATCGGGTCCTGTTTTTTTTTTTTTCAATTTATTTTATATCACTATCCCATTAACTTCAATTATTTTATAAATTCTTTATTCTATTGAATGATTGTTTTCAAATTACATATTTCTTTATTTTAAGCTTTAAGTCTTTTCACATAATGGTCTAATAACATAGTGATTTCACTTGTTAAATAAATCAGATTGATTCATTTTTTAATTGCATTTTTTATTTTCAGCTGCCCGCCGTAACAGGCAGTAAAAGAGAGGAGAGTGGGACAAGATGAAATCATAGGATAATATCGTTTTTAATATACCTATTCTCATTAGAAAATCATCATCATCATTAATTATAAAATCTATACATTTTTTCCTCTGTTGTAGTAAGTCTTTGTTTTCAGTTCTTTTTGGAAATTATTGATTGGATAAAAAATTCTATAAGATTTGTTTTGAAAGTAGTTTTTATTACAAATGGTTCATAACTTAAATATTTGTACTATTGATAGTTTCGACCAATATATAGTAATACCTGGTTTAGGTGTTCAGACGATTCGCCTTGTGAGACATTTGTATATCCTGAAAATAAACATTTCCAAACTTTTTATGTAATTAAAATCAGGCGAAATAATCAGCAGCAAGTTACATTAATTCATTTTAAATACATACTCACTTGATTTTTCGCCTAATTTCAATATAAAAAATCAAATCTGAATCAACCACAAGATGGCATAATTGTTTGAAATTTTCCATCTACTTCCTTTGTATAGATGTTTGTTGTAGATTGTATAAAATAATCATCGAAAACTCATATATGTTAATGATAAATTTAACTATACAATAAGTTTTTATAAGTTTGCAATTCATTTTTTTACTGGTGATTTCTATTACTGTACGATAGTGATAATCTGTATAATGTATTGCATTTGGGAAACAAAATCAATAAAATACATAGAAACATGTTTTAATATTTTAAGATAAAAACCTTGGTAGTAACTAATATAATTATAAAGATATTGATTAGAAAATAGAATAAAATAAATTCCATTGAAAAGTGTTTGTAAAGAATAAATAAGCATAAATGACAAATATATTCCATCTAAAATTTTCAGTACAGTAAGGATGACTTCAGCTTCAATGGTTCAGCAGTCAATTGTTGATTCATTTATTGATTAACAACAATTATTCATGTGGGTTCCTCAGATTTACAATTAGAACTGGAAGCCACAGTGTTGACAAAACAATTGTTACTAATTAATAAATTGTGAAAGTTTTCTTCATTATTTTATTTGGTTAAAATTAATTTCCATCATTAATATTGAAGTGAAATGAGTCTTACTATGAAAGGCTTCTATCAACATTGAAATAAAATTAATTACTATGTAATACCTTTAGTAAATATCTTACAATACACATTATTGTCTAAGAAGCACTGTTCCATAAATGACAAATGGATTTATTATGAAAACTTAATTCCGATAATAAGCAGTAGATAGAATATTACTGATATTTCTAGACTTCACAAATTTGAACTCAAACAAGTAAACAAGAACAACCAAACCTAAGTGTATAGATAAAAGAATATATATGCAATTCAAAACAAAATGATTCCAGGAACATTTTTGTAAAAATAACAAGCATACTTACATTTTGAAATATGACATAATGTGAAATAGAAGTGTATTCGGCAATTCCCTCATAATAGGTATATCAATTATTATCAATGCATGTTACTTTTCGTAAAATATTGAAATTTCACACTACTAAGTCCAAATAATATAATTACAATAAGTTTATTTGCTTCAAAAAATACAGCCTTTCACGGGAGATAAATGTTTCAGAGGTTAGAATTGTCAATTTCCGTGCGTTCCACTAAACACAACCATAGATCAACAAGACTGTTGTATTATTGTTAATCTATGCACACAACACTCACGCTAGCGTTCATGGTCCTTCCCGTTCCACTAGATTTTGTGAAGCCTGCGAATGTTTTTGACGTTTTTGTTGGCATTGCAAGTGGAACGGGAATTGTGCGAATAGCGATGACAGATGAATGACAATTCGCAGGTTATGGTGTATTTCAAAAACAATGGATAAAACGGGAAAATAATAAAAAATAATATATATAATAATCATTATTGTACAAGTCTTGCATCCTCTGTAGATACAATTACTTCCGTCAAAAGGTCCTCCTCTGAGCAAACCAGAAATGATTGCGTCGCCATGATGGAAAATATGTAACCAAAAGCATTATTATAGTGCGTTCCACTAGGCGATCACGACGCCGGAAACACTCGTGTCGTTCTGTCACTGCAGTCACGGTCATTGCGAGCGTTCTTAAAATGTCAACAATGACATAATTGATTTCGACCGCAACAAGCCCGCAGAGACCCATGTAGAAAGAAGAAGATCGCTACGGTGTATAACATTCTTCTATACGTGCTAAATGTAGTTCAATTCACTTAGTTTTGTCAAGTCCTTTTAACTACCAGTGATCTGTGTTATTTGTTTTCATCAAATGTGTTGGTACTTCGTAGAGGGGCATCTAATATTGAACCTTTAAATTAGAATTTTGACAAATCAAATTGAAGAGATTAGTGACGAAGTTATTGTTTTTGACTTGAATAAAGAGTATGTGAGAAAGATAATTCCTATAAATATAAGTTAACAAGAAATATCCAGAATGCAGCCTCCATTATCGAAGGACACAATGAAGTTTAACCCTCCCCAGGTTATGAGTTTGAGAGAAAAGGAGGAATACATCTCAAATTTCAATTTTCCTTTTTGTGACGAATCCTTAAAGTATGAAAAAGTTACTAAAATTGGCCAAGGAACGTTTGGGTACGTAGAATATTAAGAATCCTTATTTCAAAATTATTATAGTTACAAACGTCTAAAGTCTTGGACCTGTATACAAAACTATTAAACATGTTATTAGAAAAAAAAATTAACAGATGTCAATCACTAGTAATTAGTGTTTTTACACATATTGTCAGTGATGAGATATTCAGGCTAATGTTTCAATTTTTGTTATAATGCCACATTATAAAATTTCTGCATTCAATCTATGGATAATTACAGCTTTACACAGGGCATTCTCGTGATGAGTAATATTGATTGTTATTAGATCCATTGTACATATAGTACACATATATCAAAAATTTGATCCACTGGAAAAGAGTTCATGAGGTGGACTTCCTCGAATAGCTAATGAAAGGGAGGATCCTTATTTCATGCAGTATGTTTGCAGAGCTTCAGTTTTCAAGACTTCCAGGCTAGAGCTGTATCGATCACGATTGATGATTGAATCACTTTGATATGATCATAACCTCTACGGGAACGATCGGGTCACGTATCTCAAAATTATTCGATCATATTCGGTATTCGATTAGAAGTTTCAACCGTCAGCTGACACAAACGGCTGTGTCCTTCTCTCGCCCTTTCTACGAGATTTGTTGATAGATTTCTGTAATTTTAGAAATCCACCACCAATTGCAGTATTTTTCTTATAGATGGCACTCATATCAGTCAGAAGAGCTTCACGATTCCCGATTGTTGAATAGGTTAAATGAAATGATGGAGTTGGAGCAATATCAAATGATCAAGGATAGAAATTGACCCATATTTGATATAGATCAGTTGCAGTGTTGCACCGTGTTCCTAAGACTTGCAAACTGATCATCAGATACCTTCAATATTTTTCAGGTATTCGACGTTGAATGTACTTGATATTAAAAGAAAATTTATTGCGTTTTACAGAAAATTTCTCAGGAGTTCATGTCGTAGTACCGTTCTATTTTTTATTCCTACTGTACTAAAATATAAAAAAATGTTCTCTGAATTCTATTGACTCTAGGTTGATCAAAAACTAACATTGTGGTGGAACCTCAATTATGTTTTCCTCTTTGTTTTTTTATCTCTAGAATACCAATGTCAGTGTTAGATATTTTGTTCATTAAATAATTTCTCACATCGATCTCTACTTTCAATTTATATCACTTAACAAGCACGGTAAATGAGTAGAAGAAGCATAATTGGAATCTGTTAGTCCATTGTCATCGAGAATTGCTATCCTGTGATCAAGAGATCGAAATGATCGAATCTTTTGACCTGATTATTTCGTCAATGGGTCGCGATCGACCCGAGTCTCATAAAAAACATGATCGACACAGCTCTATTCCAGGCTATGTTGTGTTATACATCCAGTTCAAAAACGACGCCATAATAAAAATTTACATACTGGAATATCATTAGGGGCCTCTACGTTACTTCCTGAACGTGGTGCTGCTCATGCATAGAGTAGGTCATACTAACTATTGGTCAGAGAACAATATGTTCCATTACACTTTTTGACTCCTTAAATTTTGTCAACAAATTACAAATTTCCGAGTTCTTAATTCTTTTTAAAATTTGGAAAATATTCCTTTCGCAAAAAAACATTTAAAAATACTTTTTTAAATATATTTTGTTTTTGTAACTATACATTCCTTCACCAAGAGTGGCAGTGTTAAAGACTTAATTTTGTGTGTACATTTATACTAAAACATTCATTTATATCATAAACAGCAATGATAGACGATTGTTGAGTATGAATGAAGATTTTAAATCTGCTACATTAAACTTTTGTTAAGTTTGATGTTTCTCATTTTGAATAAAACATTATTTTTTAGGGAAGTTTTTAAGGCGAGGGATAGACTAAATCCTAAGAGGTTTGTTGCTATGAAGAGAGTCCTCATGGATAATGAAAAAGAAGGTGTAAGTAAGATTTTAATCCAATTATTGAGGAAAATTAACATTCTAATTTCAGTTTCCCATAACTGCCCTGAGGGAAATAAAAATACTTCAACTACTAAGACATGAGAATGTTGTCAGTTTATTTGAAATATGTAGGACTAAAGCATCGCCCACGAATAAATATCGTTCAACTTTTTTCTTAGTGTTCGATTTTTGTGAGCATGATCTTGCTGGACTTTTATCTAATGTGAATGTAAAATTCAGCCTAGGAGAAATCAAGAAAGTTATGCAACAACTATTGAATGGCCTGTATTATATTCATAGCAATAAGATTTTACATAGGGACATGAAAGCTGCAAATGTTCTGATTACTAAGAGTGGTACTCTAAAATTGGCAGATTTTGGACTAGCACGAGCATTTAGTTCCAACAAAAGTGGGCTGAATAGGTGAGAATTTGAAAACTTTATTATGTACATGATGTATTACAATTAATTGTTTATTTTTTTATTTATTTACCAAAGAATGTATAGTATTATCCAGTTACTTACCTTCCTCGTTAAAATCTTAGGTGAATTCTGTTGGGTAGAAAAGTGTACTGAAGTGAAATCAATATGAATCTTCCTGGCCGTTAGTCTTAGTTTGGCCACTGTTTGAGCTTCTTCATCATGATTGTTTTCGTACAATATTGTCGTATGTGACCAATTTCTCATCCCCAGTCACCATTTGTTTGAGAAATGGGTCAGTTTCATTCTGTTAGGCCAAAGCTTCGCAGATGGAAATTCGATCCAGCATGTTTTTTAGTATCAACTGGAGTGGCACCCAAACATCCATGTTTTCTCAAATGGTTCAAAACTGTTTTATGGTCGATCTTCAGGTCCTGGGCGATGCTACGATTACATGACCGTCAACTTCGATTATTTCATCGACGACGGGCCTGCATGCGCGGGGTGCATCTTTAACATAAAAAAATACCTGAACTGAATCGACAAAACCAAAATTGCACGTAGTTAGCTCTTACAGTACCGGAATCTTAAACACCATTCACAATTTCAGCCGCCTGGCTTGCATTTTCGCCTTTATCAAAGAAAAACTGTAAAATGTATCGAATTTTCTCTTTGTTGACTCCCATTTTTAACATCCTGTAACTCACAACTGATTGGACCAAAAAAATTTGCACAATAAATATCAAAATTTTGTTGATAACTGGGGTGATTGCGTCATTTATTACAAATAAGGACTTTTAAAACATTTATTTGTTAAAATTTAATGTAGAAACGAAACATTACTTTTTGGTCCCCCAATTGTATATTAAATAATTAAATATTTCATTTAAAACAACAGAATCCTTAATTAACTCAACTTTAGGCATATATACAGGGTTTTATTATAGTGGGAAGCTTTCCTTTGGTTTTAAATACCTGTCTAACTATTTATTATTTATTTAGTGAATAAATAATAAAGCAATTGTGATTATTTCTTTGAATAATTGATTGTCTTTATAATTATAAATAGTTTTTTAACTTTGAAAATTAGCATTATACTAATAATTACTATGCCATGCCACCCTATAAGGGTCTTCCAATAAGAGATTTAATTATTAATTTCGCGCAATTTTAAAAAATTGCGAGTCAAAATTAAACTGATAGTGAAACTGCGTTTGATAGCTAGTAATTGTGTGGTAATGAGCCCGGAAAGCTCAGTGGTAGAGCATAGTACTCGTGACAGGAAGGTCCGGGTTCGAATCCTGTTCAGGTGGAAAAGAAGTTTTCCTGTGTGCGGGTGTCGGCCACCATTTCACTGTTGGGTCGAAAATTAACAGTGCTGTGACCTAAAGTGGCGCAAGATCGCATTAACAAAGCCTACCCAGAACACAACTGAACTCCTAACTGGCACAAGCTGAAAAAGCTTCTGGATCTTCACAGAAGGTCTAAGAGTATGAGGATAATAATAAAAATGAATGGATGTACGGTAGCACAATGCATTGAAATAGTGAAAATTTTCCATATAAATGCGGTTTCAAACCTCCCAGAAAACTTGACGGCTTACAAAGATGAATTTATTTAAAGGGTTATTACAGAGATTCAGAACAAAGCAGAGACCTTCATATATTATGAAACCACTTCAACTCCCAATGTTAGCAAGGAAACCACAAAAACTGAAAATAAATTCAAAATAAAAGGAAAGAGATATCTGTTTCACGTTAGTAAATAAGGAATTTATAAATATGAAGCAGACGGCAGTAACAGACGTTCACGTCATTATCTGAAGATCTTAGGTTGGAGAAAGTAAATGCAAACAGAGCGCTAAAAAGTGTAAATAAAAAGCTTGGCTCTACATAAGAAAGATGAATTAAACATGGGACAAATTTCGAAGGAGGAAGCGAACAGTAAAGCGTTCAAGGTTGGATTTTACTTTGAAAGATAAGAGGCCACAAGAAGTTGCAATCGAGAGGTTAAAAAGAATGAGAGAAATTTATGTTGAACTTTAATATTAGATCAACAAAAGAAAAAATCGATCATTTAAAACAGTTTATTTGGACAAACAAAAAATAAAGATTGCAGTATAAGCCGAACATTAGATAGATGATAACACAGCAGTAAAAGGTTTTAAATCGGGTGTACATTTCTCAAGTAGGAAAGTGTATGGTTGTATTCTTATACTCCATGAAGAAAAAGTGAAAATAGAACAACTGCTATCGGCGGATCAACACTGAAAATTTTAATTTTTCAAATCTACTCCAATATGTATGTTCTGATGATACCTATTGATTTGAATGTGGAACTGTTGAACAGGTGTGAATTGCACTGTGCATTACCTAACTTATAAATTTCAGAGTGAATTTCTATCAAGTGAAAAACAAGATTCCTAAAAAAGACTTACCATTCATAAGAACAGCCGAGGCTGATATTTCACAGATATTTTCCATTATTGACCTCAAAATTTCGCATTTTTCTCAAATTAAACATCTTATTGGAAGACCCTTTATAAGTGAAACATTTCATTGATTATATTAGATGACTTCATACAAAGGAGATTTTTCAACATTTACTACAAAAAGTTTTATACATTTTCAGATTTACTAACAGAGTAGTTACCTTATGGTATAGACCCCCAGAACTTTTATTGGGTGACAGAAATTATGGCCCACCTGTGGACTTATGGGGTGCAGGGTGTATAATGGCTGAAATGTGGACTAGATCTCCAATTATGCAAGGAAATAGTGAACATCAGCAATTAACGCTTATTTCACAACTGTGTGGATCTATAACACCGGAAGTCTGGCCTGGAGTTGAAAATTTGGAATTGTTCAAAAAGATTGAACTTCCACAATCACAGAAAAGAAAGGTATATTTTCATATTCATAACAAACACAGAATTTGAATATCAAAACAGATTTAATCAGTTAGTCTTCTACAATTTTAATTTCAACAAATTTATTCAAGAAACTTTAAGAATTAAATTAATGTCTTTATAAGCACTGCTTATATTTAATAGACGTATAAAATCGAAACTATTTTATAATTTGATATTGTATAATGAGTTTCGATTTTATACGTCTATTAAATGTAAGCAGTGCTTATAAAGACATTAATTTAATTCTTAAAGTATCTTGAATACATTTTTTGAAATTAAAATTGTAAAACACTAACAGATTAAATCTATTTTGATATTCAAATTTTGTAATAATCCTTCTATCAAGTCAAAAACCGTTTCTTAGTATGTTAAACACAGAATTGATTTATTAATGAAATACATCTTTCTATTTCTACTTCATTTTAATGGTACTAATATACGTTTTAACCTACTTGAAATTTTGCTTTGTTCAATATCTCAACAATATCGACGTGTTTCATTAGGTTATCACTTCATTGTTTATAACATAATTTCATTGGATAGTCTAAGCATATCCAAATAGCCAAAAGAATAAGAATTTTTTTTTAGGTCAAAGAACGCCTAAAGCCTTATTTGAAGGATCCCTATGCCATTGATCTGTTGGATAAACTTCTTATACTAGATCCCAGTCAAAGAGCTGACGCAGATACTGCCTTGAATCATGATTTCTTCTGGACTGATCCAATGCCATGTGACCTTGGAAATATGCTTGCTAACCACACTCAAAGTATGTTTGAATTTTTAGCGCCTCAGAGGAGAGCTACTCAACAACCTCGGCACCATTCGTTGCCTAGGTCTACTAGTTCAACCATTAAGGATGGTGGCTACCAGGATAGGGTTTTCTAGTCAATTTAACATTTTATAAATTTTTCTACCTTAAACAAATAACTATGAAAAAACTTCAATAAAATATACCAATAAAAATGTTTTTTATTGCATTTGTAATTGTTAGTTTCCCCTATTTTAGGATCACCTTATAAATAATCATCATTTCTCTAAAAGTAAGTAATTTATTTTGAATTATGTGAATACTACGATTAAGTCCTATTTCTCTCTGTTCAATAATTCAAGACAAAAATTACTCCAAATAATTTTGATACGAAATAACTTGAAGATCTGAAATTTTCCAAGTTGCTTTAAGTTCAAACAGAAATATCAAGTTTGTGTATAAGCAAAATCTGTCCTGTAATCCAGAAATATTTTTTTTCCAAAGTGTCTTGAAAAAAGCTCAAACAGTATAGATATAATTATTATTATTATTAACATGTGGTTTGTTGTCATATTTATAGTAATACTAATTTATTGATTCCAAGATGTTACACCGAAGCATAAGAATGGAAGAAGTCAAATCGCTAGATCTTAATTATCATACATAGAATAATTTCTGCAGAATATCCTGAATTCTTATATAACATAGGGTTCACACTTAAAAAGCAGATCAAACTGAATTAAGGTGAAGAGTTTTCTTAATTTAGATGGTAAAACATTGAACTTAGTGAAACAGATATTCTCACATATCTCAAGACTCTGGAAACAGAACACAATGGAAAGAATGCCACTAAAACTGCACAACATTCAACCTACAGTAAACAGTTCTCCACAAATTAATTACCTCAAAGACAAGAAAAACTCAGAATAGGCCACATGAGATTCACTCGCGAATACCTGATGTCTTCTGATTATCCACACGATTATCAGTACTGTCTTAATATACACCTAACAGTACAACATATCCTACTACATTGTTGATTTATTAATGAAACGCATCTATTTCTACATTATTTTAATAGTACTAATGTACGTTTCTTTGATTCGTCAGAGTACAAGATATATAGTTTTTGAAAAAAAGGGTACAGATATTATTTTTAGTGGCTTATAACAGAAAGGTTTTCCACTCAAGAATCATGTTTGAGACTAATCCCTCAAAAATATTAAAAATAGGGGTGTAATAAAAATTGGTCTGGTAGTTCAAAGAAAAATGTTCTTTATGCTTATTAATCTAGTATATTTCTCACCAATTCAATTTTTGACATGTTTTCAGCCTGTAGAATATCAAAATTGTTTGAAAAAGAATGATTATTTTTTTAAAAGGTGTTTTGCATAATGTGAGTTTCTTATTTTTAATAAAACTTCTTTTGTGTTTATCCATTTTCGTTTTATTATTTTTGACGAGTGTGCTAATATTATTATGGGTTTTGAAGGCGAAAGGATAAATTATCTTAGGTCATTCCTTATTTCACGTTGTTATATTATGTTCTTATCAGCGATTTTCATTTATTTCATCAATTTGAGATACAGACTTGAGTACGACATAGTATCTGCAACAATTAAGAGTAATACAGTGGGTCAGTTATTACAAATCAACTATGAGTAAAATAAAGTAGGAAATAAATCACATAAAAATTAACTAATAGTTCTGTATAAAAGAACAATAATTAGTGAAACAGTCTAAACAAAGTATCTTTTGAGCCTATTTTCCAAGTGAGTGAACGATAAGAGAAATATGTCCAGTTCATATTTATTTGTGTCATGATCATCCTCACCGATGGCGAGTTCTGTGGGCAACGTATATTAGTTGATGAAATACTCAGAAGGTTATAAATTAAATTGTCATGAATGCAGTAGCATATATGTAAGCCAAACACAAAGTACATTTACAAAGAGGTTCAAGAAACATCATGCCCCATTCTAAAAATTCTAATTTCACAAAGCGTTTCTTTTTCACCAATCATACCTTCTCAGAATCAGATAATTTTGAAATCCTACGTCTGAAACTGAAAGGTAAAAAAACTGGACATTTTGAAATCATATCTTCAAGTATCAAAATAACTGTGCACTAAACCTAAATAAGCGTCGGTGTTTTCTATGGAATTCCAAAATTCATTCTCAAGACACTAAACATCCCTCAGTATAAAATCATAGGACCTAACTTGTAATTCGCTTTGAAAATGTATTAACACTACGAAACTCGGGTCACTGTGTACCTACTTAATAAAAAGTGAAAATAAAACATATTTCTCTTATTCCATTTGACAAGCTTTAAGTTATCCTCAATGTCAGAATTAATTTTGAACACGAATTTTTCATTTTTAGGTTCAATGTATTCATCTGAAACTTTTAGGAAATTCACAAAATACAGATATATGAACAAAATGATACGCAATGGTATAAATGAGCAAAAATAATTTCATAAAGCACTTACCTGAAGTCAAGATCCTTAGCGCATTCTTAAATCAATATATTAGTTGGAAATGGACTTGACAGGTTCGTGAAAGTAACTTTTGTAAATCAGGTAGATGCAAAGTGAGTTTTGAGGTCAAGAGATATAATTATTACGGAACTAAAGACATTTGGGCAAAACGATAGCATGCTGTTCCCTGAAACTAGCATGCAAAAATGAAACATCCACCTAAAGCACTTTAATATGTACTTTGAAACAACAAAAAAAAAGGCTGAATGTTTTTAAATGCATCACAGTATTTTATTATTTTTACAAAAATATTCTAGTTATTACTCCTACTACTAATAAGGCTTAAATGAACGATTTTTTTTCATGTTAGCAACTTTTCTTTTTGCTTCTTCATACCCTTCCCTTAAGGCAATTAAATTCTTAATTTTTGATTCTTTAATTTGGAAGGTGTAAAAGTTCCGGTGCTGCTTCTTTTTCTTTCTGTTTTGTAGTTTTTCATTTAACTTGGGATCTGAATTAGGATTTCTACTTTTTGATGTCACTAGAGTCCAACCATCATCATCAACATTGTTCTTTTCTGCCAATTTTTTTTCTTCCTCTTGTTTATCATACAACTCAATTGCTTTTGTAGCTTCCTCCATTAAAACAGAGTGATCACGAATGGATGCATTATATTCTCTTATATATTTTCGAAGTCCTCTTATTGGTTGATATGTTTCATCTGTTAGTGTTTTCAATGTATCTAAATTCAAAACTTTCACTAAACTTTTTCTTGTTTTATATACAATATAGGCCTTTTGAAAACCAGGGATGTAGATTTCCTCATTTAAACTCTCGTCAGAAGATTCGGTTCTCTGTAGATTTACAGACACTATTTGACCAACTTCTGAGAATAATTTCTTGATGTCGTTTTCATCCATATAGAGGGAAACCCTTGCAACCAATAATGTCCTTCCTAGAGGTTTCTCCTCATCGTAATTTTGTGGGGAATATTCTTGGATGTACATAGTATGTGGAGTATGTTCTTCAGAAAATTTAAAAGAAATGGCTAGAAAATACAATTATGTTATACATGAAACTTATTGCATTACAACATACGTACCTTTATAACCAGCAAACTCTTTTCCCTTCATTTTTGATTCAACTGTAGAAATTTAAACTTCCCAATATAATAGTTCTAAACAGAATTATTCAAATATCAAAAATTAAATCTTATGATTTTATAGGTTATAAGAGAGATTCGATTTGCTTCTTCTTCTTTTAAAATGTGCCCATATGCTACTGTAATAATAATCTGTGAATGTGCTTGAACGATCAAAAGAATGAGCACAGAATCCAAAAATTCTGACACACAGAGGTTGTAGTGTCTGTTATTTAACTAGTTATTCATTATAATCTTTAAATCTAATAATATAGTTGTTCAGGATGGCCTTGTTGCGGCATTCTGAAGACACAGGGGTTGTCAGTATCTAATTGTGGATCCACATTTCATTCACTCAGAATTTTTAAACAAAGTACCATTGTTAACCACCCCTTAAATTCCTAAATGAATTGAAGATAAAGACGCTTACATGTATGAAATATTTTAACGGCCGGTTTCATAAACGAAATTAAAGCCTCCTTTTTCCCAAAAAGTCTCCTTTAATGATAAAACGTGTTTCATAAACAAATTTTGAGGTTAAAAGCTTCCTTTATCTTAAAGTGAGAAAATCGGCCCTTTACGGCTGGAAAAGGATCCTTTAACGAGAAGCTCGACACTGCGCAGGTGCTCGATACACACGAAAACAGTGGACATAACCTTGTTCTGTCACATCCCATTTTATTTTTTAATTTTAGCGTACTACGAAATATGTTGCACCAAATGTTGAATGCTGATTTTAGTTCTACTTCTTCATCAAATGATGAAGAAATAATTGTGAGAAGACCAAAAATTTACAGGAGAGACATTTTTCCACGTTAGATGATCTAGATTTCTTCGGTGGCATAGTGAGCATAGACGCGAGCTGTGGTACCAGGGATTGCGGGTTCGAATCCAGCTGCGCCCATGGGTGTGTTTGTGTGCGTTGACTAACTTACTTGATATTGGGTACATAGTATCATTGCTGAGCCTAAATACTACTAACACTCGTGAGAAAAAAAAAAAAAAAAAAAATTCGAAAGTAATAATGATATAAATTTCAATATACTGTCTTCTGCACATAACCATGTTTATGCAAAGATCGATTTATGCTTCTTCTCTTTTTCTTTTTACAAGTTCCAACGCATAACTCACAATTTTTACAGAATATCACCAACTACATTCGTAAAATCACTAGTTCTCAGGATAGCCAACAGTCGGAAACATATGACTGGCGCATTAAAGGAAGCTTTAAGTAAAGGACGGTCGATGTGCGTTTATGAAACTGATGCTCCCATTTAAAGGATCCTTTTTCGTAAAGGGACTTTATCATAAAGGAGCCTTTTGATGTTGTTTATGAAACTGGCCGTTAAATGGTCAATTCAGATTGAATTAAACAGGTCGTTTCTAGCTGGAGCATCAATACAGTAAAATCCACCAATAAATAAAGAACACATGATACAAATAACACGTTGACGTCATAATTCAATATAATACAATAACTTTACAAGTTAGGGCAGCTCAGTCGACTTCCCTTTGTGTATATCCTTAACTTTTAATGAACATTGGACAATGACGTTCTATTTCTAACAAAGGAAAATCTGGACGCTCTTAAGCCGGCGTTCAGTCGCCGAAGATCTACAACCATAAATAAACGAGAGAGTCTCGTTGTTCTATGACAACTCTTGAGTTACATGAATGCAAATCTATGAAGCGGCCATAGACTTTTATTCCAAGTAGGCATAAAATTCCCTAGGTGGTTTTTCCGCTTAATACCCACACTCTTAACACACTACGAAACTCGTGTCAATGTATAATCAGTAAATAAAAAATGATAGAAAACTAAGTATTCCTTATTTCATTTTATTAATTTCAATAGGATTTGCATGTAATATCGCAGTTTCTTCGATTAAATGACGTTCAGTCACCTATAAATCTCAGAATATCAATCAACAAACGTTGTTAACCCAAGTGTATCTGTCATTTACTTGTCGTTTCCGTTCAAATTTAGCAACTACAGATTTCACCTTATTATCACAGTGTAAAATATTCTTTAATTTGTATACCGTGACTAAACTTATTGGTTCGGGCATTCCACATAGGTGGCGAATTTTTTTCCTGGTGCATGTAAGCAAATCTAGGGAAAAATTTGGGACATACGAAATTTTAGAGAAATTCTGGGGATTTTTCCTTCAAACAAATCATGTTATTGTTATTTTATTATTGTATTTGATATTTGATTAACTTCGAATAGTGAGTTTGCCTATGCATCCATTGTATTGGTACTGTGTAAAGGGTACAATTTATGTCTAATTTAATATTGATGAAAAGTAATTGTTTATACTTAAAATAAAGAATATGTGCGAAAGATAATTTATATAAGTTTGCAAGAAAACTTCAGGATGCAGCCCGCAAGTACGAGGGAAACAAGGTTTAATCCTCAGGTTATGAGTTTGAGAGAAAAGGAGGAATACATCTCAAATTTCAACTTTCCCTTCTGTGACGAGTCCTTAAAATATGAAAAAGTCGCTAAGATTGGTCAAGGAACGTTTGGGTACGTAGAATTTTCATTTGGAGAACATTAAATAAAAGCTGAAGTTATAATAGGGTGGATCAAATATAAACCCGACTTTGGTATAAAAAAATTCATATAATTTGTTATTAAAGAATTTGATATATTTTATTTTTCTTCATATCCCTCTCTTCTATCAATACATTTTTCCTAAAGAATAGAAAGTTTATTGATGCTATTAGTAGTCGGTTCTTCAGCCAATTGCTCACGAATAATTCCGCTCCTTGGTCATTGTGAAAACAGTATCCTTCAAATTCTTCTTTGAGTAGACCAAACATGTGAAAGTCGCACCGGGACGAGTCTGGTCTATATGGAGGATGCTTGAGTATTTCCCAATGAAATCTCTTCGATTTATCTCAGGTCAAAGCCGCTGTGTGTGGTTGAGCATTGTTATGAAGAAGAATCACCCTTCAGATGGATGTGGCTCGTCTCTTTCTTCAATAAGCCAGCTTCACCTCCTCAAGGAGCATGAAATAATATTCAGCATTGATTGTATATTGTTAAGAAACTCAATAAGCAGTATGCCTTTTCTATCCCAAGAAATAGAAGGTGTGTAACATTTTTCCTTTATTAGGCAAGGAACGCATCTTGCTGACAGTTTTCAATAACTCAACTCAATAGAAATGAGTGCTTCCATACGATATTCCTATTCCTGCAACAATTTGGAGTACTATAAGTCAACAGCCATTTTCAATCAGCTCACGGATCACATGAATGTTCGTATCGGCAAAACTAGTTTGTGGTCAGCTGGCATGACTCACATTTTCTTCTGCTGCATGGTCCACTTAAAATTTTTTTGTCCAATAATAATCTTGAGTTCTTGAAAGTTACTTAAAGTCAAATCAACATAAAATATCGGAAGATTTTACATCTTTCCACAATAAAAATTTTATATTAATGTGTTGTCCAACAAGCGTATGTACCTGTTGCTCAGACATGTAACTGTAGTGAAAAGGAGAGTTGTCCTCCCTTCCTTTAGACAATCCCTTCCACCACATTACATAGCACCACTCACGTCACTTCATGCACCGACCAGCGAAAAAAAGTGTGGTTCATATTTGATCCTACAGCCTCGTATTATACTTACATGTCATAAGTCTTGGACCTCTTATATAAAAAGTGACTAAACCTAGTTATTTTTGAGATTGGTATAAAATAACCATTTATTAAGGGAACAAAAAACACAATAAGAAAAAGCCGGTCATGAGTCCTTACTTTTTTTTTAATGTTTTTATACATACTGGCAGTAAAAACATACTCAGGCAAATTATTTGTGCTTATTTTTTTGAATTTTTGTGTATTGCAATGCTGAATGGTGAAATTTCTGCATTTAATCGATCAATAATTACAGCTTTACACAGGGCTTTCTCATGATAAAAAATCTTAAGTATTATTGGATCATCTATTGTACAAATAGTACACAGATATCAAGAATTTGATCCATTGTAAAACATGTCATGTAGTGGCATCCAGGAGTATCTAACCAAAGGAAGGATCTTTATTTTCCAGACACCACAGAGCTTCAGTTCCCAGGTCTCATTTTCAGGGTATGTTTCATTGTGTTCTATCAACTCCTATAGTTCAAAAACAACTCCAATATGTTTTATTACTCTTTTTGAATCAATAAATTTTGTCAACAAATTCACAAGAAAAAACTTTTAAAATGTGGAAAATATTACTTTTGAAAAAACATTCAAAACCAATATTATTTTATGAATATATTTTATTTTTATAACAATAAATTCTTTTAGCAAGAATGAGTGGGGTCCAAGACAATGCTATGTGTAAATATATATATTTATATTTCATATTTATTTGTATTCGAAGCAGCGATGATGAAGGAGTTTTGATGATAAAGTTTTATTACGTTGAACCTTTATTAAGTTTAATGTTTCTCTTTTTAAATAAAAATAATTTTTTAGGGAAGTCTTTAAAGCTAGAGATAAGAAAAATCCTAAGAAGTTTGTTGCTATGAAGAAAGTCCTCATGGACAATGAGAAAGAAGGTGTAAGTAAGATTTTAATGTATTTATGGAAGAAAATTGACATACTTTTATTTTAGTTTCCTATAACTGCCTTGAGAGAAATCAGAATACTCCAACTATTAAGACACGAGAATGTTGTCAGTTTGATTGAAATATGTAGGACTAAAGCATCGGCTGCAAATAGATATCGTTCAACTTTCTATTTAGTATTCGATTTTTGCGAGCATGATCTTGCTGGACTATTATCTAACGTAAATGTAAAATTCAGCTTAGGAGAAATCAAGAAAGTTATGCAACAACTATTGAATGGACTATATTATATCCATAGCAATAAGATTTTACATAGAGATATGAAGGCTGCAAATGTTCTGATTACTAAGAACGGTGTTCTAAAATTAGCAGATTTTGGTTTAGCAAGAGCGTTCAGCATAAACAAGAGTGGACCGAATAGGTAAGAATTTGAAAACTTTATTTCTGCATTTACTTACTTTCCTTATTGAAAGCTAAGGTGAATTCTGTTGGGTAGAAAAAAGTACTGAAACTGATATTAGTAATGAATCTATACTGTTCAACTGATGAAATATTGTCTCACTATTTCAGTTCAACATAAACCCTTTTCAAGTACTTAATTATAATAGGGAGACCAGAAAGTATATGTATTTATGTATTGTGTGAAGACATTTTAAGATGCACTATTTATTTACCTGTAAATAATTCAATCTTAATTGTTTTGGCAATTCATGAGTGAATGGCGAATTAAACACTGAATGTTTTTTTAGTTTTATTGGGAGTACTGTTTTAATATATAGTGTTAACAAATTAATCAAAATGTTGTCCATCACAGCTTACTAATTTTCCCCAACTCACAGGCAATTTCCGAATCTTGTCTCGGAAGAACTTCTTGCCTTTTGAGGTGATCTCCACTTTTGGAGGCAATTTTTGATTTCTTGGAGAGAAGTGAAGCGATAACCTGCCAAATCACAGTTTACTTTCTGAAGTGTATAGATTTCAAATATGAAATTTAAAAAATCCTTATGTATTCTTCAAAACTATTAGACAGAAATGCTTGAGAATTGATAGAAAAAAATCAGTTTTGGACAAGTTAGTAATGTGAAGACCCAACTCATGCTTGTCTGATCAGGTCTACTGAAAATATCGCTGCTATAGCTGAGAGGGAGGGTTGTGCTACTGAACGATGTTAACTTAATTTTTTTGGCACAAGATTAACAACAAACAATACCTCACTAAATGTTTGATTGATTCGATCTTTACTTGGTGGAAAATCATTTTAATTAAAAAATATATTGGAGACAGTATTTTATTTCCACAAAAATGCTTGTAATACAACAATTGTTTCACCACGATGTGGCTTCTTCAAGTATCTACATTGTACTAGCTAGAGTAGAATGTAATACCTCACTATTTCGTGAAAAATTTCCTGGACATGTAATTGCTCGAAACCGAGACCTCAATTGTCTTCAGAGATTATACAATTAACACCATTAGGTTTTTTCAAATATCAGTTCTAGTCAATGCTCTAGCAATTATTCAAGTGCTGAAAGACAATATAAGATCCACAAAATAGAGGCACAATTATGAGAAAATGGGTTGAAAAATTTCATCAAAAGAATCACTGTAACAACAGCCAAGGCGGACATTTGCCAGATATTATGGATTGAAATAAAAATATCTGACTTTACGAGAACACTTTCTCTTATTTTAAAATGCAACCTCTTGTTGGAACAGCCTGTATAAGTGGAACATTTAATTGATCATATTAGAAGTTTTTTTATAAAATAGATAAAAAATAAGTATTTACTAGGCAAAATTTCATTTGTTTTTAGATTTACTAATAGAGTTGTTACCTTATGGTACAGACCTCCAGAACTTTTATTGGGTGAACGAAATTATGGCCCACCTGTCGACTTATGGGGTGCTGGGTGTATAATGGCAGAAATGTGGACCAGATCTCCAATTATGCAAGGCAATAGTGAGCATCAGCAATTGACCCTTATTTCACAACTGTGTGGGTCAATAACACCCGAATCATGGCCTGGAGTGGAAAATTTGGATTTATTTAAAAAAATGGAACTTCCACAAACACAGAAAAGAAAGGTATATTTTGATATTCATAACAAACATGAGAATTATTTGCACTAATGGGATGCTTTAGTTCAAAACCTATTTTACATAAGCGTAGATGCATATGCATAACAAACCTATCTTTAAATATTGGGGTAAATCTATTAAGACTTTGAGTAAGTTCTTGCAGTTACCTAACAGATGGTATTAGTAGGTATATGTGCAGTCCTTCTATTCCATGATAATGTCACATGACACATAGCGTTCATTTGGGAAATACTAGTGCATACGGCTTATTCTCTAGACTTGGCTCTGTCCGATTATCATCTATTTGCATCGCTGGAGCAGACTATAGCGGAACAACACTTCAATTAGTATGAAAATGTACGAAAATGGCTTGGTAACTGATTTGCTTCAGAAGAAGTGTTAAATAGCAATGGGGACTATGCTGAATAAAATATTCTTTATCATTGTGAAACAAAGGACGTGTAGTTTGTACAAAAAAATTTTGGTTTGATACTTCAACACCTAGTATATTTGATCAAATTTTCACAATTTATTTCTCTAAGAATGTGACACATTCTAATAAGAATGTGTGAATGGATTCTCATTGAATGAAAAAGTCATGAATATTATCTGTCATTTAAGAAAACAGCCTTTTTAAAATTTAACCTTGATCAATATCTCAAACAGTATATATATCCAAAATGTTGATAGTAAAATATCAGTACTTCATTAAGTTGAGTAAATAATTAACATAATTTCATTGGATAGTCAAAGCATACACAAATATTTTGCAGTACCCAAAGAAATACGTATTTCTTTTTACAGGTCAGAGAACGTCTAAAGCCATATTTGAAAGATCCCTATGCCATTGATCTATTGGACAGACTTCTTGTACTAGATCCAAGCAAGAGAGCTGATTCAGATACTGCCTTGAATCATGATTTCTTCTGGACTGATCCAATGCCATGTGAGCTTGGAAATATGCTTGCTAATCACACTCAGAGTATGTTTGAATTCCTTGCCCCTCAAAGGAGAGCTACTCAGCAAACTCGTCATCATACTTTGCCTAGGCCTAGTACTTCAACTATACAAGATGGCGGTTATCAAGATAGGGTTTTTTAGTTTACTTATCATTTTATAAATTTTATACCTTAGATAAGTATCTAAATAAAGATTTATTAAAAGAAGAAAAATGTTTTTCATTGCATTGGTATCTTTTATGACTTTTCAACATTTTTTTTGTGGAATAGCCTAGGTTTTTATGTAATGGTTAATTTGACCACTTTTATATAAGTTCACTTTCAAAAAGGACATCTGGTGAATGAGGGTATGTAGATATATTATATATAGAAGAATATATCTAAGAATTTCAGATTCTTTATTCTAGAGAATATTTTTTAAATTGAATTTGTAGAAGTTTCAGAGAATTAATCCAGCTAATATCTGTAATATTCCAGATTTATTGTCTTTAGTTGTTTTGTCTTTTTTGTTTTTCATGGCAATTCCTTTTAGTAGTTTGGTTTATTTCTAAATAAATTTCCAGACAATTTAAAATATTGCTTCTTATTGGATTACCGTTATTTTAATTAAAAGTTTTTTAACAATGTATTGTTTCTGTAGGTGGAATGCAAGGAAATACATTTTGTACATCAAATGAATTTAATTTAGAATGTTTTGGTAATTTAATATTTTGGATATTGTTGAAAACTATTAATAATTGAATATTTAACAAGAAATGTTGTTTCTGTTTGGTTAATTGAAATTAAAGCCTTGGACAATTTAACGTTAAGAGGAGTAGTATGAGGAACTTCAGATCTTATTGCATTTTGTTCTTTGTAAAGTTTTATCAGAGAATAAAATTTTGGAGTCTGTGGATTCATTTAACTTAAAGGAACGATTTAAGGAAGCTTATAAGATGAAATATTCTGAAAAATGCTTACGGATTGATTTATTAATTTTTTGACTTGTTTTTGAAAATATTCAGTGGGATCTTTTCAATTTATCGAAATTTAAGAAATCAGCAGTTTTACTAAAAGATTGATTCAATTAAAATGAATTTACATCAAGAAGGGACTGATTCAATCAAATTCTTAAAACACACTAGGTAGGTAGAAATAGTTCATTTGTCTTTCATTAATTTTATTGAATGTCTATCAAGTAAATACATATAGACTTTCTCATACAAAAACACATATACAGCTAAGTCGATATAAAACATGTATTGTTTTATTACAGAAGATAATGCATATGACAATAGTCGAATTAATATACAGAATAAGAATTCCTTGTCAAATGTGGAACATATTCCATTCAAAAAGTGTTTAAACACTAATATGGTTGTCGAATATATATTTATATGAGAGAAGAGTCAGCCCGTGACTCAATTATTTAAATAATGTGATTTTTTCCTAACTACTTAAAATACAGAATTTCAAATTCAAATGAAATTCTGATCTCATCTGAAACAAGGAACAAATAAACTGACTAAATCATGAACCAAGCTTTTTCTTATTTCTATATATGATTCTTTTGTTTGGTTATATTTTGTTTGTTTCCCTTCATTATTGTCTTCTTTATTAGTTTCGAGTACTGATATCACCTCAATATCCATGCCTTTTCTAGGTTGTTCAACATATTTGGTTAAGTGAATCCCAGGTAGTGGTTGTTTTTCTGTCATTTTATAGTTACCACCTACAAAAAATTATATTGAAGAATATAATGATAATTCATCATTTTTCGCTATAGCAGTGGCGGCTTGGTCTATAAGGCAGGTGAGGCAGTACCTCACCAAATAAATTCTGGAAATTATACGTATTAATCGAATATTTTATTAATCCATTTCATCCTCAATTTCGCATCATACGGTAAGGCACTGGGTCTCTGTTCCATAATATCCATGCTGAATCTCACGATTCTTGTATAGTCATCTCACTTCCTCTTTAAGAAATAAACGGTTCGAGGTATGCATCACGCGCTTCCTTGTTTAGCGTGTTATCTACATCGACGCGACGAGAAATCCAGAACATTCCTACGCCTTTGAAAGCTTCTTAAGATAGATTTGAGGCACGCCTCGCCGAAGGGCGAACTAAAATTATTCTGCACTATTCGGGTTAACCGGGAAGCGGGAAATCTGGTTAGTTTTCGCTTTGTTTTGTTGTGATTTGGTGGTAGAGTTTACTGTGTCTCGTGTAAGTTTGTCTCTGTGTTCGTGTAAACGTTTTTCGAAAAGACTTTTCATTTTGTTACTACCAAAAGGCGAAATGGATTTAGCAGGACCGAGTGAGTCGGTCAAATTCCCAAGGTAAATGAAAATATTCGAAGTACTTGTGGGGAGTTTCAAAATACATAGTATGAAAAGTACGACTGGCTTACTGGCAGTATAACTTTAAATAAATTATTTAGTTGGCCGTGCATTTTATTCGCAGCAACTAATACAAATTCCAACAGAGTTTGGTCAAAAAGTGGTTATAGCGATTTGAAAAATTTGTCTCAGGGTATATTGCTACACAATAAAAGTGCTCAACATATTTCATCAAATTGCAAGCTAACCCTTATGAGGAAACAAAACAAATTATCGTCACATCAATAGATAAATTAAAATATAAAATTTTAATGCTAGATTCAAAGAAAATCGACAAATTCTAAAAAGTCTCATAGACATTTACGATGTACCTCTGTATGAAGAGTTACCTTTTAGGGGGCACGATGAATCTAATGAATCTCCAAATCGCGGGAATTTCGAAGAATTGGTTGTTCTTGTTAGCAAATTTGACACTAATTTAAAAACTTTTTTGGAAAATAATATTAACAGTAGATCAGTATTTTTCTGACACATCTAACACGACAAAATGAATTAATCGATTCGGTTGCTTTTGTTGTGAATAAAAAATTTGAGGACGAAATTTCGAAATCTTTGTTTTTTTCCTGACAAGTTGATGAAACAACTGACATAAGCTGCCATTAACACTTATCCGTCATTTTCTGTTATGTAATAAATGACCAACTTGTTGAGCGATTCATGGGATTTTATGATGTAAGTTCTGGGCGTTCTGGTGAAGATTTATTTCAATTTTTATCTGCCAAATTCGGAAAATTTGACTAGCATTCAAAATGAGTGGCTCCAACATACGATGGAGCTAGTGTAATGTCGGGAGAAGTAAACGGTTTACAGGCAAAAATCAAATCTATATCACCACAAGTAATGTTTACTTATTGCCATGGACACGTATTCAATTTGGTTTTAAGTAATGGGTGCAGTTCAATTCAAAAGGTTAAAGTTTTTTTCTCAACCCTTTCATGATTTTCATCATATTTTTCCAAATCAACAAAGCGTACCCAAGTGTTAGAGCAAATTGGAGGAAATCGTATACCTACAAATGTAGCAACTCGTTGGAATTTTACTTCAGGTGCCGTTCTGATAGTTTTAAATAATAGACATAAATTAATCGAAACCTTTCATTTTAATATCAATAGTAATAGTCACAATTTTGATAAAAAATCAATTAGAAAAGCAGTAGGTTGAAAAATTTTTTAGAGGATGCTCAGAATAATTTTTTTTAGAAACATTTGTATTAATTTTTAATCAAACCGATACTGTTTTTTCTATTTTACAAAATAGAAACATAGATATTCTGAAGGCGAGACATTTCTACAGACAACACTGAGTGAAATACGTGAATGAAGGAGTAACAATACTTATTTTGATATAATTTATAAAAAACTGGATGTCGCAGATTTTATCAAAACGTCACAAGGGATTTGAAAATAAGAAAATAATGGTTAGGAGATTACTTCAGGTCTTCGACAGAAGGGGCAGGGATAGCTGGGGGTTGCATACCTCAGCAGAAAATCGATCTTTTCATGCAATTTTTTCAATTAACTTTTTATTTTGCTGGTTTTAGATCCGTCCGTCATTATTACGTATGTAATTTGTACTTACGTGATGGACATTTACAACATGTTACAGTATTCAGTGTGGTCAAAGCCATTTCTGTTTCAGTAGTTGAAAACAAGTATGAAAAGTATACACTTGTGTGTGTCTCTCCTAAAAAATTGAATTAATGTATATTAAGGAAACTGAGTCAAAAATATAGGTTCTATTTATTATACACGTCAGCTATCTTAATTTTTTTTTAAATTTCCGTACTGAATGTAATAATTAACGACTCAGATTTGTCGATTCTTAGTAATTTAAATAAATAATCTAGCTGAATATACGCGTAAGCAAAAAAGTATGAAAACACTGAAAAAATTTTCCTTCAAATGAAACTTTAAATGGCATTCTTATCAAATTGTAAATAATTTGTATATTGCATATATTAATACATGCAATGTTTTAAGTGACATTTCATCTACAGATATTATTTTTAAATACTATTTGACTTACCGTAATTTTTCTTCTTAAGGTTAAGAAGGTAAAAAGAAGTGTAAACAGTTTCGTGATTAAAACCAGAAGTGTATCTCATTAACATCTGGAATAAAATACATCAACAATGTGTTCAAATTAATGAGCATTTACAAAAATAATAACTACAAAATTATTCAATGACAGTCTGAATCTTGTGGAGAAAAAAATGTTTTTGAAACAATTCAGATTATCACTATATCGAATATTAATTTACGAAAGAACTGTATGTTCGATGAAACACTTCTTCAGCATTAGAAACGCGTAAAATCCATTCATCCTTTTATTGGAATGATGCATAATCATTTGACGATTTTTAATTTAAAATTTCATTATTAGAATAGGAACCGGAATATTTAACAGATACATGTTTAATTGTTCATTCTGGAGTGTATTCACCATCTTACAATTGCTTGGCAAACAGACGAATGCAGTTGCAAAAAAGTTCCTCTCATTAAGGGTAATCCACGCTTTGACATCGGTCCCCAAGTAATCCAAATCATCGTTAATTTGATTCATCAGTACGTTTTTCAACGAGTGATTGCCGTGTTATTCTATGGGAGATTCGGTCGATAAATATGGTAAATGCCATGCCTTACTGGTAATATTTCGACGACACGAAGCTCAACATGCGAATGTATAGTGTAAAAGAAAATATGTTTTTTTCAGCGCAGTCTTTTCGGATCAGTTAATACAATTTTCGATGCTTTTCCTTTTAACAGGACTAGATACCACCTTTGTAGTTACTGGCATGTAAGCATGGCTCATTTACCAAGTGCCCACGAAGTAGTCTCCACAACGCCCGAACGCACGTTGTGTGATAAAGATACGGCTTATCATCGCATAAAGCGAGAATCCTTCTAATGGAGTTGGAGCAGGTCAGTACCCAAGTTGTTTGGGAGGCAACTCAAACGCCAAAAGGATTTGATTTCCACTACCCAGCAGCAAATTCAAGAAACAAGAAAGTCTCAAGAATAAATGCTTTAATCGATCCTGATTCGAGCACTCACAACCGATCGTATAGTCAAGAGCCACGAACCCTTGAGAAGTCTTTCGATCGATCTTGGTTTCAACACCAACGGTCTTCAACCGTATTGTAAAGACACAAAAAACAAGAAATAACTGCAAGTAATTGAGTCGTTTCGTCAAGACCAGCTAAACCCCTGAAGTACTTATAGAGCAATCCTGAGACGAGAATTACGCGTGACCAGATTAATGAAATACTCTTCTAGTCTAGCATGCAACCTTCTAATCACTACCCTTTTGAGTCCAACACTTGGTCTTTGTACAGAAAGATCTGAAAGATTAATCTGCATGTGGTTAGAGTAATGCCAGTTTTAAAGGTGTAAGCTGTGCTGCAGAAGAATCCGTGCCTAAGTGTTAGGCACGACTTAGTGCTGCATTTCACCTGAGTGAAACTAGGATCCTAGACACGATCGGTTTTATTTTTGGGACCCATCCAGACAATTTTCATACTTTTCCAGGTTTTTTTAAATGACGCACGATTCTTAAGTAGTCGAGAATGAAGTTTTCTCTTTCTGGATTATTCTCCATGCTGCTTTTTACCGGATTTGAAATGTGCAAACCACTTTCGACTGTACTGCCTTCCATCCTTCTCGTAGTTGTGCGCATAATTTGTAGATTATGATTTTCGACAGCATAAAAATTGAGGTTATTTTTAAATTGAAGTGTTATAATAATGGCATCGGCAAGTTTTCGCTATCTGCTTTCACAAAACTACTCTTCACGATCAGGTAGATTTAAAAAGAGGTAATAGTTATGCAAAAAATAGCAGTATCACTGTATACAAGAATTTCAAATAGTTCAAAATATTGAAATTCGCAACAAGACACCAAGAACGCAAAGAAAGACCTGTAATTTACTTCAATGTGACGCTATGGTACGTTCAGCCAATCAAGATAATTCACGTGGTGACAGATAAAAATATAAGAAGTTTTTAAAATAATTTTCTGTCAAATTAATGTATAGCGCTTTTAAAACCCGTATCATATGCGGATGTCAATAAATAAATAATATTTTTTACAATGTCAAATAGGCCATTGAAGCACTATACTGCTCGTTTCTTCAAAAGGTCATTGTTCAAAGCGGACTTTGCATACCTCTGCAATAGTTCAAGCTTTATACCAACCAATTTTTCTGAGACTCAAGTCGAACCCTCAAGATAACGCTACTTGAACTTCAGCGAATTTTGGGACAAACATTGACTTTTTTCAATTTCTTTGGAATCTGTCTATTGTCTTCTGTCATAAAGGAAAGTACCTCAGAAACATTTTGAAATAAAATGTTAAAAAGCACTGGCGTGAAGTCAGAAATCTTTGCGCGCTTGTTCAACAGTCTATTTTTCCTGAAATTTTCAAACCTGTGAATCAATTCTCAAAGAAGCTGAACAAAACAATTTCAGAACTGTTCTGAAGGAACAGAAAATCTCATGAAAATAAAAAATACATTAATAAAATCTTTCTCCCTTCGACATACATCGTTAAATATTAGCAAGAAAATTCAAAAATTCTCCTAATTTATCTTCACGTAATTATGCATTAGCTTTTTGTCGTACATTACATCTAAATACTGAATTTGAACTGAATCAGATATTTACTTTCGAAAATATTTAAAAAATAAATAAATAAATAAAGTTTCAAATAAAAAGAATTCTTGAACCATTTAGTCGATGGTGTTCATTTTTGAAGATAACTGATATATTCAGATTCCAAACACATCTGGAAAATTTCAAATCACTAAGTCTCTTCGTTCAGACAAAACGCTGATCCTTACAAGCACCCAAAAGGAGATAGTTCGTTTCTTTATTCATGAGATGAAAATTTATATTTTATATTTTGTGCAGTATGAGACATTACTTGAACGGAAAACTTTGTAAGGCAGAAACTGTAAAAAATTCAGGGTTGTGTCAATCATAAAATTATTATACAGTACACTACAGAATTTCTAGGGTAAAATTATTACGAGGCTTTTAATAGGGGAATTGAAACAAGTTAATTACATATAATATATATATATATATATATATATTCAACTTATTTTATTAGTTGACTGTATCGCCATATGGCTTTACACATGAACAACATGGCACACCTTACAAGTATCTGTAAAATAATATATATATCATCTATACATAATCTGTTAGCTTTTTCAATAGATCCTTTACATAAATAACATTCTTAAGAGGTCAAACCTCATTTCAAGGCACTTCAGTTTAATCATTGTCTCCTCCAAATTAAAAACTCCTCCATTTAAATGCTCGTCCATTTCAGTTGAGCGTAATCATTAAGCTGTTATCTATAAGCCAAAAAGTACCATCACAATGACTTTGTGGTTATGGAGAGCTAAATGGAATATTTCTTGCGCAATACGTTTGCGCCTCCCATATTGAAACCATTTGAAGTGGAATTCAATTACCTCCAAGAAAACAAAAGTACATTTCACTAAAGAGAAATCATATATCACAGAATGCCTTTAAAACTCAAAATAACATCACAAACATTTACATTTGATCATAATTTTCTTTCCTAAGTAATTATTATTTTTTTTGGCTCTTACAAACTGGACAAATTTATTGTTATCATAAAAGAATAGGTGAATGTTTTAACTCTTAAGTTTTATAACTGGTACTGCATCAGTTAAAGAATATGCTGACTGAACATTTTCAAAAGTATCATCCTTAAAATTGAATATATTTGATAAATTTTGAGTTTTACCTACTTATAACAAAATTGAGATCTACATAATACAAAGTTTATTCTTTATCGTTAACATATTCATACAAAAACAGTGAACTCAATATGTTTGATGTCTTAATCAATTGTGATTTATTTGAAGGATTTTTATGAAATTAAAAATGGATTTTCATTGTATTTGATATTCACTGTTCTTGCATTTTCACAAGAATTTTTCTCTTTCCTGTCAAACAATTCATTTATTTTGTTTCGATTTATACATTACATAGAAGACATCCTGTTCTCTTCCATGGATAATACAGCTATCTAAACCAATTAACAATAATTCAGATGAGTTAACTGCTAAGAATATATTTCTACAATAAGCCTGGTGTGAGGTATGTAGTTTAAGGATCCATACGATAAATTTGAGGGGAAGATAACCCACATATTTTATTTCATCGTATCACAGCCAAGAATTCACATGGAAAATGATTATTCATTTAAAAGCACAAAATATATCCATCATTTGAATCAATCATATTTACCGGATACTTCAGAAAATTTTAAATAACTAAAAAACAATAACTCCTTGATATCTGCACCTAGATGATATTTAATTCATATTTTCCAAGTGATATGAGACAAAGGACCAACTTAATCCTTATTGTCTTCAATTCTATCAATCACAACACATTACCACAATATTTTAATTAAAAGAATACACGTTTGTTGAATGGGATAAGCATAGAAAAATTGGGATATGAATATCTTCAAAATTTTGGGGTGATTAAAAAATTTGATAAACTTGAAGTGAGAGATGCAGATATAACCAACTACTACTACATAAAACTTCCTCCGAAGAAACAGAAACAGATCTTATTCAACAACATTAAAAGCAGTTCTATCACACGTCTCGAATGAGATCGACGGTTTTAAACTTTTTTCTAACTTTAACATTACAAAAACTTCCCACTAATTTTCAACAGTTTATTGTTCGTTATTGAATCACTCTACCTAATACTCAATTTTAGCAGTACCGGCACACTATTACGTATTATACATTCAGCTTTAATATGGCAATTTAGGATATTTGTCATGGCTCAAATTTAATATTTCAGATGTGTCACTTGCATCAAGCCATCATTGCACAAAAATTATTATGGAAAATGGGAAATCCACGTGATTTTATCGAGTAATAGTTTTTTTAAGTTCAGATTAAATATTTACATTTGGTTTACAAGGAACGCAAATTTGATTTTTTTCTCATGAAAATAATTTCTTATTTTTTTCCTGTAATTGTGGAAAGTATTTCATACATTTGTAAATACATATATTGAGGTGGATTTACCTTTCAATATACATATATGTTGATTTGTATTTATTGAATATTAATTTTTGAAAGCATACGAAGAACGTAACGAAACACGTCATGTGTTCAACTTTTAAATAAAAACTAGAAATCAACATATATGTGTACTATTTAATGAAGTGTCTAATGGATTTCTATCAAGTAAAGACAAACACAATTTGAAGATAAAAACTTATTGTTGCATTAGGTGCTCAAGAACTGTTGATTTACAATGAATATGAAAATATTTTTCGAGTAACTCATTAAATCACAGTGACTTCCCAAATCATTATTTAAACATGAAACAAAAATACATATATACAATATACAAAATATTTGTAAATGTAGCACAATTTAACATCGAGTAAATTACGATTTATCACGATCATATTAAAACAATTCAGTCAATTTAAAAAAATCTACTCCCCACGATGCCTTCTACTGTTGAGTTCCTCTTCACTAATCTGATCAGGTGCTGACCATCTTCTTTTCCTGGCAGCTAAACTATCAGGAGATAATGTCCTATGTGGTTGATTTGAATTGTGTAGGTTCAATGGTTGCGTTTGAGGTTGACATTCGTGTTGATTTGAGCTAGTTGACACTGTCGAAGAAACTTGCGGCTGTAGCACAGATGTAACCGTTTTGGTAACAACTGTTGAATTCCTTTCTGGCTGATGTTTCTGTTCTCTTGGAGTGAGTGATACAAGAATGTCACCCACTTGTAGCCTATTAACTTTGAGACCGTAACATTGAAACGTTTTTTCTGGGCTATAGGAGGCCCAACCTTGTCCATAGATGAAGAAAGGATGTTCTACTGTGGATTCTACGGCGACCTGGAAGAAAGCATTCAATTAGAACTCATAAACTTTTTCATCATATGGATAAAAGCTTCAGTTTACAACAGGAGATCATGGCCTGAAAGCATTATAAATAAGGCAGTTTTTGCACATAATATCATCCATGGGAGTTTACGGTTCGGAATTTAGAGTAAACTTTGACCAAAGATTATGGCTGAAGAAACTTTTATAATCTTTTTTTCTTAAACCACCCTATAATAAGCAGATGTGTATTTTTTAATTCAATTGTAAAGTTATGTATTTCAGACTTAAGCATAAAATAATTAGCATTTTATTGTATATATAGTCTATTTTTCTGTTATATGCATGCTTTAAAAAACAGATTTTAAAATTATTAAACATTAGGCTGAAACGGGAGCATGAGGTTTCCTCGAACAATCGCGCAAAAACAAAAGACTTATAAAATGAACACAAATTACAGGAAGATACTAATTTTATGCTTGGCAGTGCATTTTGTGATTTATTGATGGATTCCTACTACTTTATTGACATTGTAATATTTGTTATTTTTCATAATTTTAATATACTTCTCTTTTCTAACATTATAAAAAAAAGTAATGTATAAAATAGGTTGTGCAGATAGTTGGCTATGGCCAAAGTTGCATGGCAACACTATTTGTTAAATATTGTTGATTGTCAACAGGTATACAATTTATGAAATAATGTCGCAAATAGAAAAAGAAAACAGGTAGAAATTTGTATAGAAAAGATTTTCGAAGCGTTAAAAAAATAGTGCAATTGACTGAACTGGGAAAAGTGCTGTATATAAGACAATAAATAGGAAAAACATGGCATGGATATGAGGCATAGACCAATTACAGGAAGACCGCAAGATTAAAGGAAACAATTTAAACGCTTTATTGGCTCTTTATTGGACGACACAATCCGCGCCTGGGGTTTCGAAAATTGGCTAACAGATTTGGAAAACAACGTAATACAAAAGTTTGTCCAGAAACTCTCCGGTTGTCACTGAAAAGACAAGGTTACATATCAAGGAAACCAAAAAGAATCCCTATAATGACACCTTTACAAAAGGAACGGAGGATAGGATTTTGCCAACCTTTTCAAGAAGATAATTTTAATAAAGTCTTTATTAATGTTGTTTCTAACTTGGTGGAAATCACTTAAAAATCATATCAAAATAACCTGTTACCGTTCAAATTTCCAAATTTCCCTCCAAAATAATGGTTTGGGGAACAATATCTCAGCGTGGTGCTACGCGTCTCTGTATAGTTGATGGTAATTGTGGAAAGTATTGTGGCATTCTGAACAATTTTTTCCTTGAAACGGCGCATGCTTTATATCCAGAGGGTGACGTTTTCAGCAGGATAATGCAAGATGCCATACTTCGACCTACACTCAAGCTTGGATGCAAGAACACCAAAAGACAACCATTTCATGACCAGCAGCTTCACCAGATCTTAGTCCCATTGGAAACATATGGGGACTAATGAAGATTGAAGTTGAACGAGCAGGTAGTCCTGGACTACCATCACCGAAAATTATGGAGGTGATATAGTTTCGGGTGTAAATCGATGGTTAGTCAAGTGTTTACAGTTAAATGGAAGTCGTATAAGTAAATAAGATGAATATTTTGTTATAATTTTTTAATTCAAGAATTAAAAATATATACTAAATAATTACAATTGAACTGCGTTTTTACCGCATACTTTACTAGACGGATTATATTTCAGATTGAAGCATAGAATAAGCAGTTTTTTGCTTATAGATATAGTCTGTTTTTTCTGTTATATTCATGCTTTATAAGCAAGATTTTAAAATGATTAGACCGAAACGGTAGCAGTCTGTTCCCTGGAACAATCGCGCAAAAACGAAAGATTACGGGATGACACTAATTTTATGTTCGGCAGTGCATTTTGTGATTTATTGACGGATTCCTAGTACTTTATTGACACTGTAGTAGTATTTGCACCATGTGTACCACGCAATTCAAGAAATATTGCAACAATAGTCATCTACAGTACGGAATGCGTTGGTGACTCATTCCACAAAATATCATCCACTCCGGATTATGCAAATCACTACGAAAAAACCCATTTTGCCAAAACAAGGTTTGATAAACTCCTGGTAATTCATGTTTATTATAAGTGTCATAAACGTAGTAAATAAACATCAAAATGGGATTTGGCAGAGTTGCAGTGGGATGTTGGACAATAAAAATGGTGAGGCGTGCAAGAAATTTAAGGTCAACGACTTGAGATTCTAATTTCAGCGATGATGAAGTTATCTTTATCCTGGTACGTATTCTGGCTGAGTACAATTCTTTCCTGAGAAGAGAGTTGAAGCTGTATAATATGTACTTTCAGTAGTAAACTGTCCGTTGATTGAGAATGAGATTATGTGGTTTTATTTTTACCCAGCTGCATACGCAAATCCAGAAGCAGAAAATATGGCTTCATTTAATTTAGTATATACAGTATGTTACTTCTGTAACTTGTCGTGGTAAATTATAGATTACACAGGTCTGCAATCATTTCTCCATGATTGTGATTAGGCATTTCAATCGAAAAAGCTTTAAAAATGCAACAATAAACTATAATCTAACAGTAAAAATAATTTACTGAGAGGAAATTACATTTACCAGCAACGTTTTTATGACAGTCCAAAGCATACTTTTCATAAATGAAATGATATTTGTCATTGTTCATTTGTGAGACAATGAACTCTTCAATTGCGTTTTCTGGGAAACGGATGAAATTATCGTGTTTAAGCGAGAGTACCAATAGTACGTAGAAATAATTTTCGCATCGTACTTTCCAATCAAAATCACTATTGAGTTTTGTTAATAAAAGCCCCCACTTAATTTCATCCTCAGGAATGATTCACGTGGCGCTCCCTACAACAAAGAGAAATCGATGGATGTTTATTTCATTGTAAAGACGAAGGTTGCAGGACCATATCCTTTTCATGAAATTTTCCATGACCAATTCCCATATTTACGGCTGCATGTTCTCGATAACTTCCATTTTTAAGGTCTTGAATCGATCGTGGAGCATTGGCATAGACCTCATCTTTCTCTTGGCCCTAAAGAAAAAAGTCTAAAGGTATTAAATAACAAGATTTCGGTGGCCCATTGTGAACGCCTCTTTGAGAAATAACAGGGCCAATAAACTTTTCTTTCAAAATTGCAATTGTTTCGTTGCTTGTGTGGCAAGTAGCGCCGTCTTGTTGGAAATAAAGGTCGCCCACATCAATATCTTCTAATTTCGACCACAAAAAATCATTAATCATAGCTCGGTACCGCAATCCATTCAGCGTAACAGTTACATTAGCCTCATATTTGAATAAATCAGATCCAATCACAGCGCCACTTCAAAAATCGCACCAAACAGTAACACGTTGAAGAGGGGGAGGCTTTTAAACAATAATCCTTTTATTTTCCGTAGTCTCCGAGGTTAAAATGGGCCTCATCACTGAAGATGATTTTCCGATGAAAATCCGGATCACTTTGATGCATTTCAAGGACCCAATCATCGAAGATACGAAGATGCTGGTGATCGACCGGCTTGAATTCTTGTGTTAAATGAAATTTAAAGGCCTTTATGCCAAATAAGGTGTAATGTCTTTTGTAGAATGCCCAATTCCAAAGATCGACGAGGAATCTACCAATCTGTTTGTCCTATGAGGCAGGTGAGGTAATGCCTCACCTAATAAATTCTGGAAATTACACGTATTAATCGAAATAATCGAATATTTTATTAATCCATTTCATCCTCAATTTCACATCATACGGTACGGCACTGGGTCTCTGTTCCATAATATCCATGCTCAGTCTCGCCATTCTTGTATATTCATCTCACTTCCTCTTTAAGAAGTTAGCAGTTCGAGGCATGCATCTGCATCGACGCGACGATAAATGGAGAGTATTCCTACGCCTTTGAGGACGGCTTCTAAAGATAGATTTGAGGCATGCCTCGCCAAAGGGCGAACTGCAATTATTCTGCACTATTCGGGTTAATCGGGAAGCGGGAAATCTGGTTAGTTTTCACTTTGTTTTTTTGTGATTTGGTGATTCCCAGAGTAAATGAAAATATTCGAAGAACTTGTGATTTTGTAAATTTTTTAATAAAGCAGCAACATTTTTCGAGTCATTCCTATGAGGATAAGTTATACATAATTAAAGAAATAAAGCGACTGTTCCAGATCTAAGTAAATGTCTTGTGACTATGGGTGGGGTCGGAAAATCTAATCGGGAGTTTCAAAATACATGGTATGATAAGTACGACTGATTTACTGGCAGTATAACTTTAAATAAATTATTTAGTTGGCCGTGCATTTTATTCGCAGCAACTAATACAAAATCTGACAGAGTTTGGCCAAAAAGTGTCTATAGCTTACCCTTATGAGGAAACAAAAACAAAATATCGCCACAGCAATAGACAATGCGCGTCTAATTGAAATTCAAAACTTTAATGCTAAAGTCAACGAACATCGGCAAATTCTAAAAACTCTGACAGATATTACGATGCACCACTGTATGTAAGAGTTACCTCTTAGGGGACACGATGAATCCAATGAATCTTCAATCGCGGGAATTCCAAAGAATTGGATATTCTTCGGTAAATTTGGCACTAATTTAAAAACCTTTTTAGAAAATGATATTAACAGTAGATCAGTTTTTTTCTGCCATATCTAGAACCATGCAAAGTAAATTAATCGATTCGGTTGCTTTTGTTGTGAATAAAAAAATTTAGCACGAAATTTCAAAATCTTTGTTTTTTTCCTGGCAAGTTGATGAAACAACTGACATTTGCTGCCGTTCACAATTATCCGTCATTTTCCGTTATGTAATAAATGACCAACTTGTTGAGTAATTCATGGGATTTTATGATGAAAGTTCTGGGCGTTCTGCTGAAGATTCATTTCAATTTTTATCTGCCAAATTCGGAAAATTTCACTAGCATTTAAAATGAGTGGCTCAAACATACGATGGGGCTAGTGCAATGTCGGGAGAAGTAAACGGTTTACAGGCAAAAATCAAATCTATAGCACCACAAGTAATGTTTACTTATTGCTATGAACACGTATTCAATTTGGTTTTAAGTAATGCGTGCAGTTCAATTCAATAGGTTAAAGTTTTTTTTTAATCCTTTTAGGATTTTCATCATATTTTTCCCAATCAACAAAGCGTACCCAAGTATTAGAGCAAATAGGAGGAAATCGTATACCTACAAATGTAGCAACTCGTTGTAGACTGCAAATTTTTAGCATTTTTGTAGTAAACTTTAACAATTTCAATGCGGTTTTGAAGCGTGTATGGTTTCATTTTTAGTAATGGCGTTTCCACTTGTCAAATGTCAAAAGATAACAGCTGCTCTGATAGCGGGCTTGAAAATTAAATCTTTAATTGGAAAACGCTTTATACTCATTAATATAAAGGCATACAAACTAAGTAATTTCTTATTCATTCCTTTTTTAAATGAACTATCACAAGTAACGGAACTTTTCATCCAATAGAGCAAGAAAGACTTTTGGCAAGATTCAAGCCTCTTCCTATAAGCCTTGTCAGGTGCTGGAGGCATTCGAAATTCCCATCACAGCCTCACAAAGTTCACCCTTAATTACCTTTTAATAAGGCCCGAAAGCAAGATTAATTATCATTCACCCCGGAAAAGAATCAAAGAAGAAGCACCTAGCAACACTGTCAGCAACAGGTTCGTGCAGAACCGAAGAGCGCCACCTGAGCTGGGGTGGGGACCCTTGGCAGGGACTTCGTTCAAACACGTGTGTCTCCTTCCTGCCGATCGATACGGGAATCCGAGCTATAGATCGCGGGTGCGGACCCATAAATAATCAGGCTTAGGAATGCGAATGTTGGCTCCGGTTCTCGTACGTTGCCCAGAAGCGTAGTTGTATGTAGTACTATAGTGGGACACCAACCAGGGACTAAAGCATACCACACACTTAAAGCATTGTAGATCATGGAAAATTATGTTGGAAGAATTGAAGGTTCTTGCGAAAAGGAACTTCATGAAGATACAATTCATTGCTAGTTCCGAAATATACTCAGCGACAATTAAAATGTTACCCAGACGGAATACTTTCTTAAACTAAAATAGAAAAAGGCTTTTTACTTGATAGAAGAAATATAACGAAATTTGAATATCAAAACAGATTTAATCTGTCAGTCTTCTACAATTTTAATTTCAAAAAAATTTTTATTCAAAAAACTTTTAGAATTAAATTAATGTCTACATAAGCACCGCTCATATTTGATAAACGTATGCAATCAAAACTGAATGTACAATATCAAATGGAATAAATAAACCAACAAATATAAATTGTCAATTAAAATTAATAAATAAATATTTGAAGGAGACAAAATTTTGTTTCTGATCTTACCATTATGAACACCATTCCTTTTCAAAAACATATAACACAACTTAAGGACTTCTCAAAAAATATAATTTATTGGAAATATTCAATATATTTAAATATTCAAATAAGTTAATTCAAAAATCTCTCAAAACATGCACTATATCTTCAAAAAACAATTAGACTTCTTCTATCAAGTAAAAAGCCTTTTTCCATATTATTTTATACATAATATATAATTATATTCAGGCTTGAATAAATCTCATTATGGAATGTCAATGGTTTAAAGAAAACCTTATAATATGTTACAGTTTTCTGTGATTTTGTAACGAACATAGAATATCTTGATTTTTAAAGTTAGTCTGTTTAAGCAATTATCCGGTTACCACTTTGAGGTAAGATATACTGATTGTTCGTTGATTTTGATATTTTATATATGATTTAGGGCCGATGAAGAGATTATCGGAAGTTTAATTGTTTTTGAAGATATAGTGCATGTTTTGAGAGAGTTTTGGATTAACTTATTTGAATATTTAAATATTTCAAATAAATTATATTTTTTGAGAAGTCCCCAAGTTTTTTATGTTTTATGTTTTTGAAAAGAAAAGGTGTTCATAAGGATAAGATCAGAAACAAAATTTTGTCTCCTTCAAATATTTATTTATTAATTTTAATTGAAAATTTATATTTGTTGGTTTATTTATTCCATTTGATATTGTATATTGAGTTTTGATTGTATACGTCTATTAAATATGAGCTGTGCTTATGTAGACAGTAATTGATATTTAAACTTTCTTAAACTTGATTTTTTGACCACAAATCAACAATAACAAACTCAGAAAATTTCTGTAAATCTTTACAATACATAAAGGGTATTTCAATGGGAACGCCCCACTTTTGAATTGACATTACTCACGCATGGCCCTCATTGTTTACTTGTGACACTGACAGTTGTATTTGTTAATGGATCGTCCGGATAAAAGAACAGTTGAAAGTTTAGTGAAGAAGTTTGAGGCAAATTTTACACTTCATGATGTTTTAGTGCCAGTGAGACAAAGAAATGCAAGAAGTGAAGAGAATATTGCTGCCGTACGTGAAGGTGTTCGTGAAGACCAAAATTTATCGATTTCTCGACGTTCACAAGAACAAGGCATCTCCCAGACGCCCTTGTGGCGAAATCTACGGAAAGACCTTGGTTTGCATCCATAAAAAATTGTTTTAACCAAAGAACTCAAGCCAATATATCATTTAAAGGGTCGTGTATTCAGTAATTGGTGCTTAGAAAAAATCAGAAATGATGCAGATTTTCATAAGTAAATCATTCTCAGCGATGACGCTCATTTCTGGTTAAATAGTTATGCTAACTCAGAATTGCCGTATCTGGAGTGCTGATAAATCTCAAGAATATCAAGAACTGCCATTTTTTTTAACGAAGCTCATGAGGCGGTAACTGTCAACGGAAATCGTTATACTTCAATGTTGACTGATTTTTTATGGCCTGAATTGGTTCGTCTTGATTTGCAGAACATGTGGTTTCAACAGGACGGTGTCAGTTGTCATACTGCCAATGACACAAGGACTTTATTGAAAACAAAATTCGTTGATTTGACTATTTCAAAAAATGGAGAGATAAATTACCCGCCTCGTTTCTGCCATTCAACTCCATTGGACTTCTTTCTTTGGGGTTACATTAAGTCATTGGTTTCAGCAAACATCCAGCAAATTAGGACGATTTACAGATCAATATTGAACGAGTAATTGCTAACATTCGACCTGATTTGTGTAAGAGAGTCATTGAAAGTTGGGTTCAAACATGTTTTATTTCATAACTGATGGTATCCATTGTGCTTTATAATAATGATAATTTATTCAATATTCGTATACAGAATTAGAATTAACAACTTAGTCCAAATTTTAGAGAACTGCACAACCTAAGCTAGAAGCCTGTTTTTTATGCAATAAAACTTTTAATTTGATTTGCATAAAAATAATGAACTTTTTGAGAAAAAATCAAAAAAAGAATATCGTAACTGTGAAAATTTCAGTATCAGTATAACGTGTGACTTCCCCTAGCTCCCAAACGTCTTGGCATGCTCGTAATGAGTCTTCGAATATTCTCTTACGGAATATTCCCCCATTCATGCGAAGGGCTTCACGGAGCTCTTATAAATTATTGGGCGATGGAACCATAGTTCTGACTCGCCTTCCCAGTTGATCCCATAGATGTTCGATTAGATTCAAGTCAGGACTTCGTGCTGGCCAGTTGAACCTTGAAATTCAAACCTCATTCAAGTACGCTGTCACTATTCGAGAAGTATGTGAGCGTGCATTGTTATGCATTAAAATTCCCTGCTCTCCTAGAAATGGTACACCATGGTTCATAAGAATTTCCTCCACGTACCTTACTGCTCTTAAAGATCCATTTAAGAAAACTAACTCTGTGTGGTCCTCTAAAGACACACCTCCCCATACCATAACAGATCCTCCACGGAATGTAACACGCTCCTCTATGCAGCGGCGTATCTTTCTCCTGAACGTCTATAAACGCGTCTACGACCATCAGCTCCTCAATAATGAATCTGGATGCATCAGAGAAAAATACCTGGGCCCACTGAGCTTCTAACCAGTTTATTTGATCTCGTGCAAATTGAAGACGCGCAATTCAATGCTCTCTGAGAAGTTCTGGGCCTGTCGCAGGTCTGTATGGTTGTAAATTCGATTCTGAGAGACGTCGTCTCACGGTCCATTCATTTATGTTTACCTGACGACCTCCATTAATCGATTTCGAACTTCAACAGCAGAAAGATAGCAATTTCGAGGACTTGTGGAAACCATGAAACTGTTACCCCTCAACGATGTACACCATCTTCTTCCAGATCCAGGACTTCTGGTCAGCTTGCCTCCTGATGCCTTGTCAATATTCTTTGGACTATAGATATAGTAAAATTCATTCTTCCAGCAACAGATCTCTGGTTCAGCCCATTTTCAATGAATGCCACCTCTTCTCGCACATCTTGAATTGGTAAACTCAGTTTCTTTTCAGAGAGTGGAAAACAAACTTTTCAAGGACCAATGTGAACGCAACTGATAAACGATGAACTCATGGTGAAGAATCATTCGAAGATGGTTTCTTTTATCAAGTTTTTTAGCCCATATGTCTACATGTTGCGTATATTTAGTTGATTTTCTAATCAAAAATTGATGATTAACAAAATATTATTGAATCAATTTGAACACGAGGGTCTATTGGAAAAAACAGTGTAAAATATTAGTGACCAGTTTGTTTTGCTCGCCTATAATATCTCTACAATCTCTATAAATTCAAAACCAAAACTGAATGTCTTGTACTCTGACGAAGTCTTCCAAGATGAACGAAACCATTGGAACAAAGAAGAAATGGAAACATGTGTTTCACTTATAAATCAAAAAGATTTCACCTGGCCATTTGCAAATAAATCAGTGATATTTTAAATCACGTATGGTGTACTTTAGTGGGAGGTCGAATAGACAATAGTGTTGAACCGAGGTGTTCCGGGACCAGATGTCCTTGAACATCTCGAGCCTATTAGTGGGCCCACAGACGTATTTAATCGGCGCTCCTTCCTCCCTTTCACCGTTTCTTCTCCTGTACCGATTGAAGAAAGCACTGTTGTCAGGATCATAAATGAAAGTTTACGAAGTTATCGATTGGCGAAATTTATTTAGATCCGAGATCAATCAGACTTTTTGTAATTGATTAAGAAATATTTTGCAATGAGAAAAAAACAGTGTTTGTTGATAAAAATCTTACACATCTTATTCGAGAGGAAAGTCTCTTCATGACAGAAAACCTTCAAAATGTATTAGATAACAGATATCGCTACTGATTACCATCTCTTCCGATCGAAGCAACTTAGGTTGGCTGACCAGCACTTATTCAATTCAAGTCAAACAGCGTCAATTGCCAGAAAGGTGGGAAAAAGTAGTCGCTAACGATGGACAGTACTTTGAACTTTGAATGTATAACCAATTTTTTACAATAAAGCTTCAAGTTTCCTATAAGTGTATAACCCGTTATTTAATTATTCAATGGCAGCAGACATAATTCCGTGAAGATAAATATACTAACTGACAAAGAAACTGCAACACCCAAAAGGAGCTGTTTAAATTTTAAATTTTTTTGGTGAAACATAGATAGTATAGCAAGGAGTAAATGATTAAAATTTGGAGAAAAAATCGTGAAGGTCTTTTCATGTAAACATTTTTTGTTACTTAAATATGTTGTTTTTTGCAATTTTTTTAAATTTTACAACAAACCAGCTGTTCGAGGAGATCCAAAGTCGATGTTTTGTTGTTGTTAAAATGCCTAGAGCACGTGTGCGTGGTTTGATAATGCCCAAAATCGAAGAAGAGTAGGCTCCGGACGTCGAAGGGGCACAAATAAGTTCAAGATCGACGTCTAAGACTTATGGCTATTAGAGACCGATTTGCTACAACTCGATCTTTGGCTGATGAGTGGTTAGGAGAACAAAGCCATCCTGTAACTGTCCGAACGGTTTACCGCCGGATAAGGTCTTTTGGACAGCAGCATTATCGACCCCATCTTGTGTCATCTCTGACGGTTGAGCATCGCCGGCAACGATTACAGTGGTGCAGAGAACGTCAACATTGGAATGTGAAATGGCATCAGGTCGTCTTTTCTGATGAATCTCGATTCTCCTTGGGTGCACATGATGGCCGAAGAAGGGTTAGACGACGTCAGGGAGAAAGACGTGAACCTTAGTTTGATATTGAGCGTCATGTACACCGGACGGTAGCCGTTATGGTATGGGGTGCTATTGCACATGTAAGAAGATCACCTTTAATCTTTATTCGAGGTAACATGACAGCGCTGCGTTACCTGCAAGAAATAGTGGAGCCATATGTTCTCCCTTACCTTAACCGGCTCGAGAATCCAATATTTCAGCAAGATAATGCTTGACCTCATATTGCCAGAGTTAGTTTTAACTTTTTTGAAGCCACCTATATATATATATCTTTTGTCATGGTCACCCAGATCCCCGATCTTTCGCCCATAGACCATGTTTGGGACATCATGGGTAGAATCCTTGGAAATTTACCCCAGCCCCCACGAACTTTGGCGGCTCTGAGACATGAACTACAGCTAGCTTGGGAAAGTATCCCTTAAGAAGAAATAGACCATCTCATTGCATCAATGCCAAGACGTGTTGGGGAGTGTATAGATAATCGCAGTGGACGAACACATTATTAACAAATTTATTTAAAAAAGTTGCAAACCCCTCGTTTTTTTTTCTTAAAATTTCAATCATTTACTCATTGCTATACTATTTATGTTCTACCAAAAAAAATTTTAAATTTAAACATTCTTCTGGGTGTTGCAGTTTCTTTGTCAGTTAGTATAAATTGCACATTATTCCAAATTTACGTTCACGAAGTTAAGATTATCTGAAACAAATTGCTCTCTCAATATGAAACGGTAATATCACTGCAACTTGGTAAATTCATTTTTAAATCGTTTTTAAAACAATATCTTTCAAAAGTCTATGTGAAAATGTATCTGGGGAGCGAACTGGCTACCGACTTTCAAAAACTTCCTAAGAAATTATATCAGAATCCCATGTCAAATTTGAATATTATTTACTACGAAAGACTAAACCCCGAAACACATAAATCTAGAGTTTATGAGTTAATAAAGTGTAAAACTTACAAGTGCAAATACGGGATGTCTACGTTTGAAAGGGCCGAATTTCAAGGGGAGATCATACAAGTTATTTTTAACAAAAATTGTCATATAACACACGGTTGATGGTTATTCTTCAATTTTACATTTCTTGATTTCACGAAATATTTCAAATTTTTCCATAAAACCAATTATACTTCAGTTATCCTTGTAGCCTCATCAAATTTGAGCACATATCTGGAAACGGCATTAAATTTACTACAATATAAGAAGTTCTGTGCGCCAAAAAAGTCTTATTGCGGGCGTGGTAAGAAGTTGAATATCATGATTCTGAAGTAAAAAATAAGTCGTATTTTTCCAATGGTTTTATCGATGAAAAATTATGAATTATGGACATGTTTTCTTATCAGCAGAAGTACCTCAGTTAGCGTGCTTTCGAATGACATATCAACTTTTGTGCTAGCTGCTTGTCCTCTGCCATAATATCATGGCTGAGAAGATAACAACGAAAAGTTTAAATATTCCAAACCTAATTGAAGCTCCTTGTGATTGAATATCAAAGTAAACAATATTTTAATAAGGTTATTCTGATTTTCACAAATTTTTATTGTTATGTTTACAACAATCGTTTCACTATCACAGTAGCATCATCAGGCAGGTTTACATTTTGAATAACTAAGCTTGCTTGCGAAATCCGTTGCTATTTATATTACATTAAGTACAATAAAGTTTTATTGAGCACTAAAACCCAAAAAGGGGTGGTCTCTGTAAATTACTTAACGAAAAATTAGATTTAAATAACTCACCTCTGTTAAATACATTCAGACAAGCTGGAATTTGCAGAGACCCTCATTTTTTGGGTTTTAGTGCTCAATAAAAATTTATCTACTCTTTTTTCTTTACATTTTCATAAAATCTGTATTATTAAAATTTAGTTTATTTGGTCGAATTATTTTGATTCGACAGAAATATTCGTGATTTCCAATTACTTTAATATTCAATCATAAAGAGCTTCAAGATAGAGCAAATTTAGGTTCAGCCATGATATTATGGCAGAGGACAAGCAGCTAATACAAAATTGATATGTTATTCGAAAGCACACTAAATGAGGTATTTTTTGCTGAAAAGAAAACATGTCCATAATCAATAATTTTTCATCGATAAAATCATTGGAGAAATATGATATATGTTTTTCTTGTTCACTTCAGAATCGTGATATTCATTTCCTTACCACGCCCGCAATAAGAATTTTTCCCACACAGAACTCCTTATCTTGTAGCAAATTAATGGCGTTTCCAGATATGTGGTCAAATTTGATGAAGACAACTGAAGTATAATTGACTTTATGGAAAAACTTGAAATATTTCGCGAATTCAAGAAATGTTAAATTGAAGAATAACCATCAACATATCGACCATGACATTTTTTGTTGCAAATAACTTTTATGATCTCCCCTTGAAGTCTAAACATTTTTATATACTATGCCGACATTTTATGAAACTAGTATTCTTGTAACAATTCTGATTAATCATACACAGAGGTTGTATAAATTATAATTATTAATTTTTTATTATATACAATACATTTTTTGGATATAACTGGGTCTTGAAAAATACTTTATACAACCTCTGTGTACTTTCTGTGGACATAGAATACAAATGATTACCATCAAGAAACCATTTGTGTTTTATCTAAGTTTGAAATAACACGTTGTCGTGTAAGTATGAGAGATATTTTTTATTGATTTTTTTCTTTTTGCTGGCATGAAAGTGTACTGAAGATTAACGATGAGAATCTCAAATACCCTTTTTGTTTCGAAGCATTTTTTAAGTTTATGTTGGATACTTTTAGAGTTAAATATGTATTTCATAATGCCGGTATGAATAAGTGCCATCTTCACTAAATGTTTGTTAACTAAGTTTGATCAATATTCTATATTTTCTTTGAATTTTTCATCTCCTTTTGATACTGTGTAATGAGTGTTTCTTAGGCATTTATTTAATTTTATTTTCAAAAATTCATAAGAAATTTTTTGTTATTTAAATTTATGTGAGTATAACTGAAATACTTTATTGGATATTAAAGAAATATGTTGAAGTAAGAATATTCTTATTCAAAATATCAATTCAAAATCGAGTTGAGCAGTGCCAGATCTTGAAGAAATCTGATGACTATTGGCAACACCTGGTACATGACCTGGCGCCTGAAGATAGACTCTTACACAACCACATCATTGTTTGGTTAACTCTTTCTGTTCGGTGGTCTCCTTCTATCATAAAATTTCCATTCGATGCTTTTATTTGGCTCCAATTCGACAATTCGGACATCTAACATAGTAAGACTTTTATCTTCGAACTTATCCGAGAATTTTTAGTACTCGATATGACATTTTTGGCCATAAATATGTAATGGGAATTGTTTCTCTGCAGATACAAACTGAAACGATAGTTTTCTTTATAACTCAATCATTACATTCGGAACAGAATCATAATTTTGAATAAGCCATGAACTTATATACGATCGAATGGATTTTATACGGGATGTTTGTGGAGCGGAGTCCACTTTGTCAGGAGGCTGTATAATGTGCACGTGTAAAAAGCGTGATTGGTTTAAAAATAAAAGAGGTTATTAATGAAAAACGGTCACTTTTTGATAGCTCTCGAGCTTCAAGATCAGCATTTGTAGTGAATAAACAAAGATGAAAAGCGCTGAAAATTTCAACCTAAAGTTTATTAGTTCTACATTGAAACACATACTCCAGATCTATTTATTACGTCGGTTCAGAAAATTCCGATCTGACAGCGCCATAAATACACAACTGAGATATCTTTGTTAGAAAGTACTAACCTTCAAATGATATCTGTGGAAATTTGCTGATGATCTGACGTTTAATTCAAAAGTTACAAAGGTTTTGAACAACTTTTGTAATTTTCAGAGTGATGAAGAAAAAATAATTAAATGTGTTTTGATAAGAGATTTCTTTTTATGGTAAGCTTCGCTTGATGAGTGTCAAGTGTCTGCACTAGGAAAATCGACCATTATTATTATTGATTGGTGTGAATTCAAATATGGTCCTACGATTACCGATAATACAATAATCTGGTAGTCCAAAAGAAGTGTTTGTTAGTTATTCGGTGTATTACTGGACAAAGTCGGAATATCAATCAACACTCAAGAATGAAGCAGTTCCTTAATGCTGTGATATATAAGTGCCATCTTTCGGAGGAATAGTGAACCAAGTCCAACAATTTACTTGTATCAGAAAAAAATGGAGGAAATCCATAACAGATTGCTTTATGTTCTTGGTAGTAAATTCATTCTTTCATTATAGTATTGTATGTATGTATTGTATTGTACTACTCTGTCAAGAAAGTACCGGGAATTTTCAATTAAAACAACATTTTTACATTCAATCGTCAAAATTTATTGGGTCGCCTTCAAAATAGGCTCCATTTGCTCCAATAGATCTATGCCAACGGCACTTCCAATTATCGAAACATTTTTTATAGGCGCTTTCCGGGATGGACTTTAGCTCTCGCGCCGGTTGTATGGCTTCAATCGACTCAAAACGGGTGCCACGAAGGGGCAATTTTAGTTTTGGGAAGAGGAAAAAGTCGCAGGGAGCCAAATCCGGCGAATACGGTGGTTGCTGAAGCACGTTTGTTGAGTTTTTGGCGAGAAAGTCAGTCACAATCGTAGCTCGGTGAGAAGGCGCGTTATCGTCATGCAAAATCCATGAGTTGTTCGCCCACAAATTTGGCCGCTTCTTACGGATACGCTCACGCAAACGTTTCATAACGCCTAGGTAATACTCCTTGTTTACCGCCTGACCCTCTGGAACGAATTCGTAGTGCACCACGCCACGGATATCGAAGAAAACAATGAGCATCACCTTCATTTTCGAGCGGCTTTGGCGTGGTTTTTTCGGTTTCGGCTCATTTTTTGCCACCCATTCCGATGATTGCTGGCTTGTTTGCATATCGTACTCGTAGACCCAGGTCTCATCACCAGTTATAATGCGTTCCATGAATGTAGAATCGGAATTACAGCGATCCAGCATGTCTGAAGCAACCTGTTCGCGATGACGTTTTTGAAGAAAATTCAGGTCTTTCGGTACGAGTCGTGCGGCCACCTTTCTCATGCCCAAAATATCAATTAAAATCGTACGTGCGGACTCGTGGGATATCTTAAGATCATGTGCTATCTCTCTCAAGCTGGTACGACGGTTTTCCAGCACCCTTTCCTTAATTTTATCGGCAAGTCTTCGACTACTTCACGACCGTCCTTGAAGGCTCTGTACCACTGATATGCACGAGTTTTCGATAGAGCATTATCACCAAAGGCCTTTTGCAACATTTTCAATGCATCGGCACACGAAAATTCATTTGCAACACAAAACTTTAAACAAATTCTTTGCTCAACGTAATCACCCATAGTAAAAATCGGCACGCACTCTGACATCGACTGACTTAATCAGCTGTTGCAAACACATTAGTTGACAGATCTCGCTCAAGCTTGGCATAGTAATTAAGGACAGTGGTACCAACCTAGGAAAAAAATTTACCTGCCTCATTGCCCCGCCAGATTTAAATCGATAATTCCCGGTACTTTCTTGACAGAATGTATGTATTTATGGGATGAGACTGCAGCTAGCAGAGGATCTGAAGAAGTCGCAAGTTGCGTTATTACTCCCTCAAAGAAATAAGCTACAAACTACAACCACATCGTACTTTATACTGATGCATGCACAGGACAAAACAGAAACATTAAAATGATATTGTATCTATTGAGGTTTGTAGAAGATTCACAAAAAAAGTAATATTTTAGACCACAAATTTATGGTAACTGATTAGGCCTAATGATCGCTTTAATAGAAAAAAGCTGCAAAGAAAACACAGAATATTCATGGGCCAGATGACTGGGTCAGTATAATAAAATATGCAAAACGGAAGGCTCCAAATTTTGAGATTGTATCAATGAAACGGGAAATTCTGTATCCAATTATAAACTGGAGCAGGTCATCACTTACACAAAACAAATAACTGATGAACAAAACCTAAAATTGGCTCTTTGGATGCTATTTCAAAGAGATAATCCCTTGACCATGAAATTTAAAGGGACACTGAGTGGCATGGTAGATTTCAGTGAGGTACGTTTCATTTATTATTGGTTAATATCTTATTGGAACTACTCCACAGGAATAGAAGGAAAAAAAGAATTATGTTATCTGTTTGTCCTTATATTCCAGCCGTTTTTCTTGTAATGCAGGTACAAACAAAGAAATTGCAGTCTGTATCGATCACGTGTAATGGATTCACCAGGTTTTAGCAGCTAGTGGTACCCAACGCCTCCCTGGTTTTACCATAACTTTCGAACCATGAAGGTTCAGCTTCGCGTAGTAATTTTTTTCCTGGAGTTGTCCTAGAAGATTCACTATCCGGTGTGAAAAATCCATTCTTTTCTGATTTTGAAATATCGCCTTTCCAGTTCTCTTGGTTTCAATTTATGAGGAATCCAATTGCCTTTCTTTTGAATAAGGCCTATATATTTCAAAGGTACAGACACTGCTTGTTGGGTCATCCCCAACGTGAGTGCAACCTCATTTTTATTATAGATCGGGATCTCCATCGAGTAATGTCTGTAATTCATGGTCTTCGAATCTTACTGGCTGTCCTGAGCGAAAATCATTAAAACTTCCCGCAAATGGTGTTTAGACTTTTTCAACAGCGTAAAAAAAAACGTTTTGTACGAAATTCAGAACAATTCAAACTGGCTGTTTCGGCAGATGTCTAATCTACCTGAAATTAATTAATTTGTACTCTAGAAACTACCTAGGTGAAATTTTTTGAATTCAATAAAATTATTATTATTCTAATGCAAAAAACCAATACCTCTAGAGATTGTCTAGGAGATATCTGCTCTACACAGATGGTATCTCGATAAAGAGAGGTTAACTTGAGGATAATAACCTAACACTTAAGACATATGTGTTTCGTTCTTTTCTTTCGAGGAGTGGAATCAGAAAAACTCCTCACGACTAGGCGAAACATCTTGTCCGATGAAAATCGACAGCATTCTCGACATCAAAAACGCTATTACGAAAGTTTACGTCATTCGATCGCGGTCGTATGAGAAGCCAGTGCCAGAGGCAAGGTACAGCAAGGTCGCTGACATCGTCTTGCATCTTGCCCGGACAACTTTCCGTTTACGTATGACACGAATTGTTTGTATGTCCTTTTTTCGTCCGCGTTACATGAAAGGCCGTTTTTAGGTCTAGTCATTAACGTCTCCGAGTCCCATCTACTTATGGGCGCTCTCGCAAAAAGCAACCATAAATAAAACGATAGCCACTTTCCATAGAAACTCGTAGCGTTCATAAATAAAGATATATTGTGCAAATTTCGCGAGTTGCTTCTCCTTTTCGATTTTTACCTTCCCATTTACGAGTTCGATGATGGATGCAGATGAACAAAGCGGTCATCCACGTATGCCGCTTATGGATGCTCATACATCTCTATTATCGGTTGAGCAGCCATATGCCAGGATGAAGTGGGTGGAGGATTCATTGACGCGATAATTTATAATTCATTCTGGGAGTTTTACATATTTCGAAGTGATATTCTTTTCACCGAATGAGAAACTGCTCTTCCGTTATATCAGTTTTCGAAATTCAACTGACCCCGGAATCTTCCAGTTCTCAAGCAATCTAAGGAGCTTCTGTTAACGCCGATATTGGCGTTGCTATCCAATAGCATTTTAGTTGGTTACTGGTATAATATTGTGTTGAGGCCATCATCCAGGAAGGGTCCATTGCTTTCTATAATACTATGAATTTGTATGATTTTTCATGTTACGAGACTAGTTAGCCTGGTCAGAACTAATCATAGTCTTTAACTCCTTCGTTTTTAGTCTTGTAGTCTCGCTCTGGCTGAGGTAAGGCCAGGTTTTAAATGTGAGTTTTGTTTATACTATATTAGGCTCACCTAAACTTCTACTGGTCTGAATGAATGTGAAAATAATTTCGTCTATTCAATGTTTGCGTATGGCACCAATTAGATATCGACAGGAGTTTTCATTTTAATAATAAAAAAAAGAGTATTTTTCGAGAGAAGTCAATGGATGTTCATTTTATTGTTTAGAGAAAAGTGTGCCATTAACAATGGAAAACGAATCATTAATCGCAGCTCGCAATCTATTCATCGTAACAGTTCCACCAGCCTTATTTTCGAACGAGTAAGGTCCAATCATACCGCCAGCCCAAAAACCGCACCAAAGGCGATTCTGGTCTCGAATGAACTGTTCGAGTAGGTTTTTGAAGGAATTCACCGAATTTGCACCAACAACACTAGTAACATCCCATTCTAAAACTATGTTGGAAAGAAACGTTTGACGCTGTGTGGTCTTGAAATTCTCTTTATCCAGTTTGAAGGCATGACCACGGAAATGGGTGCTGCTTTTTACGTAGAGGTGATTCAGATTCACACCAAAGAACCCATGCAGAGCCCGATAAGTCACAATAAGATCACCTTTGTTCATCTATCCCCAAAAACTTGCAGATTCAGTAGTCTTAAACGAGCGAAAGAAAAGAAAGATAAGTCACAATAAGATCACCTCTATTGTCTCGTCGATCCCTAAAAGTTTGCAGATTCAGTAGTCTTAAACGAGCTTGATAGTCTGCTCTTATCCTCCCAAAGGAAATCCTTGTATTCCAATGCTGTACAAGCACGAGGAGAAACTGATCGCTTCTGAAAGAAGGGCATGACACCGGTCCTGCATATTCCATCAAAGGACGCACATAGCTGCAATGTTGAAGCTGTCGAGGCAATTTTTAATAATGGCCTACTTTTTACTACTCAAATGTCAACAGATGACAGCTGCCCAGATAGTGGGTTATTCAAAATGAAACCTTTTTTCAAAAACTCTTTAAATAGGATGATACCTTATATGTATTTAGTGAACTAAGCAATTTCCTAAATACGAAGAAATCGCTAAGAAACATATCGTTTAATTGAGGAACATGGAGCAGAGGATTAAGATTCATCATTTCGAGGAAAATAATTACAAGCGTTTTTTGGCGCAATCAGATCGATTACCTCATTTCCAACTTCTTCGGAACTTCAGCACTGATAAATCAAAAATCTATCTGCGTTTCACAAAAAACTTGCAGCATATCCTCACGGGCTGGTTTACTCATCGCCTTAGAAAACATTTAATGACATTCGATTTAGCTGAAAATAAGAAACACTGATTGTGTGGGGAGGAATACTCTATGACAGAGTCTCATTGAATACCTACCTAAAACCCGCTTGGACCATAAAATCATAACAGAAAGATATTACATGCCTCAAAGCTGATTCAGTTGGAATTCTTTAGTATCGGGTGTTTTCTTTAGAGTGATAGAACTTTAAATTGAAATAAAACACATTTAAATTAAGATTGAAGCCAATTTTTCTTTATTTGAAAGATAATTTTATGACATTTTTGTTTCAAAAATAATTTCCGACATATGTCCACCACGACTAGCTCTGAGGAACCGCATTCGACCAGACCAATTTGGGACCACTTTTTCGAGTAATTCAGGCCTTATTTCATCAATAACACGAGTTATGTTGGTTTCCAAAGCATCCATTGTTTCTGGTTTATCAGCATAAACCAATGACTTGACTCAACCCCAAAGAAAATAATTCAGTGGAGTTATGTCGCATGATTTTGGATCAACTTCAAGCTGTTCTAGGACCCAATCAGCAAACAAACAACGCTTATTATGGTCAAGTGGCTCTAGTTCTTGAACCAGTTGGATCTTGTATGGGTCTAGACTAAGATATTTATGCAAAATTTTCCATGTGGTGGATGCACAGAGTCCAACATGTTGTGAAAGTCGACGAATAGAAAAATCTGGATCATCATTAACACTATGACTTACAGCAGCAATATTTTCTTCTGTACGTATAGTTCATGGTCTTATTATTGTTGTTGCATCGAGTAGAGAAAATGTTGTCCGAAATCTATCGATAGTTCGACGAATAAGTTGCTCTGATGGACGATTATGTAAACCATAAATTTCATGAAGTTCTCTATAAGTTTGGTGAATAGAACACTGATTTTGAAAATAAATTTTAACAATTTGTAAACGTTGTTGCGGCGTGAGTCTTTCCATGATAATTTGTCAATGCTTACTGAACAGAAATGTCAAAACAACATGGCTTCTGCCTTCTGTCAAATCACAAATATCCCTATCGAAAGTTCTATCACTCTAAAAAAACACCCGATACTATGGAACTGGGTAGGTCTTTTGCGCGCTGATTCCAGGGAACAGAGTGTTGTCGTTCAGCTCAAATGTCTGTATTTTTCGAGTTTTTAGCTTTGAACGACTAGGTTGGACTCACTGATGAAGAATCCGAGATCAAAAGTAATTCTCTCTGGGCATAATCGATCCAATGGTTTCGAGGTAATTCAAATTTGACTTTTTTACTATTTTCCGAAATTTTCGTGAAGATCATGGTTGAGATGAACCAGCGTGTAAAATTTTCTGAAGTCACGTCAGTGCTTTTCATCATTTTTTTCACAAATTTTCGCAAAATTTCGTTTAACAGTTTTGGATTTTATGTATACGCTTCAAAACATAGCTGCGAAATTTACTTGATGGTTAATTCCTTATCCATCACAAAGGTTTATTTATCATCTGAAAATTTAATAAACAATTTTTCTTAAATGTTTGATTGGTTCGGTCTCAACTTGGTGGAAACTCATTTTAATTAAAAAATATATAAGAGACAAAATGGTATCCAATAAGCAAAAGAACATGGCATTAAATCTCGTGTACCCAATCATAAAAGAGGACAATACACAGAAATACTTTTCGTTCCTATGTTAATGGATTATCTATAAATATTGCTAAATATTTCAAAAATAGTTTCAATTACAACACAGCTTTTAAAACCATTAATAACCTTAGTACTACAAAAAAACAATACGGATCGAAGAACTAAAGAAAATATAACTGCAGTCTAAAAGTTGACTTGCAACTATTGCCCTTTAGTATATATTGGCCAGACAAGCAGATCATTCAAAAAAACGAATAAATGAACACCATGTCGGATTCCGTACATTCGACATATGCTAATCATCTTAAGGAATTCAGGCATAATTTCAACAATAACTATGAAATTATCCACGTCGAAAGCAAACGTTCTAGATTAAAACTTTTAGAATTTCTTGAAATCAATAGGTACAATGCCCGTAAAATCCTTTTGAATGAACAAATAGATGTTGACAAATCTCTATTATTGAATATCTTTCCCTTATCTATCCCTAATCCACTGGATTAGTTTCTTTGGGGTTATGTCAAGTCATTGGTTTATGCTGATAAACCAGAAACAATGGACGCTTTGGAAGCCAACATAACTCATGTCATTGATGAAATAAGGCCTGAATTACTCGAAAAAGTGGTCCAAATTGGTCTGGTCGTATGCGGTTCCCCAGAGCTAGTCATGGTGGACATATAGCATAAATGTCATAAAATTATCTTTCAAATAAAAAAAAATTTGGCTTCAATCTTAATTTAAATGTGTTTTAATCCAATTTAAAGTTCCATCACTCCAAAAAAACACCCGATACTCAACATCGTATTTAAAATCGCTAACACTGGACACCATCAGCCAGTAAAATGTAGATACCTGAAGAAGCCAAATCATGGTGAAATAATTGTCGTTTTATTAACATTTTTGTGGAAATTAAAATACTTTCTCTTCTAAATTTTTTAATTTTTCTTAACTATAGAAGGACTGAATGTTCTTTGTCAATTAATTTTTCACAATCATCATTTTCTCGGGAAGAGGATAATAACTTCCTTTTCCTATAAATAACTACTCCTTGTGAATCAGGGAAGAATTCAGGGTTCGTATTTCAAGCAGCAAAATAAATTCATATTTCTGTACAATGTGGTCATACGTATGTTTCCAACAATCTCGAAATATACAGAAATACCGACTTTTTACCGGAAACCTGGCAACTAAATCAGTGGAACCGATGAGCGAACGTATTCATTCACGTTTGAAAACGTCCATAACTCACCATTTATATTTAGTGAGCTCATTATAGTGAAACATGTTCTCCGAGCTATTTTTACCAGGTCTGTTACGATGTAGCAATTTACTCCACGAAATGTTGCCAGAAAAAATACGATTCTACTACTGCCAAGCATTCGCGTACGCGTTAGGCACAGACAGACGTCCATTCTGATTCTTTCGATTGATGTTCCCACCTACCGGCCACCAAACAACCGTTTCGCAATATCTGGCGAAGCCAAAAACAATTCTTGATAAGAAAATTGCGCATCAATGAGTATATTTTTTGCTCGCACTTTGCTATTTATAAGTTTCTGTATGACAATATTCACATCGCTTTTATTGTACATAAAATCGATAATTATATTATCCAACAATCAATTTTGCTGGTTGGAGAGTCATTGAACTTTTGAGAGTTATAAATATATCCAATTTTAAATAAATGGTTTATTATTTCCTCTTTAAAATATTCCTAGTTTCTCTTTCTTTGTTTACATTCATATAAAAGGTTTTACAATTTAGGTTTAATTTTGAATGCGCTATCTGGGCAGCCATCACTTTTAAGGCTGTCACTTGTGACATTTGACAAGTAAAATTCCATTACTAAAAATGGAACGATACAATAAGTTACTAATGTGAAGAATTGAAACCGTGCGAGTCGCCCAAGAATAGTTTGTAACGTGTTCTTTTACCTTTAAAAGTTAGTACCAATTGTTCAATTAAAACAGGAATGTGGTTTTCTATTCGTGCGTTAAACGCTAAATTTATTTTTGGCTAGTGTTACCCTAGTTTATGTTGTGCTGTGTTACCTAGTTTATGTTGAATTATTATTTTTATATGGACAGTTAGTAACCATTGTCTCATAAAAAAAGAAGTATCGTTCACGAAATAAGACTCAGGTTATTATGGTAGTATCAAGTTGCTGGATAAGTGATTTTTAAGAATCTTACCTGCATGCGCCTCTGACTGTAACTCAATGTAACATTGATATTTCCAGTGGTTTTGTTCTCATCAATTTTCACAACCGTACTCTCCTCAAGCCTCAATTCAGCATTATTATCAGCAGAACAAATGAAATCTTCCGTCTTCATCTCTTCTACCTTCTTCACACCTCCAGTGGCCAGTTGTATGAGAGAACCAGCCGAAAATCCAATATTATGCATCGTGTTGCTGTTGGCGTGTCTCTTTGGCGATCTTGGTGGTGACATGGAGGCCAGAAGCCTCTTCCTTGACACCTCCCCGGTCTTTTGCAGATCCATAACACCCGAGTTTGTACTCCTGGGGATGGTGGCATCTTCTGGTCTTTGGATCAAGATCCTGTGCTTCATAGACCCTTCCTTTCCTGACGGAACCTTGAAGTTTCCTTGGTTCGGAGAGAGGCAGGGAGCTTGAGAGGTTTGTGTGTGGGGAGGAGTCCTCTTCTCCCTCACTATCGTTTGGGCGGGTTTCAAGACTGATGGAGGGCTGTATGATGGCGACAAAAACGTCGAGTTAGTCGTCCCGGTGGGCGTCGTTGGCGAATATGTTTCGAGGGGGGAGAGGGGTGTTTGCGGAAAATTTGCTTGACGCATCATCGTGTGCGCGTAATGCGGGTAAAGTGCTGGATAGTGGGTGAACGGAGCGAAGTGTGCACTGTGCGGAGGAAAAAGTCTTGTATAAGCGTTGAACTGCTGTAGGTCGTCTATAGGCGCCTCTTCCTTATGCTGAGTCAGATTGACCGGTGTTATGATCGGCTGTTGCTGAGCATATTTTGTAGTGATTGGACGCTGGAGAGGTGCCAGTCTAGTACCATTGGGGGATGGTGTTATCATGCCATTGTACCTGCAAGTTGATAATATCGTTATTCATTAGCAGTTTGTACGTACCACTAAAAATTGAAAAGCTCGATATTTGAAAGAAAGGAAAAGTCTTGGATATCAAAATATTGTTTGAACTTATTTTATAGCAAAAATTGACAAAAATGAAATGGAATTCCTTAGATAGGTAATGAAGTGAAACGTCTAATTTCCACTTAATCAACACAATCTAATATAAAATCGTTTAGTTTCAAAACAACAAAATATTCAGAATGAGTAACCCTTTGGTTGAAGTGATTTCCAGAACAGAAGTAATCTAGACGGAAAACATCAGATCATACGGAAGTAGGTACATTTTCGACTAGAATCCAAGTCAAGTTCAAGACAACTTAAAAAACTGGTTTAACCGATCAAGCGATCTTGAAAGTCAAGTTAAAAGGTTGATGTGATGTCGATCCATGAGGACTCATTTCTCTGGAAACATGCGGTAAGAGTTAATAACACCATTGTAGTTCCTGATATACTATATGAGTCAGGCACCAGGTGACCACGTAAGTTGTCCCTGCAATTCTCGAGAGAGGTTGTGTGATTATAGTTATAGCCTTATCATCGCACTGGCAGTTGCGAAGCATTATAAAACTTTTACTGGATATGCAGATCAGAGTTTTGTGAGAAGCAACCACACAGTCGCAAATCAAAAACCCACAAACCGTTAAGAGTTGATGTCTCAGTTGATACTGGTTCGAGTACTAACAGCCAACGGCATTGTCAAGACTCATAAACCACTCAGAAGTCTCCCAATTGATTCGAGCACCAATGGATTTCAACCGCTACCTCTGAGAAGTCTTTCAATTGATCCTGTTTCGAGTACCTTCGGCCGGTCGTTTTTTCAAGACTCACTAAACCACAAGGACAAATTTTGATCACTCCTCGCTAGAGAGTTATGCGCGAGCAGATGAATGAAATACACTACATTTGGTATACAGGCTTTCAACCACTGCCTGGGTGGCCAGGAGTACGAATACTACCGTGGTAGATTTGTTACAATATTGAACCTTTGAAAGGTTGCCAAGAGGAGTTCAACTCGATGCTAGCAACCAGGAATTCGAGGAATCGAATATGTTATAGTCTCCCACTCTTATAGCTAGCACAGATCTAGTTTCAACGTACTCGCCCGTTGGATTGGTATTGTATTACTGACGCGAAGCATTTTGGAAGGTTTATAGTACAGAATCACATAAGTTTCGATTATTTTTTGAATGTAAGCTAAGCTATCAATTTGCTTCTGATGAAAAACTAGTGGTTGCACCAAATGCAATAAGACTCCATACAATAACGACACGATGTGGTTAGTATGGCTTTCTCTATTAAATTGTAAACCACGTCCCTTTATCTTGTCCAAACACCATGCATTACCCCAGAGACTTGTCATTGGAAGTGATTCCATTCTTGGTCTCACCGAATTCTCTCCCTACACTACATCAGGCAGTTATGTCGATTTTCAGTCGTGAGATGTGTAGCACCCAGTGTGGACGATAAGAAAAAGGACCGAAACTTTGTATTCGGTGACCAAATTCTTGGGACCATTGATTTGCGATGGTCTTGATGCTGTCTTTGAGACTCATACGTCTCAATCGGTGATCAGGGCGTTATTTTGCTATCCTCGGCTATCTAGTGTTCAAGCTTTTTACACTGCAGTATATTACGTAAGAATGTACTAGTTCTTCCGGAAACATGTTTTATCGACAGACTGGCTTCAGGCAACTCTACCATTAAACCACTTTTAAAGTTATTTAGATGTGAACCATGGCCAATTCTACGTACTCTAGGCATTTAGATGATTTCTTAAAATACTTGGCGACAAGTTATGAGCAATTCAAATGTCAGCGTACATTTTCAACAACTGAAACTTTTGAGCATTTATCCACCATGCAGTTACCTCAAAAATTTAACAGATGAACCTGAAAATATAATCACTCGTGATGAGATACTTCGAAATGTATGAATTATTAAAATCGGACAATCATTTATGGATGTTTACCTTTTTTGCCACCAGGCAATTTTTACTGGATAACTCAAAATCAAAATTTGCACATATCAAAATTCAAATTCAGAAGATGATAAATATCATATAATCAGTAGCTCAAATTGAATTAACTCAATGATATCAAGTGAATAAATATATCATGAAAGAATCCACATATGATTTGATTTTTATGAATTCTTTTATTGTGTTTGTATCCTGCTGCTGGAGAGTGCATGTGTAATCAGCGACCCATCTTATCTCTTCAAGTCACCTGGTACAAACGTACGCAAACAAAAATTTAATTTCCATTCAGTAAAATAACAAAATAATGAATGCGATAATTATTCACATATCGAATGTTTTTTTTAGAGAGATAGAACTTTCGATAGGGATAACTGTGATCTGACAGAAGGTAGAAGCCATGTTGTTGTGACATTTTTGTTCAGTAAGCATTGATAAATTACCATGCAAATACTGAAGCCGCAACAATGTTTACAAATTGTTGAAATTTATTCCCAAAATCAGTGTTCTATTCGCCAAACTTATTTTTTAATTAAATTAATAATTAATTAATTAATACAAATTTCGCTTCGTGAAATTTATGGTTTACATAATCGTCCATCCGATATTCGTCGAACTATCGATAGATTTCGGACAACATTTTCTCTACTCGATGCAACAACAACAAGACAAGAACTTGTACGTACAGAAAAAAATATCCATATTTGTCTATTCGTCGACGTTCACAACAAGTTGGATTCTGTGTATCCACCACATGGAAAATTTGGCGTGAATATCTTAGTCAACACCCATACAAGATCCAACTGGCTAAAGAAATAACGCCACTTGACCAAAATAAGCGTCGTTTGTTTGCTGATTGGGCCCTAGAAAAACTTGAAGTTGATCCACTTTTCTATCGTAAAATTGTGTTTGGTGATGAAGCTTATTTCTGGTTGAACGGCTATGTAAACAAGCAAAATTGCCGTATATGGAATGAAAACAATCCTTAAGAAGTTCTGCAGATTCCATTGCATCCTGAAAAATGCACTGTATGGTGTGCTTTACATGCTGGAGACATCATCTGTCCATATTTCTTCAAAAATGATGCTGGAGCTAATGTTACAGTGAATGGTGCTCGTTACAGATCTATGATGAATGATTATTTGTTTCAAAATTTGAATGGTATCGACTCAGAAGTGTTTTGGTTCCAACAAGATGGTGCTACACCTCAAGCTGCTACCATAACAATTGATTTATTGAAAGAAGGATTTGACGATTATTTCGAGAAATGGTCCAATTAATTGGCCTCCAAGATCATGCGACATAACTCTACTGGATTATTTTCTTTGGGTTAATGTCAAGTCATTGGTTTATGCTGATAAACCAGAAACAATAGACGCTTTGGAAGTCAACATAACTCGTATTATTGATGAAATAAGGCTTGTATTTCTCGAAGAAGTGGTCCAAAATTAGTCTGGTCGAATGCGGTTCCTCAGAGCTAGTCGTGGTGGAGATGTGCCGGAAATTATTTTTAAAAATGAATGTCATGAAATTATCTTTCAAATAAAGAAAAATTGGCTTCAATCTTTATTTAAATTTGTTTTTTTATTTCAATTTACAGTTCTATCACTCTTAAAAAAATCACCCGATACTAAAGAATTTCAATTGCTGAATCAGCTTCAAGGCATGTAATCAAAAACAAATTCCAGTTAAAATAGAAGCAAAATACCTGAGCATTCACTTGGACCAGCGCCTCACTTGGAAACAACCCAAGCTCAAAAGACACAAATTAAAACTAGACAAATGTATTGGCTAATAGGCAAAAAATCGAAACTGCCTCTACGAAATAAGATATTGATCTATAAAGCCATAATTAAAACCATAGGGGCATACGGTATCCAGTTCTGGGATGTGTTAAGACTGTCAATATTCAGATTAAACAGCGACTTCAATCCAAAATATTACCTTCCTTAACATGGTACGTTTCTAATTTGACCAATACTCATGCGTAATGATTTGAAGATCCCCTTCGTTAGAGATGAAATCAGAAAACATTCAAGAAACTACTACCAAAATCTAGAAGGACATGAAAAGTGCATTATAAAGGGTGTTACAATAAGAGCGCAAAATTTCAGTGTTCAATAAAACATGGTTGTCTGTAGTAAAGTATTGAAATATTTATTGATTTACAAAATATACATTTGGGAATTATGTATGAAACAAAATATCTTGTGAATGAACGCCAAGGCTTTGCTGGCATATGCGTACCCTTTTGACGAAATTTTCAAGAATGTTATTGAATACATTTGGTGGTATTTCATTGATACAACGTCTAATTTCGGCTTTCAGTGCTTCGATGGATGCAGGCTTATTGGCATAAACCTGTGACTTCAGATAACCCCACAGCCAGAAGTCTAAAGGCGTTAAATCGCAAGCGCGTGGAGCCCAATTCTGGTCACCAAATCGAGAAATGACACGACCAGGAACAAACTCGTGCAAGAACGACCATGTTGGATTTTGTAGGCATGCAGCTGTAAATCTTTAGTGAGAATTCGCTGAAGAGTGCCTGTTGAAATGTCAAATTCTTGTGCCCGATGGCGAATTGACGTCTCTGGTCTTTCTGTCACACTCTCGCGAACTGCCTTGATGTTTTATTCTGAACGACCTCTACGAGCTCGTATCGTATGTTTCACATCACTAACCGAGCCGTACTTTCGAATTTTTTGATTACTCTTTTCACAGTAGATAAATTAGGCACATTATTTCGACCAAACATTTGACGCACTTTTCGGATAGTGGCAATTAAACTTTTGATAATAATTTTTGACAGTCAGGACGCGTTGTTCTTCCGTGTAATGCTCCATTTTTACTAACTCCCATCTGTCAACTTTCGATCTCTCACGTCATCATCATGTGACATTATGACTGTCAAACATGGCGCGCAATTCAAATCTTGCGTTCTTATTGAAACATCATTTAGATCTGCTGGCAGAAAATCCGTTCAACATAAGAAGATAACAGAGGACTTAACTAACTGACTTCAATTGAAGTATTGTAAAGAAGTATCAATTTGATTACTTCTACATGTCTTTTTACAACACATGACATTTACTCGATGCTTGTAAAGAGTAGACTGTGAATTTCAATAAATGTTGAAAAAAATGAATTCGTTTGGTATATATCGAGTTGAATGCTGAGTCAACTTACCTATTATTCGGGAGTGGTTTTGGGGCTGGCCTTAAGAATTCAGCGGGGGGCTGTTTAGGCGGGCCCCGCCATGGTTCGGGGTAGGTCATGTAAGGCAATCGTCCATCTACGCCTGCCGAAATCATCGACTTATTAGTTCACACTTTTCCTGAAAAGAAGGATCAAATTCAGACAGGTACATACAAACCCTCTTTGAGGAATGGAAAAAAGTAGGCGTAACGATGAATTAAAATCAGCCGCAGGCAAACAAAAGCAGTTAGCCATATGGTATTTATGATATCTGGTTCACCTTCAGCTCTATATCATTCTAGTTTTTCATTCATAAATTATCTTCCAATAGATGCATAATTACAAACTCATGATAATTTATAATCATGGTATTAGTGTATAGGATGTTTACTCGAAATGATGAGTTGATTCGTTCCAAATTGTTCATTTTTCGGATAATTTTATCTAACTTAAATCTCCCTCCACTCAAATAGTGCAATCAGAAAGAACATTTTTAAAACACGAAACGGTTGGCTCCAATAATTAACAAAAAATAAGACAAAAGAATGAAATAAATCGAATTCATTGCCACTAAATATCAAGAAGAAATGAAAGATTCAAAAATTAAAATTTTTTTGAGGAATCTATCTAAAAATAGATCCACAGCATTTACCCTGTCTAAGCAATCAGCAGTTAATAAACTAATTTTATTATTATATAATATCCTGATACTTCTAGATCTTCTTTGAAGATCCCTCGGAAACCTTTTCAGCTTGTGCGAGTTAGGAGTTCAGTTGTGTTCTGGGTAGGCTTTGTTACTGCGATCTTACCTCACTTTAGGTCACAGTACTGTTAATTTTCACCCCACATGAAATGGCGGCTGAAACCCGTCCAACATTTTTTTCCCACCTGAACAGGACTTGACCCCGTGACCTTTCGGTTATAAGCCCTGTGCGCTTACCACTGTGCCATCGGCACTCATATTTACAGGGTGACAAGAAAAACTTCGGATAAATTTTACTGTGTTCTGGAACAAAAGTATCTTAGCGCAGCCAAATAATTGTTATTGTATTAGATTCTCTACACTTTCTTGTACTAATATGTGAATTTTCAGTTTGATATTAATTTATTTTGCAGAATGTTAGGATGTCAAACAAACGTAGTGCAATTATGGAGCTGTTTCGTCAAGGTGAGCGTCAATGCGCTCAATTTGCCTCGACAAACTGTGTCCGATGCAATTTGCCGTTTCAAGGAGCTTGGCGATGATGGTCGTCGTCCAGAAAGGGGGAGGAAACGCACTGTCAATACGCCTAGCAATCGCAACATCGTCAAGAAGCGAGTCAATCGAAATCCGAGAGTCTCCATCAGAAAAATAGCCCGTGAGACCGGTATCAACCATGAATTCGTTCGTCAAATGTCCAAAAAGGAACTCAACCTCAAGCCATACAAGCTCCAAATAATTCAACTCCTCATGGATGAAAACAAGACTTCAAAGGTCTTCAAAGGTGCCGCTAACTCCTTCATCCCGCCGCCGGTCAGCAATGGAAGTGCATTCTCTTCACAGACGAGAAGCTTTTCACCGTAGAATCCCACAACCACCAAAACGACAGTCTGGTCCGCAAAGGCTCCCGGTAGGTCGTCCATCGTCGAATATCGTTAAAATCCGCAATCCGTCTTGGTCTGGGGCGGAATTTGCGCCAGCGGCAAAACACCCTTAATTTTCCTGGATCAAGGGATCGAAATCAATCAAGAAGTCTACCGCTGCGACATTTTCGAGGCCGTAGTACTTCCGTGGGTCAGCAGCACTTCGGCGACACGCATTGGACCTTTTTAACAGGACTCCGCTCCAGCTCACAAAGCGAAAATGACGCAAGAATGGTGTAAGACCCCATTTTCCGGCTTTCATCACATCTGCAGAATGTCTGCCATACTCGCCGGATCTCAACCCAATGGACTGAAGTGTGTGGTCGATTTTGGAGCTCAGAGCGTGTGCTAACCACCACCAAAGTTTGGAGTCGCTGATGCAATCTCTGCGCCGGGAATGGGACCGATTAACGCTTGAAGAGCTGCCCATTGCCGAAAATTTCAAGAAGCGTCTGAAGGTATGTATTGCCGCCGTTGTTTTGTTTAATTTCTTTTGTTTAATAAAGTAAAATGAAAAAAAGGATTCTTGAGCTTGAAGCTAACCTATTATAACAACCTACTGGTCTGTGATGTGAGATTGATATTTCTTGTACTGAAAGAATGGAAAGTTGCATTTGTTGCGAATAAGTTAAGATTGTTGTAGCACATTAAAATATGTAAATAGCTGGAATGGTAAGTAAGTATTCTCAATTTACAAAATCCCTTTTTTCAACTATTTATTCGTATCAAATTTAAGATAGTTCCACTCGCCCTCTTCTGGAGAATCAGCCAATCCTAAGCCTGGACAGATAACCCAGAGGAGAATACCCTACGTAGCAACTGAATGAAATTTGACTAAGTAAGCTGCTAAGCTACCTGTTTAGTTCATTCCTTTATTACTCTCGATATTGCTATATCCATCGTTCGTCATAAGGGGTTGCTGTTCTGCCTTCGTTGGAAGCGAGCATGGGTGGTTCCCATTTACAAGATAGTGACAAGTGAAGGATTATAGGACTGTTTCAATTCTGCCTAACTTCGCGAAGGCCGAAAAGATGCACTGCAACTAATCTGGCGACGGTTTCAGTATACTATGCCCAGATGATGGTGGACAGGTTGATGTGATTTATTCCAATCTATCACGTGCATACGATACCGTCGATTATAGTATACTTCTGGATAAGCTTTCGTATTTCAGTTTCAGTCCGCCATATGTGAGTCAAGTGGCTTTAGCTCTTGAACCAGTTGGGTCTTGTATGGGTATAGACTAAGATCTTTATGCAAAATTTTCCATGTGGTGGATGCACAGAGTCCAACTTTTTGTGAACGTCGACGAATATACAAATCTGGATCAGCATTAACACTATGACTTACAGCAGCGATATTTTCTTCTGTACCCACAGGTGTTTGTCTTGTTGTTGTTACACCGAGTAGAGAAAATGTTGTCCGAAATATATCGATATTTCGACGAATAAGCTGCTCTGATGGACGATTATGTAAACCATAAATTTCACGAAGTACTCTATAAATTTGGCGAAGAGAACACTGATTTTGAAAATAAGTTTCAACAATTTGTGAACGTTGTTGCGGCGTGAGTTTTTCCATGATAATTTATCAATGCTTACTGAATAGAAATGTCAAAACAACATAGCTTCTACCTTCTGTCAAATCACAGTTATCCCCATCGAAAGTTCTATCACTCTAAAAAAAAATACCCGATATTACCAATTCTCCACAATTAAATTAGAATTTTCGAAAAGAAACAATAGGAACTGATTCATAATCCTGATATTCCAATTGAGAGATCCGCAACTTCCTCGTAATACAACAGCTAGTCTTGTGTTTGAAAGAGGAGAAATTCCAAAGGAACGCATTCCTAAGATGACAAAATACGATCATTTCGAAACGACTCATAAACATACCTTTACAAACACAATGTCTTGTATTCAGGCGTAACTTAATCCATTTTATAGTAATGATAAGCTTACGAAAGCAATAAAATCCCAGGCGAGATACTAATCTGACGAATGTTTAACAGACCAAATACCGAAAACGATTCCCAGTAGCATTATGTGTCAAAAATAAACTTTTCCCCGAATGGGTTCGACAACCTTCGTTTGATAAGATGTCCGTTGTTTTCCTATGCGAGATGACGGTTTGATTAATCGATGAACACCATCGCACATGTGAAAAAAGTAAAGTTTTGTTTATTGCCAGTTTCGAAACGTTCTTTGATACTTTCGGTAAACAAGTGTTTCGTTGTATTATACAGTGGGACACGTCAACTTTTAAATTCAATAGTGTGCTTTTTAAACATAAATTTGAATATACAGGATGATTAGCGTCCAGCATAGTCCGTCCTCTTTATATTAAATGGAACATCCTGTATATGTTTTAAAGCTCCAAAAAAACCTGATTTCAACTAACTATATCATGTATGGTCTATTATGAATAATATCGGGTGATATTTCAAAAAACTTAATACTTAAATTACATGATGTACAGTAGAGACTCGATAATCCGGATATCTCACTAGTCCGGATTGACGTCAAGATTGTATTATGTACCTTATAATCCAGATCGTAAGACTCAATAATCCGAATTTGCGATCGTTGCATACATGGTTATCGATTCTAACTTGTCTTAACCTGATTTCTAAACGGAAACTCATTTGTATTCTTATTATTTTGACGGCCGGACGTGTTTTGGTACATAATAGTGCACAATGGTAAAGCGGAAACATGTTACTTTGTCTATAAAACAAAAAAGTCAGATATTAGACAAATTAAAAGATGGTGTTAATGGCAAATTACTTGCCCTTCTGTACGGCGTAGGAACGTCCATTATTTCTGACATAAAAAAGTGAAGATAAAATAAGGAGGTAAGAAAAGTTTATTCCGAAACAAGCTGAATCTAATAATCATCAATGTTCCAGATTTATTGGAATTTGTCATTCTGGGCTAGGTTCTCATAAAACCTAACGGAAAGCAGAATTTCCGGCGATGAAAAGAGAATTGTATTCCTGATTTACTTAACAACGAAGCAAACATATTCCTGTTTCGTTTGAAATACTAGCAGCAAAATCTCGACAACTGTTCCAGAATATTAATGGACAAGATACGTTTGTTGCAAGCAAAGACTGGCTTCTCAATTTCAAAAAAAGGCATGGGCTGAGGCATCTTAAAATCTGCGGAGAGAAATGATCAAATGATGAAGCTGCTGTAGCCTCTATTCTGGTTAAACTAAGACAAATAATAGACGCTTATGAGTTCCATCCCCGACAAATTTATAATGCTGACGAGTCCAGCCTTTTATGTTATTGCCTGATAAAACTTTAGTTCACAGCAACGAAGCAACGGCACCCGGCAGAAAATCAAGCAAAGAACGAATCACGTTTCTAGCTTGCACAAACGGCGATGGTTCTCATAAACTTCGACCTCTTGTCATTGGGAAAGCAAAGAATCTAAGGGCATTCAAGAACAAAACTCTACCTGTGGAATGCGTCTCTAGTAGAAACGCGTGGATGACTTCGGCAATTTTTAAAACTTGGTTTCAAGATTCCTTTTGCAAGCAAGTGAAATCATTGTCGAAAAATCAACGGCTTCCTGAAAAAGTCTTATTGTTGATTGACAATGCTCAGAGTCACTGCTCTGAGGAGAAATTGATTAGTGAAGATGGAAAAATTTCTACCGCCAAATTCTACAGCTTTGATACAGCCTATGAATCAAAATGCTATCAAATTAACAAAACTGAATTACCGAAAAAGCATTTTAGCACATATTCTTTCGATACTCGAAGACGGGGATGATGTCGGCAAATGCATTAAGAGCATAAATCTTTTCGATGTCGTTTGTTTACTCCATAATTCATGGCAAAAAGTGACAACGAACTCTTTAGAAAACTGTTGGCACAAAATTTTAATAGACAACTTGCCTCATTATGATCCAGATGATTTGACTCACCTTAACTTATTACAGAAAAAAATGCAGCAAATAAGTTATGACTATCATTTCAAACATGCTGACACAAATTGATGGCGAGGTTCATTCAAATGTTGAACTAAATCAATGGGTTGAAGATGCTGAAAAAGTCAAAGAGGATGGCGATCTTGAGCATGAGACTATAGATGATGGCACCAGCAGTGGTGAAGAAGTCGATATCAACCCAAACAAAATCAAGCACGTCAGCGCAATAAAATATTTTACATTGGAATTGCAATGGACAGAAGAAGACATTAGAATTACTGATATTCTGCTCTCGAAAGATAGACAGGAGAAAGCTATAGTTAAACATTCTTCTACTCTTACAGTTTTTTGAATTGCATCTCTACTAAATTGTAAGATGCGACATTCCGGATTCCTTATTAATCCTTATTAGCCCTAGCATTAATTGATCCGGATTGTCGAGTCTCTACTGTAATTGGTTTTAATACATCCAATAAATGCTCAAAATATTCTTCATCTCATTCTTGGCAATAACACAGTCTCCTATAAAACTCGTTCCAAACTTTGTTTAAAGTTTGAGTTGAAATATTCCGCATTTCTGTAGTTTTTCTATCTTTAAGTTCGGCGATGTTCTTCGGCTGTTTTGCATAAACTTTGTTCTTGAGATAACCCCCACAGAAAAAAATCCAACGTCATAAGGTCTGGCGATATAGCTGGCTACTCAATAGTACCTCTTCGTCCAATCCATTCATTGAGGATTGCGTTCAATTAAGTTCTGACCACTGATAATTCCTGCTGGAACCAGATATTTTCATTGGATAGGCTTGGATCTATTGAATTAAGAAATAAGTTGACTAACGCAGAAAAAACTTCGTCTCTGATCAAACTCAAATATTTTTCGGCTGTCAAAGTCGAAATATAGGAACATTAACCTATGAAACCGATTTTTATTATGGGTAAAAATATGAAACACAGAAGTTTTCTTAAACAAATAGAATTTTCTTCTATACGAAGAAAGTACGTCAATATCAGACAAAAGTGAAGATGATATTGACGGTTCGTTTTCGATTATCGCATTCATGAGTGGACTTAGGCGTGATACTCAAGTTTTCCGGTGGATTGTGGGGGGTGAACCATTTTGAAATTTGCATTTTCGATCAGCTCTAAATAAAAAACTAGTGGATGATTTTTCAAAGTTATGAGTTTATTAGAGAGGTTTATCCTCAGAGGTGAAAATGAGCTCCCTCGCTAAAGATGATGCCCATCTTCGGTCATGCGATTATTAGCCCATTGAGCGAAGTGAAAACGCATCGGATGGTGACTTCTTGGCACTAGTTGAACTTTGTGAGCTTTCATAACGAGGTTTTTATGCAAAATTCTCCTCAAAGAAGTGCGAGAAATGCTCAATTCTTGACTTGATGTTGATGGATGTTTAGCCACATTTTGGCTTTGTTTTCAGGTGTACTCACTGGACAAGAACGTGAACGAGTTGTGTTATCAAATAACGATCCAGTTTTCACGAACAAATTGATCCACAAATTGCCGTGAGGGCATTTCATTTCAATTGAATTTTCCAATTTTTAACAGTTTGGAAATGAGTTTTCAATATTGTTGACTTATTTCGTTAATGTCTAATATTAAACAAACATACTGTCAAACACGAATGACAGAAGTGTTGGCAGGCTCGAAATAACCACTACTTCAAAATACAAACGCTAGGTGGTTCACTGTTCACATACAGATAATTGGTGTTACAGATCCATTACTCTTAATCAAGTGATAGAATGCGAACATTCTGTGATCAATCAAATTCGAGTTTAGAATCTACGTATTCTATAGCAGTCGTGAAGAAAATCGCTTTGAATATTTCTGCTATTTCATAACGATTCAAATCCCACTCATTCCCAAAGTTTTTACATCCCGTAATAAACTATCAAGACAGTTGTAAAATTCAACATAGTTTGGCCGTTAACGTCGTACTACAAATGTATATTCGGATTTCATTGAATAATTACCGCTCATTACCGATGCCGTAAAATGTCGAATGCAAATTAATGCCTTGTATTGGACGAATAAAGCTTTCTTACTTTCATGGCGCCGTTTCTCGCCCACTTAAATGCCATATCCCCAAGCGAATTCAAACACATCAATTTTCGATTAAGTTCAAACGACTGTTCTAGATGATGAATGTCGGGAATTCGCCTGTGGTGTCGCTGTTATTAATTTGAATTCCTGATTGGTCCTATTTAAGATGACTAAAATCCTGGTGTGCTACGTTATATCCTGTAAAGTTTCGGATAATAGAGATGAGTTCTGCATATTTCAGTAGCGGCGAATCCCGGAAAAAGATAGTCGACAAAAATGTGAACTTTCACTTCTCTTTGTCAAACTTAAATAATTTATTAATTTCATGTTCTTGAGGAAACACTCCTATGAATGCTCAGCTTTATATCGGTGCTGCAGTTTCGTAGAAATTATATAATCCCTGCTTGCACCTCCAGCTTGTACCGTCAACCCATATTAGCTCCGTAGGTTCGGCATATTCAAATCTGCTGTATCTGCCATGTAGTGGTAAGCGTTGCAACACAACACAAACCTATAAAACTGGCGAGGTTCTACCCGATTGCAGGTATTTGCTCATAAGGGCGAATACGTAAGTAATTAAGTGGATGGATACGAAGATGTGTTAGATTCTGCGAGTTCGTAGTTTCTGGCATCGAGGAGAACTCTTCTTGGCCACCGTTAGCCTTCAAAGGCTTCTTTTGGAAACAAGGCTACCACAGGAGTGTGAAAGACCAGGAGTATACTTGTACTCCTGGCCACCTAATTGAAGTTGGACTTGAAGGGGCAGTGATTGAAAGCCTGCATGACAGACTAGAAGGGTATTTCATTCATCTGGATTCGTGGTCCTTGGACCTGAACGGTCCAAGGACATCTCTTGAAGGTTTGAGGGTCTTGACCATACGCAAGACATTTCAAGTTCTCGAGCCACGACTGGGTGGTGGATAAGCTCCTCCAGCGTGTGAGTTGCGTCCGATCCAGCTCGAGCAATGAAATTGCAAAGCCAGTCTCCCCCTTTGTCGCGGTGGGAAAGCTTGTCACAACTAGGGGCCTGATTTCACTGGGGTGGTATGAAGGGCTTAGTTGTGGTGCCTTACACGGAGGCACGGGTGTTTATTGCAGCACAGGACTCACACCCTTAAAACTGAGGTAACTCTACCCTATTGCAGTTTAATCTTTAAAATTTTGCTGTCCAATAACCGAGTGTATTATGCACGGGGAAAGTCTGTATCCTAGACTAGAAGGGTATTTAATTAATCTGGTCACGCGTAATTCATTCAGGATTGCTCGAAAAGTGCTTCAGGGGTTTAGAGGGACCTGACGGTACGACCGATCTCGTCCTGAACCCGGATTGTTTGCGAGATATTTCTGGGGTTTTTGGGTCGTGAGGATATGGTTTTACACCGATGGTGCTCAAACCAGGATCGATGTAGACTTTACTAGGGTTCGTGGGTCTTGACGGTACGATCGGTTGTGTGCGCTCGTATCAGGAGAAAATTTTCTTGTTCCTCGAGTTTGCGACTGGGTTGGTTCCACTCGGCGTGTGAGTTGCGACCTAAACAACTCGGGTACTGACCTGGAAAGCCAGTAGCGGTTGGATAGTGCATCGCTGCTACCAGTCACGTTGTAGGTGTTCGAACTGAAGTCGAAATTGGAAGCGGGGTTGATTCAACTCCATTGGAGGAGTTCTCGCTTTGCGCGATGATAAGGAGTTCCTTTATCTCACAACCTGCTTTCGGGCTTTGTGGAGATTGCTTAGTGCTCACCTGGTGAAAGAACCATGCTCACAACTCTTAGTTAATTTCTGGTAGCTGATAAGATGATAATGAGTATTGAATACATCTCTTATTTTATGCTTTTTAGTCATTAAATATCCTAGATTTTTCATTTGTCACAAGTATATGAAATGAAATACCTATTCTGATGAATTTCTGACCCTCAATAACTCTGCAAAGTAAGAATGCTAGGTTATCGATATTATTTTATAATATATTGATTCTGTTGTTTCAATAAGATACCGTGACGATGATTGGAGTACCTCAGGGTGTTGTCGAAACCTGCTCAATCTGCCGACCATGATAAATATTCAGGAGTTGTGACAGGAATTTTTGATAAGAAGAGATCACTAGAATTTCAGATGGAATTCACAGGGTTTCTTATGGCGCTACTACAGAATTTTGTCAATTTTGGTTGCTAAATCTAAATGAAGGCATGTTACATATTATGAATTTTCTAAAATAAAAATACGATTATCGTCTGGGAGTATTGTGGCATTCTCATTTTCTCCTTAAAACGGCGCATACTTTATATCCAGAGGGGTGGCGTTTTCAGCAGGATAATGCAAGATGCCATACTTGGCCTATACACAAGCTTAAATGCTTGGCACACCAAGTGACAACCATTTCATGGCCAGCAGCTTCTCCAGATCTTAGTCCCATTGAAAACATATTGGGACTAATGAACATTGAAGTTGAACGAGCAGCGCCACGAAATAAAGATGATTTAATTAAGTCAGTTTTACACCACCGAAAATTATGGAGGTGATCTAGTTTCGGGTGTACCTCGACGTTTAGCCAAGTGTTTACAGTTGAATGGAGGTTGTAAATAAGATGAATATTTTGTTATAATTTTCCAATTCAAGAATTACAATTGAGCTTTGTTTTTTCCGGATACTTTCTAGAAGAAACATATTCTAGGAGTAGATAAGGAATAACTTGAAACTTTATTGCGTACGTGCAGACATTTTGTTAGGCCAAACATTGGTATCAAGTATTATAATGCCTCTTCACACAACAAGAATCACGAGAATCACTAGAAAAGTATTAGACGGTTTCAGACTGGACCCGTTATGCAAATAAGAAACAATAATTTAAAAAAAGTTATCCAGATAATCCTAAAATATATTGCACCTAGTTATCGGATATACCTAACCAAGTAAAAGTATCCAACATGGGATATGTGTTGGCATTTGTTTGCTGGTTGAAAGGAATTTTAAGGTTGTTGTATCTATTAATTTCGATTGCTTTAACAATGCGAGTCTGGGACTTTCAATTTCATTATGGATAATTTCGTATTTGTTGTCGGAATTGTATCCAAATGCATTAAAATAACTGACATATAATGGTGGGAGATGTCTGAGTTTTATTCTAAACAAATTTCCAGACAATTTAAAATATCACTCCTTCTTACTAGATCACTGATATTTTTAATCGAAAGTTTTTCAATAATGTCTATTATTTCTATAAGTGGAATGCTAGGAAATCGATTTTGTATATCAAATGAAATGAATTTGAAATATTTTGGTAATTTTATATTTTTATTTTTATCTATAGGTTTAAAATTATTTTTAATTGAGTATTAAGTTCATTTCTGTTTGGATAATTGAAATTGAAGCTTTGGACAATTCAATGCTAGACGAAGTAATATAAGAAAACACTGGACTTTGTGGAGTTTTATCAGGGAATAAAGTTTTCAGAGTTGAAAAATATAAACAGTTTTGGAGAAACATATAATCTAAATTTATAAATTTGTGGAAGAATTCTTTATTATTTGATTTGATTGAAATGAATTTCCAACAAATAAGAACGGATTTCATTAAATTCTCATCCATAATATATTTAGTGGATGTATTTTTCATGTCAATAAATCGAAGTGGAAGTTTTTCCAAGACATGGTATTAATTCTAATATGTATGAGTTTCGATTCTTAAATTATTAATAACCTTCATTAAGTAAAACTCATATAAATCATGCACAGGGTATAACTTCATTTTCTACACTTTGTGCTTGAATTGTAGTCATTAATGATCGAAATGGACACAATAATGAAACACGTGTATTATTAAACCATATGAGCTGAGTGATCTCACTTACACAAATTTCATTAACAAAACGTGCATCATTCGGGATTCAATCTATAACGAACAGTTCAAACAGATTTCATTTGCATACATTTTGATTCATTCTAATTTGCCAGGAATGTTTTCATAAATTAAAATTCGACATTATCAGGTGTCGACGTCATTAAACCGTGCTTGTTGATTGGTGTAATTTCGACTTTAGCAACTTCATTATTGTTCAATTTGGTGGCATATGTTCCGTTTCAGTGGGGAATATTAATATATACTCGTAGGTTATATTGAACTGTTTCAGCCGTAACTAAAGTCCGTCTAGAAAGTATCCGGTAAAAACAGAGCTCAATTGTAATTACTTAGTATATATTTTTAATTCTTGAATAAGAAAATTATAACAAAATATTCTTCTTAATTACTCATACAACCTCCAGTTAACTGTAAACACTACTAAATGTCGAGGTACAATCGCAACTAGACCACTTCCATCATTTTCGGTAATGTTAGTCCAGCACTGTAAAACTGACTGAATTAAATGATCCTTATTTCGTGGCACGGATCGTCTTACTTTAATCTTCATTAGTCCCCATATGTTTTCAATGGGACTAAGATCTGGTGAAGCTGCTGGCCATGAAATGGTTGTCACTTGGTGTTCTTGCATCCAAGCTTGAGGATACGCCGAAGGGTTTACAATTTTTTTTAATAAATTTGTTAATAATGTGTTTATCCACCGCGATTATCTGTACATTCCCTAACACGTGTCGGCATTAATGCAATAAGATGGTATATTCCTTCTTGAGGGATACTATCCCAAGCTACCTGTAGTTCATGTCTCAGAGCCGCCAAAACCGAGGGGGATGGGGGGGGCTAGCTTTCTACCCATGATGTCCCAAACATGCTCTATGGGCGAAAGAGCGGGGGATCTGGGCGGCCATGGCAAAAGATTCACATGGGTCGCTTCAAAAAAGTTTAAACTAACTCTGGCAACATGAGGTCGAGCATTATCTTGCTGAAATATTGGATTCTCGAGTCCGTTAAGGTAAGGGAGAACATATGGCTCCACTATTCCTTGGAGGTAACGCAGCGCTGTCATGTTACCTCGAATAAAGACTAAAGGTGACCTACTTGCATGTGCAATAGCACCCCATACCATAACGCCTACTGTCCGGTGTACATGACGCTCAATATCAAACTGAGGTTCACGTCTTTCTCCCCGACGTCGTCTAACCCATCTTCGGCCATCATGTGAACTCAAGGAGAATCGAGATTCATCAGAAAAGACGACCTGATGCCATTCCACATACCAGTGTTGACGTTCTCTGCAGCACTGTAATCGTTACCGACGATGCTCAACCGTCGGAGGTAACACAAGATGGGGTCGATAATGCTGCAGTCCAAAAGACCTTATCCAGCGGTAAACCATTCGGACAGTTACAGGATGGCCTTGTTCTCCTATCCACTCATCAGCCAAAGATCGAGTTGTCGCAAATCGGTCTCTAATAGCCATAAGTCTTAGAGATCGATCTTGAACTTCATTCGTGCCCCTTCGACATACGGTGTCTACTCTTCTTCGATTTTGGGCATTATCAAAGCACGCTTGACAGCATCTCATAACAGTAGTTGGATTTCTGTTCGTACGGTTAGCGATTTCTCGAAATTACAACCCCGCCTCCCGTAGACCAATAATTCGACCTCTTTCAAATTCACTTAGCTGGCAATAAATTCCACGTACAAGTGCTCTAGGCATTTTAACAACAACTGAACATCGACTTTGGATCTCCTCGAGCAGCTGGTTTGTTGTAAAGTTTAAAAAATTTGCAAAAAACGACTACATATTTGAGTAACAAAAAATGTTTACATGAAAAGACCTTCGAGATTTTTTCTCCAAATTTTAATTATTTACTCCTTGCTACACTATCTATGTTTTACCAAAAAAAAATTTAAATTTAAACAGCTCCTTCTAGGTGTTGCAGTTTCTTTGTCAGATAGTATATGAACTAACCTTTTCGTTTGAATTATTCTGCACTTCTTTCCTCAAGGTTAATAAAGAGGACTAATACATCGACAAATTATTTGGGATTTACCTTGTATATCGCTTCAATCTATCAACCGAAAAGTCATATCCTCTTCGTTTGATAATCTGTTACATTTTCTATTCGCTGATAACCAAGTCTAAAGACCTCCTAGATCCATGTACTTCCCGCAGGTTGATCTAATGCTTCCCTAATCGCTTACGGGGAAATTTATCTCGCTCCAACCACACGCTGAAATGCTCAATGAAAAATTATTGTCGGAGGACGACCCAGTGACCTACGAATGAGGATCGATAGTGGTTGGAGCTGCTCCTTTATGAATCAAAGCCTATGGGTTCTTTGTATATACGAGTGAATGCGTTCGGACAACTGGAACAATCCGACGAATGCTTGTAAAACCTTTTGTTGTTAATTTTTGAGGAAAATTATATTTGGATAATATGGAACCTGAATATATTTTTACAGGATGTTTTAAAACTTCTCTGAAAACCTTGGCAGAGGATAGCTAATCCTAGGGAAAATTTTTTCCTTGAACTTAAGTCCGATTCGTTTTCGTCTAAAAGATACAAGCATTTGAAAAAATATATTCTCATGTTTGAGTTAAAGATAGGCGAAAAAAACCCGTTGATAGGGCAACCACCTTTTGTTTTTCTACTTCCTCGTTTGATACTTCGCATACATTCTGAATAAACCATGCATTCTTCTTCAAATCAGGAGTGTATGCAGATTTTGTGTTTGTATATGGATATTCTAATAGAAACTCCGGAACAGCAAACATCCAAATAGAAACCAACCTGTGCCCCTAGTGTTTAATGAAGGTTTTTCCAGTAAGAGGTTTCATTTTGATATTAAGATGCCTATCATTAATTTCTAAACAGCAATAATGCCTTTTGCTGAACATTTTCTCTTACATTCTGTAAAATTTCAGATCTTATTTCATTATATTCTAACACTATTCTATGGCGGAAATTTTCCAGAGAAGTAGGTGTTTTAAATACGACACTCTTTAAATAACTCCACAAAAAACTCTACACGTATCAAGTCAGGAAATTTTGAAGGCCATTCAATATGATCTGTTTTTCCAATGCAGTTCTCCGGGAAAAATGATGATTCAAAAAATACGTGCTCCTAAGTGTGTTCGACGGTGCCCTATCTTGTTGAAAAAAAAAGGGTTCTATCCGAACATCTTTTTCTAAAATCTCCACAATTCGTTGGTAGAAGAAATAAGAATCACTAAGAGAAGGGTCATTTGCGTGAGATCAGACATTGCAGACAAATAGATGCTCTAGCATGATAACGCCTCATGTCACAGTGCTCAAACCATAATTTTTTTACTTCAAAGGTGGTTCCTCAGCCCCTCTATTCATCCGAACTCAGTCCCTGTACCTTTTTTGTTATTCCTAAAGTGAAAAATGTCCTCACAATCCGTTATTTCGGGAACATCAAAAAGAGTGTAACGGACATATTGAATATTCAAATAAATTAATTCGGCTTATCTGTACCAAAAATCATTAATAAGAAGTATGAGCTATGGTAATAGAAATTTCTAGAAATCGAGATAGTGTAGCATACATCTGTATAACATTTCTATACTCAAACAAACTCGACAAGGTTTTGTTGATCACAGATGCAAATTGAAGACATGCGCACGTTTCAAACTGATTGGTTTTCGTCAGTATGTAGTGACGCCAAATCTATCAATTATCTATATTCGCTATACACAGAGACACTAAGGTATTAATAATACACTAGCGCCATTTAGATTATGCAAAATACATACAAGACATACCTTTGCAAATTAATTTAAGTAAAGAAATGTGTGAAGTTGTCTCCTAATTTTTGATTATAAACACTTGAGTTTTAACATTTGCTTATATGATACAAATGCAGGTTATGAAACTTTGAGGTTATAACTGTACAAAATGAATGTCGATTGTCGACATGGTCGAGTATCGACCGAACAGGACCAGAGTCGAAGCCAGAGAGAGGATGAGAACTGGACGTCTCACTAGGGATGTGAATTTCTCATAGAATATTAAACATATATTCTCCTGTCACTATGAGATTTCTGATGTGGCCTCTGTTCAAAATTCACTTTTTGTATGAGACAATAACAAAATGTATTCTCGATATTTCCACGTTACTAACGCAGAAAAAACTTTCCTCATGCTCAACTCAGACCATAGTTTGCCGTAATGCTCAACAACTTTGAAGGGGATAACAAATATGTTTGAAAAAATAAAGACTGATAAATAGAACATCACTTTTCTACCACACCTCGTAAGTGCTATAATTCCTAACTTAGTTTTTTAGGGATACTTGATTATTTGTTAATCCTCAGTTGCTTATTGGTAGAAATAATGCATTCGATGATATCATTAAAATGATATGAAATGATAAATTACTTAGTTTTCTATCACTTTTAATTATTGAATATACAGGACTCGAGTTTCGTAGTGTTTACTACATTTTTGAATATAATAAACCAAATTCTCAGCGAATATACATATTTGTAGATATGTGAAAGGTCAGTCTGCTCATTTAAAAGTTTTATTTCTGAAACGTGGTTGCGCTTAAATATTTCTATGGATTTCAGGATGTCTAGTTTTTGGTATTTCGTTTCCATGTGTAATATTTCAAATTGTCCAATTCGGGGAAGATATGATTGGTTTCGAAAGAATTTTTCGCAAAATTAAAGGTTCTTCCGGCTCCTTAACGACGACTGATGTTCTTTGAAACTTTTTTGGAAGAGTCTCTCAGTTTTTCCTACATACAGGGTGTTCGGACTTAACGTTCATATATATCAGGAGGTGATTCTAGAGGTCTAAATATGCAGAAAACTTCCCATCAACTTAGGTCCTAAAATGCACCCTATGGGCGCTAAGTTTCTTCAACATGACCTCCAAAATTCAATAAACTAGCGATATCTTTGTCAAAATGTGGTGGATTCAGATTAAATTCAGTACATAAAGGTTTTTGGGTGAACTGAATCGTCTAGTGATCAAAAAACTTACTGATTCTCCTCAGGGGTGGAGATAATAGGAGGGGTCTTTCATTAAATTACTTCCAAATTTTGACAGAGAATCAAATTGAAATTTTAATCAAAGAAAAAGACTCCCTATACAGTTTTACAGAAAAAATGTAGCATTACGGAGTACCATTCCCGAGAAAAAAGTGATTTTGTGATGATATGCATTCTAACTGAGCCATGGACTGCTTATCTTGAAGATATCGCTAGTTTATTGGTCTTTGGTGGTCGTGTTGAAGAAGCTCTAGCGCCCATAGGTTGCATTTTAGAATCTAAGTTGATATGAAGTTTTCTTCATGTTTAGACCTCCAGAATCACCCCTTGAAATATATGAACGTTAAATCAGAACACTCTGTATATGCGACCGCATTGTTGAAAACTTTATTTATGAACTCCAGAATTATTCAGCCGGTTGTTTTTGTCTTTAGAATTAAAAAAGAGGTTGGAAATTTTATGTGGGGGTATGGAAGCTATTTTATGTTGGTTTTTGAGAAGGTCCGAGCTAATTTTTGCGAGATTGGTCCAAAATATGTTAGTTTAACAGATTTTTTTCCATTGTTTTCTGTTCTGGAAGTGGGGTTTATTTGTTTCAAAATGAGATGTTTTTCTTTCTTGTTTATGAGAAAATTTATGGTTTTTGTTTTCGGTTCGAATGTTTGTAACAATTTGTTTGATTGTATTCAGTTCCTTTTTCAACTTAATATTATTTAAGATTATTGAAAATGCTGTTTGTATTATTGATCTGTGAGCAGCGAGTGTTCGGATGGTTTGAAAAGTTATTATTCTTACCCAAGTACAAAATTGTAAAGAAAAGTGGGAAGATCGGCTTTGCCGAACTGTGTGTGATTTTATAAATTTTACTGGATAAATGCTAATTGTATTAATTATAATATAGTCCGTCTATAAAGTATCCGGAATTTATTATTTTTCATAATTTTAATATTCTTCTTTTTTGTAACATTCTAGGACAAAAGTAATGTAAAAAATAGGTTGTGGCCAAAGTGGCATGGCAAAACTATTTTTTAAATATTGTTGATTAGCAATAGGTATACAATTTATGAAATAAGTTCGCAACTATAAAAAAAACAGGCAGAATATTTGTATCTAAAAGGTTTTTGAAACGTTAAAAAATTAGTGCAATTAACTGAACTGGGTAAAAGTACTATATATGAGATAATAAAGAGGTAAAAAAATGGCATGGATATGAGGCATAGACCAGTTTCAGGAAGACCGCGTAAGACTAAAGGAAACAATTTAAACGCTTTATTGGTCTTAGGACGACACAATCTGCACCTGGGGTTTCGCAAATTGGCTAACAGATTTGGAAATCAATTAAATATAAAAGTAAGTCCAGAAACCGTGCGTATGTCACTGAAAAGATAAGGCCGCATATCAAGGAAACCAAAACAAATCCCTTAAATGACACCTTTACAAAAGATAGAATTTTGTTAACGTTTTCAAGAAGATAATTTTGATAATGTCTTTATATCTGATGAAAATTGTTTCCAATTTGGTGGAAACTACCTAAAAATCCTATTAAAACAACCTGTTACCGTTTAAATTTCCATCACCGAAAATTATGGAGGTCATCTAGTTTCGAGTGTACCTTGACGTTTAGTCAAGTGTTTACAGTTAAATGGAGGTTGATAAGTAAATAAGATGAATAATTTGGTATGTTTTCCTAATTCAAGAATTAAAAATATATACTGAATAATTACAATTGAGCTTTGTTTTTTCCGTATACTTTCTAGATGGACTATATATTAGAGTATAAAACCCTTAGACACAACTTGTGATTCACAGTTTGAAAAGTAACACTTCGATCTCTGTGGACTTACTTATTTAATATAAAATGATAGGAAGCAAAATAATTTTCTTCTTCCATTTGAGATGAACCCCCACAGGGTAATGGAGTTCTCCAGCATACGTTCGGGAAAATTTGAATTGACATCATCAAGTTGCAATTTGGAAGGGATACGATATTTCCACAACTATCTATCTGTAGTATTTGAACAAAATCGTACCTGACTTTTATCGAATTTCTATAACCTTTCATTCTTAAGTTGGCACTTTCCTTATCCGCCCTGACTGCGACTCATGCTAGTTACGCCACTAGCGAAACAAATGAAAATTTTGACATTTCCCCTTTCCCAAAAAGCCAAAAGAAAACGTTCCTTATAACGACTCGCCAAACTAATTTAATTTCAGTACGATGATCGATTATCCTCTCTGAGGGGGGGACGTAGATCACGTAGTAGTAAAACGAAGGTCACCGCCAAAGGCTGCTCTGGCCCATAACTTATCCACGTTCTATCCAACCTGGTGTTGTAACTTGGCCGGCTCGTACTACACGCATATCCCTACGTTACGCGAACGCCATACCCAACCGGGTCTGCGAGAGTACAAGGCGAAGGTTACCGCGTCCGACTGCCTTCACATAACCTTCCTCAACGGCTACAACACTTCGCCATCGTAACTCGGTAGCACAGCGAAGCAAACAAGTTGCCCCGCGTTCGACGGATACGCTGCCCGACCGATTTCGTGTGCCGTTCGAAAAGAACATCAATTTGGATCTACGGATAGTGTTGGCCTTTACTTGATAGAAATCCATTGTACATTTTAATTTAATAATATAAATATCGGGTTAAAACAAATTGAAGATATTACTATGTTTTACTACCAATAAAAATATATATTGCACATTTTCTTGTGACTCGAGTTTCGGGAAATGAACTATCCCATCATCAGACAACTGAAGATCTAACAGTGGTACAGAGGTATTTAAACAAAAGTGAGAAATATTTTGAATATTCCAATAGATTCTAGGTAACACCTAATAGTGGTACAGAGGTTTACAAGCGGAACGTGATAAAAAACCGGGTTAAAAAAGAGGGGCCTTCTAACAGATATCGGAATGTCGGCAATCGACAAAGAAGGTTGTTAAACAAATGGTTTATTTTCCATGAAAAATAAACAAAATTCTACTTTTGCCACTCATTGTCTAGAAAACGGTCATTCCTTTTCCACAATAGATAATTTTAAAATTTTACATGTGAAATCAAAAGGGAAGAAACTCGATTATCTAGAATCTGTTGAAATTTTCAAATTCGTTCACAATGAAAATAATGTAAAAGATAATGAATGACTGTACGGAGCTATGTAAATCCAAATATTTGAAATATACAAGATAATGTAAAAATAATGAATGACTGTACGGAGCTATGTAACCCCAAAAATAATTTGAGATATTTGAATGGGTACCATCTGTTCAACAACCTTCTTTGTCGATTGCCGACATTCCGATATCTGTTAGAATGCCCCTCATTTTTAACTCGGTTTTTTATCACGTTCCGCTTGTAAACCTCTGTACCACTATTAGGTGTCACCTAGAATCTATTGAATTATTCAAAATATTTATCACTTTTGTTTAAATGCCTCTGTACCAATGTTAAGGTCTTTAGTTGTCTGATGATGGGATAGTTCATTTCCCGAAACTCGAGTCACAAGAAAATGTGTAATATATATTTTTATTGGTAGTAAAACATAGTAATTTCTACAATTTGTTTTAATTATAATCAACTACCAAACAGTAACGGCTGAAACAATTCAGTATCTAAATATCGGGTGTTATTTTTAGAATGATAAAACTTTCGATAGGGATAACTGATTTGACAGGAGGTAGAAGCCATGTTGTTTTGACATTTCTGTTCAGTAAGCATTGACAAATTATCATGGAAAGACTCATGCCGCAACAACGTTTACAAATTGTTGAAATCTATTTTCAAAATCAGTGTTCTATTCGCCAGACTTATAGAGCACTTCGTGAAATTTATGGTTTACGTAATCGTCCATCAAAGCAGCTTATTCGTCGAACTATCGACTGACAAAACAAATATAATAATATTTAGAGCAGGTAATTCAAAAGAAAAACCCTCAGAAGTTTGTTTTAAAAACCAACGTATTGAAACTGTTCAGAGTACTACGTTTTTGGGAATCATTATAGATGAATTTTTGAAATGGAACACTCATATTGATTATCTTTCAAAAAAACTCAACAAAGTCATCTATGCCTTCAGAATTTTAAATAAATATATAAATCAAAATGTTAAAAGTACTGTATTATGCTAACTTTGAATCGCTTCTAAGATATGGAATTATATTCTGGGGAATAGGTTCATCTGTCCAGTCCATATTTGTCAGTCAGAAGCGCATAATTGAGTATTATTGAATATGGGATTCGGGGACTCCTGCAGAGGTAAATTCACTGAATTGTGTTTTCTAACAGTTTATGGTTTGTACTTGCACGAGTGCCTTCTATACCTTCATACAAATAAGACGGAAGACGAAAAATAACACTAATTTTACATATAACACAAGAACTGCTGATATTATTTTTCCACAACATGAGCTATCTCTAACTGAAAAGAGTCCATCAAATATGTGTATAAAAATTAACAAATTAACTCATAATATGAAAAATATTGAAAACTATAAAATATTCAAAGCAATTCTTGATTAATCTGAAACCCTACAGGTTGGGAGATTATTTCAGGTAATTAATGGTAAACCATTGAAATTAACACTATTTCATTTTGTATTTTTTCTGTTATGTAACTGTGAAAATTTAAAATCTGAAATAAAGAATCTATCTATCTATCGATAGATTTCGGACAACATTTTTTCTACTCGATGCAACAACAACACGACAAATTACTGTACATACAGAAGAAAATATCGCTGCTGTAATTCATAGTGTTAAGGATGATCCAGATTTGTCTATTAGTCGACGTTCACAACAAGTTGGACTCCGTGTATCCACCACATGGAAAATTTTGTGTAAAAATCTTGGTCTACACCCATAAAAGTTCTAACTGGTTCAAAAACTAAAGTCACTTGACCATAATAAGCATTGTTTGTTTGCTGATTGGGCCCTAGAACAGCTTGAAGTTGATTCACTTTTTTATCGTAAAATTGTGTTTAGTGATGAAGCTCATTTCTGGTTGAACGGTAATGTAAACAACCAAAATTGCCAAATATGGAGTGAAACCAATCCTCAAGAAGTTCTGCAGGTTCCATTCCATCCTAAAAGATGCACTGTATGTGTGCTTTACACGCTGGAGGCATCATGGGTCCATATTTCTTTAAAAACGATGCTGGAGCTAATGTTACAGTGAATCGTTCCCGTTACAGACCGATGATCAATGATAATTTTCGAAATTTGAATGGTATCGACCCAAAAGTGTTTTGGTTCCAACGAGATGGTGCTACGCCTCAAGCTTTTACCGTAACAATTGATTTACTGAAAGAAAGATTTGGCGATAACATTATTTCGAGAAATGGTCCAATTAATTGGCCTCCAAGATCATGCGACATAACGCCACCGGATTATTTTCTCTAGGTTGTATCAAGTGATTGGTTTATGCTGATAAACCAGAAACAATAGACGCTTTGGAAGTCACCATAACTCATGTTATTGATGAAGTCTTGGAAGTGGTGGACATATGCCGGAAATTATTTTTGAAACATAAATGTCATAAAATTATCTTTCAAATAAAAAATAATATTTGTCTTCAATCTTAATTTAAATGTGTTTTATTTCAATTTAAAGTTCAATCGCTCTAAAAAAAACATCCGATATAACCATTTTTTTATCATATCCATTCCGTTTCTTCAGAAGAACAAATCTAACAAATCACTTTTATTCGACATTCGGATGACAAAATTCTGTGTTTGTATGGTCCACCTAAAAAGTATCCGGAATTTATTATTTTTCATAATTACAATATACTTTTTTTTGTAACCTTCTAAGACAAAAGTAAGGCATAAAATAGGTTGTGCAGATAGTCGGTCAAAGTTGCATGGCAACACTATTTGTCAAATATTATTATTGTAAACAGGTATACAATTTACGAAATAATGTCGCAACTAGAACAAAAAACAGGTAGACTATTTGTATAGAAAAAGAAATATATAAAAGCTTTTCGAAACGTTAAAAAATTAGTGCAACTGACTGAACTGGGAAAAAGTGCTGTATATGAGACAATACAGAGGATAAAAAATGGCATGGATATAAGCATAGACCAGTTTCAGGAAGAGCGCCTACGATTAAAGGAAACAACTTAAACGCTCTATTGGCCTTAGGAGGCCCTGTGGTATTATAAACGAGTTTGCCCTTGAAAGATTCAAGAATTAAAAATATATACTAAATAATTACAATTGAACTTTGTTTTTTCCGGATACTTCCAAGACGGACTACATTTATCATGTGCAGCTTCTTCAACAATTAATTCATACATTTAAAACTTTCAAGGACTATTAAACAAGCAAGTAAAATCTCCTGATTTCACGTCAGTGCTTTGCTAGAATTTTTTATTCTATTATTTATTCATCGGCTTCCTTATTTTGGCGCAGTTATTACGATGTGGCATGAATAGGAATGATTGTTAAAAATGTAATCAAGATAGCAGATGTGGTTTCGAAGATGCATTCTCAAAGACGTAGTCTTGCCACGTGCTAAAACGCTCTTTGTATGACAACCGAAAGGTCGTGCCGTGTACGCTGTGTGCATGATAATACAAACGAACCATTAACTTGTACATAAAGCACGATTATTGAGCACCAAATCTTGTTATTTTCACCTTGCTTCGTTCACGAGTTGTTCATGTGCTGATATATTCGGTAGGAAACCTCTTTCTTTTAATCGGTGGTTATATTTGAAATGTAGAAACTGAGAAAATTTGGTTCATTCTTTCGAAATGATTGAGATAATTTCACTCTTATTTTGAAATATACAGTGGCGACCAAAAAAAAACCGGTGTCTAAGATTTTACACTGTGTTTTCAAATACTCATGTGTTCGAATTGATTCAATAATATTTTGTTCATCATCTATCTTTCATTAGAAAATCAACTAAGTATGCGCAAAATGTAGACATATGGGCTAAGAAACTTGATAAAAGAAAGCATCTTCTTCACGATAAATTTATCGTTTATAAGTTGCATTCAACATTGGTCATTGAAAAGTTTATTTTTCACTCTCTGATAGAAAAAATTTCATAAAATGAGTGTACCAATTGAAGATCGTGCGAGAATAGTGGCACTTATCGAAAATGGGCTGAACCAGAGATCTGTGGATAGAAGAAGATAGATAGAAGAAGTTGCCTATCTGCAACCCAAAGAATATTGACAAGGAATTAGGAGACTGGCAGGCTGACCAGAAGATCTAAATCTGGAAGAAGACGGTACACATCGTCTTCGAAATCGCCATCTTAATCCTGTTGAAGTTCGAAATCGATTGATGAAGGTACGTCAGATAAACGTAAGTGATGGACCGTGAGACGACGTCTCTCAGAATCGAATTTACAACCATACAAACCTGTGAAATTTCCAGAACTTCTCATAGAGCATCGAATTCTCTGATGAATCCAGATTCAGCATTCGAGGAACTTATGGTCATAGACGCCTTTACAGACATCCAAGAGAAAGATACGGCGATGCTTGTATAGAGGAGCGAGCTCCATTTTGGGTCTGTTATGGTCTGGGGAGGTGTGTCTTTAGAGTTGGTTTTTATAAATGGAACTTTAAAAGCAGTAATGTTAAAGAGGAAATTCTTATGGACCATGTTGTACCTAATATACCATTTCTAGGAGAGCAGGGAATTTTTATGGATGACAATGCACCCCTCGAATAGTGACAGCTTATTTGAATGAGGTTGGAAATTCAAGCTTCCACTGGCTAGCACGAAGTCCTGACTTGAATCCCATCAAACATCAATGGGACCAACTAGGAAGTCGAGTTAGAACTATGGTTTCATCGCCTAATATTTTAAAAGAGCTCTGTGAAGCCCTTCGTCATGAATGGGAGAATTTCCACAAGAAGATAATTTCAAAAACTTATCACGAGCATGTGAGTGAAGACGTTTGGAAGCTGTAATCAGAGCTAGGGGAGGTCACACGTCATACTGATACTGAAATTTTCACAGATACGATACCTTTTTTCAATTCAAGTTTTTGATTTTTTCAAAAAAAGCTTATTTTATTAATCGAATAAAAAGTTTCATTTTTCTTTGGGCAATTCTCTTTTTCCCACCATTTCAGAAATTTCATGATTCTTTTAAAAATTTAAACTAACAAAGGTGTTTGGACAGTAATGATCAAGTGACCCGTTTTTTCTGCCCCCCATTGTATTTGAACTACTGTAGGTCTTAAATCATAAATAGTTACGATTTTAATTCTTCACTAACTTACTTGATTGACATCTGAAATCGATGTTATTTAATCAAAGAAAACGATGACTCATTAGCGAATAAGATATTGTTGAAGGATGAACTATTTCCATTCACTTTTTCCATCATATTTTATAATATTCCATTCGTTTAATATGGTCTTCTTGAAAAATTTCTTAGTTTCTTGGAACCTTATAACATCTGCAACCATTCCTTTTCAAAATATTCCAAACACTTCTATCGCTCATATCGACTTGTTCAGCAATTTGTTTACAGGTGCACTGGTTTCAACAGCAGCACACGCATCTATCGGGTGCTCTTTTTAGAGTGATAGAAATTTGAATTGAAATAAAACACATTTAAATTAAGATTGAAGCCATTTTTTTATTTGAAAGATAATTTTATGACATTTATGTTTTAGAAATAATTTCCGGGATATGTCCACCACGACTAGCTCTGAGGAACCTCATTCGACCAGACCAATTTTGGACCACTTTTCCGAGTAATTTTCCGAGTAATTCAGGCCTTATTTCATCAATAACACGAGTTATGTTGGCTTCCAAAGCGTCTATTTTTTTCTGGTTTATCAGCATAAACCAATGACTTGACATAACCCGAAAGAAAATAATCCAGTGGAGTTATGTCGCATGATCTTGGAGGCCAATTCATTGGACTATTTCTCGAAATAATTTTATCGCCAAACCTTTTTTTTCAATAAATAAATTTTTACGGTAGCAGCATGAGGTGTAGTACCATCTTTTTGGAACCAAAACACTTCTGGGTCGATACCATTCAAATTTTGAAACAAATAATCATAGATCATCAATCTTTAACGAGCACCATTCACTGTAACATTAGCTCCAGCATCGTTTTTAAAGAAATATCGACCGATGATGCTTCCGGCGTATAAAGCACACCATACAGTGCAATGGAACCAGCAGAACTTCTTGAGGATTGTTTTTACTCCATATACGTTAATTTTGCTTGTTTACACAACCGTTCAACCAAAAATGAGCTTCATCACTGAACACAATTTTACGATAAAAAAGTGAATGAACTTCAATTGGACTTTGTATGGGTGATCTTTACGCAAAATTTTCCATGTGGTGGATGCACAGAGTCCAACTTGTTGTGAACGTCGACGAGTAGACGAATCTGCATCATCATTAACACTATGACTTACAGCAGCGATATTTTCTTCTGTACGTACAGTTCTTTGTCTTGTTATTGTTGTTGCATCGAGTAGAGAAAATGTTGTCCGAAATCTATCGATAGTTCGACGAATAAGCTGCTCTGATGGACGATTATGTGAACCATAAATTTCACGAAGTGCTCTATAAGTTTGGGGAATAGAACACTGATTTTGAAAATGAATTTCAACAATTTGTAAATGTTGTTGCGGCGTGAGTGATAATGATAATTTGTCAATGCTTATTGAACAGGAATGTAAAAACAACATGGCTTCTACATTCTGTCAATTCTCAGTTGTGCTTATCGAAAGTGCTATCACTCTAAAAAAAACACCCGATACAAGCGCAACGCACCGAGTGAGTAGTTTTCTGATGCATAAACAACACTCGGAAAGGTAGTGATTTTAATATCACCACTTATCCTTCCAATACGTCCATGTAACCTTAGCAGTGACATTCAAATGCCTCATTGCCGTCATAATTAGCCGACAGTGAAAGAAAAGAAAGACACAAAAATGAAGCATCGAACAATCGTATAACTTTCTATGTCATAATTCTATGGTAATCGCATAATGAGAGGAATTCTACTAAACTCACTCTAAAAAAAAACACCCGATACTTCTTCTTCCTGCCCTAATGATTATCAATCTTGCAATGCTTGCATGTTCATTAACATCCACATTTCCCGAATTTTTCAATTATTTTGAAAATAGCTGAACTTGAAGGAATTGCCCCATCTTTAAAGCAAAAATTATAGAAGTTATTGTCTCTTGAATTGATTGATCACCAAAATACCATTTTATTATCTGAAAATCTTCTTCTATACTGAACATTTTGCGAAGGATTCTGATTGCTGAAAGTGGAGTGCCTAGCCTCATTTCAATCGAAACACCCCCCTCCCCACTACTACCATTCATTACATATTGATTTCAAGAGACTGTCCAAATGTTCTTTATGTTGGTCAAATGTTGAAGAAAATATTAGAATATCATCTATATAATTTAGGCAGAATAAATTCAGGTTATATTTTCTGATGACATTATTCAATATACGTTGAAATATGGCCGGGGATGTTTTAAGTCCAAAAGGTAAGCATTTCCATTGCCAGTGACCATTCTGTGTCACAAAAGCAGTCTTATAACTATCTTTGATACGAATAGGAATCGACCAAAAGGCAGAATTTACATCTAATGTAGTGAAGAATTTAGCATTTCGGGTCTTGGCTAAGATTTTATTAATTAATGGGAAAGGTTGTGGTTCGGGGACAATTAATTTATTGAGTTCACGAAAATCGACACATAATCTAGTTTTAGACCCTTCATCTCTCTTATATGCTAAAGTCACTGGTGATGCAAAAGGTGAGGAGGACTCCTCAATCAGATTCACTTTCAACAATCTTCCTATTTGGAATTCTATCTCTTTTTGATCCTCCATTGAGCATCTGTATGGTTTTTTTGCTATAAATTTGTGTTCTAAAAGTTTTATATGTGCCTCATTATTTTGCACCTGACCAGTATCAAACTTGTGTTTTGCCAAAATATGGTCATATTTATTTATTAAAACTTTGCTTCGAAAAGTTCTGTTGGTATCCCTTCATTGAAATTGATAGTGTAATCATTGTTATCATCATTATTATTATTATGGACACAATCGATCTTTCTCTCTTCATTCATATCTAATCTTTGATATATATTCAAATCAAAATCTTATTTTAATTTAAAATTGGAAATAGAATCTAGTCCGAGTAGACTATCATACTCGAAACTTTTCTCATTAACCACAAAAATTACAACTTCTTTTTTGATATTATTGATTTTCATTTTTGTTCTTATTTTTCCTGAAAATTTTGCCCTGCCACTGACTGTTTTGAATGTGTTTTTATTATCTTGAATGCGTAGACATAACTTTTCTGCTACTTTGGAATTCAGAAGACTAATATTTGAGCCCGAATCATAAATTCCACACAATTCATTATTATTTATAAACACCTTCAATTTTATCAATGGCAGCAGTCTTAGTTTTTTTTTGTTTGAAATGGCCTGATTTAATTCATCCAGTACCCCAACATTGTTTACAGTTTTTATGTTACCGGGTACGTTCTTTTGTACGTTCTTTTGTTCAAAATTATTGGATTTATTTCTTAGCCGACATAAAGTCTCCGGATGAAATCTACCTGAAAAACCATTCTTCTCACAAATTGAGCATGGTTCCTTCTTAACTGGTTTTCTATTTGTTTGCGAATAGGAAGGAATTTTATCGGCAGATTTATTCATTCTATGATTTTCTTTATTTCGATCGTTGTCAGCTACTGCCATTGAGAGACAACAATCGTTTATTCGTCATCGCATCGCGTTGAGATTTTGATTCTTCCACTGCTCCACTGGACCCTGGTCATCCTCTACATTAACACTGAATTTCCTGTTTCTGACAGTCATTTCCATACCTGTATTATTATTATTCAGGATAAGAGTTGATTCATCTCAAATTTCATTGGTTCCGAACGAAGTCTTAATCATGTTAGCGCATAGACTAGTAACACTTCTTCCGCTTGCTGCACAATCCCTTGACCATCCCTTACACCGTTAGCGATGAACCAAACAAACAATAAGTAAATAACCATCAATGCAGTAGCCATGTAGTAAAACACCTGCTACTGCCAGTCTCTCGTATTCCAAATATAATTGACAGAGTTATTCAATACGCGATTCAATCAATTGACGTATAATTAGTTCGATTACACAACTCATATTCTGTGAGCCATGCAGCCTATGACTTGGATTTGCATAAATTGAAACATTGCCGGAGTGTACTCCCATTTCTCTGTTGCTATCGCGAAGATTTTCTAAATATAGACACTCGTGTTGCCATGCTTGTTCGATAACTAGCGACAGGTTCGGCTTGAAAGAACGAAGAATGACACGTGAACGTTTGCTGTGTAGAATGTTTACGCACGCTAAATACTATGAGTATTTGAGAAATTTCCTGCACCTGTCCAAAGTTGGAGAAGTTGTGAAATACTGGTAGTTAATGAATATGACTATGGCTGGTGCAACCTACATATATGGATGGGACAAATGGAGGAGTAATTTTTAAGTTTTTCTAGAAAATATGGCTGCTAATGTTTTATTTCTCCGTGATTAGAATGAATAACGTAGTATATCGCAACGCATTCTTCAACTGACCACTTAGTGGTTTGTTATTTCATGTCTATACAGGCTGCCCAAGTTATCTCTGGCCAAATTTCACAAGGTGATTCTACAGGCAATTTGCAACAAGAAAATTTCTATAGAGGATTGTCCAATTATCTTTCGTTATAAAGTTATTCAAGATTCTATAGCCGTCTAGAAAGTATCCGGAAAGACCAAAGCTTGACTAAAGGTGATGGATTGTAAAACTGACTGAATTAAATCATCTTTATTTTGTGGCGCTGCTCGTTCAACTTTAGTCCCCATATGTTTTCAATCGGAATAAGAACTGGTGAAGCTGCTGGCTATGAAATGGTTGCTACTTGGTGTTCTTGCGTCCAAGCTTGAGTATAGACCGAAGTATGGCATCTTGCATTATCCTGCCTCTAGATATGAAACATGCGCCGTTTCAAGGAGAAAATCGTTTAGAATGCCACAATACTTTTCCCTATTAATGGTACCATCAACTATACAGAGAGGCATAGAGATATTGCCCCCCAAACAATTATTTTGGTGGGAAATTTCGGAATTTGGGCGGTAACAGGTTGTTTGTTGGATTTTTAAGTGATTTCTAACAAGTTGGAAACAACTTTCATCATTCATAAAGATAAAGACATTATTAAAATTATCTTCTTGAAAACGTTGACAAAATTCCATCCTTCCTTCCTTTTGTAAAGGTATCATTATAGGGATTGTTCTGTTTTCCTTGATATGTAGCCTTGTCTTTTCAGTGACATACGGACGGTGTCTGGACAGGCTTTTATATTTCGTTGATTTCCAATTTTCTTAGCTAATTTGCGAAACCCTAGGCGCGAATTGTGTCGTCCTAAAGCCAATAAAGTGTTTGAATTATTTCCTTTAATCTTACGCGGTCTTCCTCAAACAGTTCTTTGTTTGATAACCATGTCATTTTTATACTTTTATTGTCTCATATACAGCACTTTTTCGCAGTTTAGTCAATTGCACTAATTTTTTAACGTTTCGAAAACCTTGTCTATACAAATATTTTACCTGTTTTCTTATTTCTAATTGCGACATTATTTCATGAATTGTATACCTGTTGGCAATCAACAATATTTGACAAATAGTGTTGCCATGCAACTTTGGCTATAGCCGACTATCTGTACAACCTATTTTATACATTACTTTTGTCTTAGAATGTTACAAAAAAGGAGTATCTTGAAATTATGAAAAATAATGAATTCCGGATACTTTCTAGACGGACTATACTATTTTGTGATGTTTCATAATTTTTTCACTAAGAACATGGCATAGCTTGAAAACTATCTTAGTCAAAATTCAGTGTAAAGAGCGCAACATTCTTCTTAGACTATGATGGTTTCATGGAGAGTTCCATGAAATACTTACTTATTATAGTGGGTTTAACGAAAACATTATTATAAAATTTTCTTTAGCCATAATCTTTGGTCGAATTAAAACAAATTGTAGAAATTACTATGTGTTACTGCCAATAAAAAGATATGTTACACATTTTCTTGCGACTCGAGTTTCGGGAAATGAACTATCCCATCATCAGACAACTTTGTTGTCTGATGATGGGATAGTTCACAAGAATATGTGTAACATATCAACTACCAAATAGTAACGGCTGAAACAATTCAGTATCTTTGGTCGAAGTTCTCTCTAATTTCTGCGCCGTAAACCCCTAAGGAAACTGTGCAAAAACTGCCTTATTTATAAAACTTTTCAACGACGTAAATAAATAAAATGCCAAAAACATTTATACGCTCTGGAATATTTAATTTCCACAATTCCCATGTTTGGACTCACAATAATCCACACGCAACTGTTACGACTCATTACGAACACGAGCTCAGGGTGAATGAATGGCTAGTCATGACAAGATATGGAATTTTTGGTCGATAATAATTCCAGAGCGTTTGAATTCTGCTACTTTCAGAAATCGTTTGACATGCTGAACCAACGGTTGAAAATTTGGTTTCAAATGGACGGTGGTCAGCATCAATTCATACAATTTTGATTTTAACTATTCGGATTACTATATAATTTGAAGATGCACTATATGTCTAGGTTTCCAAATTTACACGTCTTCTGACTAAAAAATTAAAACAAGTTGTAGAAATTACTATGTTTTACTACCAATAAATTGCTATTTTACACATGTAATTGTGACCCGAGTTTGGGTAATCAACTATCCCATCTACAGACAACTGAAGACTCAACAAACAGAACAGGGTATTTATGCGTATACAGAGGTAGAAGAGGTAATAGAAACAGGTTAAAAAAGGTTTGAAATGAGAGGACGCCTTACACGTTTACCTATTGTCGAAAAAGGATGGCCGTTTTCTAAACAATGAGTGGCAAAAGTGGAGGTTTTTTTATTTTTCATGAAATTCATTTTATGCTCGTTGAACCTCGTCTTGAAGGAACGTCCCGTCTGTCCTATATATTTATTACTGCACGTCGAACAGGATAACTCATTAACTCCCAATTTATGTATGTTTGGAGTTGGGTCATTTGCATTAAATGATATGGATGATAATTTATTTTGTGTTTTGAAAGCAATATTAACATATAATTTTGAAAATCTATTGGCCACTTTTTAATTTATGCTACCGAAGTTCGATAAAGAAATGAACTTTTTGTTTTCTTTAGTTTTTATTATGGGATGAATTTGTGCAGTAATAAATATATAGGACAGACGGGACGTCCCTTCAAGACGAGTTTCGACGAACATAAAAAGAATTTCATGAAAAATCAAAAAAAACCTCTACTTTTGCCATTCATTGTTTAGAAAACGGCCATCCTTTTCCGACAATAGATAAACTTAAAATTCTACATGTAGAATCGAAAGGAAAGAAACTTGATTATTTAAAATCTTTTGAAATTTTCAAATAAGTACACAATAAAAATAATGTGAAAATAATGAATGACTGTACGGATCTATGTAAATCCAAAATTCTCGAAATATTTAAATAAATAACATCTGTTTACCAATCTTCTTTGACGTGCCAACATTTTCATACTTGTTAGGCGTCCTCTCATTTCAAACCTTTTTAACCTGTTTTTAATACCTCTTCTACCTCTGTATATGCATAAATATCCTGTTCTGTTTGTTAAGTCTTCAGTTGTCTGAAGATGGGAAAGTTAATTCCCGAAACTCGGGTCATGTGTAAAATATCCATTAATTGGTAGTGAAACAAAGTAATTTCTGCAATTTGTTTCAATTATGATCGATCAACTACCAAATAGTAACGGCTGAAACCGTTCAGAACATCTTCTGACTGCTACAAGAACCAGACATGTGGTGCCTCTTCAAATTATATGGTAATACAAAGAGTTAACATCAAAATTGTATGACTTGATAGTTTTGAGTGGGTGCTCTAATACATAATACACCCAGATTATTAAGTGTGTTTTCAAAAGTAAATATATTTTTTTCAAAATAATACATTCTAGTGGGTGTCATTTGTCAGTAGCATTCTGTCAAATGTGCATGGAGGAGTAAAATTCGAGTTGCTACATTTATTGCCAAAAACAAATGAACTCATTAGAAAAAAGTCCTGTTGAGTTTATAACGTACGGAGAAAAGTGGTTGCGTAAAAACATAAAATGAAATATGGTGAATCATGACCACTTGCCAGGAAGAAGTTTATAATTATCAGTCGTAGATTGTAGCTCACCTGAAACAGAAAAAATATTTTGAGTGTGTTGAATACGAAAGGATAATTGAAATACAAGTTTTCTGGCGGCTAGGATGTAATATTTATATGGTCACTGCAAATATTGATAGGTAACTGATTATATCAATTTATGACAGAGATGCTAACTGGATTAACTGACTTTGTTTATATGAAATTTCTCAACTTTTTGCGGTTTCGAGACTAGACATTTTCGTAATTATTTGATTTTATTGGCTTGGTCCTTTGTCCATTGGGTATCATACAAGAATTTTCAACCGGCTGGTCACGTTAGTCAGCCAGCTATTTACTAAAGATAATTTTGATGTTGAATGAATCACTGTCTAGCTGCCCTTGACAGTGACCGTCCTAAAATAAACTTCAAAGGAGAAAATTACCGGTCTACGGATCCAATGCGTTGTTGCACAATAAAAGCTCACGATGAATTCTCGATGAAAATAAACGCATTACTCAACGCCAAGATCGATCGATTATACAATATCATCTGTTAATATCCAAGACCGGTATCGAAATAAACTGTTCCGAGCAAAATTCATGAAGACTAACTGATAATTTTTGACCAAGCAGTGGTTAATGCATCTGATAATCGTCTAATAAATAGATCTGTTTCATTCTTGAAAAAAGCAATGAATATCTCACATAAGTCTCACTGTTCATTCTGATCGTCTCAAAGAAAATAGCAGAGGTTGTCTGTGAAATATAAAGAGACTGTATATTCGAATATAAAGGTCATAGTGTGTATTAATTCATATATGTAGTGTATTCGGTTCACTATTCACGAAATAATGTAATATTGAACTTACTTATTATATACTTATTGAACTTAAAAGGTGATGTTGAACCGCCCAAACTCAAGAGCCTACGAGTTTTGAAGAATCCAAAAATAATTTTCATGTTCTCTATTAGGAAGAAGGAATTCCTATGACGACATTGTTCCGAAAAAACCATCTGAGGGTTGCAACGACTCCCAATTTTTTTTTTTAATAGGAAAAGGATGCTTCTTTGGTTCTCTAATTATCGTAGTTGAAATATTGGTGACTTACATTTATTTCTGGATGATTGTTATTAAAATACCTTGCAGTTCACCTAGAATTTCCGTCATTTCGATAATATAATTTGAGAATTTGTATTCTTTCTTCCATAGAATAGACTATTTACGCCCACGTAAGCAAGTCTCAAACCCAATTATGAAGCAGAAACGAAAGACTGAAACACATTTGGGGAAGAATCTTCAAAAAAAATAGTATACATTGTAATGAATTTCATGCGTTTTACACAATTTCCCATCATGAACGATAAGAAAATCGAATGCTTTCAAAGTAAAAAGATTCAAAAACCCAAATTGTTCTGCCATTAAATAAACAATTTGAAAATTTCAACTGCGATGTTTAGAGAACAGAAAAAACTTCCTATCTAAACCACGTCCAACATATCCTCCCTATTCAAAAATCTTGGGGGTTATTGTCATCCTCAGGTGGTTTTTTCGGAACAATGTCGTCATAGGAATTCTTTCTCCCTAATACAGAACTTGAAATTTATTTTTGGATGCTTCAAAACTCTTGAGTTTGGGCGGTTCAACTATCTATTGCATATCACCGTTTGAAGGTAAGTTAATATATAATTACATTATATATTAATATAATATATTATATCACATTATTTCTTGAATAATGAACCGATTTTGAAAATTTCAACTGGGTTGTGTACAGAACATGAATAACTTTCAAACAAACCAACTTCGACATCTCTTCTCTATTCCAAAAATGTTGGAATGTTGATGCCACCTGCATTGGGGCGTTTTTTCGGAACAAACTCATGATGCAAATTCGTCCCCCTTAAAACAGAAGTTGACTTGTTTTTTTTAATCTTCGAAAATTCCTTGGAGTAATTATCTAATTTTCCGATAAAGCGAGTTCACATTCATAATGGTGAATACAAAATAATGCGTTAATGACTTATATTATTCTTCCTTATTCATTAACAAACCTTGAAATTTCTCACATAGTCACAAATTTAAACTACGTATTCAATTTTCTTGAAAGATTCAACTTATGTTTAGAAATTTACAATACGATTAAATTTTAATTTCCAACAAAAACATTACTGATGTTTGCGCGCTAATCGCTAATTAACTTTTTTATCTCGTTTATATGTATCAATTTTGGAAAGCATAAGCTAAATACAGAAAGGATCCATCGCAAATTACAGACAACCGAAAAGTTTTTGGAGAAAACGCAGAAACACTTGAATATGATAGCTGACATACTATTGTCAAAAAAGTACCAGGAATCGACTGATGAAACATCGGGTGTTTTTTTTAGAGTGATAGAACTTTCGATAGGAATAACTGTGATTTGACAGAAGGTAGAAGCTATGTTGTTTTAACATTTATATTCAGTAAGCATTGAGAAATTATCATCGAAAGACTCACGCTGCAACAACGTTTACGAATTGTTGAAATTTATTTTCAAAATCAGTGTTCTATTCGCCAAACTTATAGAGCACTTCGTGAAATTTATGGTTTACATAATCGTCCATCAGAGCAGATTATTCCTCGAACTCTCGATGGATTTCGGACACCATTTTCTCTGCTCGATGCAACAATAACAACAAGACAAAGAACTGTACGTCAGAAGAAAATATCGCTGCTGTAAGTCATAGTATTAATGATGATCCAGATTTGTCTATTCGTCGACGTTCACAACAAGTTGTACACCCATACAAGATCCAACTGGTTCAAGAACTAAAGCCACTTGACCATAATAAGCGTCGTTTGTTTGCTGATTGGGCCTTAAGACAGCTTGAAGTTGATCCACTTTTTTATAGTAAAATTGTGTTTAGTGATGAAGCTCATTTCCGGTTGAACGGCTATGTCAACAAGCAAAATTGCCGTATATGGAATGAAAACAATCCTCAAGAAGTTCTACAGGTTCCATAGCATTCTGAAAAATGCAGTGTATGGTGTGCTTTACACGCTGGAGGCATCATCGGTCCATATTTCTTTGAAAACGATGCTGTAGCTAATGTTACAGTGAATGGTGCTCGTAACAGATCGATGATCAATGATTATTTGAATGGAATTGACCCAGAAGTCTTTTGGTTCCAACAAGATGCTACACCTCATGCTGTTACCTTAAACATTGATTTATTGAAAGAAAAATTTGGCGATAACATTATTTCGGGAAATTAATTGGTCCCCAAGATCATGCGACATAACTCCACTGGATTATTTTCTTTGGGGTAATGTCAAGTCTTTGGTTTATGCTGATAAACCAGAAACACTAGACGCTTTAGAAGCCAACATAACTCGTGTTATTGATGAAATAGGCCTGAATACTCGAAAAAGTGTCCAACCAAGCGGTCAAGATCATTTTCGGCTTTATTGCATCTGCATCCTTAGAAAACATGGAAAGTCTTCAGAGCTTTTGTTATATTTATTGCCTATGAATTTCACGACACATCATTTGGAATTATGAACTGTTTCATTCTATACTCATCTACTAGCATTGATCTCATAATTTTTTTACCACCAATGGGAAAGTCTATTTCATTCATTCAGTCCACCCACATATACAATCATTTTCGTTACTTTCCTTGGTATCATTGATGCCAAAATATAATAATAATTGTGTTGCTTCAATTCCTTTTTTGTCATTAGTTCATCTTATTAGATGAACAAAGCTAGTTCCGCATCGAGATAACTACATACAAGTACTCTTGAAGTTAAAATCATCTCTACACTACATTAAATACAGCCCACTGAACCCATCGTTATTATTCATTGCGATTACAATTTGCAATTGTTTGTTGTTCCAAAATACTGAAATAATAAGCAAAAAACGGCGGTAAACTAACCGCGCTACGATACGATGCTTCTTATTATTCGATATTGAGGTATCTTTTTAGAATGATACAATGTTACATACATTATTATTATATTATATATACAGTTGATTATCGAAGATTGAAATTTTAAGAATTAATTCACAATTTTGCGACCTCACCTTACGCAAGCCCACAAAACACTACATTCCCAAATGGAATTTATATACATTTAAATCCCTGCAGATTTTCAGCTTTGAACAGAGTGGAGCAGGTTCATGAAAGTGTTTTCATTCATACCAATTCGTGCCACGGGAAGTGATGAAACATTCTCTTTCTCCACTTCTAACTAGGGAAAACGCTGGTTTAGGGGATGGTAAATCGGTCAGAGCCACCGGCAGTGTGAGAGAGAGAGAATTCATGCAGCGCGAATGAATTTGGCGTATTTTTAATCGAAAGTGATTTTATATGATTAATAAAAATGGTGAAAAGCACTGACGTGAATGATGAGATTCTGCGTGCTTGTTAATATCGCCGAAGATCGTTGCGAAATTTGGCATTAGCCTTCTTGTCGTTATTTAACATCTGTTCGCTGGAACAATCGCGCAAAAAGATGGATCTAAAGATGTAAAAATCAGTTTGAATTTTTATTCGAAATTTCATCGGAACTGTGAAAGTATGTTTGGTTGTTTGACAGGTGACTGTCCTAGTGACATATTTATTTAGGATCACATTTAAAAAAATCGAAATCAAATTGAAAACATATACAAATATGACAATTATCACTCAACAAATGACATGTATTTTTTATTTTTACCAGAACACTCCACCCAGAAACAAATTAACGCCAAGTTTAGGAAGCTGTAAATAATCTGAACTAAATGGGTCCTGATATGTAGCCTTGGGGAATACCTCTTTAATAGTTTCCCAAGAGAGAAATTGGTCATCCATACTGGTCCGGCTTTCGGGATTATTTCATATTATAATCTAAAGAGAAATAGGGAAAATTAGATTCTGTTATTGAAACAGATATTTCTTTTGACGTGTTAACAGAGGAATTTTTTCTTTAGAATGCATTGCCATTAGTGTGATAACGCTATAAATTATGGCAGTACAACCTCGTGATTTGGGTTAAAACGCTTAATCAATAAAATAAAGAACTTATTAGGCGGCAGAAGTTACATTACAGTTATGAATATGCGAGCATCATGAGAAAAGTTCATTTGTTTTAACAACCTTGAATAACTTGTTGCATTCAATAAAGATTATGGGTTATCTGAAAATAACATATTCTAACACGTGCTCCTATATATTACTCCAGAGATTTTTCCACAAAGTAAACAGGTTGTTCCAGAAGAATACCCACGAAATCATATGTGATTTAAATATATAACTACGTGAGTGCAGTATCCAATTTTACAAGCTCCCATTATGAGAGTATGTATTCATTTAATTGTCTGTTGTATACAAATTTGCTTCAACAGAATTGGGTATTTGTGATTCGGAAAATATAACTGAATTTTGCCATAGTAAAATCATATAGGATAACCGATTCATGTTTTCAGTGCTGACGTTTATAACGTTAATTGAATCAAATGAGCGAAACTAAAGAGTGGAGGTATTGGGGATAGATATAAATAAATAACAAACCCTTTATATCATATACATTTAAAGCATAATATATTCTTCCGAACAACGTTTGAAAATCGACAACCTAATCTCATAATAATAATAATCTTTATTTCCAACAATTTTAATATTAACAACGACAATATTAAACGAAATAACGTCAGTCTTGAGGATAATAAATGGAATCTACAAAAAAAATAACTTCCCCAATTATAACATCTGCAACTTTGAAAAATGTAAGATATCAACACAATTTGTTTTCTCTTGTTCTTTTTTTAGTTTTTAAAGTTGCGAAATTTATTATATTTGAAGGAAATATTTTTTGGCACAAGCTTTATTAGTCAAATTACACAATTGAACCTATATTGTATCAACCATGTTTTTATCGATTAAATTCGCTCAGACTTAATTAAAATGAAACTGTCGTTTGGGAGCTGAAAGAATCAAGCAAGTTTAATACTCTTGTGATATATCTTGGAGATTAAATTGAATGGGGCGGCGCATGTCGACTATATTTGTGGAAAATTATCCAAAATCCTCCATCTTCTGAGAAAATTGAAGAGATGTGGTACCGCTAAGATGGTTAAAACAGCATATTACTTTTATATGATATATCGGGTGTTTATTTTTAGGGTGATAGAACTTTCTATAGGGATAACTGTGATTTGACAGAAGGAAGAAGCCATGTTGTTTTGACATTTCTGTTCAGTAAGCATTGACAAATTACCATGGAAAGACTCACGCCGCAGCAATGTATTCAAATTGTTGAAATTTATTTTCAAAATAAGTGATATATTCGCCAAACTTATAGAGAACTTCGTGAAATTTATGGTTTACATAATCGTCCATCAGAGCAGCTTATTCATCGAACTATCGATAGATTTCGGACAACATTTTCTCTACCCGATGCAACAAAAAGTTGGACTCTATGCATCCACCACATGGAAAATTTTGAGTAAAGATCTTGGTCTACACCCATACAAGACCTAAAGAACTAAAGCCACTTGACCATAAAAAGCGTCGTTTTTTTTGCCGATTGGTCCCTAGAACAGCTTGAAGTTGATCCACTTTTATATCGTGAAATTGTGTTTAGTGATGAAGCCCATTTCTGGTTGAACGGCTATGCAAACAAGCAAAATTGCCGTATATGAAGTGAATACAATCCTCAAGAAGTCCTGCAGGTTCCATTGCATCCTGAAAAATGCACTGAATGGTGTACTTTACACGCTGGAGGCATCATCGATCCATATTTTTTTTAAAACGATGCTGGATCTAATGTTACAGTGGAGGATGCTCGTTAAAGATCGATGATCAACGATTATTTGTTTCAAAATTTGAATGGTGTCGATCCAGAAGTGTTTTGGTTCCAACAAGATGGTGCTACACCCCATGCTGCTACCGTAACAATTGATTTATTGAAAGAAAGATTTTGGGATAACATAATTCCGAGAAATGGCCCAATTAATTGGCCTCCAAGATTATGCGACATATCTCCACTGGATTATTCTCTTTGGGGTTATGTCAAGTCACTGATTTAAGCTGATAAACCAGAAACAATAGACGCTTTGGAAGCCAACATAACTAGTGTTATTGATGAAATAAGGCCTGAATTACTTGGAAAAGAGGTCCAAAATTGGTCTTTTTGAACTCGTCCTCAGAGTTAGTCCTGGTGGATATATGCCGGAAACAAACAAAAAAAAATTGGCTTCAATCTTAATTTAAATGTGTTTTATTTCAATTTAAAGTTCTATTATTCTAAAAAAAAACAGCCGATACTTCTGTGGGGAAATGCTTCGGACTTGCTTTTATTCTACAGAAGGTAGCAATGCGTATTATGTATGGAGTGGCAACTAAAGATTCCTGTACATCATTTTTTGTAAAGCATCCTTATTCATAAGAGAATATATCAAATATTTTTATTTTTATCCCACCAGGTTTTAGATGCTGGGCAATGTGATAAACCCAAAACCAAGTTTGGCACATACCACAGGGAGTACAATGAGCATGTTGTATATTGTACATGAGTACAAGAGCCAAGAATTCTAGGAGCAATGTAGTCTTGTTCTGGATCATTTCGAAGGACATGAGACAGCTTTGACTCCTATCTTCAGATGATGAACTCCTCATGATCGTCCCTTTTTTGGAAGCCTGTATTTCATTTGGATGTGTATTTTTTGTCCAAATATGTGAGGATTCGGAAGTGAATTCCTCCAGCAGTAGTTAGTAATCGAATCTTTTCCAACATTCTATGCATGGAGAATATAATTCATAAGACGTATAGAGTTAGGAAATTTTATACATTTTGGAATAAAATCTCTTCTCTTGCTTTCTTTTGGATGTATCGGGAATATATGTATTCAACAACATCCCTAGCCAGACACAAAGACCCAACTTCAGATTGACATATTGTTTTTACATTTATTTCTTCATTTTGAAAGTTCCTGTTATTTTCCCTTATGTCCGTTAGGTGTAGATTGGTTTGTCTATACTTCTTTACCGCAGGATCAAAGAGGTAGAGCTAGGGTTTTTTTTTAGTCTATGTTTCTGGCTAGATCAGTACAAATACAGACATTTAGACGAAATGAGAGCGGTTCTGCACGAGCGCACGAAGATGCGAATACGGAAAACCTTTGCAGCGTTTTGTCTCCGATTCTCAAACGAGGACAAAGCAAACGTTTCACTACGCTACTGACACAAAGGTAGCGTATCCGCGTAATGAATGGGAGCGGCGTGGAACTGGGTCTAAATCCTGCCGAAAATCAATGCAGCCTAGTGCGTTGTGGTTGCCCAGGAGACGGTTCCCATTCATTCGCAAGCGCCGCCCCCGCACCGCCCCATCTAGTACTACTCCGAGGCCTCTTTGCCGTAAAGATCAGAAGCCCGCAACTTCATCTGGCAACCGGTGAATATCGACATAAAGGCTTAATTAAGTGAATTACGATGCAAGAGACTACGTCCGTTTGAAGGGATCGCTCAAACAATGATACCAATTAAAAAGTGTTTCTCTCTGAAGCTGTTTTATGGACAGACTTTGCTGGGAAGCCATTAAAATGTACTTGATTGCACTATATTCTTCCTTTTAAATCTGGTCTCGCTTCTGCGACATTTAGTTCGAAAAATCTGGACTGGAATAAAAAACATAGTTAATTTTGCATGTTCGTTCAAAGGCTTTTCTTATTATTACAACTGAGTGTGAATGATATTGGTGCACTACGAACTAATAACCTAGTGTGGCCCCCTTCCTTGAGCTAACTGAAGTATATCTCGAACTACCGCTTCTTATCCAATTTCACACTTAAACTTGATCCAACAGCTAAACCGACCTCAAGGTGGATATTTCTCAAATCTTTCCTGTTTCATTGTAAGACGTTCATTAGTTTTTCCTTCCTCCTTACATAATCTGTATTCGTCATTTTCAGCCAAACCACACTAGATGCCTTCTAGATCAACAATATCCTGTAAGGAAACGCATGGGACAATGAAGCATGTTTTTTCTGAAATCGAGAGAGACATTTGATCTCTCAGTGATTAAGTTCAGATGGCACTATTTGGAGTATTACATATCTAGAAGATTCCTTCAGAGAAATCTGTTGGTTTCTTTTTTCTTATTGAACTCTTCTCTGTAGGTAAATTTTCAAAGGTTCTTGTCCAACAAAAGGGTTTGGAGAAAATTTTCTGCCTCATAAGTTGTTCTACCCGTCTGATTCCTGACTGTCCGGGAATCCATACCCAGGAGATGTTATTATTCGTATTTAGTTCTTTAAACACTCTTCAACTGTCTTTGAACTGATTATATTAAAACTCAGTGTTTTCATGGCAGCTTAACTGCCGGAGTGAATCGCTATGTCACATTTCTGAGCTGGAGGCATCATCGGTCCATATTTATTTAAAAACGATGATGGAGCTAATGTTACAGTGAATGGTGCCCGTTACAGATCTATGATCAATGATTATTTGTTTCGAAATTTGAATGGTATCGACCCAAAAATATTTTTGTTCCAACGAGATGGTACTACACCTCATGCTGCTACCGTAACAATTGATTTATTGAAAGAAAGATTTGGCAATAACATTATTTCGAGAAATGGTTCAATGAATTGGCCTCCAAGATCATGCGACATAACTCCACTGGATTATTTTCTTTGGCGTTATGTCAAGTCATTGGTTTATGCTGATAAACCAGAAACAATGGACGCTTTGGAAGTCAACATAACTCGTGTTATTGATGAAATAAGGCCTGAATTACTCGAAAAAGTAGTCCAAAATTGGTCTGGTCGAATGCGGTTCCTCAGAGCTATTCGTGGTGAACATATGCCGGAAACTATTTTTAAAACATAAATGTCATAAAATTATCTTTCAAATAAAAAAAATTAGCTTCAATCTTAATTTAAATGTGTTTTGTTTCAATTTAAAGTACTATCACTCTAAAAAAAACACCCAATAGATGGTGCATACGCTCTAGAATAAACAATAAAATATGTTTCTGTTGATTTTCATGTTTCGTATTTCAATGTAAAGTTAAAAGGAAGAAGTTGAGTGATAAGATTTTGAGCCGAGCGTACGCTAACGAAATTTTATCATTCCCATATCTCCAGGAATCGATGATATAAGCACGATAATCAATCAGGAGTTCACCGCTTAAATTATTAATCCAATACATTTTTTCCAAGCTATCAATTTGGCACGGAATATATTCTACGAAACACGTATCTGAATTTTATTCCGGCAAATTGCACCGGTCGAAAATCAGTCCAACAAATAGCTATCAATCAGTCAACCTTCAAATCATGCTTTTATTAAATTACCGCTTGAGGACTTACACGCAAGTATTCATTTGCACGGTGATCTGGAAAGCCGAAACTTCAATCACTTCCACTAAAAAATATGATCTTGATTATATAGCTTTGGCGTTTTTGAATAACCATCAATTTGCATATATCGAAATGGAAGAATCAGAATAATCAAATGGTCATTTCTCGAAATATACTTCAAGAATTTTTATAAGGGAATTCAGAAGAGGTTCTATTATAGATCTTCAGTAATTGAGTCAAGAAACTACCTCGAATCGACCGTTTACAGGTCGCTAATTTGACACTACTGTCCTCTATACGCACGTTGACTTTGCTCCTTTTTTTTTTAGTTTGCAATGCTCCATTTTGTCTGTTTATATGGAGTGTATTTTGCTACTTTTAAAATGAATGAAAATATCGAACAAAGAACCTGTATAAAATTTAACATTGCAATTGTAACTTCAAAATATTGAAAAAAGTACATACGACTTTTGATGAAGGTGAAGGTAATATTCGCAGTTTTTTTAATTATCGCGGTGCTGAGCATTCGAAATTCCTGCCAAAAGATGAAACAATAATTAATGACTATTACCAGAACGTTAAGCGGCCTTCAAGAGAACAAATTCGTAAAAAACACCCAATTTATGGGGAGCAAAAACTCGTGCATTTTGCACCATCTATATTTCAAAACGAATTTCTTCACTCAACAAATCATATCGAACAACCATTAGTATTCTCTGATATGGCTTCGGAAACATTTTTTCTCTTCCAAACCTATAGGTACATCATTTCGTTTTCAGTCAAAAGAAGACATTAAAAAAACTTCGAAATTGAAAAAACTATCTTAACTCTGAAAATTTCAGTATCAGTATGACGTGTGACTTGCCCAAGCTCTGGTTACAGCTCCCAAACGTCTTCGCATGCTCGTGATGAGCCTTCGAATATTCTCTTGTGAAATATTCTCCCATTCATGACGAAGGGCTTCACAGAGCTCTTATAAATTATTGGGCGATGAAACCATAGTTATGACTCGACTTCCCAGTTGGTCCTATAGATGTTCGATGGGATTCAAGTCAGGACTTCGTGCTGGCCAGTTGAACCTTGAAATTTCCAACCTCATTCAAGTACGCTGTCACCATTCGAGCAGTATGTGGGTGTGCATTATTATGAATAAAAATTCTCTGCTCTCCCAGAAATGGTATGTAAGGTACAACATGATCAATAAGAATTTCCTCTATGTATCTTACTGCTGTTAAAGGTCCATTTATAAAAACCAACTCTGTGCGGCTCTCTGAAGACACACCCTCCTAGACCATAATAGATCTCCACTGAATGGAACTCGCTCCTCTATATAGGCATCAGCGTATCTTTCTCCTGGACGTCTATAAACGCGTCTACGACGCGTCCTCGAATGCTGAATCTGGATTCATCAGAGAAAAGTACCTGGGCCCAGTGAGCTTCTGAACAGATTATGTGATCTCGTGCAAATTGAAGACGCGCAATTCTATGCTCTCTGAGAAGATTCGATTCTGAGAGACGTCGTCTAACGGTCCATTCACTTACGTTTACCATCAATCGAATTCGAATTTCAACAGCAGTAAGATAGCGATTTCGAAGACTTGTTGAAACCATTAATCTGTTATTCCTCAACAATGTGCACCGTCTTCTTCCAGATCCAGGTCTTCTGGCCAGCCTGCTTGTTTCCTGATGCCTTATCAATATTCTTCGGACTGTAGATAGGGTGACATTCATTATTTTAGCAACAGTTCTCTGGCTCAACCTATTTTCAATATGTGCCACTATTCTCGCACAATCTCCAATTGGTAAACTAATTTTATGAAATTTTCCCTTTCAGGGAGTGGAAAACAAACTTTTCAATGACCAATGTTGAACGCAGCTGATAAACTATGAATGTATCATTCGAAGATGGCTTCTTTCATCAAATTTTTCAGCCCATATGTCGACATTTTGGGCATATTTAGTTTATTTTTTAATTAAAGATAGATGATGAACAAAATATTATTGAATCACTTTGAGTATTGGAAAAAAACGTGAGTATTGGGAAAAAACAGTGTAAAATCTTAGTTACCCGTTTTTTTGCTCGCCAGTGTACATTAAACGAAGCAAAAAAAAAATCCAATGAATACAATATTAAAAAATACCATCAAACACACTCGAGCACATTTGTGTAAGCGCTTGTTCTCTCTCAGTGTACTATCGTTTTGTCAAAAATGTTTGTAATTTCGTAATTATTACAATAATTAGAAGAGCGGACAGATAAGTCAATAACTGCACTCTACATAAAAACATAATTATTAACTAACCAATCAATGAATCCCATCACACAAATTATATGGATTAGTAAAAGCAAAACGAGTAGATTCGCGCATTCACCATTTTGCAAGAGCATTGTAATCAGTAATACTATGTTGGTTCGAATGCGTGTATTTTAAGAATTTTGAGCCGAAATTTTGTAAAATAACGCTTGACTTACTGATGAATAATTCTTGTACATTTCAATCCCGTTAATCCTTCCAATCTTTTGAAGGAAAAGGAGTTTACATTTTGAAGTATCAGGTGTTTTTTTTAGAGTGATAGAACTTTTTTTTTTATTTGAAAGATAATTTTATAAAATTTATGTTTTAGAAATTATTTCCGGCATATATCCTCCACGACTAGCTCTGAGGACCCGTATTCGACCAGATCGATTTTGGACCATTTTCTCGAGTAATTCAGTATTTAATCAATAACACGAGTTATGCTGGCTTCCAAAGCGGCTTTTGTTTCTGGTTCATGCTGATGAACGCTTTCTTTCAATAAATCAACTGTTACGCTAGTAGCATTAGGTGTAGAACCATTTTGTTGGAACCAAAACACTTCTGGGTCGATACCATTCAAATTTTGAAACAAATAATCATTGATCATCGATCTCTAACGAGCACAATTCACTGTAACATTAGCTCCAGCATCGTTTTTGAAGAAATATGGACCGATGATGCCTCCAGCGTGTAAAGCATACCATACAGTGTATTCTTCAGGATGCAATGGAACCTGCAGAACTTCTTGAGGATTTTTTTCACTCCATATACGGCAATTTTGCTTGTTTCCATAGCCGTTCAATCAGAAATGAGCTTCATCTTTAAACACAATTTCACGATAAAAAAGTGGATCAACTTGAAGCTTCAAGTGGCTTTAGTTCTTGAACCAGTTGGATCTTGTATGGGTGTAGACCAAAATCAGCTGCTCTAATGGACGATTATGTAAACCATAAATTTCACGTGCTCAATGAGTCTGTCGAATAGAACACTGATTTTGAAAATAAATTTCAACAATTTGTAAACGTTATTGCGGCGTGAGTCTTTCCATGATAATTTGTCAATGCTTACTGAACAGTAATGTCGAAACAACATGGCTTCTACCTTCTGTCAAATCACAGTTATCCCCATCGAAAGTTCTATCACTCTAAAGAAAACACCTGATATATCAAAATATCAGAGTTTTCATTATCTACATTAATGAATGAAGTCTAATTTTATGAAAAGAAGTTGTTTTCTTCATTGATCCGGGAACTGATAAGCCGTTGTGTTAACTACACCGTTGCTCGTCAACAAAACTCATAAAAGAAAAGTGTAGGCCTAGGATTCAGTTTTTAAATAGTCCACTGATGAAATTCTATAAATATCCGATACACTGTTGTTGTCGTCAACTGCTATCAATAGTCGGCAACGATTGATAAATAATTATTGATGATAGCCTGCATTTTACGTCAATTTTGTTCAATCTTTCACGACGGTAATGAACATTTCATCGCTCGGTTAATCGTCCAGACTGCATGTCCTCTTGTCCATTAAAATTTCGGAACGCAGACCTTGACGAGAAATTGCGATGACGTGGTTTCATTACCGAATTATGATTGGATGAATTTAAATTCTGCTTCAGTCTAACGAAGTGATAACTCGATAAGCAGAAGATGAGATTTCGTGCGTACATTTCACTAACTTCGAATCTGATTCAAATATAAAAGCAGAATACTGAGCAGCCTTCATAGAAATAAGTAACAATTGATTAATAATAATGATCTCAACTTATACCGTCACATGAAGAAATTAGATGACGAGAGTTTTGAAAAAGTTATAAAATATTCATGCAGCTCATCAATGTTCAAAAAATAAAATTAAAACGGACTGGAACATCATCTATCAAATCAGTGGTCTAAAAAAGAAAAGTGTAAGAGGGTTGTTAACATCAGATAAGCTCCAGAAGTTCATTCAAAAATCCTTTTATTAGCGTTCTTTTTCATTGATATCTTAGGCTTCTCCAAGTGCTCAATCTATTTCGATGTTAAATCCACCAAAACAAAAAGTCGTTTTTCCTCTTCGATATTAATGAAAAAATCTATTTCAAATTGCTGCGCCAGAGGCTTATATAATGTAAAGGGTCTTTCAATGGAAACGCCCCATTACTCACACATGGCAGCCATTGTTTATTTATGACATTGACAGTTGTAATTGTCAATGTCTACCAATTAATCCTGGAAAGGTACTTTACATATAATCCAAATTTATTATGAAAAATCGCGATCTGTTATTCTAACTTTACGTCCTTCAACTCCAACTGGGTCGTTATAATCGTCCGGATAAAACAACAGTTGAACGTTTAGTGAAGAAGTTTGAAAAAAATTTTACACTTCAAGATGTTACAGTGCCAGTGAGACAAATAAATACAAAAAGTGAAGAGAATATTGCTGCCGTACGTGAAAGTGTACGTGAAGACCAAAATTTATCGATTTCTCGAGGTTCACAAGAATTAAGCATCTCACAGACGTCTTTGTGACGAATTTTACGAAAAGACTTTGGTTTACATCCATACAAAATTGTTTCAATCCAAAAACTCAAACCACTTGTCACACCACCATTGACACAATGACTGTTGAAAACAAAATTCGGTGATTCGCTTATTTCAAGAAATGGAACGATAAATTATACGCCGCGTTCCTGCGTTTTAACTCCATTGGACTTATTTCTTTGGGGTTACATTAAGTCTTCGGTTTACAGCAATCATCCACCAAATTAAGACGATTTACAGATCAATATTGCACGATTGATTGCCAACATACGACCTGATTTTCATGGAAAATTGGGTTCAACGACTTAATTCTTCCCAGCGTTTCCATTGTAGACATTTGAAGGATATTTTGTTTCATAACTAATGTTATCCATTGAACTTTATAATGAAATAAAATTTTCAATAGTTTTCAAATTAATGTGTTTTATTTAAAAAACAAAATCGGGTGCTGTTAATAAAAGATCCTTTATATGGCTTTTGGAGAAGGTATCTTTCCGAGATCTCTGAGGATAACAGTAGTAAAGGGTTTTTATCCAGGAAGAAAAATGTAGATGATCCTAGTAATTATAAATTAAGAAACGTAACGAAAGCTTAAACAAGCATTGAAGTTATTATTATTGGCTCTTGAAGGAGATTTTGTTGATGAATAAAGTCAAATTTGTTGAAAAAATTTTGTTTTCTTCATTGAAATTATCATGTGATGTGATAATTTCTACTATTTTCACCTGACGCAGTAATGTTATAAGGTTGTCATGAATCTAAATAAATGTTAGCAGGAATTAAGGTGTTTCACTTTAAACCAACAAATTTATACAGCGCCCAATACAGACCTGTATTGCGAGCGGATTGCTTTTTGTTTAAATTAAAATCAATAAAAATGTACTGAATATTACTTGAAAAATTTCTAATGCAGGTTTCATTGTTCTAACTCTTTTGAATATCCGTTAGTAATTATGTTCATTATTAAAATTTTCAGTTGTGATGTCATTTTTCGTGTCTGCTGAACGAAGGGGTGAAAATAGCCCTAAGGTTACTTCTGAGAAAGTATGAGGCATTCAATTCTCAACATTATCGTGAAAAAAAAATAAAGGATGTTACATTTGAAAAAATCTAGAAATAACAATTTCAAGTTCTTCATGTTTGGCCATTAATAACGGATACCCTGTATTTGACAGGTTGATCATTTAGGCAAATCTTTCAGTGCTTCTGGCAATCGTTAGAGGACGTTTAGCTTACTACTGTAACCCCAACCTTTTGCAGTTACTCTGAATAAGATCTGTACCGTTGAAAAAATATCTCTAATATTTTTTGTCATGATAGGTATATTGAAGGCCATTGAAAATATATGAAATATACAGAGTGATCCATTTCAAAAATCACTCAATTGTTGAATATTTTGTCGGCAACATCCTATAAGAAAATAATTTCCTGAAATGCAGTACAAGAAGCCTGCTTTCGAACGAAATTTCCATGATGTCTGGTTCCTCAACTATAGAAGCGCAATGCACTATTGCTGGACCCTTCTCTTCCCAGAAAAACGACTTCGGTGCCAAGTCGCCAAAAAGAGCCATATTTCGGTTTTCCCGGAATTTCAATCGCTTGTAAAACGAACCAAATGATTCATGTATTCACTCACGTACAGCTGACTATTTTAATTACTAACACTAAAAATTATCCATCGTAATTTACGTTGTATATACATCTTCCTCCATTTCTACTTGTTGCGGACAGTTCACGATAATCACTAAGTAAATGTATTATTCATGACCACGTCCTCGTGGAGTGATTATGACATTATAACAATTGCCCAAGGTTAATTTTTACAGACGAGCAGACTGCGTTCGGTGATATTTACAATGAATATTAGATAAATCCAAACACGAAATAACTTGATAGTTTTTTTCATCAATGCATATAATGCAGCTTAATCATGAGTTGTTAAAGAAGTGCGTCGGAATTTTTTTGTACCCTTCAGCGAATATCAAACCAAAAAGTGGCAGTTACTTTCTTGAAAAAAATCATACTAAATGAAACAATTTCTTGTTAACTCTGTGGTTTGTTCATGTTATATTGAAAAAATAATTTTGTCTCCAGAATGAACTGCTCCTCAAAAGTGACCAGATTCAATGCAATTCTCTTTTTGTTTTCTAAATTTTGTATATTATAATTGAAGTACTCCACGTATTTTATCCCTTTTTCTTATCTTTATTTCCGAAAATTTTTGGTTATTTGTACCTCGCCCTTTTTTCAGGTTTTAATCAATAATTATTATAAATAAATCTTTATTCTTCCTTAAGGACATGCAGTGATGCATAGGATACGTCAAATAATTTTTAATGCAATATAAATTCAAAGTGCAATACAATGCAGAATAGAATAAAAAGAAAAACAATAAGAAATAAGACCAAACAAAAAACAACTGATTAAAACAAATTGTAGAAATTACTGTTTTACTACCAAAAAATATATATTACAAATTTTCTTGTGACTCGAGTTTCAGGAAATGAACTATCTCATCATCAGACAACTGAGTTGTCTGATGACTCGAGTCACAAGAAAATGTGTAATTAATATTTTTTGGAAGTAAAACATAGTAATTTCTACAATTTGTTTTAATTATGATCAACTACCAAATAGTAATGGCTGAAACAATTCAGTATCCAAAAAACAACTGGGCCATATAATTAATGAACAGACTTTTTAAACTTCTTTTAAATTCATATTCAATACTTTGTAGCTATTTGGCAGGTGTTTATATAATTTTTTTCCAGCTAGTCGTGGCGATGACTCATAGTTGCTGGTGTTGGTATCCAAATAATATTTTAGTGTCTAGTTTCATAATTATGAAAATCTGAGCACATCATCAAGCCATTTAGGTAAGATCGAAGAAATAACAAGCAATGTAACATATCGGGTGTTTTTTTTTAAAGTAATAAAAGTTTAAATTGAAATAAAACACATTTGAATTAAGATTGAAGCCAATTTTTTTATTTGAAAGATAATTTTATGACATTTATAGTTTAAAAATGTTTTCCGGCATATGTCCACCACGACTAGCTCTGAGGAACCGCACGATCAGACCAATTTTGGACTACCTTTTCGAGTAATTCAGGCCTCATTTCATCAATAACACGAGCTACATTGGCTTCCGAAGCGTTTATTGTTTCTGGTTCATCAACATAAACCATTGACTTGACATAACCCCAAAGAAAATAATCCAGTGGAGTTATGTCGCATGATCTTGGATGCCAATTAATTGGACCATTTCTCGAAATAATGTTATCGCCAAATCTTTCTTTCATTAAATCAATTGTTACGGTAGCAGCATGAGGTGTAGCACCATCTTGTTGGAACCAAAACACTTCTGGATCGAAACCGTTCAAATTTTGAAACAAATAATCATTGATCATCGATCTGTAACGAGGACCATTCACCGTAACATCAGCTCCAGCATCGTTTTTAAATAAATATGGACCGATGATGCCTCCAGCGTGTAAAGCATACCATACAGTGCATTTTTCAGGATGCAGTGGAACCTGCAGAACTTCTTGAGAATTGTTTTCACAGCATATACGGCAATTTGGCTTGTTTACATAGCCGTTCAAGCAGAAATGAGCTCTATCACTAAACACAATTTTACGATAAAAAAGTGGATCAACTTCAAGATATTTTAGGGCCCAATGAGCAAACAAACGACGCTTGTTATGGTCAAGTGGCTTTAGTTCTTGAACCAGTTGGATCTTGTATGGGTGTAGACCAAGATCTTTACGCAAAATTTTCCATGTGGTGGAAGCACAAAGTCCAATAGTTGTGAACGTCGACAAAAAGACAAATCTGGATCATCATTAACACTATGAATTATAGCAGCGACATTTTCTTCTGTACGTACAGTTCTTTGTCTTGTTGTTGCATCGAGTAGAGAAAATGTTGTTCGAAATCTATCGATAATTCGACGAATAAGATGCTCTGATGGACGATTATGTAAATCATAAATTTCACGAAGTGCTCTATAAGTTTGGCGAATAGAATACTGATTTTGAAAATAAATTTCAACAATTTGTAAACGTTGTTGCGGCGCGAGTCTTCTCATGATACTTTGTCAATGCTTACTGAACAGAAATGTCAAAACAACACGGCTTTTACCTCAAATCACAGTTATCTCTATCGAAAGTTCTATCACTCTAAAAAAAAACACCCGATACATCCATATTATTTCAAAGAATTATTTGCACCTACACTTAACATATTTTATTTCGTGCTATACATCTGATATTACTGGAAATACTTGGCATTCATTTCAGTGGATTTTCAGTTAAAATTCCAAAAAATCTCTGTGCTATACCGCTAAAATAGACCAGAAATAACACTTCATTGTTTGCTCTAGTCAACACCAATTTTTATGGAATTCAAGTTGATAAAGACTTATAAAAATCATATATACTATTATTTTAATTTTTCACTTTGACCCACAAGGATCAATATACTGCAATATCTGTTGGGAAAAATCTCAGATCTTCCTATCGAACAACGGTTGGAATCATTCGTTAAGACAAATTAATATTATTCATTATATTTGATTAATGTTTTGTTGCAATTAAATCAGTTTTCCAGTTGCAATGGGGCAATCTATTTCCCAATATTTACGGAATAATGTTATTCCATAGACGATGTAATAATCCCACTGGCAAACCTGTAATCCTTTTTACGCAAATCTAATAACTATAATAATTGAAGCCATAATTTATTTTCTAATCAAAGTATTATTCATTCAATCAATTAACTGTGAATGTATTACATGTGCGATGAATTAATTCTGTGAAAGAGGTGAAACTTTCAATGGAAGTGCGAAAGCAGTTCAAGATTTAGAAAAAAAGGGATAATGCTAGTCATTAGTGAGTAAAATTAAACTTGAATGGCGTATTAATTGAAATGTTCAATGTGAATAGATAATGAGATGGTTCATTCAGGACACATGGAATGAATACAAGTACATTTCATGCGAACCATGTTTTATATTAATAGGATTTTGTTAAAACTAAGTTTGTTGCATCGACTCGACTCACATAGATGACGCCAGTTGATGGTAAAATCTTTGACGTCTTTGGCAAACGACGATAGCTATTCGATTCGATTTGTAACATATATGCGAGCTCGATTCGAAGAACTTCATGTTACCATAGCAAATAACACATCGGTATTCCAACTAATTTTGTTGCGATCATGGGCTTTGCGAAAAAACTGTTTTCTAAGGTAAATATTAGTGAAAACAAATTTTAATGCTTCGAAAAATACTCAATTTCACTTTTACAATAAAATTAAATTTACATATCTGTGCATTATGATTTAGAGATGTGACATTTAAATGAAAGGGTTCGTCTCATTGACTTCAAATGGAATATTCAAATTTAATTTCCTTCAATATATTCTTTACCTATGCAAGGCTGTATACGAGAATTATATTGAAGTTTATAAGATAAATTTTTTTTAAAAAATTAAAAATGTTTAAACTCTTCACTTTTGATAATAGGAGGGCGATTATAGGTGAATATAGAATATTGTGAAATAATGGGCTTGATGACAGTAACTAAGACTTATTAAAACCATGTAAAAAATTGGTTTCCGATTATTTATTTCTATGTACCCATAGACATTGATAATATTTTTTCGAAAAAGTGAAAAAATACAGCAATCCACCATGATAAATTCAACATCAATTAAAGCGAATTATGTCACCCTGTATAAATGTCATTTTATTCCATTTGAACTTCGAGACTTCTGAATTGTTAATCAGTAGTCATCAAGTATTTTATAACTAGTTTCCCGAATTTTGTATAACTAAAACAGGATTAGTTTGCCATAGAATATACTTAGCCAAGGAAAATAGCTTCAATTTGCTTCGAATCTATTTAAAGATGGAATGGATAAGAAATTACTTCATTTTATATAACTTTTTTATTAATGAGGATACAGTGATCCAAGTTAAGTACTTTTTACAATATTTTCAAACTGGTGTATGCTAAGTTATGTTTCAAAGATTTTTTATATTTATGGAAAACCTTTGGTTTGTGTATAACTTCGAGAATTGGGGAATGATACTTTCAACCGTTTAATAGTTTTATTGCTGGATCCTGGCAATTTTTGTGAACCTCTTTTGATTCCAGGATGTCTAGTTTCTTGGCTTTCGCTTCCCTATGTAGTATTTTAAGATAGTTTTTTTGATTCTGGGAAAAAATGACATAATGTGTTTCGTAAAATTAATAGTTATTTTTTCGATGCCTGAATGACGCTCGATGTTCTTGGAAAATTTTTGTGAAAGGTTTCCTGATGTGTCCTTCATATACGTAACCGCTTTCATGATAACTTAATTTATGAGCTCCTGAATTATTAAGCCGGTTGTTTTTGTCTTTAGCATTGAAATAGACGTTGGAAATTTTATAAAAGCAATTTCTATGTATGTTTTTGGGATTATTTGAGCTATTTTTCGTGAAATTGGTCCCAAATAAGTTTTACCAATTTTTGTTATTGTTTTCTGTTCTGGGAGTGGGGTATATTTGTTTTCAAATGAGTTGTTCTTTCTTTTTGTTTATTTCTGTTTCGAAATGATGATTTATAGTTATTTGTTTGTTATGATGTGTTATGACACTAAGGAACAATACACCATTTTAAAATTCTTATTTTATACACAAAATTATTACAATGTTTCATTAGCATCTAATGTATATTATGGTTAAATACATTCGAACGAAAAATTGTCACACTAATTCACAGCCTGTCAGGAGGCTATATAGTTCTAACAGAAGTGAATTATTATTGAATATTTATATCTGTAACACAAATTAATAACCGCCATAATATCTGCGTTTAATTCTGGGTGTTGAATAATCGATAATAAGTGTTCTATAAATTTTATTAGAATCCATCAGACAAAAGGAGTAATTTTACTATTCAAAAAGATGGTTATCTTACTTATGTGGCTGGAGTTTTCCGTAGTAGAAATTAGCAAACCGACGGAATTTCTACCGCAGAAGAAAACATTGCATTTGAATAGGCTGTGAGAATACCGGACTTCCAATGATTCACGAAATCAATCTCTTAATATCGAAGCCTACCTTATTGTGATTACTATCTACAGGGACCTCAAGGATATATACCTGTAAAAAAGGGAGAATATATAAGTAGTGCTTATTTATTGAGTGCAAAAACATAAACAGACCTCAACATATGCTATTGTTCATGAAATAGAGCAGATATTTATCAAACAATAAATTTCGTATAACAATAAAACAATAGAATTAATACAGTTGCAATAAAAAAGTTAATGGAGAACCATGAAAGAAGTGCACATGAAAAAATAAACACCTACCTCTGAAAGTTCTCATATCCCTAAATGCTTAGTCCTAGTGTACAAGCAATTACTAGTACAAATGATATCAGGGTATTCCATTTCAATCAGAACGAATCACAAACAATCAATGCAATACAATATTAGACAAGTAAAAGTTCAATTTTTTGAGTGAACAACTTCAATCTACTCAGTGGTTATATATTATTCTGAGAAAAAGGAAATATATATTAATAATCGTCTCTAGATATAAAGAGCTTTTGAATGGGAATGCCCCATTTTTAAATTGACATTACTTACGCATGGCAGCCAATGTTTTTTTGTGACATTGACAGTTGTATTTGCCAATGTCTCCCATTTAATCATGGAAAGGTACACACTCCAACAACGTTCACAAGTAATCCAAATTTATTCTACAAAATCGGGATCTGTTATTCTAACCTTACGTGCTTCAACTCCAATTTTTGGTCGTTATAATCATCCAGATAAAAGAACAGTTGAACGTTTAGTCAAGAAGTTTGAAGAAGCTCAAACCAACAGATCATTCAAAGCGTCATGTATTCGGTTATTCGATTGTTTCAAGAAATTGACCGATAAATTATCCGTCTCGTTCCTGTGATTTAACTCCATTGGACTTCTTTCTTGGGGGTAACATTAAGTCATTGGTTTACAGCAATCATCCAGCAACTTTACAGATCAATATTGAACGAGTAATTGCTAACATACGACCTGATTTGTATGAAAGAGTCATAGAAAATTGGCTTCAACAACTTCATTCCTGCCAGCGTTTTAGTGGTGGATATTTAAATGTTGTTTTGTTTTATGACTAATGGTATCATCATTTTATTTTACAATGAAATGAAACATTTCAATAACTTACAAATAAATAATGTGTTTTATTTACAAAACAAAATGCGGCGCTGTTAATGAAAGACCCTTTATGCTTGGGATCAATGCAAAATTTTTTTTCAACTATTTTCGTTGGATACCATTTGAGCTTGAATAATATTTTTTACATCCATTGTCATAAATTATCAGTTTAAATGTAAAACAAACGCGAAACTGAAAATAAATTTTCAGAACAGTGTAAACAAAGCAGAGTGATGTTTTCTATCTGGCAAACGTGCATGGATTCACAGAATCCAGAATTGATTATTAATTCAGCTCTGTGCACAGTAGTTAAATCGGTGGCCATCGAGCCATCAGATTCCCAGAAATTCTTATTTACTCTTGGGGAAAACAGCCCTGTTGTTTTTTAGATGCATTATTTTATCGATACTGTCTGTAACAAAAAACAAGCAGAACTTTCAGGGCGTGGTGATAGCGCTTGTCAAAATGAGAATAAAATACTAATATAATCATAGAAAGAATGCATGATTTTTCATATACAGGGGCCAAATACGAATTTTCTAACAATTTTTTGCTAATTTCTTTCCTATATCTGAATATATATACTGGGTGTCATAGATCATCAAGAAAAAATTTGTACCATAGATTCATTCGAAAATGTCACTGCCTCAGTTCATTTCTGGTCTCACACCATAGAATTCAATCTAGATTCAAAGTTTTATGAAAAAATAACCTTTAAACCCAAATTTTACCCTTATTTGAAACAAACATTATACAATTCTACTTTCAATAAATGATACAGGAACTATAAGATCATCAGATCATTTCGACAAGTTCGAACGGGCCTAAACAGGCACATTGCCTCGCTACTCGCAGAATCATTGCGTGTGACCTTGGTTTCGTTAGTCAGATAACCAATTGAAAAGATTCAGTTGCGACCTTCGACCGAATTCATTATTCGTTCCTAGAATTCAATGAAACATGCCAATTTAAATTCAAAACGTAAATGCCCCTAGTCGACGTATTGATCGTCCTTATTCTTTGTGAAGCATTTGTTGTTAGCATGTTTGCTAATGTACTATTTCTATAGGAACGAAATATGACTCTATTTCTATAAAAGGTGTCAGAATGGAAATGCAAAATTTTAATTTTGGATAGACTTTTATCTGATGTGTCTATTGGAATATTAAATGAGATTTTATCTACAGCGATTGAGGTTTAGGTTAATAACTGATTACTTATGGTTTTTTAGGTGGACCACTTCAATGAGAAATCTTTGAAGTCAGAGACAAACATCTAGTTCGCCGTGGAACGCGACAGAATATCAAGATACTTGAGTTAGTTAATGAAGGGTGATCCAACCAGGGGATAAAATAATACATACTTACACCATCAAAAGATGTTACATGCAAAGACAAAATTCACACTGATTAGGCAATCATAATGTATAATTTTCTTTTTAAATTTTTTACCTGAGAGCACTTTTGAGCTTGAAGGTATCTTTTCAGGACCCCAGTCAATACCCTGCTGAGAGAACTTGCGTTTTTAGTACCTATTTTTTATGCCAAAAGAAAGATAAGTGGCATTTGTTTGGAATGTGGTCGATTTTTTGTGCATATAGATGGTACATTCCAACATGAAGCCTGAATGGTAAGTATGCCCAATTCACGAAATACCTTTCTGCAGCTATCTGTTTGTTTGAGGTTCAATATTATTTTAATAGGATCAACAGATACAGAACATGGAAAACGTACCCCAAAGAAATATACCATAAGGTGCTACCGAATGAAAGTTGGCAAAGTAAGCCATTAAAGCTGACTCTCTATTCAATACCTTCATTATTGTTGCTATCTAATGAATTACTGTAGTTTCCTTGCTAGCTGAGATTCCAAGGGTAGTACTCCATTCATTGTTACACGTAATAATTTGATGATCATATTATTTGTTGCTATTTATAATCAGGTGATCGGTTTTGAACTCGTCTATTTCCAGAGAGTTAAACTTGAATCAGTTGTTTGACTTAAGGATAACTTAACGGAAGATATATCTCTTAACCCACAAAAGGTATTTATAATACCATTCACCAAGAAACAGAAGTTGGATGGTTTAGAACCGCCGACTATTCTTGGTGAAACAATACATTTCTCTTATGAGTCAAAATAGCTGGGAATAGTCCTGGACAAAACTCTCAGTTGGAATGCACATCTAGACAAAGTGTGTCATATAGCCAGAATGGGATTCTGAACCTGCAGGCGAATCTGTGGTAAAACCTGGGGTTTGAAGCCTAGGCAAATTTATTGGCTATACACTATGGTAATCAGAACCCAGGTAACGTATGGGGCTGTAGCGTGGTGAAATGCCAACAAACGATTGGCCAACATAAGCTCACCCTACTACAGAGACAGGCTTGCCTTGCAATTACAGGTTTCACACCACATCCACAGCAGTCATGGAGATTCTACTAAATCTACCACCCCTGCACCTAATCGTGCAGAAGGAGGCGGAACGGACCACATACAAACTATATCAACTGGCCATCAACAGGCCAGAGGCAATAGTGACGGGAGACTCGGGACTGCTAGACGAGCTTTTAACGAAAAGCACCCTATCGATGCCTTCGGATCTAATGTCAAAAGTCACTAGCCAAGAAGAACATTTCAATGTAATCATCCCCAGGCGGGACGAATGGACCCAGCATGGTGAGGTTCTATTGGCTTCTTAACAGACGGCTCGCGAACGACGAAGGGAACGGAAGCAAATAGAGAATCAACATTTCATTGAGCCTCGGTCAAAACGCAACCATATTCCAGCCAGAATTGTTTTCCATTGAGACCGTAGCAGATCTGCTGATAAAATGGTAAATCCACCAAGGCAAAATCAAAATATTTACTCATAGTTAGTAATAAAGGCTCTGGAATCCAGCTGTTGTACATCGAAAATAGTCTGGAGTTGTCGCACGACTTTAAACAGAACTGGAGTTCTGCTGACTCTGGTAGGCCCGGAACCATTCCCTGGGAATACCACATGATGTGGCTAAGCGGACGATAACAGGCAGAATGAACTCAAGGTTAGAGTCTTTCTGGCTGAGCCATCCTGGCCTCAAATAATCGAAGGCGTTCCTTGAACCAGCTTCGAACAAAAAAATGGGGGACTTAGTCCTAGGTCTGGATAGGACCAAACTAAGAACAATTGTCGGAATTATGACGGGTCACTGCAGGATGAAAGCCCATTCGCATAAAATCGGTATTGCTGAAGACGATGAATGCAAGTTGTGTCTTGAGGACACTGAAACAGCTATGCACACCGTCTCAGAGTATCCAGCGGTAAGTCGTATCAGATTCGAGGTCTTTGGCTTTTATCAAAAAATTGGATCTCGTCGGGAAATATGAATTAGGGGTGAACCACAATAGTCCGTGCGGACGCAGTGGTAGGGTGGACAAACGCCCGTTCACTATAAAATGATAAATAATAACAAGGATAACATCTTACACCTTCGAAAGCCTTAAAAAAATTATGTTTCAGCAAACAACAGTGTTTGTAGAATTGCACTGGGGTGTCTAAATCATTGATACAAACGATGAATAATGTGGGGCCAAATTTTGAACCTTGAGAAACCTCAGACATCACCTTCTCTTCTTGACATTTTATTCTGCCACAGTACTACTCGTTATCTTACCGGAAGAAATGACAGTATTATGAGTTGAGGTGGACCCTCAATGCCATAGAGAAAGAGTAACCTTATCAGCAATTCGTCAAAAGTCTTAGATAGATCACGTCATATGATTTCTGACGTCCTTTGTAAGTCCATTGCTGCGATAATGTTTATCATAAGCTTCTGAGGCATTGTTGAATTTCAAAATCCCTGTCATATTATTATCCCAATATATAATTTTTTTTCAAATGAGTCCAAATCCATGGTTCATTATCTCTTCAGAATTGTGGAGACCTCGTTTAGAGAATGAGATGAAAATAGGATTGTTTCTAAGTCTAGAGGCTTTGCATGTGCGTTGTGATGAATTATGTATTAAATATGTTGATTAAAGAAATATTTGGACTTTAAAAATTTGTTTTCTCCTATAGTTGGTTGAGAATTTTTCAATACGTTCTCATATTTGAACAAAAAAAATTAAATTAGGAAAGGCTCCAAGAATGATGACTGATTATCGATCGTGCGAAAAGTTCGAGATTTGAGAACTGACCCTGGCAGCTGGTGAAGTGATTGAGTATTCGCAGTCACGCCAAGAAATTATACTGAAACCTTGATCTTATCCGATCGCCAAAACGATTTATGCCTAATAACCTTACGAAACGCCACGGAGTGGTAAAGAATTTCACTAGATTATTCCGAAGCGGATCGCATTCGTTGGGACAACGGTAATTTTCATTATCAGAAAATGGAGTTATTGGTCAATGAAAATGTCCACTTCACGCGATGTCGGTGTGCGCCCTGGAATTTCGATGATATGGGGCGATCGCAGGTAATTTCTTCGTATCACGATTAGGTTGAACGATTGTATAATTCAATTCATACTCGTATAAGCACTTCAAAGATGAAGTTTTAATTTAAATCAGAAGAAAAATGCAGTTTTCCTGTGAAAGGCACATATACTTTTATTGGGTTGGGGAAAAATCCATCATTCAAGATTTTATTCATACATGTTTCGGATTGTCCGATTTGGATCACCGTTTTGTTCTATAATTTGTTACCATTTTGAAGGTAGCTTCATAATGCCTCCCTCATAGCAGTCTTGGATCTTACTGGCTATAAATTCTAGTAATCGATTTTTACAATCTCTCTTGATGTCAATTTCTTATCACTTAGGAAGTTTTGCAATCCGAGAAAAAGATGGTATCGCTTGGTGCAATGATCCGACTATTTGGTGAGTTTCTGTCCAGTCACTACATCTGTGGCCTGGCACAACATCTCTTCTGTTAATCAATTCTAGCCGATTCTGGTCTTTCTATAGCTTCAAAAGAGTCCAGTTGTTGACAGTAGAGATACGAATAAATTACTCCTTTTCAGTCCTACCAAATGCAAAGTAGATCCTAGATGTAAGTCATGGTTTGGCCACCGTTTAAGCTGCTTCACCGTGCTTTAACTACGATAGTTTTCGTACAATGTTGTCGTACGCGACCCATTTTCCATCTCCAGTCACCATACGTTTAAGAAATGGGTCGATTTAATTCCGTTTTGCTAAGGATCTGCAGATGGAAATTCGATGCATCATGTTTTTTGTTGTTAATTGTTGTGGCACCCAAACATCGAGCTTCGTCTTGAATCCAGCTTTGCGCAAATGATTTAAAACTGTTTTATGGTCGATCTTCAACTCCTTGGCGAGATGCTACGACCTCCGGTCCATTTCGATTATTTCTGTGATTTTATTGACATCAATAAAACATCAAAAATACCTGAACGAAATGAACGAAACCAAAATTGCACGTAATTAGCTGTTACAGTATCGGAACCATAAACACCAATCACAATTTTAGCCGCCTTGGTTACATTTTCGCCTATATTGAAGAAAGACTTGTGGACTTTCATTTTTAGCAGCTTGTAACTCACAACTAAATGGGCCGAACAAAAAACAGTAAAAAAAAATTTTACTGTGAAATTTCACCCTGCCAACGAGAAGAAGTCTTAAATTGTTTGATCGATTCTTTACAAGGTTTCGATCACTATAGCTATGTACCGAAAAAATAATGGATTTCTTTATCCCCAAACTTATATTTAAGAACTTCATCATTATCACACATTTACTACATTTGTGAAACTCATACAGCATATAATTCGGATATGTAACTCTTTGGGTATTTGGCTGGACAAACTCTTTTTGAGCCTTGCAATATCCTGCTACATATTTCCACAGACTTCTTTATTGCTGGCTCAGAAAGCGTTGAGTAAAAATAAATTCAGATGATGGTTTTGTAATTAGATGAAAGAAGCTGTTGCATACCTTAGGATAGAATGCCTTATCACTGTAAGCTACCACAAAGATTGCGCGAGCCATGAAACCATAATCTGGAGACACACCTTCCTTAAAGACGTCTCAGTTAATGGAGATCATTAGAATATCTGGTATCCTTTTCTTTCTCGGGAGATTTTGCTAAGGCTCGTCATCTCACCGAAGCTTCCTGCAGAATGCTTCAAGTTTCTGATTTCTCAGTGCTCAAGCTCCAAAGGATATTTTTGAAGTGGTTAGTTTTTCTTTTCTTCCCAAGTGTTTTTGCTTGTTAGTGTAATACCATAAGCTGAAGCAAAATTCTGATTTCTTTAAAAAGCTGAAAGTTTTTTTCTGGCTAGTGTGTTGGTTTGCTCGTTTTCCCTGATTCCTATTTATTTAGCAATCCATTACAATTTGATAATTGTTCATTTCATTACATTCACCAAGGTACACCCATACAATTTTTGAACTGATGAAGTCATAACATTCAAATGTCCGCCAGAGACGTTATAACGCATCTCTTAGCTTCGTTTTAGGTCGAATTGTACATATTACATAGGTTTCGGTCTCAAAAAACCTCACAAAGAATATGGTTTTTCTGGCATTTGGCTAGCCAAACTTTTCTTTATCCTTGAAAGAATATGCCAGATCTTCTCCCAAGCTTTCACACTTAGTATTGCTGGTTTTAATAAAGGTGAATTCAGCAGACACCATGAAGGCAGATTATATGGTCAGGAGGAGAAAATAATGACAGATTGCGGCGACATTGTAAGCCAACGTAAGAATTTTGGGCGATGAAATCATAAAAGTTGCAGATAAACCTTCCTTCGAAGAGTCCTAGCTAATATAAGCCATTAGAACTTCGGGGATATTTCTCTTCCACGGATTATTCTACTGAGCGATTTCAACGAGTGCTTCCAGTCAGTGATAAAATGTGGCATGTTTTTGCTAAGACCCAGATATGCTCGTGATTTCTCTTATCCTATACCTGGAAGATTTACCCAGGTTCAAGTTTTAGATTCCTCAGTACTCAGACCTTCTGGAGTTCCCCAAGCCTGGAATATTCTGCCTATGTAGGTCTCAAATGAGGAGAGGTTTCTTTTTTGGCTAGTGTATTGGCTTCTTCAATTGTCCAGAACCTAGGTTATCTAGTGATACAGACCAATTAGATTCTCGTCTTGTTCATATTGGATTCAACTAGACACTTCCAAATTATGTTTGAATTGATAACGTTTGAACTCAGTGCGTTTGTCCGTTTGACAACCAGAGAGGATCGCTATTTGGTATCTCTTTTATCTCTCTTCACATTGAATTCTACATATCCTTAAATTGTGTGGACTTCGATCTGAAAGAAGCAAGTACAGGAATCAAATACTCCAGCTTTTGCCATTGTTTCATGGTGTTATCTTGGAAAATATGACTGATAGACTCTCTTTCCCAATCTTCCTTCTGCTTAGCATTGCGATGAAGATGAGATATTGAACATCCCTATGTATATGCAAAAAAAACTGTGCAGCAACTGAATATTTTGAAATAAAGCTCCGTATTGATGTCAAAGACAGCACTTCCAACCGACAGAGAAAAATTGGTATGAATTCATATTGAATTCGAAGTATAAATGAAAAATAGGCCTTATTTTTATCACAGTATGACTTCGGAGACAATCTGAACGAGAAGGATTATTGTCAAGCAGGACACGATTGATGATCTGCCTCATGCATCAAACGGTAATTTAATCTGCTTTCAAAAGGAGAAATCCGCTCCTCAATAAAACTCCGGCCCAAGCCTCTTATTCAAAGTAAAACGCGATACAGAAAAGTGAACGATAACTCTTTGTGACAGTAATGCAGCTTGCATAATGATACACCCACCAATTCAACGATAAAGGTTACGTTACCCGATATAGTACGGTTACAAATTTCCTGTTCATTGTTTATACGAATAGCAACAGTCGGCTTGATATTCCGAAAGGATGCAGTTGACATGTACGGATTTCTGCGTTTGTCCCGATGAATTGTCCGATTTGAATGTTCGATAATTATCAGTTGTCCGTTCATACGAAAAGATCCGTTTAGCGGAGAATCTGGACAATAGACTGGTAATTATGGATTCTGGAATACGTAAGAGATGAAATCGATAATAGGCAGACCTGGTTGAGGGAAAATTTCACAATGCTAGTTAATTTAAAGGTTATACACATAAATAAATAATGCCGTATTTCTGGTTCCACCAGGCTGCAGACAGATTAACTTGAAGTTAACTTGGCCAAAAACCATCGGCTAGCTTTCCGTTAAGAACAAAAGTATTTCACAACAACGAATATCTGTGTTGGTTGAAGATCTGAAGGTAAGTATTATTCATTTAAAGTTGGCAATGGATCAGATGTCTCATTTAGTATAGAATCATCAAGAAATGATTCTCATTTTATTATTTCAACCATTCTGCATTTGGCACAAAAGCTGAACAAATATTCGAATTGATAAATTGAACAAAGATATGATTTTAGCATTAAATTAAAAAATTCCATTATATGATATCACGGCAAATTTTCTCCAAAGACGATACCAACAGAGCTGCTTGTGGTGCTTCAGGCGGGTTCAACACAAATGTGAGCGGCCAATTTCTTCAATTTTAGCCAAAGTGATATCATGTTTACTGGTACGGTACTTTGCCATCGAAACCGTTCGTCAAAGAAACAGAAGTGGTAGACCATGCCCTGCAACGCCAATAAAAGACCATTTTTTTTTAATCTTTCGGTGAGAAGACAGCCTCGCAGCACTTACCTAATGGCAAGTTAATGTCTTCCAGATGCCATAGGTACTTCAGTTTCCCTAAGCACAGTCAGAAGACGTCTCTATGAAGTCAATCTAACATCGAGACGCTTGTTAAGAAGAGTTTCAATCACTCGCGAACACTCGCGTCAAAGTTTAGAGTGGGTTAAGGAGCAGACACACTGGCGAGATGAATGCTATACGTTCTATTTATTGACGAGTCCAAACATGGACATTTTCTGATGGTTTACAAGCACGTGTGTGGACACGTCTACTCATATGAAAGAACTGCTTTTCTAGTACATAAATCTATTCATTTCGGGGGGAAACAATTATGGTTTGGGATGGAGTCTGTTTCGATGGCAGAACTGACTTGAAAGTACTTCCATCAACATATGCTGATGAGGTTATCAACGCAGCTGTTAGCAAACATTTCGTTCTTCTAGATGATAATGCACTGCCACACAGATCTCATCAGGTAATTACTGCTAGAGAAAATCTAGCTTTACCTCCAAGATCTTCTGGCCTGAATCCAATCGAGCACGCTTTGAATCAATTACAAAGTACCCTTGATTCCCACAGACCACAGCCGAAAAAACATCAACAGCTCCGGAATATTTTGCGAACAATTTGAGCAGAATCTTCTCGATAACTTGGTAGAAAGCACGCAAAGAAGATGCTTAGCAGTAACTGACGCACGTGGTGCCGTACTTAGTATTGAGGATTAATACAAATATGAGTTTTTTCAATCATTGTATTTTTGTCATTGTGAATACATTATTTCTTTGAAATCTTATTGTTCGATTTTGAAACACGCTACATATTTTCTTCGTCAACCTGTATTCGTTCACTCTTGGACATAGGTCTCTTTCAACCGTTGTCATTATTTTCAATAATATCGAAGAATTAATAGATTCTTTCAATTTGGATGTATCACCATGTACAAGAACTGATAAAGAGGGAATAAATTGAAAACTTGAAATGAACTAAATCGTTCTATTCTTTTACGAAGAAATTCCCCACATGAACTTATTGTTTCCAGAAAACCCTCAACTAGAAAAGAACGGAGCCATATTGCGATCCATTTTCCTGCAGTTCGTGTGGGCATATAATAACTCAAGGAGTAACAATTTCGAAGTAATAAAAATGGAGAAGCGAGTTAGCGAAGTGTGGGGTGCAAAATCAAAAAGAAGTAAAAAGTTGTGAATAAAACGAAAGTATTGGTCGAGCACCATCACGCGACCTACATTTATGATTTATCCGTAGGTGCATTCCTGCCAAGATCGTCAGTTCCTATATTCATATTCCTATAATTTTTCAGGAATTGGGCTCACCTGAAATTTGTGGCAAATTAATATTTTTTCACTCATAACATTCTTTATTCCCTTATGATAAGAATAATAAGGGCAGTTTCCTCCACTTTCTTACTTTTTGTTCTTCTTTTCAGCAATGATTTAAAAAACTACGTGCAAACGTGTTTTTGCATGTAGAATAGCGATTTCACATAAGAAATCATAGAAATAAAATTATTGAAAAATGTATTTCAATAAATTCGCAGTACAAATTAATTCGATCTGTTTTCAAAAGATGGCTGAAAAAACATTAAATTTATCAACAGTAAGAGTTGATTGTCCTAGTTTTAGACTGAGTGGACATCAGCTGATACCATTCAGTTTGATTTTTTTGCACCTTCAAACCTACTGCAATTAATCATTGAGATTAATCAATTGACTAGTGTCTGTTGTTTCAAAATACTGGAATAATAAATAATATAAGGCAGTAAACAAACAGTGGTACGATACATTTTGGTCCTTCGAGCCTTCGATTGTTCAGTCTTCTGTTAAGTTTCGAAATGAATGGTTCCCTGTGTGTAGATAAGAAAGTGTTTGAACGACGAAATGTCGAGACAGACATTTGCAGTTGCAAAATCTCTCCTGACAAATGTTGTTGTATTTGTGGAAAATTTATGGTGAAATCACAAGCCAGACCATTTTCTGAAAATGTTAAAAAAGCCTACTTCCAATATTTTAGTGTTTTAATTGAAGATCAAGGCAAGCAGTGGGCCCCCCATGTCTGCTGTGTTAGTTGTAACGTATGGCTCAGTGGATGAATGGGAAGAGAGAAAGCATGCCTTTTGCAGTCCATATGGTATGGCGAGAATCCACTAATCATTTAGACGATTGCTATTTTCGCCTCACAAAGACAACAGACAATTCAAAGCTCCAACAACGAAATAATTGAACCCATGATCGACCGCCATGGGGCCAGGTCGGAGGTAGCAAGAATCGATCCCGCCACGACCGAGATATTGTGATTTAACCCCTTCAGACTTTCTGCTTGTGGGCGACGTGAAAAATAAGGTCTATGCCAATGCTCCACAAACGATTCAGGACCTTAGGGTGGAGTTCGTGAAGTTATCGAGGACATATAGTCTCAAATGTGCGAATTCGTGATGGAAAATTTCAGGAAGATGATATGGTGCTGTAACCATAGCCATGTGTATATTCGTTTTTTCAATATCGAAATGAAACCTCTTATTGGAAAACCCTTTATTTCTTTTACATAAAGGTGAGAAATTGCCACAAACATCAACAAAGTGAAGCGTTCCACGAAGTCTCTCCCCATAGAACTATTGAATAACACGTTGGCTTCTTCAACGGAACCTGCGTAATAGCCAATCAGCAAAAGTCACGAAACCACAGAAACGGATGATTCGCAAAAGAAAGTGAATGTCGACGAAGCGAACGAGCCAAACTGCCCGGACTGAATTAATTCGCGCGGCGTGCGGAAGATGGCCTTGGCTCAAGAACAATGGCCGAGAGCGAGACGCGCGTGCATTCTGAGAATGTCACGGATGCCAAAATTGCAACAAATTCCGGACCGGCAGAGACGAGCCATTAGCATCGAGTTTTAGCAACGACAGCGTCTCGGCGAAAACAGACGGGTCTGTGGACAGATCTCGATCTGTGCCAAGATTGCTACTATTATTCTTTCGCTATTGGCTACCGTCTTGGAGCTTGTCAACTGCTGAACGTAAATTACCGCGTTGCGATTTCCGATGAATAACGATCACGTGGTCTTTGAAACGGGAACATTTTGCGTTGTCAAATGCCGACATTGCAAATCACAGAGATAGATTGTCGCAGTCGAGATACATGTAGTCCGTCTAGAAATTATCCGGAAAAGCCAAAGCTCAACTGTAATTATTTAGTATATATTTTTAATTCTTGAATTATGGTAGTCCAGGACTGTAAACTGACTGAATTAAATCATCTTTAATTGCTAGCGCTGCTCGTTCAACTTCAATCTTCATTAGTTTCCATATATTCTCAATGGGACTAAGATCTGGTGAACCTGTTGGCCATGGAATGGTTATCTCCTGGTGTTCTTACATCCAAGCTTGAGCATAGGCCGAAGTATGGCATCTTGCATCATCCTGCTGAAAACGCCACCCCTCTGGATATAAAACATGGATATAAAACATGCGCCGTTTAAAGAAGAAAATCGTTTAGAATGCCACAATACTCTTCACTATCAATGGTACCATGAACTATACAGAGACCCGTAGCACCACGCTGAGATATTGTTCCCCAAACCATTATTTTGGTGGAAAATTTGGAAATTTGAACGGTAACAGGTTGTATTGATAGGATTTTTAATTGATTTCCACCAAGTTGGAAAAAACTTTCATCAGATATAAAGACATTATTAAAATTATCTTCTTGAAAACGTTGACAAAATTATATCTTTTTCCTTTTGTAAAGGTGTCATTATAGAGGTTTTTTGGTTTCCTTGATATGTAGCCTTGTCTTTTCAGTGACAAACGACGGTTTCTGGATATACTTTTATATTTCGTTTCCAAATCTGTTAGACAATTTGCGAAACTCCAGGCGCAAATTGAGTCGTCCTAATGCCAATAAAGCGTTTAAATTGTTATCTTTAATCTCATGCTCTTCCTGAAACTGGTCTATGCCTCACATCCATGCCATTTTGTAACCTCTTTATTATCTCATATACCCAGTTCAGCTAATTTCACTAATTTTTTAATGTTTCCAACACCCTTTATATACAAATATTCTACCTGTTTTCTTTTTTGTAGTTGCGACATTATCTCATAATTTGTATTCCTGTTGACAATCAACAAGATTTGAAAAATAGCGTTGCCATGCAACTTTGGTCATAGCCGACTATCTACACAACCTATTTTATACATTACTTTTGTTACAAAAAAGAAGTATATTAAAATTACGAAAAATAATAAATTTCCGGATACTTTCTAGACGGACTATAACATCGTTCCGTCAACGAATTGGTCTATGCAGAGTTTCGAAGCTTTGTCTCTATTGTGAATTGTCGAAATGCATTTAAAAGATATAGGACAAAAGACGTGGACGTGTTCAAAGAAATAAGTTTCTTCAGTGATTTGAAATGCCCATTTCGGAATGACAAAATTGTTTCTTAAAAACATGAAGGGCTGGAAATATATGATCAAAATATGTGCAAATTGATTTTTATTTTGACATATGGTAAAAATAGTCTGCGTAGATCTAACTGTGAACGGAACTTGGAAATAATTGTACAAATTGAAAAGTTGAGCTTTGAGCAGCGTGTTAAGGTAATTCAATCCTATTACGAAAAGGGGTGGTCAAATAAATGCACATTTCGTGATGTTTTTCCAAAACATAATAGACTAACTAGGCAGAATGTACGTAAGACTCGAAACACCTTTATTCGATCTAGAACAAAGAAACCACTTGACCACGGCCACTTTGTGTCGAATATTGATGAAAGATCTGGCGTTACACGCGTACAAAGTTCAGTTTACGCAAAAAACGGGCCATTTAAAATGCCGTATGATAACATCGATCAGTCTTTCTATAACATCGATAAGATAACTAATAATTAAATGAATGTAGTAGGCGGTTGGCTCTAGGTGAAACATAACAATTTTATTTTAAAAAAATTCACACAGTTTTTATGTTTCAAGTTTATTCAGAATTATGACACGTGTTTCGGTATTTCGACCATCCGCAATGGAGTACAAAAAGGAACCTAAACTTAAAATTGAAAAAGTTCTTTTATCAGACTTAGGACATCTGTGTATTTTTATAGCGCATGGAGATAACAGCATCCAAAGAGTATTTGGCAATTTTACAATTTTACATTAGAACCATCACATTCAATTTGATAAATCGCCGATTCGGAAAAATTGGGGTTTTTTTCTTTATTGTTTGCCAACATCTTAGCTAAATTATTTCCATTTACTGCTAAAGAATTCATTCCAATTTTATGAAGACCATTAGATATCCTACTGCTGAAACTAAGTGTAATAAAAGAACCTTTTCAATTTTAAGTTTATTTCTTTTTTGTACTCCCTCTAAGACGGTCGAAACATTGAATTACGTGTCAAGATTCTGAATAAACTGCAAAACATAAAAACTGTGTGAATTTCTTTTAAATAAAAAAGATAACTATTAAATAGATCACCAAAGAAAAACTTCAACTACCAATAACTTCGCACACTCTTATCTCAATCAGAAATATGATAATTTATTAACATTACTGGTACATCAAACCCAGAATTCTTTCTGTAATATATATATTAGACTTCTAGCCGTTTGGATAGGTATATCTCGAAGAAAATTTCCATTGACCATATATTATTGTGATATGTAAATACCGGCATTAAAATGAAATTTATACGCTTGATCTTTTGTGATACTTTGTATTCACAGTCGGTCAGAAGCTATAATAAGGATTTATTCGCAAATATGCACCTTCATCATTTTCTTTACTGAATAAATTTGTATAAATATCTAATAATTTGTATCAATATGGAATGAATTTGTTAGCTTCCTACGATCTTTGGCGCCACATAAGGAATATTGTTTGAAATCGATTTCAGAAATTTATAAGAGTATTGTCGCCTAAATTCAGGATTACAGATTGAATGTAGGACAGACTTTTTTTAGTATCGTTGAACAAAAAGGTATAAAACGACTTTTCACCAGGTCTTTCATACAATACTTTTAATCTATGAAGAAAGGAATGTCTACTGTGTGAGTGTAAGGTTAAGGTTAACAACAACATTAAACGTAGGCATGTGGTATGGTTTATCTTTCTATCTCTTGTTAATGAAAATCGATACTTTCTGCAGAATGAGAATATGAGGAGTAATGAAGTGAACTTTTAAAAATCCTACGTATTCTATGTTCATCACAGAAACCACACAAAGTTTGCAAGGTATTTTATGGACTCCTTTAAAACCAAATGAAAAAATTATAAGTAAAAACCGAAATAAATCATTATCATTAACATATATATATCGGGTGTTTTTTAAGAGTGATAGAACTTTCGATAGGGATAACTGTGATTTGACAGAAGGTAGAAGCCATGTTGTTTTGACATTTCTGTTCAGTAAGCATTGACAAATCATCATGGAAAGACTCACGCCGCAACAACGTTTGCATATTGTTGAAATTTATTTTCAAAATCAGTGTTGTATTCGCCAAACTTGTAGAGCACTTCGTGAAATTTATGGTTTACATAATCGTCCATCAGAGCAGCTGTAAGTCATAGTGTTAATGATGATCCAGATTTGTCTATTCGTCGACGTTCACAACAAGTTGGACTCTATGCATCCACAACATAAAAAAATTTGCGTTAAGATCTTGGTCTACACCCATACAAGATTCAATTGGTTCAAGAAATAAAGCCACTTGATCATAATAAGCGGCGTTTGTTTGCTGATTGGGCTCTAGAACAGCTTGAAGTTGATACACTTTTTTATCGTAAAATTGTGTTTTAGTGATTAAGCTCATTTGTGGTTGAACGGCTATGTAAACAAGCAAAATTGCCATCTATGGAGTGAAAATAATCCTCAAGAAATTCTGCAGGTTCCATTGCATCCTGAAAAATGCACTGTATGGTGTGCTTTACACGCTGGAGGCATCATCGGTCCATATTTCTTTAAAAACGATGCTGAAGCTTATGTTACAGTGAATGGTTCTCGTTACAGATAGAACAATGATTATTTGGTTCAAAATTTGAATGGTATCGACCCAGAGGTTTTTTGGTTCCAACAAGATGGTGCTACACCTCATGTTGCTATCATAACAATAAACAGTCCTTAGCTCATATTGATGAAATTTATTCGCGAGACGAACTCCGGAGAAGAATACAAAATGCGAAAAAATGGGGAAAGAATAATGTTTTGTTTGACATAGAGAAGTTATGACAATAATTTAAAAAGGCATAGAAGTCGGAAGAGGCTACGTGGAACAATTATTATTTAAGTTTGCTGTTTTTATGTTATATTGTTTCTTATTCTTCTTTACTGTTGAAACAGGAGTCTTACGTAACATGTTTTTTTATTTTCTGTTATTTGAAATCTCTTTCCGAAACAAAGAACTCTTCAATAATTGATTTTTTCTCAAACACGGGTGAAATTATCGTATTAAAACAAGAGAACCAATATAACGTTAACAAAATTTTCACATAGTATTTTTTAATAAAAATCACTATCAGATTTCGTCAGAAAAATCTATCAATATATATCGAGTGATAGAATTTTAATTGAAATAAAACAAATTTAAATTAAGATTGAATTCAAATATTTTTTAAATGAAAGATAATTTTATGACATTTATGTTTTGAAAATAATTTCCCGCATATGTACACCAAGACTAGCTCTGAGGAACCGCATTCGACCAGACCAATTTTGGACCACTTTTTCGAGTATTTCAGGCCTTATTTCATCAATAACACGAGTTATGTTGGCTTCCAAAGCGTCTATTGTTTCTGGTTTATCAGCATAAACCAATGACTTGATATAACCCCAAAGAAAATAATCCAATGAAGTTATGTCGCATGATCTTGAGGCCAATTAATTGGATCATTTCTCGAAATAATATTATCGCCAAATCTTCCTTTCAGTAAATCAATTGTTACGGTAGCAGTTGTAGCACCATCTTGTTGGAACCAAAACACTTCTGGGTACCATTCAAATTTTGAAAAAAATTATCATTGATAATCGATCTGTAACGAGCACCATTCACTGTAACATTACCTCCAGCATCGCTTTTAAATAAATATGGACCGATGACGCCTCCAGCATGTAAAGCACACCATACAGTGCATTTTTTAGGATGCAATGGAACCTGCAGAACTTCTTGAAGATTGTTTCACTCCATATACGTCAATTTTGCTTGTTTACATAGCCGTTTCACCAGAAATGAGCTTCATCACTAAACACAATTTTACGATAAAAAAGTGGATGAACTTCAAGCTGTTCTGGGGCCCAATCAGCAAACAAACGATGCTTGTTATGGTCAAGTGGCTTTATTTCTTGAACCAATTGGATCTTGTATTGGTGACCAAGATCTTTACGCAAAATCTTCCATGTGCTGGATGCACAGAGTCCAACTTGTTGTGAACGTCGACGAATAGACAAATCTGGATCATCATCAACACTATGACTTACAGCAGCTATATTTTCTTCTGTCCGTACAGTTCTTTGTCTTGATGTTGTTGTTGCATCGAGTAGGGGCAATGTTGTCCGAAATCTATCGATAATTCGACGAATGAGCTGCTCTGATGGACGATTATATAAACCATAAATTTCACGAAGTGCTCAATAAGTTTGGCGAATAGAACACTGATTTTGAAATTAAATTTCAACAATTTGTAAACGTTGTTGCGGTGAGAGTCTTTCCATGATAATTTGTCAATGCTCACTGAACAAAAATGTCAAAATAACACGACTTCTACCTCCTGTCAAATTACAGTTATCCCTATCGAAAATTTGTCACTCTAAAAAACCAACCGATACTTTTCACAATAAGTGAAGTAAATACATAAAATAATATTCCTCGTCCGTAGTTATGCTTCTGTGATGATTTTGATAACAATTGAGGAATAATCACACAAATGTGTGATTCACAATTATTATTTAAGATGATACTTTCGTTCTTGGTAGTATATCAAATAGAAAAATAAAAATGTACTATATAATACCATAACAACGTCGTCATGGCCATATGTGACTTTATGGATGTCTTCGATTATACCAGAATCGAAAATGCAGGCGCACTACCACAAAAGTCACGTAAAATATTGTACACAATTGATTGCGGCAGCAATAACAGTATACCAAATCAAATCCAATATTGAGTTTCATGCTGTTCCTTAGGAAATTGCCAGTGATATTTCACAAAGGCTATTAATTTCGATGATGATAGGATGAGGTAATCGCGGATAATACCAAAGAACCACATGGATTTAATATTTCGATTATTTTGTATTTAGAGTGAGCTAAGCCGTAATCGGTAAGAGAATGCTTCGGGATTGCAAAGCCTTCCCGTTGTGAGCTCGATAACTTTCGAGAGAAATAACTTGAGATTTGAAATTTGCAGGAGTGCAGCCAAATGGGAAGATGAAGTTCGGTAGTGAACAGAATGAATGGGTTTCATAATAACACTGGTCGAAGATTTTTGAAATACAAAGCAGATCTTCATTTTTTTGATGGAAATGTCCTTATAATCATAGGAAAAATATTCCTAAAGCCCTAACACGTGTCACTCAGCTCAATAAGACCATTTTACATCAGCAAGTAGTCAATTTTATGATGAGGCGGTTCAAAATGGATGCATTTTATAACTTTCAATCAGTCTTAGGTTGAGTTTCGAAGTGAGTGGTTCCCTGTGTGTAAATAAGAAAGTGTTTAAAGGACGAAAATGTCGAGGCAGGCATTTGCAGTTGCAAAATCTCTCCTGACAAATTTTGTTATATTTATGGAAAATTGAAAGTGCTTGGTCATTTTCTGAGAAAAAAAGCCTACTTCCAATATTTAAGTGTTTTGATTGGAGATCAAGGCAAGCAGTGGCTTCCCATGTCTGCTGTGTTAGTTGTAGCGTATCATTGACTCAGTGGATGAATAGGAAGAGAAAAAGGATGCCTTTTGCAGTCCCTATGGTATGGTGAGAATCCATTAATTATTTAGAAGATTGCTATTTTTGCCTGACAAAGACAACAAACAATTTTCAAAGCTTCGACATCGAAATAATTGAACCCATGATCGATCGCCATGGGACCAGGTCGGATGTAGCAAGAATCGATCTCGCCACCAACCATCAGCCCCAAGCGGCAACCCTGGCTCGTGCGACAACAGACGAGTACGTCTGAAGCCTAGTAAAGTCACATTGTATTGAGCCTTTCGACCCATAGAAGCTCAAAAATGTATCGTTGCCACCTTTGACTACACAGGATACAGCCTTAGAGGCATTCAGGTATAATCCCACGGATGGGAGCTTTGCACCACCGCCCGCCCGAGCGAGTGCGTGAACCAAATAACCGAACCTGCGGTTTCTCTCGTACTGACCAGGATTACTATCGCAACGACGAGTCATCAGTAGCGTAAAACGAACCTGTCTCATGACGGTCTAAAAGAGAAGAGCACAAGATCGACTATCCAAATGTGCAGTCTGCAATACGACCAGTTCCTTATAACGCAGATTTACCAGTGCCGATCGCACCTTTAGATCCGCAAAATGTTGTTTTGGAAGATATTGGAGACAACCCAGCTACAAAGAACAGTGCATTGACCCTACTTTTACTCCAGGTCCCAGTTCTGGCGAGCCATATTTAATTGTTCAAAGTGAGTTAAATGACTCAGTACGTGATTTGGGGTTATCAAAGCAACAGTCAGAACTTCTTGGTTCCCGTCTAAAGGATTGGAAATTATTAGGCAACGAAACGGAAATTAGGAATTTCTTAAAAAAATGCTTTTTTTTCTGCATTCAACAGTATGGAAAATTCGTTGTGTGCGTGTACTGATTGATATTGATGGTTTAATTGAAGAACTTGATAGTGAGCATTCCCCCTCTGAGTGGCGTTAATTTATAGATTCGTCTAAATATAGTTTAAAAGCTGTGTTATTGCAAAATGGAAATTTAAAACACTCTCATTCATGAAAGAAAGTAATGAAAATATGCACACGCTTTTGGATAAAATAAACTACAACACGTATAAATGGCAGATATGTGGGGACTTAAAACTTATAGGAATTTTAGTGGGACTTTAGGGAATATTTACAAAATATTGCTGTGGCCAAACCAGGGCTAATGACCAGGAAGGTTCTACTATGTATTTGGTGGGACTGGAAAGGAATAATTTCCTATCAACAACTGGATCGTTTGAAGCTAGTTACTGATCATAAACGGACAGAATGGACTAATAGAAGAGGTGCCACACACATCCCTAGTGACTCGTCAGAAACTCCGGGAGCTTGGTAGGGAAGTTTAAATACATCCGTCATATAGTCCGGACCAGGCACCTAGACATTTCCTTTTTTCTCGCATTGCAAAACCTCCTGAGTGATAAGAAATCGGCATTAAGAGAAGAGTTTTTCGACAATAAGGACCAAAACGTCTATGAGAGAGGAATACTTTTAAAATGGCAACAAATTACATAACGAAACGGTGCATATTTGAACCAAATCATACAATCCGAAACATGTTACATGATGTCTTAAAGTTCACGCAAAAATAACAGATATTTTCCCCGACCTATTACGTCTATTAGGAAATTTCTGCATCATCTAAACGATTCTCCGAAGTTGAAATGGTGAATATATATACTGCATATCAACAAGAGCTTTCATCTTTAATTTCGCGGTATTTTAGAAATGCTTGATAAAACTGACAAGTATATTATTGCTTCTGACAAAAAAAAATTGTGAAATTATAGAAAATTAATCGCACAACGTACCGAAATCGTTAAAATCTACGTAGATTTAACGACTATAAGGAGCCATTTAGAGTTTCTATTTTAAAGTAGATGTCATTCGTGTTTTGACAAAAAGTTAGTTTAATATTTGACATTAACGAAATGGATCGATTTACGCTTGAACAAAACTGGAAACTTTTAAAATCTTATTTCCAACGTGGTCTTCTAACCAAACTGTTAGAAATTTACGTTGAAAAATCGATAGAAATGAAATGTCCTCACGGGAATTTGTGGATTCATTTGTTCGTAAAAACTTAATCTTTATTTGATAAAACAACTGGTGCACGTTCTTGTCCAGTGAGCACACCTGAAAACATGGCTGTTGTAGCCAAAAGGTGGCTGAATAACAATCAACATCAATTCATCCACGCGCTTAAAAACTGAACATTTCTTGCACTTATCTGAGAAGAATTTTTCATGAAGACCTCGTTATGAAGGTTTACAAAGTTCAACTCGTGCAAGAAGTGAAGCGCATTTTCCCAGACAAATCACACAGGGCCTCTGCCTTGAAACTAACGTACTCTGCCCTATTGCAGTAAATCTAGTTTTTCTGTCCAATGGCGGAGTGCGTTATGTAGTATACTGCGTTACCTCGGAAGGTTGGAGGCCCTCTGGAAATATTCGTACGATCTGGCCACCCAACTGGTGTTGGACTGGAGGGGGCAGTGGTTGACAGTCCGCATGCTGGACTAGGAGGGTATTCCTTTTATCTGGTCGCAAACACTCATGTTCGGGATATCTCAAGAAATGCTTCAGGGTTTAGCGGGACTTGACGGTTCGACCGGCCTCATACTGAACCTGGATCGATTGTGAGACATTTCTGGGGTTTGTGGATCTCGACGATACGCCAAGACTGTTGGTGCTTTAAGCCAGGATCAATTGAAAGACCTCACCAGGGTTCGTGGGTCTTGACGTACAGGCCATATTGGCAGTGCTCGTACCAGGATCAATTGAAGCATCAATCTTGAGACTATCTTAGTTCATGAGACTGCGTTCAGGTGGATGGATAAGAAGCAGAGTTAGTAGAGGTTGTATAGTGCTTCGCTGCTACCAGTCATACGGTTGTAGGTTTTTGAACTGAAGCCCAAACTGGAAGTTGGTGGGTTCATCTCTTCGGAGGGGTTCTCGCCACGAGCGATGATAAGGCGTAACCCTTATCACGCTTTCTGCCTCTTGGGGCAGACTATGGAGACTGCTAACTAGTCACTTGGTGAAAGAGCTGCGCTTACATGCCGATACACTAACTGATAGAATTCACGTGATACCTTGAAACAATCTAAGTTGCCATTCATGAGATTGAGCCCCAAATAATCGACAATGTACTGAACAATTGGGTTGATCGGATGGTGTACTGTAGCCAGTCGTGGCGGTCATTTAAATGATATGGTTTGTCATTCTTAAGTGTCAAGATTCAAACCTTCTAATGAACTCATTACATTAAAGAAATGTTCATTAGTTTTTTATTTATATCTGATTAAAAATGAAAATTTCAAATTGTCCACCTTTTAGGTGGGCCTTAGAATGATGTTCTATTCGAAAGTAAATTAATATATATTATTGGATGGAGTAGTCCGTTACTTTGTGATAGTTCATTTTAATGGAATGAAATAAGGAATTACTTTGTTTTCTATCACTTTTTATTATAACTGATATACAGTGACTCGAGTTTGAAAATGTAGTAAACACTACGAAACTCGAGTCACTGTATATCAGTTATAATAAAAAGTGATAGAAAACAAAGTAATTCCTTATTTCATTCCATTAATATATATTATATTGTAACCCTTTATTTCATTAATGCATTCTGAGGATGACGATGATCTGTATAACTATGATTTTTGGAGGAAACAAGTTATTTTACGAGGAGTGTTCAATGTATTCTCGGTATTTTTTGCTTTGGTAGGAAATCTAATTATCTCATTCACTAATGACACTATCTGAGGGTATAAAAACAACATTTCACCAATTTACGTTCATTAGTTTTCTAGGTATCCTCAGTGAAAGACGACCAGAATGACTGACGCCACAATGATGAGGAAAATCGAGCATCGCGCCGTTGTAAAGTTCCTCACTAAGCAGGGAAAAAGTCAAAAAATCTTTCATGAAGTGGTGGTTGCTGCTTACCAAGACTGTGTCCCGTCTTTATCCACCGTTTCAAAGTGATCAAGTAAATTCAAAAGAGGCAGAGAAAGCATTGAAGATGATCCTCGCTCGGGCGGGGCCGTTAGCGGCACCACTGAAGAAAATGTGAAAAAAGTGGAAAAGCTGGTAACTGAAGATGCCAGAATAAAAATCAAGATGTAAGCAGAGAGGAAAACCTATCTGTGGGTACCATACATGCTATCTTTCATGACCATTTTAACCTCTCAAAGGTCAGCACAAGATGGGTACTGAGAATGCTCACCGTACTTCAGAAGCAAGTGCGAGTCAAGTGCTGTAAAGAGTATTAAGAGCTCTGTGGACTATTTTCAAAAGGCTAGTTAATGGGGATGAAACGTAGATTCATCACTATGACCCTGAGAGTAAACAAGAGCCCATGCAGCGGATTGAAAAGGGTGCACAGCCCCCAAAGAAGTTTAAAGTCACCCCATCAGCTGGAAAAATTATGGCTACGGTCTTTTGGGGTTCTAAAGGTATTTTATTGATAGAATACACTAAGAGGCTGAAAGCATCATCGAAGCACATCGAAAATGTGGCTTCGAAGAAATTACTCATCCTCCGTACAGTCTCATTCCTCGACCTAATGAATATACTAAAGATCTAGGGGACTACATTGAACGCCCCTCGTATTTGCTTCATGTACCAGTAAATCTAACAATATATTTTCGTTCAGTATATTCGCAAGCATAATGAATGTTATTTCTTGCAGTGCCGAGAAGCTTTTTCGAGACCAAACGACTACTAATCTAAATTAACAATCCAAACACCAGGAAACAAATAAGACATTCAAGTCACACAATCTAGCAATGCTGTATGTAGCGAATTCAGGAGAATTTCGTCCATCTTCCCATGTGTAGTCAAAACATCCTCAGACATTCAAAACCTACAGGCCAATCTATTACAATTCCTCCACAATTAGCGAGGCTATCATTCGAAATAAACGTGGAGAAAATTGAAATGAATTCGAATGCTCTTTGTTCTATTTCTGTAGGGAGTGTACAGTCGCCCAACGGATTTCACGCCGCTTGCTTCACAGAACCCAGTACGTAATTCGTGGAATAAACGTTCGGACGCATGCACAGTAGCAGCAGCGTAACGATTGAGCTGCAGGAATGCCGCTCTTGTAGTAAATTACTAACTTTACTACCATGATCTTGGTTCGCTGGCTTTTCACTCCGACAGGCTGCAAGTTTATGGGAACTGAATTATTTCCACTACATCTAGTAGTCAACTTTGTATGAATGATGCACTTCAAGATCATGACCAGAAATTTGGGAAATGCATGTGGTCTACCTTCCAATGGGGACGATGGATTTCGACACCTCATGGGGGTCAGGTTAATTTTTAGATAATATGAATATAAATTGATTTGTGTTAAATAGGGTTTGCCATTTCCTAATAAATCGTTTCACTTTGCCCACTGCTTAAAATCGTTCAAACCTACTATCAAAATTCAGGAGGTTTTGTTGCTACTCGAGAAGTATTCAATGCAAAAAAATGTCACAATTCTGGTTCTTCTAAGCACACTATTCGTCGTGAAATTGATATGAATCTACTCTATACGGTGCTTAACCAACGACTTAGTTGTGGCGGAAGTGAAGAAAATTGTTCCTTTGTTTGAGCAAATGCTGTAGACGACCAAAATATTCTTAATCTGCCCTTCTCTCGAGAATTGATTTGGCTTGACTACCACAACTTTAATTTTGCTATCGGATTTGAGCCTACCTCCATATAAGATGGTAGACAAGAACTCAAGTTAACTGACAATCGTTCATATGAAGAGCTGACAGCTCAAATTAAGAAAACAATCTTTATTTTCATCAAAAAAGATCTTCTCAGATGAGTATTGTGTTTGATCAAATCGCTGTAATAATGTAATAAACGAAATATCTGCTGAAGGTATGAGTCAAGTTGTCCTCGAGTTCCGGAAAAACTGACAGTTTGGTATGGTTTTCCATAAGGACGTAAATATCAAAAAAATTAACTGTTACATAAAAAATTAGTTCATGGTGTCTATACTCTAGCTAGAAGTGGCAATTTTGATTTGGAAGACGATGAACGACCAGGAGTACTACCAAAGTTTAAGGATGAAGAGGCAAGTCTCGATGAAGATCCATCAAGAGGAACTGAAGGGGAGGAAAAACTGAAATGATTGCCCCATTTTAAGGAACGTACACCAAGAATCTTCAATTCATGGATTATTTAGGGTTTCCACGGGTTTCGTTTCTGAAGGCTTAGATTTCGCGACCCTTCTCACATCATGAATAAGACCTGTGTTAATCAAATTTTTCATGGTAAATATTGATCGAGATTTTTTAATGCTGAACAGCATTGGAAGTGAAAACAGAAGCTTTTGCAACTTCGTTCAACAGTCCATTTCCCCTGAAAATTCTAAATCTGTTAATTAATTCTCAAAGAAGCTACATATGATGCAAAACATCATGTCTCCTTCTTTATAGATATATTTTCACGTGAACAAAGTTCAGCAATTGTTTTTTCCCTGAAATATTCATTTATCTAAACAGGGGCGAATGGTGTTCATATAATCTCTCTAACAATATTCGGCACTAATGGATTCATTCATTTTCTACTTACAGAATAAGTTTTCAATTATCTTCTCAAGATAACATAAGTAAATACTTACATTGGAGTTACACCAGATCTATCAGATTGGCAAAATTTTACAAATTGTGTGTAACTGTTCGACTTTATCGTACTTGTTCATGATTATTGATAATTTGGAGTTCCACCAACATTGAGCCTTTGTATATTTTTATGACGATTGAAAATAATAATTGTTATAAAAACTCGAATTACATCCTTATGAATGATGAGTATTGGATGATTTTTAAGAGTCCTTTATCGTTAGAAACTTCTCAAATAAAATAATAAAATGAGGTTTTTTACTTGATAGATTTAAAAATTTTAAATATCACTGTTAACTGTTGACCTCCTACAAATTTCAATTTCAAAAAATTTTTCATTCAAAAACTTCTAGAATTAAATTAAATGAAGGTCTAAGAATACACTTCAATAGACATAGAATTAAACACGTATCACACACTACCAAAGGGAATAAAAGAATGCAAAGAAATATAAATCATCAATAAAGTCTACCAAATAAATACTTGAAGGGGACAAAATTCTGTTTCGTTCCTTGTTTTATTACAACCAAATTCCTTTCCAAAAATGTAAAATATAACCCCAAGAACTTCCTCAAAAACAACTTGCTCAAAATAAGTTCCTTCAATAAAATATAGTCTACATATCTACATCAATATAAAGAATATTTCATAAGGGAATTTTAGTGAATTTTAGATTCAATAATGTTCAAGGATATTTCGGCTAATGAAAGACTGAGACGTAATAAATATATCATACCTCAAAATTTCCTTACTTAAAAGTGTTGCAACACCAATTACATAATGGACTAGAGACTATATTGTGTCAGGCAGGAGATGCACAATAAGTCGATAGTCATTCCTTAGAACTTTGCCTTTCAAGAATGAGAACTTGGCGTATTTTGAGAAAAGATGGGTAAGTCAATTGAATATCAAGAATTATTAAGAAAATTCACATCTACTACTGAAGGCGATTCTGAAAATTCATTCGATTTTTCTATTCGATTATTCGTTCCGTGAGTGCATTATTTCGGAAAAAGACTACTTTTAAGTTATGAACTTCAGACGAATAATACATATTTCGTGTTTCATTGACGGATTCTTGGTAAGTAAAATTTCACTAGTGATAATCAGTGGAATTGATTTTAATCTACGAAAGCGATGATATGAAGTCACTTTAATCAAATCTTTAAATATTTTCTCGCTGTAGATTGCGGTTTAAATTATTATAAATATTCAACATCCATAGGGATTAATATCAATCACATTCAAAGGCGGAAAACATTCATCTGCTGGAATTATCGCATTGAACACAAGTATTCCAACAGCCGTACGTAGGTGTCAACTGTTTATAAACAAGTTAGAGTTAATGGCTGTGCCAAGTAGCTACACCAAAGAACAACCAACGTGCACCGCAGCAAGACCCAATCAAGGCAACACTAGCCTGGCAACAGCAGTGTCCGTGTTATTCTAAAACAGGAATTTCGATACTTTTAGGCAGCTAAAACCGGCTCTGCCGGGCCTACATTCCTCTGATTCATTTCTGCAACTATTTTTCCCAAAGAACGCCTACATGTCCATTGAGTCGCGTCATTAACGAGCCTCTGTTAGGAGGTATGAATTTTTCAACGGGCAACCTTCAAACTGCTATCTGCCGCTGTTCAATGAGTTCATTCAGAGGAGATTTTAATCTGGGAATGAGCGACGGGATTCAATTTTGCATTGTCTTACCTTAATGTTGATCGGAAACGCGTAATCCAGATCCATGTGACCTTAAATCCAAATATGGCACAATTTGCGGTATTCCCTTGACTGAATCACTGAGTTGCCAACAGCTGATAATAACACGTAGCGCACTAGGTCGGAGGACGAACGGACGGAGTCTTGCCTTCGCCAGAGCGATACAGTGACTGACTGAGCCGTAGATCACGATTACGCTCTCCACGCGCATATGACCGTCTGCTGAAAGCAAGTTTTCTGTACTCCGAAGGAGTAAAGGAGTCTCTTCTCGCCTGGTGTTAATATAATGACTGCCTCTTTTTGCCTTGATAATTGCACGTAGTAGGCTCCCTAATTGAACAGATGAATTACTACAACGATTACCGAACGCTACTCTATTTTAATGTTGAAATGTTGACAGAACAACACAACTGCAAGATATGTGTGTAAATTGGTCCATTCTAAGGTCTAGAAAGTATCCGGAATTTATTATTTTTCATAATTTCAATATACTTCTTTTTTGTAACATTCTAAGACAAAAGTAATCTATAAAATAGGTTGTGCAGATAGTCGGCTATGGCAAAAGGTGCATGGCAACACTATTTGTCAAATATCGTTGATTGTCAACAGGCGTACACTTCATGAAATTATGTGGCAACTAGAAAAAAATGAACATGTAAAATATTTGTATAGAAATTCGAAACGTTAAAAAGTTAGTGCAATTGAAAAAAGTGCTGTATATGAGACAATAAAGAGGATAAAAATGGCATGGATATGAGGTATGAACCAGTTTCAGGAATACCGCGTAAGATTAAAGGAAACAATTTAAATGCCTTATTGGCCTTAGGACGACACAATCTGTGCCTGGGGTTTCGCAAATTGGCCAACAGATTTGGAAATCAACGAAATATAAAAGTATGTCTAGGAACCGTCAGTATGTCACTGAAAAGATAAGGCTACATATCAAGGAAACCAAAAGAAGCCCTATAATGGCAACTTTACAAAAGGAACGAAGGATAGAATTTTGTAAATGTTTTCAAGAAGATAATTTTAATAATGTCTTTATATCTGATGAAAGTTGTTTCCAACTTCCAAAATATTGGTTTGGGGAGCAATGTCTTAGCGTAATGTTACGCCTCTGTATAGATGATGGTACCATTAATAGTGAAAAGTATTGTGGCATTCTAAACGATTTTCTCTTTGAAACGACGTATGCTTCATATCTAGAAGGCTGCCGTTTTCAGCAGGATAATGCAAGATGCCATAATTCGACCTATACTCAATCTTGGATGCAAGAACAACAAGTGACAATCATTTCATGGCCAGCAGCTTCACCAGATCTTATTCCCATTGAAAACATATGAGGACTAATGAAGATTGAAGTTGAACGAGCAGCGCTACGAAAGATGATTTAATTCAGTCAGTTTTACAGTCCTGGACTATCACCGAAAATTATGGAGATGATCTAGTTTCAGGTGTACTTCGACGTTTAGTCAAGTGTTTACAGTTAAAAGAAGGTTGTATAAGTAGAAAACATGAATATTTTTTATATTTCTCTAATTTAAGAATTAAAAATATATTATATTCTAAATAATTACAATTGATTTTTGATTGATTCGGTCTTTACTTGGTGGAAACACAATAAATGTGGAAATTTTATTAAATATGTTTTTATTTAATCCCTTTTAAATTAAATTAATTTAATTCTAAAAGTTTTTTGAATAAAATTTTTTTGAAATTAAAATTTTAGAAGAATAACAGATTAGATCTGTTTTGATATTCAAATTTTGTTATATTTCTTCTATCACGTAAAAAGCCTTTTTCTATTTTATTTTATATTACAATTCGAATAATTTCCACACGTGCACTATTTCCCAGATTTGACCGCAGTGACTTTTATCTGGACCGAAATATATGCTTTTTTTCAGATCAAAAATGAATCGTTGTTCAAGAAGGGCATTGAACGATTGCGGGAGCGCTGGAAGGAGACTAGGTTGATGAATAAAGCCATATTTAATAAAAAAAATTGTCTTCTCTTCATTAAATCCTAAATTCATCAGCTGATCCATCGACTAACAAGTCATTTAAAAAATTAAGATCAAATGAATGGATATTCATCTACCACTTACGCCGTCCTTGGATTTTAAATTCGGCATCAGAAATTATGCTGCAAACATATCATTAGTTTATAGGCACTATGAATGATTGCCTCATAGACTCTCATCGTAAAACTTCAGCAACGGTCCAATCCACTATCCTTGTAGATTCTATATCCGTCTTGAAACCTGCTTGGTCAGGTTGTAAGTTCATCATGGAGCCCTCGGTCAGTGACGTCATACTTGGGGAAGTCCTACATTAATGCGTAACTTAATAGATTATTATTTATTGTTTTACTAGCTTTACCCCGCGGTATAACTTACGGAATTTCAAGTCATCGTCTACTGTTATCGTTTTACTCTATTCAACCTTAGTAGTAGTATCTTGGTATCGTGAAGAGAAATTAAGTATAAAATACATGCTATTCTCAAATTTGAGGAGGAGATTCCTTGAATAATTTTAAAAAAAATCCCATGAACATGGGACCGCAAACGTTTCGTTTTCGAGATACAGGATGTTAAGTTCTTTTCTCATAGTGTCTGCATATCAAAAAATATTCATCCGAAATTTGGCACAGTTATTACAATTCAGAATTTACACCAGTAACATGCCAATTTTGATTGCACATCTACAGGGTGATATTTTTTCTGGGGCTCTTTCTCCTGTATTAACTCAGAACTTTTTTCTGGTGAGCCTCTGATAGTTTAAAAAATTGTAAAAAGAAGCTTTGTTATTATATCAAACTTTATGGTCTATTGTAGTTTTGTCGTATAATTGTATCAAACGCGCCTCTTATACTATTTCTAAGTTCGTCTACGGTACAAAAAAATTAAATAGAAAAAGGCTTTTTACTTGATAGAAGAAATATAACAAAATTTGAATATCAAAACAGATTTAATCTGTTAGTCTCCTACAATTTTAATTTCAAAAAAATTTTTATTCAAAAAACTTTTAGAATTATATTAATGTTTACAATAAGCACCGCTTATATTCAATAGACGTATATATTCAAAACTCAATATACAATGTCAAATGGAATAAATAAACCAACCAATATAAAAAAGGCAATTAAAATTAATAAATTAATATTTGATGGAGACAAAATTTTGTTTCTGATCTTACCATAGTCAAACCAATTCCGATTCAAAAAAATAAAACACAACTTAAGGATTTCTCAAAAAATATAATTTATTTGAAATATTCAATATATTTAAATATTCAAATAAGTTAATTCAAAAATCTCTCAAAACATGCAATATATATTCAAAAAACAATTAGAATACGGATAATCTCTTCATCGGCCCTAGATAACATTGAAAATATCAAAATCAACTAACCATCAGTATATCATACCTTAAAATGTAACACGGAACTTCTTTGAAACAGACTTACATTCTGTCAAGAAAGTACCGGGAATTATCGATTTAAATCTGGCGGGGCAATGAGGCAGGTAGAAATTTTTTTTCCTAGGTTATTACCACTGTCCTTAATTACTGTGCCAAGCTTGAGCGGGATCTGTCAACTAGTGTGTTTGCAACAGCTGATTAAGTCAGTCGATGTCAGAGTGCGTGCCGATTTTTACTATGGGTGATTACGTTGAGCAAAGAATTTGTTTGAAGTTTTGTGTTGCAAATGAATTTTCGTGTGCAGATGCATTGAAAATGTTGCAAAAGACCTTTGGTGATAATGCTCTATCGAAAACTCGTGCATATCAGTGGTACAGAGCCTTCAAGGACGGTCGTGAACTGGTCGCCCATCGACGGCTTCGATCGAAGATAACGTCGATAAAATTAAGGAAAGGGTGCTGGAAAACCGTCGTACCAGCTTGAGAGAGATAGCACATCATCTTAAGATATCCCACGAGTCCGCACGTACGATTTTGATTGATATTTTGGGCATGAGAAAGGTGGCCGCACGACTCGTACCGAAAGACCTGAATTTTCTTCAAAAACGTCATCGCGAACAGGTTGCTTCAGACATGCTGCATCGCTGTAATTCCGATTCTACATTCATGGAACGCATTATAACTGGTGATGAGAACTGGGTCTACGAGTACGATATGCAAACAAGCCAGCAATCATCGGAATGGGTGGCAAAAAATGAGCCGAAACCGAAAAAACCACGCCAAAGCCGCTCGAAAATGAAGGTGATGCTCATTGTTTTCTTCGATATCCGTTGCGTGGTGCACTACGAATTCGTTCCAGAGGGTCAGACGGCAAACAAGGAGTATTACCTAGGCGTTATGAAACGTTTGCGTGAGCGTATCTATAAGAAGCGGCCAAATTTGTGGGCGAACAACTCATGGATTTTGCATGACGATAACGCGCCTTCTCACCGAGCTACGATTGTGACTGACTTTCTCGCCAAAAACTCAACAAACGTGCTTCAGCAACCACCGTATTCGCCGGATTTTGCTCCCTGCGACTTTTTCCTCTTCCCAAAACTAAAATTGCCCCTTCGTGGCACCCGTTTTGAGTCGATTGAAGCCATAAAACAAAATTCGGCGCGAGAGCTAAAGTCCATCCCGGAAAGCGCCTATAAAAAATGTTTCGATAATTGGAAGTGCCGTTGGCATAGATGTATTGGAGCAAATGGAGCCTATTTTGAAGGCGACCCAATAAATTTTGACGATTAAATGTAAAAATGTTGTTTTAATTGAAAATTCCCGGTACTTTCTTGACAGAGTAATATGATATACTGATGGTTAGTTGATTTTGATATTTTAAATGTTATCTAGGGCCGATGAAGAGATTATCCGTATTCTAATTGTTTTTTGAAGATATATTGCATGTTCTGAGAGATTTTTGAATTTACTTATTCGAATATTTGAATATATTAAATATTTAAAATAAATTATATTTTTTTAGAAATCCTTAAGTTGGAATTGCTTTCACTATGGTAAGATCAGAAACAAAATTTTGTCTCCTTCAAATATTTATTTATTAATTTTAATTGCCTTTTTTATATTACTTGGTTTATTTATTTACATTTGACATTGTATATTGAGTTTTGAATATATACGTCTATTAAATATAAGCGGTGCTTATTGTAGACATTAATTTAATTCTAAAATTTTTTTGAATAAAAATTTTTGTTTTTTTTGAATAGAAATTTTTTTGAAATTAAAATTGTAGAAGACTAACAGATTAAATCTGTTTTGATATTCAAATTTCGTCTACGCTATTCACTGGCGTTAAGTACACTAGAGTTTTCAGATGGCCTGCCTCATAAAGAGAAATCTTTCGCATAATATATTGCATGATTTTTCGTATATGTAGTTATTTCACGCCCAAATACCAAATTTGAATTGTACCGGATTTGTAGTTTGAAAATATTTGAAAAGTAATGGAAAATATTTCAAATGGTTATAACTCAGAAAAATTTGTGAATCTTTCGCAAATATTTGAACCTAGGTATTATATTAAGGCCCCAAACGTACCCTTCAAATGTGAGGTCTTCAGGTCTTTTCGTCAGAAAGTTGGCTTCATTACCTCCATTCATCCATTTGCTCCTCATAAAATTATGCATTAACTTTCATATGACATCTAATGCTAAATTTAAACTCTATGGAAGGCCTGTTGCTATGCGGTAGCGTTCAACGCAACTCTAGTCACAAAATATATTTTTTCAATATTTTTATTCTACGATCCTCACGAATATGTGCACCATTATTCTTCTTCTTAATAATAACTTTCAGATTAGGCTTAGAAGTAGAAAATTACAGACATATAGTCAAAACGATATCACGCTGTTCCATAGAACAAACGCGAAAATAACAGAATTCTATGTCCTGTCATCTGAAAGACAAATAAACATAATTTATTGTTGGAGTTGTAGAATCGTCGGTTTCTTACTAGATCTATCTAGAGTGTGCATTTTGAAGTAGTGATTTGACAGAAAGTTAGTCTAGTATTCGACATTAACAAAATGGGTCGAGTAACGCTTGAATAAAAATGGGACATATTAAAAACCTATTTCCAAAATAGTGATTCTTCTATCCAAATTGTTAGAAATTTACCTGAAAAATTAAAAAGAATTCGTGATTCAATTTGTTCGTGAAAACTAGATCTTTGTTTGATAAAACTACTGGTTCACATTCTAGTCCAGTGAGCACACCTGAAAACATTGTAAACACTGTAACCCAGAATATGTACAAAGCTTTCGAATAAAAATATTGTATGACATTTAAATTTTCAAACGTGATCTTAAATAAAAAATGTGTTTCTTGGATAATTTCATAAATTCGATATTAGTATTTTTCTGCAAAGAATACATTATTTTTAAGTTACATTTAATTATTGCCTTTCATCAAGTATAACAGATAATAATCATTTGTATATTATAAATCAAGAATTTTTCTATGCGTATTCTAGTTATATTGAAAAATACTACTGGACCTTTAATTGCGGAATTTTTATTTTCATTTAATCAATCCATTAATCTTATTCCTATCAAATGAAGCAAAAAATTAGGTAGATTTCTCAGAAAGTCATTGTAGATGATATTGACTTATTTGATATTATTTATTAATATATTTGCTTTGTATACACTTTCAGAAAAACTCTCACTCAATTTAAATTACGAGCCGAGTAAAAAAATAAAATGATGTAATAAAATGAAATGATGTAATAAAATAAAAGAAATGAATTTCTCACCTTGAAAAACACAGTTGGATTCAATCCTGCTTGTATCTGAAACAAATGTTTTCAAGAAGTATATTTTGATGATACATTATGGATATGAAAATAAAAAATCAATATTTATACAAATTTTTACTTCTTCATTCGGGCCCAAAATGTTTCGTAAGTGTATGTATTATTTGAGGTACATTATTTATTTCCGAGCATTCCTCCTATAAATTATACACATTAAGAAAAACTGTTGATACAAAGTAAGAATGATCCATAAAAGTAATGACATTTTAAAATAACTTGAAATCCGTCTAGAACAAAACTTCAATTTAAAGGTACTAAGATAATATTTTAATATCAAAACAGATTCAATCTGTTATTCTCCTATAATTTGAATTTCAAAAAATTTGATTCAAAAACTTTTAGAATTAAATTAATGTCTTATAAGCATAGCTTATATTTAATAGACATATAAAATCAAAACTCACTAAATAATATAATATCAAATGGAATAAATTCTTATAAGACTTTAATTCAATTCTAAAATTTCTTGAAATTAAAATTATGAGGAACTAACAGATTAAATCTGTTTTGATATTCAAATTTTCTAATAATTCTTCTATCAAATAAAAAACCTCTTCTCATCATTTAATACTGCGATAAAAGCCTAATTAATCATGTCTGAATTTTAGCTGGAATTTTCATGGATAATTTTGAAGAAAAAATTCACTTATTTTCTTTTAGGAACTTTTTTCTTAATTGATACAGATTTGAAGAAGATATTATCTGTTACTTTGAAGGGACAATCATGCAATTTAGTTGAGTTTATTAATAAAATTCATCCAGTTATTAAATTGAATTTTAGAGGGAACATAAAAATTTCGGTGAACTTCAGCAGACTGAAATATTATTTTTCAAATAATTTCAATTTATTAACTCTAAGATTTTATTTGATAAACATGTGTTTGGGTCCTAGATTTACCTGAAGAGGTCCGAATAAAACAGAAATATCAATACCGTAGGTTGAATTCAAATTTAACTATGTTATTTGATTCCTTAGTTTGAAATTTTTTATAATTTTGGAAACACTGAACATATTTATATATAAATAAATATCGTTTCATTTGTATACGTTTTGTATGACTTAAAATCCACAGTTTCCATAATTAAATTAAGTACATATAATCTGCCTAATCAGTTCAATTATTTTTTATGGAATATTTTATCGTTCTTAACGTAATTTACCCAGATATTTCCTTCTGATTTATCATCAAATACTGTGCGAACTTGATTTAAGTCTGATATTATTGTATTCCAATATTTGGACGCCACAAAAAAACAAGTAAAAGTAGTAACTGAATCTTCATTCAGGTTCTTTATCTCTCAATTTGAGTAATCTTGATTGGATAATTTTCTCCATTCATATGCAGAATATCAAGGTAAAGGTGAAATCACAAGCATTTTCACAGCTCGAGATGTTTATAAAAATAACCAATGAACTTTGCTTCAATACGAGTGAGTCAATATTTGGAATAGATAATGAATTACCTGATGTATTATGGATTTGAATAGTCATCAAGTAGGTACTAGGAAGTATTTTCCAGCAATAATTCAATTCCGAATATTGAATAATTTGTTTTAGTTTGATAGTTTTATCTAGAGCTAATAAAAGTGTTTGCTCAGTCGTCATTATATGCGTGGCATTTTTCTGGAAGAGTAATATCGAAAAGTATGGTGAGGTTTTCATATCATTGCATGATGAATGACACCTAAATATTATAGTCCCTCTAGAAAGTATCCGGAATTTTTTATTTTTCATAATTTTAATATACTTCTTTTTTATAACATTCAAAGACAAAAGTAATGTATAAAATAGGCTGTGCAGATAGTCAGCTATGGCCAAAGTTGCATGTTGCATATTATTTGTCAAATATTGTTGATTGTCAACAGGTATACAATTTATGAAATATTGTCGCAAGTAGAAAAAAGAAAACAGGTATAATATTTGTATAGAAAAGTTTTTCGAAACGTTAAAAAATTAGTTCAATTGACTGAACTAGGAAAAAGTGCTGTATATGAGGCAATAAAGAGGATGAAAAATGGCGCCTGGGGTTTCAAAAATTGGCTAACAGATTTGGAAATCAACGAAATATAAAAGTATATCTATAAACCTTCCGTATGTCACTGAAAATCCCTATAACGACACCTTTAGAAAAGGAACGAAGGATAAAATTCCGTCAACGTTTTCAAGAAGATAATGTTAATCATCTCTTTGAATGTGATGAAAGTTGTTTCTAACTTCGTGGAAATCACTTAAATACCTTATCAAAACAACCTGTTATCTTTCAAATTTCCAAATTTCTCTCCATAATAATGGTTTGGGGAACAATATCTCAGCGTGATGCTACGCGTCTCTGTATAGCGCATGCTTTAAATCCAGAGGGGTGGCGTTTTCAGCAGGATAATGCAAGATGCCATATACTCAAGCTTGGATGCAAGAACACCAAGTGACAACCATTTCATCAGCTTCACCAGATCTTAGTCCCATTGAAAGCATATGGGGACTAATGAAGATTGAAGTTTTACAGTCCTGTACTACCATCACCGAAAATTATGGGGGGTGTACGTTTAGCCAAGTGTTTACAGTTAAATGAAGGTTGTATAAGTAAATAAGATTAATATTTTGTTGTAATTTTCTAATTCAAGAATTAAAAAAATATATCTTATAATTACAATTGAGCTTTGTTTTTTTCCGGATACTTTCTAGACGGACTATACATTCTGTCAAGAAAGTACCGGTAATTATCGATTTAAATCTGGCGGGGCAATGAGGCAGGTAAAAATTTTTTTTCCTAGGTTGGTACCACTGTCCTTAATTACTATGCCAAGCTTGAGCGGGGTCCGTCAACTAGTGTGTTTGCAACAGCTGATTAAGTCAGTCGATGTCAGAGTGCGTGCCGATTTTTACTATGGGTGATTACGTTGAGCAAAGAATTTGTTTAAAATTTTGTGTTGCAAATGAATTTTCGTGTGCCGATGCATTGAAAATGTTGCAAAAGGCCTTTGGTGATAATGCTCTATCGAAAACTCGTGCATATCAGTGGTACAGAGCCTTCAAGGACGGTCGTGAAGTGGTCGCCCATCGACGGCTTCGATCGAAGATAACGTCGATAAAATTAAGGAAAGGGTGCTGGAAAACCGTCGTACCAGCTTGAGAGAGATAGCACATGATCTTAAGATATTCCACGAGTCCGCACGTACGATTTTGATTGATATTTTGGGCATGCGAAAGGTGGCCGCACGACTCGTACCGAAAGACCTGAATTTTCTTCAAAAACGTCATCGCGAACAGGTTGCTTCAGACATGCTGGATCGCTGTAATTCCGATTCTACATTCATGGAACGCATTATAACTGGTGATGAGACCTGGGTCTACGAGTACGATATGCAAACAAGCCAGCAATCATCGGAATGGGTGGCAAAAAATGAGCCGAAACCGAAAAAACCACGCCAAAGCCGCTCGAAAATGAAGGTGATGCTCATTGTTTTCTTCGATATCCGTGGCGTGGTGCACTACGAATTCGTTCCAGAGGGTCAGACGGTAAACAAGGAGTATTACCTAGGCGTTATGAAACGTTTGCGTGAGCGTATCAGTAAGAAGCGGCCAAATTTGTAGGCGAGCAACTCATGGATTTTGCAAGACGATAACGCGCCTTCTCACCGAGCTACGATTGTGACTGACTTTCTCGCCAAAAACTCAACAAACGCGCTTCAGCAACCACTGTATTCACCGGATTTGGCTCCCTGCGACTTTTTCCTCTTCCCAAAACTAAAATTGCCCCTTCGTGGCACCCGTTTTGAGTCGATTGAAGCCATAAAACAAAATTCGGCGCGAGAGCTAAAGTCCATCCCGGAAAGCGCCTATAAAAAATGTTTCGATAATTGGAAGTGCCGTTGGCATAGATGTATTGGAGCAAATGGAGCCTATTTTGAAGGCGACCCAATAAATGTTGATGATTAAATGTAAAAATGTTGTTTTAATTGAAAATTCCCGGTAGTTTCTTGACAGAGTAGTATATATATATATATATATATATATATATATATATATATATATATATATATATATATATGTGTGTGTGTGCTGCTGTTGAAACCACTGCACCTTGTTTGAGTAGAGAAATTGCTGAAAAAATTAATATGGGTGATAAAACTGTTCGGAATATTTTGAAAAGAAATGGTTTTTTATAAAGTAGGATGAAATTTTGTTAAACGGTAATGGACAAAGGAAATGAAAATAGTTTTTTTAAACAATATTTCTTATTCACTGATGAAACGTCGTTTTTCTTGAACAAAAACCAGAAGCCATTAGTGGTTCGAGATTGGTCCAGAAAGAATAAGGATAAAATCGATGGTAACCTTAAAGCTGGCAAATATCTGAAGCTGTTACAGAACCAAATTATTCCGACAATTCGACAACTCCTAATCAATTTCGATGATATCTGCTTTCAACAGGATGGTTATTCAAGTCATAACGAACGAGCAGTCACACAATATCTCAGAACCTTTTCGGATCGTGCCATTTCTACAATCTCATGATCAAATGGCCAACAAGATCACCGGATTTATCTTCCAATGATTTTTTATTTGGGGAAATCTGAAAAACTTGATTTATGGACATGAGATCCCTATAGCAACAAATCTTGTTGAATTAAGGTTAGGAATAATCCAACTTTGTGCCAAAATATCCTTATGCCTAATCTGCTCAGATACGAGATTATCTTATTATAGATTTGGCTGCTGTTTGGCACAGCAGGAAGGACTATTTGAACACTCTATTTAAATTTGTATGCCTTCTACTAGCGTTGAGTTTTTCAGAATCCGTTTTCATTTTCCTTTAGATTTTTTTATTTTTCCAGAATTTATTTCATTTTCAAACCAGTTATGGCAGAAAAATAACTCAACTATTGATTTTCAGAGATGAAATTACCTACGTCATTCATTGTCGCAAATAAATTCCTTACATGTAATAAGCAATGAAATAGGAATGTCATATCGTATTGTGTCGGGTGTTTTTTTAGAGTGATAGAACTTTAAATTGAAATAAAACATATTTAAATTAAGATTGAAGCCAAATTTTTTTTTATTTGAAAGATAATTTTATGACATCTTTGTTTTGAAAATAATTGCCGGCATATGTCCACCACGACTAGCTCTGAGGAACCGCATTCGACCAGACCAATTTTGGACCACTTTTTCGAGAAAATCAGGCCTTTTTCATCAATAACACGAGTTATGTTGGCTTCCAAAACCAACATTCTGGTTTATCAGCATGAACCAATGACTTGACAAACCTCAAAGAAAATAATGCAGTGGAGTCGCATGATCTTGGAGGCCAATTAATTGGACCACTTCTCGAAATAATGTTATCGCCAAATCTTTCTTTCAATAAATCAATTGTTACGGCAGCAGCATGAGGTGTAGCACCATTTTGTTGGAACCAAAATACTTCTGGGTCGATACCATTCAAATTTTTAAACAAAGAATCATTGATCATCGATCTGTAACGAGCACCATTCACTGTAACATTAGCTCCAGCATCGTTTTTAAAGAAATATGGACCGATAATGCCTCCAGCGTATAAAGCACACCATACAGCGTATTTTTCAGGATTGAATGGAACCTGCAGAACTTCTCGAGGATTGTTTTCACTCCATATACGGCAATTATGCTTGTTTACATAGCCGTTCAACCAGAAATGAGCTTCATCACTAAAAACAATTTTACGATGAAAAAGTGGATCAACTTCAAGCTGTTCTAGGGACCAATCAGCAAACAAAAGACGCTTATTATGGTCAAGTGGCTTTAGTTTTTGAACCAGTTTGATCTTGTATAGGTGTAGACCAAGATCTTTATGCAAAAATTTCCATGCGTTCAGAGTCCAACGTCGACGAATAGACAAATTTGGATTATCATTAAAATTATGACTTACAGCAGCGATATGTTCTTCTTTACGTATAATTCTGTGTCTTGATGTTGTTGCATCGAGTAGAGAAAATTTTGTCTCATATATATCGATAGTTCGAGGAATAAGCTGCTCTGATGGACGATCATGTAAACCATAAATTCATAAAGTGCTCTATAAGTTTGGCGAATAGAACATTGATTTCGAAAATTAATTTCAACAATTTGTGAACGTTGCTGAAGCGTGAGTCTTTCCATGATAATTTGTCAATGCTTACTAAACAGAAATGTCAAAACAACATGGCTTCTACCTTCTGGCAAATCACAGTTATCCCTATCGAAAGTTCTATCACTCTAAAAAAAAACATATGATATTTGATTTTCAAGCGTTATGGACTACACTCCAGTATTTCTGAGTTCTATGCAGTAACCGAATTTGAGGATTCTGCGAAACTAAATGAGGTGGCTAACTTTCCACATCCCACATTTGTTTGAGAGAGAAGAGCAATCTTTTCATTATCATAAACCGCACTGTTCCACTGGACTCTAGATAAAAATTGAATTTCCTATACTTCCATCTGTCTTTTCCATACCTGGAATTGAATAACATTACAATCAGCTCAATTTGTGCTTGCTATCGTTTCGTCCGAATGTCTGTATTTTGCGAATTTCAAATGACCATAGCTCAAATTGTTGTGTGTGTCTTATAGAAGAAAAATCTGTGGTCTGTTGAATTTTTGCCATCAGACAGATCTTTTTTAAGCACAATAAGTCACGAAAGAAATGAGGACTGGAAATTTGGAAGGTAGATTTTAAACTAAAATGGAAAAGCACTTCCGGAAACAAAATTCCATATGTAATGCTGAATTTTAGACATATTTTTATTCATTTTGAATAGCCAAAAATTACATTTCAGAAGAACTGACCAAATAGAGCAATGAAAACAAACTGAATGACAGATGAATATCAAACTCCGCGTGGGTATGAAAGACAGTTATGCCAACTTGGTGACAAAAAATTTCGACAATCAGTGCTCTTTTCAAATGATCAATTTTCGGTACTTCCTTGAGAATATATACCTATAATGGAAATCAATATTGCGATTATCCAAGCTATGAGAATTTATGGGGAAATACTGAAACGTGTAGTTTCCGGCCCCAATTAAGCACTTAATTAACGAATGAAATGCACTCACTTCAGTAAATTGAACGTCATTTCGTTGACGTGATTAGCCTGAAGATATTATGAATTAGAATTCTAGAAGGGCCTCTGAGCCATTATTGCAGAGATACTAAATATTATCCAACATCGAGCTGAATTCAAATTTAGTTTTGTTTTGATTATACAGCGTGTTATCAAAGAGGATTCTTTTTTCGATAGAAGATAGAACTCATCGAAATAAATAAGTTCATCAAAAATAGCCTCTGTAAATGATGAAATGGACAATAATGTCCATAAAATCGAATTCATTGCCACAATATTTGAGGTAATGTTTGCTGTTAGTAAAACCCTTCGGTTACTTCAGACACTAGATCTCAAAATTGACAAACAAATTTTCAGTGTAAAAAATAATCAATCAGGCGACTTATCCATATTTTGAATTTCGTGAATTTATTGAAAAATGGTGCATATAATGCAGAGGTGTAGAGTGAAGAAAACGTCGAACAACTTTTGAGAATGAATTGAAACAATTTTAATGGTGACTAGTTAAAATTCATTATTTTAATTTGCCTACGAGTATTTTTAAGGCATACTCTTTTTAGGTCAGGGGGAGGAAGTGTTATTCATCCGAATAAAATCGCCTCATAAAAGAAACAAGAGAGATTTGAATATTCAAATTTGACAATAAATTTGTATCATAGTCAAAAGTTGAAGGAACTCAATATTCATGTGGCGGATTCATTTATCGCAAGATAAAGTGAAATATGTTACCTCTACGCACTGTATTCAAATAAATATGTGACAAGTTAACAAAAGTAAAAAATCTCATGATTCGTTGAATCTTTACGTTGAAATCGTAATCTCGATTCGGCGCTGAGATTGACACATACTGTCAATCGAGGCCGCGTATTCGCTGGTTTCGACAGAATAACAAATCCGGACTTAAATTGCATGGAATCGATTTCGAATTGAAGGGATTCGGTTGAAATAGTTCATTTTGATGAGTTCTAACTTCTGTTAAAGAAAAAATGTGACCGTTGAAAGCACCCTTTATTGTTAAATAGCTTTTCAATGATGAAAGCAAGAATAATTTCTTCGTATCTTTTATCAGCGAACTAAAACTTTCTTCTTAATCCACAACTATTTTGGTTACGTTAAACTAATGCGTTTTTTAATATTTCCAATCATTGAAGCTACAATGCTATACAATTGTCACTGTTACAAATAAATTATCAAGATTATTTTTTATCTATCATCCACCTAAAGTTCGTTTATTACTGAATAAAATTCTTATCTCCTGGAGTAAGTCAAATTCCAGAAGGTACTAGAAAAATGAAGGCATCACAAATATATCCTTGAATGAATGATATGACCAAATTTCGGGGAAATTTTTATGAGTAATCTGCACAATACGTATCAAGATATTGCAAAAATAATACGATTCGGATATCAGACGAAAATTTCATTTTGATATTGTTATGAAGTTCAACCGATTATTTTTATCAATAAAATTGATGAATCTGTCAGATCTGATAACAATTTCGTACAAGTCATCTCAAAGTATGATGTTTGGATATAAATTCGAATTCACCGGGTTACAATGGTTACTTACAATGTTTCCTGCTGAAAAATTCAGCAATTCAAGGATAACGACAAGAGTTGTTGAGTCGTTAAAAGGTTGTATTCCACCATAACAATGCTGTGCCGCATAATTCATTTTTTATTCGCCAAAAAATTATTGACACTTGCATGAGCACCTCCACCGTATAGTCCTATCCTTAGCGCTATCAAGTTACCATTTATTGAGAGTCCCAAAAAATTTCTGAAACGGTGAAACGTTCAATGGTGATAACGCTGTGAAATCAATTTTCTTGATCAGTTTGTTGAGATAAAGATCGACACCTATAAGCTTATAACAATGGAATTGACAGAAAATTATATAATCGAATGAATTTTAATAATGAAGAAAAGTCATGTTTCATTTGTAGAAAAAAATGGACTATTACTTTATTGCCAACCAAGTATTTCAGTTTATGTAATACTCCAGGAATAACATGAACAATGTCATATATATATTTTTATATAATATTTCAGCTGATAAGTTCCGGATTCAACGAAGAAAACACGTGTCAGGATTCTGAATAAATTGTGAAGTTAAAAACTGTGTGAATTTTTTTTATAAAATTGTAACATCCTTGTTTATATTCTAATTCTTTTACCTACTAGAAATAAACCGGAATGACGGAGTTCTTTCGCACAATCATCAGGGGTATTAAAATATTGTAAGGTGTTATTTATAAGTGCACTGGATAACCTGAAGTGTGTAATTAAATCGATAGCTGTGTTGAAAGTTATTCAATCAATAACTAGTGAGGCGATATAGTGAGAACTACTTTTTGTATTCAACTGAATAGAACAGGAAATTATACTATGTTAATAATAGAATTATTCAACTAACTGACATGACGTCAAGATCTTTGGCACGCTTGTTCACCAAGAGACGAATAAATTTCTAAGATTTATTTGAAAATGAATGAACAATTCAAATGAGATGGACTGCTCGTCAAAAGTTAAGAATATTGAATTGATTGGAGTTTTCACTTCAGAAAAGTTTACATTTTGAACTAGTTTAATTTGAAAATTGAGTTTTGGAAATAATTTATATTATTTCAGTTGATTAAAATGAATTTTCATCATATAAGGACCGATTCAATCAAATTTTTATCGAAAAAATACAAAACAACAGCAATATACCAATGGCAACTATGGGTGCAATTGCAGAAAGATGCTGATTCTATCCAAAAACGATGTAGGCTTTGCATTAGAGAAGGTGGCAGGCACTTACAGAATTTTTTGTGCTAAATTTTAAACTTGTATGAATAATAAAGAATGTCGTAAACAATAATTTTTCCTCGGATGGTTTATATCTGTTTGTACTTTCACAGTTTCACATCTATTTTCCAATTAAAATGAAGATTCAATAAAATGTATTATATATCGTTGAAAAGCCTTACAAATGAGGCACTTTTGCATATAATTTCCATGGGAGTTTATAGGGCGGAATTAAGAGTAAACTTCGACCAAAAATTATGGCTGAAAGAATTTTATAATAATTCTATCATTAACCACACTATGATAGGTATTTGATAAAATTCCCCATGAAACCACTCTAGACGAAGGAGAATTTTTCGCTCCTTCTAATGGTGTATACTGAATTTCAATTAAGGTGATAGTTTTCAAATTATAATATGTTTTTTAGTGAAAAAATTGTGAAACTTTTCAAAATATTAGAATCTTGAATAACTTAACAACGAAAAATAATTGGACCATATTCTATAGAAACGTATCTGTTGTAAAATTCCTGTAGAATCACCTTGTGAAATATGGCCAGAGATTGGCACCCTGTATGTGGGTATGTTCACCTTTTTGTCAGTTTCTATATTTGGATAAACGATGATGAGTCTTAAAAAGCGTTTTTTATTGAGAATAATGGAAGTTAAATTATCTCGGACATCTCTATCTGCTGAAAACAGTGTGAATATTATCAGAATTTTTTTTTCTGATGAAGTACAGCTGAAGTTGAAAAATTATCTGAAGTGCTCTATTTATACTGGCAGACTATTGAATCTGAAATGTACACGAGATTAGCTCAAAGAAGTATATCACCCATTATTCAATGGTATCCCAGGTGATAATAATATCGAATCATAAATTATTCTTAGCAGTCATGCAACGCATTAAATCCAATTTGAACGCCTTATCATTTATCGGTTTCTCAGAAATACACACTATAATTTCCATGATTCATTTTTATCCACTGCTAACTTCGGATTGGACGTATCTGCTTTGGGTAACCAAATATATCTACCATTATTATCGCTCTCTAAAATATAATATTTCATTATATACGTAAGGCAATACAATAGCTATTTTACCAGATTACATTCTCGTAAATCTCTTCCGAGAAGAAACGACATAAAAATGACTGCGGAGCTCTAAAACAGTTGATGCCATTGTTGTTATACAAGAGAGTCATAAATAACCATACCGGTGACCTAGCAAGGTCACGTCGTTCCAAGAGCCCCGGGTTTGCACAAGAAGTTTACACACTCATGAGACTGGTGTGAAACAAACAAGAGTAAACGACAGGTTTTTCTGACAGTCGTAGAAATATGTGTCCTTGTAGTTTTCTATTCCTCTGAGATGTTCTGAAACATTCCCTTTCGTCTTTATTTGCTTCCAGATCCACGTTGATAGATTTCTTATTGTTTGTAATGATGGAAACAGTCTCTTGGACGCATTCACTGTATTGTGGTTTATCCAATAGGAGTATTATGAACAACTTTTGCCTTTGTATTAAATTTTTAAAAGAAAATATATACATAACGTGATTGATATCATGAGAAATTCCTCTGATATATTTCTGATTTTAAATAGGAGGTTGATAAGTCAATAAAATATAAAAAACTTGAGATGACGTATTCTGGGGTGAATTTACCTGAGGGGATAATATAGATTCGTTAACTATATAATTAACATATTTTCGAAAACATGATAATTCAAACCCACGATTAGCCCGACATGCCTCAAATTATGTATTTGGACAGGCAACAAAATACACTGCTCAAAACTGAAGTAGAAAAAACTTACTCTTAAAACTTGCATAAAATTCTGTACATACCATGTGAAGAGGCGTATGTTTGCGTATTACACACATACAAAAAATGGTCCTCATGATACTGAATGGCTTAATTACAAAAAACTCATTTCTTGTAGGTATATGATCTTCTTTTTTTGTGGTCTGTGTGATGCGTTAATGTGCTATTGCAATCAATCTATCGGGTGTTTTTTTAGAGTGATAGAAATTTCGATAGGGACCACTTTGATTTGACAGAAGGTAGAACCCATGTTGTTTTGACATTTCTGTTCAGTAAGCATTGACAAAGTATCATGGAAAGACTCACGCCGCAACAACGTTTACAAATTGTTGGGGTTCATTTTCAATATCAGTGTTCTATTCGCCAAACTTATAGAGCATTTCGTGAAATTTATGGTTCACATAATCGTCCATCAGAGCAGCTTATTCGTCGAACTACCGTTAGTTTTCGGACAACATTTTCCCTACTCGATGCAACAACAAGACAAAGAACTGTACGTACAGGAGAAAATATCGCTGCTGTAAGTCATAATGTTGATGATGATCCAGATTTATCTATTCCTCGACGTCCACAACAAGTTGGACTCTGTGCATCCACCACATGGAAAATTTTGCGTAAAGATCTTAGTCGACACCCATACAAGATCCAACTGGTTCAAGAACTGAAGCCACTTGACCATAATAAGCGTCGTTTGTTTGCTTATTGGGCTCTAGAATAGCTTGAAGTTGATCCACTTTTTTATCGTAAAATTGTGTTTAGTGATAAAGCTTATTTCTGGTTGAGCGGCTATGTAAACAAGCAAAATTGCCGTTTATGGAGTGAAAACAATCCTCAAGAAGTTTAGCAGGTTCCATTGCATCCTGAAAAATGCACTGTATGGTGTGGTTTACACGCTGGAGGCATCATCTGTCCATATTTCTTAAAAAAACGATGCTGCAGCTAATGTTACAGTGAATGGTGCTCGTTACAGATCGATGATCAATGATTATTTGTTTTAAAATTTGAATAGTATCGACCCAGAAGTGCTTTGGTTCCAATAAGATGGTGCTACACCTCAAACTGCTACCATAAAAATCTATTAATTGAAAGAAAGATTTGGCATTTCGAGAAATGATCCAATTAATTGGCCTCCAAGATCATGCGACATAACTCCATTGGATTATTTTCTTAGGGGTTATGTCAAGTCATTGGTTTATGCTGATAAACCAGAAACAATGGACGCTTTGGAAGCCAACATAACTCTCGTTTTTGATGAAATAAGACCTGAATTACTCGCAAAATTGGTCTAAAATTGGTCTGGTCGAATGCGGTTCCTCAGAGCTAGTCGAGGTGGGCATATGCCGGAAATTATTTTTTTAACATAAGTGTCATATTATCCTTCAACTAAAAAAAATTGACTTCAATCAGAATTTAAATGTGTTTTATTTCAATTTAAATTTCTATAATTCTAAAAAAAACAGCCGATAGTTTTATGTAGTATCAGTTGTGAATTAATTGAATTTAACATGCGTTTAGGAGCTGTCTAACTTTAAGCATTAGTGTATTTGTTAAACGAAGGTTCAATTCAACAAGAAGTTGTTAACTGTCTCCGAGTAAAGTATAGTTAGTAGAGCGTAGAATCGCTACAGTATCAGTGGAAGTGCTGAATATAGTCATAGAGGTGGAAAACCAAGAGCTACAACTAGCGCATAAGCTCGGCTAATACGGTCAACTAAAGACATCCCTTCTTCACAGCATCTCGAAATAGCTCACTTCGGTAAGCTACCAGTAGGATAGTTCTGGTCAAACAGTCCGGAATAGGTTGCACAGTTTCAATTTGAGGGCAACAAAATCCACCAGGAACCCGCGATTGAGTAGGGAGCACTGGGCTGTGAGATATCGGTTAGCTCCCGAACAGGAGAACTGGAACGCAAACAAATTGATCCTGCCTGTTCGCTAATGAGTCCAGATTTCGTCTTTATCAGTATGATGGGCGAATGTTGGGGTTAAAGATATAATGAACATTTCATGACGCCCACATCTCCATTCGGTGGCGGCTCAATGTGCTTTTGGGTGTGCATTTGTTTTAATGGGCGCACATATCTTATTATCCTCATGAACGCAACCATGGCTCGCTGTATCTCCAAACCAAAATTACATTGAACATGTCTTTTCAAATACGCAATTTTTTTTGTTTAACCTAAAAGCATGTCAAATTAAATTTTCAATTTCCACCACTGTACAAAACAAAAAAAAACCGTTTTAATTCGACCTAATCTAATTGCATAAATAAAACTATGTTATAAGCGAAAAATTCTAAAAAATCAAAGTGTCCTAAAATGAATGCAAATTGTGGGATTACCCCATTTTAAAGCTTCTCAAGAAGGTCTCCTCTGAATATTCATAACTGTTTTCATTTCTCACAATATTTTTATGATTTTAACGCGAAAATGTTAAAAATTTCTGCTTTTTACACCCTTTCTTTGTTACAATGTTGTACCTTTCGTAGAAAGTCGGTTTGCAAAGCAAATTTTCTAAAATGTCGTCGTAAAAATCTTAATCCGATAACAGCCAACCCAAAAGCAGTTAGACAATAAATGCCACCTCAATTTTGTTGGAGAAGCACTTCTCCTGCACTAATACAAAACACTTCGCCACTGTGACTACGTGACCCTCAGTATATAACATACTCATGAAACAAATCTATCTCGCACTCATTTGTAACTTCTCAAATTCAATCTCAAGGAACATTTTCGTTCACCTTCTAGTGCTACACATATCGGAACTAAGAAACTTGACACTGAATGTTTTACCGATGTTTTTTACACTTGTGATGAAGGTTAGTGAGTTTGTGAAGTGAATTCAGTGAACCAAAGTGAGCAATAGTGAAAAAGCCCATAAATCCCATAAATTTTTCTACGAACAATATAGTGTTTTCAACACAAAAATAGAAGAAAATTCCATGGCAATAATTCTCTCAACCCTAACTTGTATTATTATTTTGTGTAAGAGAAAAGATGGGTGTCTCGAAGTGGTAATTTGAGTTTTGAAAAAGGAAAACGTCGGCAATCTAAATGACAACTAACTCTCAAACTTCAGTTTCAGGTCAGATATGCTAACTTAGCGACAAAAACGATTTGGGCATCCCGTCGAATTGGGTTTTTTGAATGACCAATTGCTGTTCTCACTGAATTAATGTATTCAATTCTCATTAAATGAACCTAAACACTGCAAATAAAAGTGTTTCTCAACCTAGAACCGGACCTGCCTAGGGAAACTAAAGCAAACTGTCTAATTGAACCGTTATAAACTGCAAAAGTTCACAATACAATCAATAGCATCGCAATAATAACATGCGGGAGAAATTTCTAGCGGCAAAATTGCGCCATCACATCCAGGGTAGCTTCTGGATCTCCGGGATGGTTTCCACAGCAACACAACAACAAGAGGCTCCGGTTTCGCCCATAGACAAAGTGACCTTCACCCCTGAGCATTTTTCTGTCGATTTCTCTCCTTGCCTTATTTTTCACAAATAGATTACTGGAACTCCAAACGGCGCATCTTTTCAGAACTCGATGTGAAAGGTTAGGGGGAAGGAATTTTGTTGGACAGTGTACGGGACTCTGGGAATTCCGTTACGATAAAATGTAATATCTGAGAGGGAATTCTTTTGCATAATTTTGCACAGATCTTCGCTTCAAAGTTGTAAATACGAGAAATTTCAACGGAAAGGGGACCAAATAACGGCAAAAACTAGCTGAACAAACATGCTAAAACACATGAACATATCGGTGAGTGATAGAGCTTTAAATTGAAATAAAACACATTTAAATTAAGATTGAACCCAAATTTTTTTTATTTGAAAGATAATTTTATGACATTTACGTTTTAAAAATAATTTCAGGCATATGTTCTCCACGACTGGCTCTGAGGAACCGAATTCGACCAGACCAATTTTGGACCACTTTTTCGAGTATTTCAGGCCTTATTTCATCAATAACACGAGTTATGTTGGCTTCCAAAGCGTCTATTGTTTCTGGTTTATCAGCATAAACCAATGACTTGATATAACTCCAAAGAAAATAATCCAGTGGGGTTATGTCGCATGATCTTGGAGGACAATTAATTCGACTATTTTTCGAAATAATGTTATCGCCACATCTTTCTTTCAATAAATCAATTGCTACGGTAGCAGCATGAGGTGTAGCACCATCTTGTTGGAACCAAAACACTTCTGGGTACCATTCAAATTTTGAAAAAAATTATCATTGATAATCGATCTGTAACGAGCACCATTCACTGTAACATTACCTCCAGCATCGTATTTAAAGAAATATGAATCGATGATGCCTCCAGCGTGTAAAGCACACCATACAGTGCATTTTCAGGATGCAATGGCACCTGCAAAACTTCTTGGGGATTGTTTTCATTCCGTATAAGGCAATTTTGCTTGTTTACATAGCCGTTCAACCGGAAATGAGCTTCATCACTAAACACAATTTTACGATAAAAAAGTGGATCAATTTCAAGCTATTCTAGGGCCCAATCAGCAAACAAACGACGGTTATTATGGTCAAGTGGCTTTAGTACTTGAACCAGTTGGATCTTGTATAGGTGTAGACCAGTGGTTCCCAAACTTATTTTGTCTACTGCCCACTTTGAGAATAAATATTTTTTTAGCGCCCCCATTTTTTCACCTATTTAAAAACCACTATAACTTCAAATTAAATTAATTAATTATTGTGACCTATATATGTATATTATGTATATTGACAGAGAATTCTAAACGAAACTTTTACTATAACCCGCAACTTGAAACCTGAGCGCAGTAGGTAACATACAACGGCGCTTAGGTCTCAAGTTAACTCTTACGCGCTCCACCTGCCAATAAGAATGATTATTGAAACGCAACTTTATAGTATTAAAACAGAGTATCTTTTATTAAAAATATAACTGAAATAATCAATCCTTATATAAAAACTAATGTGAAGGATGAATCTGATGCTGTTTAATAAGTTTGTTGATATCAGGTTCCAATTTACTCAAGAACAGTCGCAAGTTCGGTAACAAGCAAACGATTTCTCTTTTTAGTAAGCAGTGTTGTCACAGCACTAAATCCACGTTCACACAAATATGACGATGGGAATGCTATCACGAATCGTTAAACGATTGACCACAATCCAGGGTACAATTGAGGGATCGGTTTTTGAAGCCAAAATTCTTGGTAACCATTTTTGAACTTGATTTTTATTTCCTCGTTTGTTGTCAATTCTATAAGTTCTTCTTCCAGCTGAGGTGACATTGCTGTGTTGACATTTGAAAACGGATCCAACACCCAGTCTGGTATTTCCAAGTTCAAAATGTCCTGGTATCGTTCGGTGAAGTCAATGTGGAGGTTTTCCAAATGTTGGCAGTAGGCAAACAATTCGTCGTTACTGCATGATACTGATAAATTTGGAGAATTGTGAAACTCACGTCTGCCCAGATTCTTTTTGTGTAGAAGCAGTTTGGCTGCGAAAGCAGCAACGACGTTTTTTGTTTTAATTAAATTTAGTTTATCGCCTTGCAGTTGGAGATTCATGTCGTTGAACAATTTATACAGGTCTGTCATGTAAGCTATATCATTCTTTGATGTTATGAGCTTGTCGTGCAATTCTGTATCTTTAGTTTCCAAGAACTCTATAACAGAGTCAAACAGGTTGTAAAATCGAGTCAGACAATTGCCTCTTGATAGCCAACGAACTTCAGTATGAAACAACAAACGGCTGAAATCCTCGTCATAAGTAACACAAAGCTGATGAAATAATCTATGATTCAAAGAGCTGTTGCGGATTTTATTGACTGCTTTGATGACATATTGCAGTGGTTGAAATAGTTTTTCACTTAGGTTTCTAGCAACTAAATGTTGTCTATAAATAACGCAATGTACACCAAGGACATCTGGAATTTTATTTTTTAAGTACGCTATGAAGCCTTTATGGCACCCTGTCATAGCCGGAGCGCCATCCGTAGCAACTGAAATAATATTTTTCAAAGGAATCTCTTTCTCATCGCAAAACTTTTCCAATGTATTGAATATGGTTTCATCTTTTGTATCGGTCTCTAAATTTCTAGCAAATAATAGTTCTTCACATATTTTCTCATCTTCAATAAACCTCACGTAAGACAACAACAATGCTTCATTAGTTGGTAAAGTGGACTCATCGAGCTGAATTGAGAATTGACTTGTCCTCAGGTGATCGCATAATGATTTTTCAATGTTTGCAGCCATTTGATCAATTCGTCTTTGCACAGAATTATTACTCAAAGGAATTTTTCGGATAATATCTGCGGCCGGTTTATGAAGCACAGTAGTTATTTCTTCATTTATTGCTGGCAATATTAACTCTTCTCCGATGTTATGTGGTTTACCTTTTTGAGCAATTAACAAAGAGATATTGTACGAAGCTCGAAGTCCGTCGTCATCTTGCTTAGCAGCCGCCGAAAATAGTTTTACTACACTTGGCTGAGTATTATGCTTCTTCTCTAGGCCTTGAAAATATGCTACATTCTTGTCTTTCTTATCTGGATGCATTTTATTCAAATGATCTTGCAGCCTTGAAGGCTTCATTGCTTCATTCGAAAATGTTTTTAGACATAGAAGACACAAAGGCGACGATCGGTTTGTGGGATTTTCAATAAATCCGAATTTAATATATTCCGCAGAGTATTGCCGTCTCTTCTTTTTTACTTCCGACATTGTTTTGCTTTGAGAAATACGTTCAACTTCGCGAGTAGAGGAGGCGTAAGTACTGCTTATCTATTGCGCGCGAGACCACAAATGAAAATAAAATAAATATTACATTGTTTATATAGGAATGCTTAAGCAGCACGCACCGACAGGAATAAAACAAACATGCATAAACTCGTTTATCTCATTCGACGCTCAATCGTACTCAACAAGTCCGAACAAGCATTCAATGAACCAGCCGACTGATACAGAAATGCACAATTCGGGTTATTTAACAAAAACTTGTTAAAACATGATAGATATCTACGAGTACTAATAACTATTAATTTTTTCTATATTCAATAAAATAGGACAGATATATGAACTACGCGAAGAGAAATATAGAACCGAGTTTGAGCAATCTTTTAATTCATATTAGTTGATGTTCACAAGTTGTTGTTGAGAGTCGAGAGCTCTTGCAGTTGTTGTTTAAGTGGCCTCTTAGCTGAATAAAGTTACAAATAACCCCCCACCCGCCCGCCTCTACACAACGCCACCATTTTCTTCTGGGTCTCTTACCGCCCCCTTGAGACCTGCAGCGCCCACAAGGGGGCGTTATCGCCCACTTTGGGAAAGACTGGTGTAGACCAAGATCTTCACGCAAAATTTTGCAGGTGATGGATGCACAGTCCAACTTGTTGTGAACGTCGACGAATAGAGAAATCTGGATCATCATTAACATTATGACTTACAGCAGCGATATTTTCTTCTGTACGTACAGTTCTTTGTCTTGTTTTTGTTGTTGCATCGAGTAGAGAAAATGTTGTCCGAAATCTATCGATAGTTCGACGAATAAGCTGCTCTGATGGACGATTATGTGAATTATAAATTTCACGAAGTGTTCTATAAGTTTGGCGAATAGAACACTGATTTTGAAAATTAATTTCAACAATTTGTGAACGTTGTTGCGGCGTGAGTCTTTCCATGATAAGTTCTGTTATCCCTATCGAAAGTTCTATCACTCTAAAAAAACACCCGATATATTCAAGGGTTAAGAGAAATCCTCGGAAACTTCTATAAAGATTATTCGAAAAATGTCTTGAAATTTTTTTGCAATCAAATTAAATAAAATGTCTTAGAAACACTGTTCATTTTTATGGACATATAGAATTATTAACACCTACGTGCAGCAGTCAACCGATTCAAAATTGAAAGAAAATATTAAATATTAGACGCGTTTAAGCAGCAAATATCATTGGATTGAATGATCATGAATAACAAATTCTATCCCCAGAAAATACTCCAAATAAATTCAAAAACGTCGTTTTCATTCCTTGTGAAAAAATATAAAGCACATTCTACAGAAAAAGCATTTGAAATTCTTACCCATTTTCTTTTGTGATGGCGCAATTTTGCCGCTTTAAATTCCTCCCGCAAGTTATTATGAGTCGAAAGTTATTCAAATAATTAATAAAAACAATCAATAAAAATTAATCTACAAGGTGACAAGAAAAACTCAGGACAAATTTTACTATGTTCTGAAACAAAAGTATTTTACCGCAGCCAAATAATTTTTATTCTATTAGATTCTCTACACTTTCTTCATCAATCATCGAAAGAAGAAACACCAATGATTTAATCTTCACTCGAGCCGATGAAGGAAACAGTATCGTTGCTATTCCAAAACATGAATACATTAACAAAACTATTGCTTTTTTAACCCCAGATAAATATAAATATTACTAAAGACCCCAGTGAACACTTCCAAAAACTTATAATATAATAGACCAACCTGATACTCTTTTCAATAACTTTCCAAAAAAATATTCGCTCACTTTAATGAACCTGCAAATCGCAAAATTATATTCATTAATAAAACTTCATGAAGAACATAATCCAATTAGACCAGTTGTTTCATTCACATCACCTCACCAAGCATAAAATTATCCAGAGTTTTAATTTCTATTATTCGAACTGAAACAAACTTTTTAGCTAAATACGCTATTAAAAATAGCATCCAACTTATAGAAAATATTTAATCAGTCCAATTGCCCAAAAATTGTAGATTTATTACTTTTGATGTACAAAATTTATTCCCTAGTATAACTCCAATAGAAACAATACAAATTGTAAAAAAACTATTGATTATAAATAACACCACCAACCCCATCAAAATGAACGAAATTCTTAATTGCCTCGAAATATGTCTTGAACAAAACTATTTTCAATTTAACGGAACAATCTATAATTCTAACGAAGGTTTAATAATGGGAAATCCACTCATTTAAATTTTAGCTGAAATTTTCATGGATGATTTACAATAAAAAATACACCTAAATCCGATAAGAAAATACTTGATTTATTGCTATAGATATATAGATGATATTTTTTGTTGTTTCAAAGGCACCGACCTACAAGTGCATATCTTCACGAATTTTATAAATAAACTCCATCCAAAAATCCAAATGATTTTGGTATTTTTCACAAATCCACATATACAGATATTACAATACATAAAACTTCAAATCACCCCACCAACCAAAAGATGTCAGCATATATTTTATTCAGAGACTATAGATTGTCCCTTTGAATTCAGATAACTTTTTCAAAGAATTAAATATTTATAAACAGATAGATTCAAACAACGGTTACAACCACTTTATTATAAACAAAATGATATAACATAAACAAAAGAACATGCCATTAAATCAAAAAAAAGGATAATACACAGAAATACTTTTCGTTATATTATTATATGTTAATGGATGATCTGAAAATATTGCTGAATATTTCAAGAATAGTTTCAATACAATGCAGTTTTTAAAACCAATTATAACCTTAGCACTTACATAAAACACAATAAGGATCGAACAAATAAAGAAAATAAATCTAGAGTCCATAAGTTGACTTGCAACGATTGCCTTTCAGTATATATTGGCTAGACAGGTCATTCAAAAAAAGAATCCAAGAACTCCAAAGGAGTTACATATCGAATTCCGTACATTCGACATATGCTAATCATCTTAAGGAATTCAGGCATAATTTCAAGAATAACTTTGAAATTATCCACGTCGAAAGCAAGAGTTCTAGATTAACACTTTTAGAATTCCTTGAAATCAACAGGTACAATGCCCGTAAAATCCTTTTGAATGAACAAACAGATGTTGACAAATCTCCATTACGGAATATCTTTTCCTAATGGAATTCTTTTAGCGGCAAACTTTCATAAACACCTTGAGTCTTTATGACTTGTTCTTCCATTATTTTGTAACGTACTTAACACTGTATTTAAATTCGATTACACTGGACATCATCAAATTTAGATACCTGAAGAAGCCACATCGTGGTGAAACAATTGTTGTATTGTTAAACATTTTTGTGGAAATTAAAATGCTATCCCTTATATATTTTTAATAGTCCCTATTTAATACAAAAATATTATGTTCTCATATTTTTGCAGTAAGCTATTTTGAAAGTTTTATATTTTATCTGAGGTTCCAAAATCAAGCTATGTTTTTCGCAAGTAACTACGAGGAAATATTTCGAGTAATGATATAATGCCTAAAAGTGACTTACACTCCTCACCTTTGAACAACATTCCCACTACTGACTGAACTAATTTGCATCGAATTGTCACTACGATATGAATCGTAGTGAATTCCTACTAGCAACTAATTTGAATAATTTCGCGATAATGTTTATGCCGTAACTGAGATTATTATTGAGAGATATTGGTTTCATTATCTGGAAAAGTCTCGGAAATTAGAAACTAGGTGGCTTAATTTATCAATCAATGCGGCAATTATATGCGTAGAAATCAATAAATCGATTTACTGCGATCTGGATAACCATGAAAATGGAAGGAAAATATCCTAATCCTAATAGAATGAATCCATTTAATATGATATCGTTAAGTTCCTGGCAATTGTGCCTATAATGAATTTTCCGTTGAATGATAAAATAATGAAAGAATTAACCAGATTTTTTTGAATGTGGATTTAATTCTGAATAAGTTCCTATTTTTAGGATAGACCAAAGAAAATCATTTGAAATCTATCGCCAATGTGTAAATTATTAGTACAAACTAAAAGCGAACATTGATGTAATGTCTGATCTGACATCTGACACAAACTGTTGCTAAGACAATTTTCTGAGATTTCCACAAATTCAAGAAACAAGATATTGATGAACAGCTAAATAATGCTTTCAAAAATTTAAATATCAAAACAGATTTCTTCTATAGCCTTCTATAAATTTTCTATAATTCTATAATTTAAAAAAAATTTATTCTTGTAGAATTAAATTAGTGCCTTATAAACACTGCTTAAATCTTGTAGACATAAAATCAAAACTCATTATATAATATCAAATGGAATAAAAAAACCCGACAAACATAAATTGTCAATTAAATTAATAATATTATTTTATTATTAAACTTATTTTAACCCATTTTCTCTCCAAGCTTTTCAAGCTTTATTTTTCAAGAAGGTGGTGAAAAGTTCGATGAAAACATAATATAATCTCTAGTCTGATTGATCAATATATACTGATAATTTATTGACAATAATAAACTCTTTTTATCACAAGAGAACCTGGAAGGAAAAATTTTGGGAACAAAATAAATTCGACCCGCATATTGGGATATCTTATATCCTGTTGGAATTTCCTGCGGTAGATAATTACAGATTGACTATTTTTAATTGTTATTGCACGATTATCTCGGTGGGCATCTAACCAGGGGATAAATGACTTGTTTGACCTGATTACAGTCACATTTTGAGTCTATTCACTAGGAAAAATGAATGGATATTTCATGAAATATTTTTCTCGGAAAATTGTAAAGAGGAAATTTTTGAGCGGTTCGTTTTATTATCAGAAATAAAAAACACGTGTCGCTTTTCGAGGTTTCTAGTTAGTAGGAGTCAGTGGCCATCAAAAAATAATTCTGGTAAATATGCTGGAAGAGGTAGAGACACAAATTCAAACTTGAAGATTATCAGTAATTTGTGGGCTGGCTAATTATCTAGGTGAAATAAACCCTTTTTTTCGTCAGAGAAATTTCACCCATTCAAAATGTGCGACATTAAGAAGCGTAGGTACTCACTGGCGAACTGAAACCTGCAACATGAATAACATTTGTGCGTACACAAAAATATATATATATATATATATATATATATATATATATATATATATATATATATATATATATATATATATATATATATGTATATATATATATATATATATTGATATATTGATATATATATATATATGTATATTGAAACTATATACAAAAACTATCAAATTGATATCCTTATATATAATCAAAATAAAATATTTTTCAATGTCTCGGAAAAAACTTTTTTACATGCCGACATGAAACGTATTAATACAAATGTATAAACAAAACCTTTATGGGTTTTTAAGAAAATCCACTAATCCAAAATTATCTAAAATTCTCAAAATAAAGGATCAAATAAAAATAATTGAACGGGAATTCCAACATTTGATAGCTATTTCGGTCTTACGACCTCTTCAGAAATGTATTTAATTCAGATTCAAGTATTACCTTCTGACAGTAAGTTCCATATTAAATTACTTCGTGAATAATGAACCGATTTTGGAAATTTTAACTGGGTTGAATACAGAACATGAATATCTTTCAAACTAACTAACACTCGACATCCACCTTCATGGAGGTAGTTTTTTCGGAACAAACTCATGATCGAAATTCGTTCCCCCCAAAACAGAAGTTGATCTGGTTTTTTGAAATCTTCGAGAATTCTTCGTTTCTGAGTTCTGGTGGGGTCAAATTTTCGTTGGGATACCCTGTACTATGGGAAAATAATCAAGCAATATCGATCGGAAAATAAATCGTACTTATTCAGATTAGAAACTTTTCGGTTCATCACAAAGACATCGTCAGAATAATAATCATACTCTTCCTTATCCAGACCAGCTTACCTTGAACTGCGAAGAAGTTCATCCTGAGTTTTTCGAGCACAGTAGATGTCTGACAGTTTCAACGAATTGTCATCAAATAATCATAGGTGACTGACACTCTGTCACATTTAATGAATCAGCTCTTACTTATATTTAGTCAGGTAGGTATAATGTATGATGTCTAAAACCTTGGTGTGTGGTGTGGACTTCTCCATAAGTTCAATTAAAATCTGTAGGTGGCTCGAAATTAATTACGAAATTATATATTTGCAATTCAAATTTATTTTACTGTTTTATTGATCAAATTTATAGGAAATTTTTTATTAACCCGTATAGCTCATTGCTCCTGACAATTATATTCAAATGGTTTTCGTCTCAATTAAAAAAGTTCTGCGAAAAGTACAAGTTAGCTGTACTTTGAAACTACGATGAGTGTGACCGATATCTATCATTATTTGAAAGACAGATATTATATTGTATATTCAATGTGTTATCATTTGGTATTCAGCTGTTATGCAGTCAAAGTAAAAAGTATTTTAACCGCAACGACCCATTTTTAAATTGATATCACTCACGAATAGCAGCCACTGTTCATTTGTGACATCGACAGTTGTATTTGTCAATGTCTACCATTTAATTATGGAAAGGTACACACTCCAACAACGTTTACAAATAATCCAAATTCATTATGAAGAATCGCGATCTGTTAGTCTAACTTTAAGTGCTTCAACTCCAATTTTTGGTCGTTATAATCGTCCGGAAAGAACAGATTAAAGTTTACTGAAGAACAAATTTTATACTTCATGATGTTACAGTGCCAGTGAGACAAAGAAATGTAAGAAGTGAAGAGAATGTTGCTGCCGTACGTAAGTGTTCGTGAAGACCAAAATTTATCGATTTCTCGAGTTTCACCAGAACTAGACTTACGAAACGGCCTTGGTTTACTTCCATACCAAATTGTTTTAACCGAAGAACTGAAACCACTTGTCATACTGGCAATGACACAATGACTTTAACGAAAACAAAAATCGGTGATTCGATTATTTCAAGAAATGAACCGATAAATTATCCATTTCCTTCCTGCGATTTAACTCTATTGGACATAATTCTTTGGGGTTACATTAAGTCATTTTATAGCAATCATCCAGCAAATTTAGACGATTCACAGATCAATATTGAATGATTTAAATGATGTTTTGTTTCATAACTAATGGTATACATTGTACTTTATAATGAAATAAAAATTTCAATAATTTTAAAATAAATATAATGAGTTTCATTCACAAAAAAAATGGGGCGCTGTTGATGAAAGGCCCTTTATTATGCTAAAATGTCCTCAGTACAAAACGATATGTTACAAATTGTAGGAGTAATTGAGGCAGGAATACGTCAAGTTGATGTCACTGTTTTGGAGACTACTCAACGCGTTATTTTTCACCTCTATATCTCAGGTATGATAATGCGCCTGCTCAAAAAGCAAGTATCATGAAAATACTTCCTGGAAGAACATAATATCCCAGTTTTAGACTGACCCCTCAATCACCAAAACTAAATCCAAGAGAATGTGCGTAAGATGAGATTCAGAGACAAATCCTTAAGGATCAAAAGTGTTTATGAAATTAAATGAATGGAGTATGAGGATGGCTCTAGTTGAAACCTTATAACAATTTTATTTAAGAAAAAAATCACAAAGTTTTTATGTTTCACAGTTTATTCAGAATCCTGACAGGTGTTTCGAGCTTTCGACCATCTGCAAAGGAGTACAGAAAGGATCCAAACTTAAAATTGAATGTGTTATTTCATTACACTAAGAACATCTGTATATTTTTATGGCACATGGAAATAACAGCATCCAATATAGGGGTGTTCCCAAAGAGAATTTGAGAATTTGTTGAATTCTTCGTTTTCTCAATGGCTTTTTTGATTGAAAGAATCTCCAAATAGTCCATCAATTTACCCTTATTAGCATTATATAGTGAAGTGGCATCATTCTCATTAAAAATTATTATTTCCTATACAATGTTCTGCAAACGCGGTTGATTTCTGATGTTTCAAATCCTTTGTTCTTTGATTCTTTGTTGTAAGCATCGTCCTGTCTGTCTATATATGTAGCATTACAATCATCACATCTAATATGATAAATCACCGATTCGGGAAAGTTGGGGTTCCTTTCTTTATTGTTCATCAACATTTTAGCTAAATAATTTCTATTTACTGCTAAAGAATTAATTCCTATTTTATGAAAACCAGAGATCCTACTGCTGAAACTTCTTAAATAAGCCATTGAAAACCATATTTTATTTACTTCATAAGGATCAATTATATTGATATAAAATGTTTTTCCAAATATTGTGGTAAATTTTCAATCATTTTGTCAATGATTTCAGTTCTGTAGCCATTGTTCATTGCTATAATTTTTATTGTATTGACTTCTTTTCGGAATTGATTTCGTTCAACCGGATGCTCGAAAGTCAATGAATGAAACTATGGAATGTTGACATTTTAATTTGCCATGACTGATTGGATTTTGAATGGATTTTGGTATCAGTAGTGGCAGGTTTTCTAAGTATATCGAATTCGAACTTATAATTACTGAGTCAAATTGAGATCTAAGTAAAAACTACGCCATTACTAAAAATGGAACGATGCACGCTTCAGCAACGCATAGAAATTGTTAAAATTCATTACAAAAATAGTGAATATTTTGCAGTGACAGTTCGCAAATGTGAAGCACTTTTGGGTCGTTTTTTTTTTATATCAAAATTAAACCTCACGTTGGAAAAAATTTTATGTGGAACATTCTTTGGTGATGGAATTTGTTATTATTGAATAATTTGGATGATTATGGTCAGTCCTTTATATTAGTCTTAAATAATTCAATTCTAACAAGTTTTTAAGAGATATTTTGGATCGAATCTGTGAAGGTTTCAGAGAATTAATCCAGCTATTATCTTCGAAATAAATTCTCAATCTATTATTATTGAGTTGACTTTAACCAGCATCCTTATTCGAAATTCGCACAATATTAATTATTAAATACGATGGCGAATTAAAATTTGAATCATCAGCAGTAAGCTGCACTTTATCAATCGCTTGATAAAACAAGAGGTATGATATATACTACTCTGTCAAGAAAGTACCGGAAATTTTCAATTAAAACAACATTTTTACATTTAATCGTCAAAATTTATTGGGTCGCCTTCAGAATAGGCTCCATTTGCTCCAATATATCTATGCCAAGGGCACTTCCAATTATCGAAACATTTTTTATAGGCGCTTTACGGGATGGACTTTAGCTCTCGCGCCGAATTTTGTTTTATGGCTTCAATCGACTCAAAACGGGTGCCACGAAGGGGCAATTTTAGTTTTGGGAAGAGGAAAAAGTCGCAGGGAGCCAAATCCGGCGAATACGGTGGTTGCTGAAGCACGTTTGTTGAGTTTTTGGCGAGAAAGTCAGTCACAATCGTAGCTCGGTGAGAAGGCGCGTTATCGTCCCATAGTAATCACCCATAGTAAAAATCGGCACGCACTCTGACATCGACTGACTTAATCAGCTGTTGCAAACACACTAGTTGACAGATCCCGCTCAAGCTTGGCACAGTAATTAAGGACAGTGGTACCAACCTAGGAAAAAAATTTTTACCTACCTCATTGCCCCGCCAGATTTAAATCGATAATTCCCGGTACTTTCTTGACAGAATGTATATATTTAACACTATCATGACGTTAAAAACTCGAGGTCATTGTTTGAATTGTAGAGGGAACACACCTCAAAGGGCTCGTCGAGCTACAGGTTTCATTTCCTCGATGTTTCGCATTGTAACCAACTAGGCAGAAGATAATTGGTTGAAGGTATTGAAATCTTTTGTTTAGTTCTACTCTGCAATAGATTTCAGATACATGATAATGGGGTAATAAAAATAATGAGAAGAGGCTCACAAATTGTATATTTTTCTGTAATTTACATTTCTATTTTTCTATTTGTTTGGTTTATAGACAATAGATTGCTAAAGTGGAATTAATAATTATACATTGGTTGAATATTTCCAATCTGAGAAAACGAAAAAAACAATCATGATATTTTTTATCGGAAATTCTCTATTAAGCTTAAATCTATTGCATTAGGAAATAAGTTGACTACCGCAGAAACAACTTTCGCCTCTAATCAAACTCAAATATAAGTCCCATCAATTTTATTCTGTTTATAATTTTTTTCCAAATTCGCTACCCTCAGAATACCAGTAATTCCTCAATTGTTTTCACTCCATATACGGCAATTTTGCTTGTTTACTTAGCTGTTCAACCAGAAATGAGCTTCATCACTAAACACAATTTTACTATAAAACAGTGGATCAACTTTAAGCTGTTCTAGGGTCAAATAAGCAAACAAATGACGCTTATTATGGTCAAGTGGCTTTATTTCTTGAACCAGTTGGATCTTATATGGGAGTAGACCAAAATTTTTACGCAAAAATTTCCATGTAATGGATGCACAGAGTCCTACTTGTTGTGAACGTCGACAAATAGACAATCTGGATCATCATTAGCACTATGACAGCAGTGATATTTTCTTCTGTACGTACAGTTCCTTATCTTGTTGTTGTTGTTGCATCGAGTAGAGGAAATGTGGTCCGAAATCTATCGATAGTTCGACGAATAAGCTACTCTGATGGACGAGTATGTAAACCATAAATTTCACGAAGTGCTCTATAGGTTTGGCGAATAGAACACTGTTTTTGAAAATAAATTTCAACAATTTGTTAACGTTGTTGCGGCGTGAGTCTTTCCATGATAATTTGTCAATGCTTACTGAACAGAAATGTCAAAACAACATGGCTTCTTCATCCTGTCAATTCACAGTTATCCTTATCGAAAGTTCTATCACTCTAGAAAAACACTCCATACTTCGCTGAATTGAACTGTAGGAAATTTGGATATCTAATCAATTAAAATTCGACAACTGAATGCAATTCACCCATCACTTCCATCGGGTTTTTTGGACCGAAATGAGCACCAAATAGAAAATTTTCAGCATATTCCTAATTTGAATTGTAAAACCTATTAATCATGTGTCATTCGACCCCTATTGCGATTTAAGTTTCTTAAGGGGATTGCCAGCCCGCTTTGAGAAATGATCGTACAACAACATATTTGCAGTCGAAGGAAATTCCTCTCCAAATAAAAATTGACTTGGAGTTTTCTGGAAAAACTCTACTTACAAAAATATTCGGCTGGGCTGTTTTATATAGGCCATCTTGTATATATATACCATACCAACTGTCAAAGATCTTTCATTTCTTCTACAATTTAAATTCCAAAAAAATTTTTATTCAAAAAACTCTTAGAATTAAATTCATGTCTACAATAAGCACCGCTTATATTTGATAGACGTATATAATCGAAACTCAATATATAATGTCAAATGGAATAAATAAACCAACAGATATAAAAAAGTCATTAAAATTGGATGGATCATTCCATACCAAAAGGGCTGTATAAATACAGAATTATTTTGGATCGGATAGTACTGTCAGATCACGTTGTCGTCAAGGTTAATCAAGTACCAGAAGATCGTACCACAGACAACAATGAATTCGCAGACAATTTCAAAAGTGTAAAATATTCGCGGAAATTTGAAAGTTAAAAATTACGCGAACAATTACTGGAAACTTGAAATTAATAGATAACCAAATGACATGTGATGAATACATTTGAGTCATTTACATGAAATAAATAAATACCGAATGTACTATTTTGAATAACAAACACAGTATGCAAATTAAGTACAAGAGACTAGACGTCTGAATTTTTTAACCGCGAACTATGTGCGAGTACTATGTATCGGCTGTTTTTTTAGAGTGATAGAACTTTCGATAGGGATGACTGTGGTTTGACATAAGGTAGAAGCAATGTTGTTTTGACATTTCTGTTCAGTAAGCATTGACAAATTATCGTGGAAAGACTCACGCCGCAACAACGTTTACAAATTGTTGGAATTTATTTTCAAAATCAGTGTTCTATTCGCCAAACTTATGGAGGTTTTCGTGAAATTTATGGTTTACATAATCGTCCATCAGAGCAGCTTATTCGTCGAACTATCGATAGATTTCGGACAACATTTTCTCTACTCGATGCAACAACAACAAGACAAAGAACTGTACGTACAGAAGAAAATATCGCTGCTGTAAGTCATAGTGTTAATGATGATTCAGATTTGTCTATTCGTCGACGTTCACAACAAGTTGGACTCTGTGCATCTACCACATGGAAAATTTTGCGTAAAGATCTTGGTCTACACCCATGCAAGATCCAACTGGTTCAAGAACTTAAGCCACTTGACCATAATAAGAGTCGTTTGTATATGCCGTATATGGAGTGAAAACAATCCTCAAGAAGTTTTGCAAGTTCCATTGCATCCTGAAAACTGCACTGTATGGTGTGTTTTACACGCTGGAGGCATCATCGGTCCATATTTCTTTAAAAATGATGCTGGAGCTAATGTTACAGTGAATGGTGCTCGTTACAGATACATGATCAATGATTATTTGTTTCAAAATTTGAATGGTGTCGACCCAGAAGTGTTTTGGTTCCAACAAGATGGTGTTACACCTCATGCTGCTACCGTAAAAATTGATTCATCGAAAGAAAGATTTGGCGATAACATTATTTCGAGAAATGGTCCAATTAATTGGCCTCCAAAATGATGCGACATAACTCCACTGGATTATTTTTTTGGGGTTATGTCAAGTCATCAGTTTTTGCTGATAAACCAGAAACAAGAGACGCTTTGGAAGCCAACATAGCCGGTGTTATTGATGAAATAAGGCCTGAATTCCAATTTATAGTTCTATAACTCAAAAAAACCAACCGATAGATTAAGATTTACTTGATTAAATGTCAGATTCTCTAGACAGGAATTCTATAGAACAAATGTGTGATTATGCATCCAGATTCATTTCAGATGAAATACACTAGAATTTATTGTTGCAGCAATAGAAGAATGGAGTAATATACCGCAAGAAAAATAAATGAGCTCATTATATGTATTTACAAGAAGTAGAGGGTCTGAAACGCATTATTAATTTGTCATTATCGTGTTCCATTCCCTTTTATCATTCAAACACATCGGTGTTCGTACGACCACGGTAAAATTAATCCTACCAGTTAATAATAAACGATTTTCCTGATGCAGAATCTGGATATCACTTATGATGTAAAGCTTTAGTTTTAACGTTATTCTTGCCATTCAAAAGCAATGTTTTATTAATACAAAAAATACTTTTCATCCACTGTTGAAGATCATGAGAGTTGTTCCACTAACACCACTGTAAATTTTGAACGAATCTTTAGATCGTCAGGAAATTTTAACAGCAATCTTCTGAAGGTTAGTGTAATATTCGTTTTTTATTTTTGGCGCCTTTTATTTATCAGAGAGGAAACTTATGGGTCGATATAATATATGTGAAAAATTAATCACTAGAATTTATACACCTAAATCTAAGCCCGCATAGCTACTATCAGATATTTGGGTAGCATATTGACCTCTCATTCAATCTTCACTAGAGATAAGTAATCAAAATGATAAGGGCAATCAGATACTCCGTACGGTAATGCATAGTTATTTCAAGAAAAAGCCGGAAACTAAAGGAAGATAAGACGGATTATCTCTAATTGAACTGCAAACAATATAGCACAGTATGGTTGGTTTCTATCAAGCGCTGCACTACAATGGCATGCATTGTCATCGAATCTGCTCACTATGTCAGTAATTATTGTTCGATTTCGTGCATGCAAATATCAACAAGCTAGTAGGGTCTTTGACCCTATCTACAATTGTAATTAATGCCTGACCAACATGATATCGTTGTCAAAGCGTCCGAATTAGAGTATTGCAGATATCTAATTTGTGTGTAAAATATAACAGTTTTGATTCGTTACATTTGGCGGATAATAATAAATTATTAACATATAATCCAAGGTATTTCGCGAATTTAAACCGATATATTTATGAATGATTTATTATCAAAAATACACTTGACCTCAAGAAACGATTACTTTGTGAACAACCCAATAGAAAATATTCTCATTGTATCGGGTGTTTTTTTCAAGTAATTTCCGTCATACGTGCACCACGACTAGCTCTGAGGAACCGCATTCGACCAGACCAATTTTGGACCACTGTTTGGAGTAATTCAAGCCTTATTTCATCAATAACACGAGTTGTGTTGGCTTCCTAAGCGTCTATTGTTTCTGGTTTATCAGCATAAACCAATGACTTGACCTAACCTAAAAAAAAAAACAATCTAGGAGGCCAATTAATTGGACCATTTCTCGAAATAATGTTATCGCCAAATCTTTCTTTCAATAAATCAATACGGTAGCAGCATGAGGTGTAGCACCATCTTGCTGGAACCAAAACACTTCTGGGTCGATACCATTCAAATTTTGAAACAAATAATCATTGATCGTCGATCTGTAACGGGCACCATTCACTGTAACATTAGCTCCAGCATCGTTTTTAAAGAAATATGGACCGATGATGCCTCCAGCGTGTAAAGCACACCATACAGTGAGTGCATTTTTCAGGATGCAATGGAACCTGCAGAACTTCTTGAGGATTGATTTCACTGCATATATGGTAATTTTGCTTGTCTACATAACCGTTCTACCAGAAATAAGCTTCATCACTAAACACAATTTCACTATAAAAAAGTGGATCAACTTCAAGCTGTTCTAGGGCCCAATCAGCAAAACAAACGACGCTTATTATGGTCAAGTGGCTTTAGTTGTTGAACCAGTCGGATCTTGTATGGGTGTAAAACAAGATCTTTACGCGAAATTTTCCATGTGGTGGATGCTCAGAGTCCAACTTGTTGTGAACGTCGACGGATGTGGATCATCATTAACACTATTACTTACAGCAGCGAAGTTTTCTTCTGTACGTACAGTTCTTTATCTTGTTGTTGCATCAAATAGAGAAAATGTTTTCCGAAATCTATCGATAGTTCGACGAATAAGTTGCTCTGATGGACGATTAGGTAAAAAAAACCATAAATTTCACGGAGTATTCTATAAGTTTGGCGAATAGAACACTGATTTTGAAAATAAATTTCAACACTTTGTACACGTTGTTGCAGTGTGAGTCTTTTCATGATAATTTGTCAATGCTTACTGAACAGAAATGTCAAAACAACATGGCTTATACCTTCTGTCAAATCCCTATCGAAAGTTTTATTACTCTAAAAAAAACAACCGATATTTTCAAGGGTTAAGAGAAATTCTCGGAAACTTCTATAACGTTTAATTCGAAAAATGTTTTGAAATTTTTTTGCAATCAAACTGAATGAAATGTATGTTGAGATACAATTTGTTTTATTCGGTTTGAAAATGTAGTAAACCTTACGAAACTCTAGTCACTCTATATTCGGTTAATGAAAAGTGATAGAAAACTGAGTAATTTCTTATTTCATTCCATTTAAAAATGAGCTATCACAAAATAACGGACTACTCCATCCAATATTCAATGAAATAGTTTCTTCTGTCAAATTACTGGATATCGCTTTCAAAACCCCTACTTATGCGGATGTACAAATAAGATTACATTTTTCGCACTGTTAAAGAGCCTATTTACATGCCTTTGATTTCAATTCATCAACTTTGGTCCACCTTCATAAATCATTTCGTCCTAGTCTCACATTCGTGTTTAAGCGACCCGAATTAATCGACATACGTCTACCCCTTGAGTTTAATGTTATCTCGTTTTAAATTTCAAATGCAGTACTTATTTTATTCAATCACTCAGCCCGTAGCTGGCCATCAATTTTATCGTGGAACGTTGATGATTTGAAATTGAAATTGATTCAGTGTTGAATGGGATCGATTTAAAATATGTTATCTCAGAGGTTTCTGCATTTTTATTGGAACATAATAAATAAATTGCTTTAATATCTTCTTTATTCGGACGATTTTCATGTGCACGAGTTTAGAATAAACAGCGATAAAGAATATTCCGTTTAGGCGCTTCTTTAAGGCAGATCAGGATGCCGTTTATAAAATAAATTGAACAGTCGGAAAGTATTCTGAATATATATGCCAAATATGTACATAATTAATTTTTGAACTTGACATTCAGTTATAATATCACAACAGTATAGAATATATTCGATTATACACCAAGTCACGAGACGTAGTTCGCGGAACATCACGAGAGCGCAGCTCGAGTGTTGTTTCGCGAAATACGTCGAGTGAAGAGGTTCGTATAATCGAAATATGTTATCTATGCTCGAGCTGGTATTCGTAACGATTATATGACGAATAATATTTCTAATTTTTTATTGATTAATATTAATATTGAAGATTCAATTATTATAATAAGTATTGGATGATTTTCGTTTTGGGACTTAGTAGTGTTGACTTTCATATCCATTCGTATCCATTTACTCAACTGATTTACACCTGCAGGGCAATTTTTATGCCAATCGATATTAATTGTTGAAAAGAGACGATAAGTTGTGATACTTGGAGTTTTTTTCAGACACTGAACTATTTGGTAGTTGATCCTAATTAAAACGAGTTATAAAAATTACTGTTTTACTACTGATAAATTGATATTTTACATATTTGATTGTGACTCGAGTTTCGGGTGTAAAATATCAATTTATTGGTGGTAAAACATAGTGATATCGAGTGTTTTTTTATAGTGCTAGAAATTTCGATAGGGTTAACTGTGATTGACAGAAGGTAGAAACCATGTTGTTTGGAGATTTCCGTTCAGGAAGCATTGACAAATTATCATGGAAAGAATCACGCCGCAACGACGTTATAAATTGTTGAAATTTATTTTCGAAATCAGTGTTCTATTCGCCAAACTTATAGAGCACTTTATGTGAAATTTATGGTTTACATAATCGTTCATCAGAGCAGCTTATTCGTCGAACTATCGATAGATTTCGGACCACATTTTCTCTACTCGATGCAACAACAACAACAAGACAGAAGAAAATACCTACAGAAGAAAATATCGCTGCTGTAAGTCATAGTGTTAATTATGATCCAGATTTGTCTTTTCGTCGACGTTTACAACAAGTTGGACTCTGTGCATCTACCACATGGAAAATTTGACCACTTGACCATAATAAGCGTCATTTATTTGCTGATTGAAGCTCATTTCTGGTTGAACGGCTATGTAAACAAGCAAAATTGCCGTATATGGAGTGAAAACAATCCTCAAGAAGTTCTGCAGCTTCGATTGCATCCTGAAAAATGCACTGTATGGTGTGCTTTACACGCTGGAGGCATCATCGGTCCATATTTCTTTAAAAACGATGCTGCTAATGTTACAGTGAATAGTGGTCGTTACAGATCGATGATCAATGATTATTTGTTTCAAATTTCAAAAATCTGGGTTTTCGACCCAGAAGTGTTTTGGTTCCAACAAGATTGTGCTACACCTCATGCTGATACCGTAACAATTGATTTATTGAAAGAAAAATTTGGCGATAATTTTGCGCTTTGGAAGCCAACATAACTCGTGTTATTGATGAAATAAGGCTTCAATTACTCGAAAAAGTGATCCAAAATTGGTCTGGTCGAATGCGGTTCCTCAGAGCTAGTCGTGGTGGACATATGCCGGAAATTTGGCTTCAATCTTAATTCAAATGTGTTTTATTTCCATTTAAAGTTCTATCACCCTCAAAAAACACCTGATATCTACAACTTGTTTCAATGGAGTTCGTTTGCTCAACAATTTCTCCAAGATACGTACTCGCCACTGATCTACAGATTCTTTAACCGGCGTCAATAATTTAGAATCGGTGGTGCGTTGTTCACCACCTTGTGCTCTTTTCAAAATATGGAATTACTCGATACATCCCGTATTTTGACCGTAATTGTCGAACTCCTTTTTCGAATAGTGTCAATTAAGCGAAAAGTACAAACTTGCTAATTTTTTTTGTGAAGTGCTTGTGATTTTTTTCTTTCAGCTACACGAGCCTTTGTTGCATTTTCAAAAATTGTATCTTTAGATGGATTTATATCTCTGTTGAATTCTTCCTGAAACTTTTTCTGTAAGAGTTTAGCAGAAATATTCCAAATGGTTTTTACTGTACCTTCTTTATATTCTCTGTCGTTTGCACGTTTCATGTGCGATCGAAAGGCTTCATGAAAGTGGAGAAATTCAAAAATGTCCTCTTATTCAAATAACATTCCAGGCAAAATTGCAACATACTATCAAAATCATTATTTAAATTTAGAGAAATTTATTAGTTAGATAAAAATATGATTATAGTAGTGTAGTAGCAATCTAACCTAACCTATAATTCCTATAACCATAGTCCACCATATTATAATGTGATTACATGATAATGATAAATTTCGAAACATAGATATTCACAAAGTTTTCTTTCTAAAATAAATCTTTCTTTGCAATCTATTCTAGAAAGAAATCTTTGTAGAAATTATCATCCATAGAACCACCTGATAACGTTTCGAAACACAGATATTCACGAAGTTTTTTATATAAATATACGTTGGCAATTTATTTGAGAAAGAAAACTTTGTTAATATCTGTGTTTTGGAATTTAACGTTATTATATGGTTACTTATACTGAAGAGTAATATACTGAAATTAAGGTTAAGTTAGATATTCCTGGATTCTTTTTTTCAATTAGAGCAACGTTCAATTAAAAAAAAATTCGGCGTGTAGACGGTTCGAATAAAATTTGTGTCAACTTGTCAACGTGTACCCAACCCCTGTTATCTGAACGTACTTTAAATGTTGCTGTAATTTTATCGAAGAGTATACATACATATAAATGAGTGTCATGTAACAAATAGTTTCGTAACAGAGACATTCTTGAAAAAGTGGATATGACTTAGATACTCTAGACGATAGATATTTTATTCGCACTCGAACGATTGATGAAACAACTTTATTATTTCAAAAGCTGAATTCTATTGAACACAGTCGAAAGATATAAACACGGATGTTTGCTACTGAAACGGTTAGTGCACTCGTATTGACGAATAAAGAGTATATAATTTGATTGAACGGAATAGTTTGGATGTGATATCATACAGGCTGTTCCACGAGAAAGGTATTCAATACAATGAAAAATAAGAAACGTCTGAAACCCAATCAGAAACATAATATGTAAAAAAATGCTCTCAATTCAGTCCTTCCAGTGCAAAAAGTTGTTATATCTCATATAAAACCAAATCAGTTAATTTATTGGGATACAAATTGATTCGGTCCGTTTGTTTAGCTCAAAAAATATAATTATTTCGAAAGATAATGAATTGAAAAAGTTCAAATCAAAATGTTGTCCAACTTTTCTCCACTCAGGTAATTTTCGTCTCGAAAAAACTTCTTGTCTTTTATTCTTCTGATAAAATTTTGCAAGAACATACGCGTTATTATTCCTTTGAGATCGAATATATAGTCTCGAAAATAATGTAGAAGATAGGAATTTCACTGCAGAACTACGCGACCGATTTTGTCGTCTAACGAACTTTTCAGATCAAATTAAGACTTCAAAACTACCCTGCCATTTTCATGTCTTAGGCAATTAGAATATTAGAGGATTCATGGTCGGACCGGCTGGACGGAATAAGTTTTGCCCTCGGATTTTTTATTAGTTAATGCAACCTAATCGTTTTCAGGTCAAAATTCGAATATCACATAGCGCTTTCTTTCCTGGAACGAGCTCACAAAAAATATGAACAAATCCATAATGCAAATACAATATGAACGTCAATAATTAACGAATAAAAACAAATTAAAATTTAAAATTTGCCACACAGATCTAAGATACCACTATACAGATATTCAATTATAATGTTTCTATGCTCGGCACATAATACAGAATGCTATGCTTCTCACATTCCTTGTACTTTTTCAAGGTCATTGAAATTGGCTACTTCGATAACAATGGAAATATCGAAGAGTGTTGTTGTTTCTTCATAATTTTTCTATTCTCTAACCATGCTTTGATTCATTTAAAAGAAGCACAAACACATCATTTATTCAATTGTTTTCTCATCACAACATAAGGTTATCATTATGATCCAAATTTTCGACCAAAAAACTAGAGAATCTCATCGAACAACTATGTGTTGCACTGATTTAGATCCAAACGACTATTTTTCCTTTCCAGAACTGAATTACCACTTCGAAATACCTATTTTCAGTCAATAGAAGATAAAGCGTGTCCAAAAAGCGTATCGTGTATTTGTTTCGGACTTCATTTGAAACTGAGCGAAGGAGGGGGATGTGGAGGGGATCGTGGAGTTTTAGTCACGATGGAGCAGTACCCGGGAACGCATCGCGCTTTTTGCATATGAGTGTATTACCGCAACGGTGATTCAATAGTGGCTTATCAACATTTGTATCGTAATGAATATCGTAGACGCCATGCACCAACTGACGACAGAATTAAACAATGGATGCATCGAGAATACAGGTGCTACGGTAAAAATTCAACACTCTGGCCGCTCTCGTTCAGTCCTCAACGAAAAAATGATTCGAGAAGCGAAGGCATAAAAAAAATCTTCCCTGCATTTGATTTCAAAGAAAGATTTGCATTCAAAAGCCTATAAAATTCAATTGGTTCAAGAATTGAAGGAAGCAGACTATACTAATTTATTGGATTTTGCCAACGAAATGTTTCACCGGTTCAACAATTTTGATAACATATTCTTCAGTGATGAAGCAAACTTTCATCTGAATGGCCAAATGTCAGTACTGAGCAGAATAACCCGAGAGGAAAGCATGAACGACCCCTGCACAGCCTAAACGTCGTTGTTTGGGCCGCTATGTCTGCTAGAGGCATAATCGGTCCTTATTTTCATGAAGATCGACGAGGTCGACCACTCAGTGTGAATAGTGACCATTATTGCGATATGCTACGAAAATTTTTGAATCCAAAGTTACAGGAATGCCAAGGTTTCAGCTCAAGAACGTGGTTTCAACAAGATGGGACCACTTACTATACATCGAATCCAGCAATGGAAGCTGTTTACGAATTACGTATTCCCTAGTGAGGTCATTTCGCGTAGGGTAACCTCAACTGGCCTCCCAAAAGTCCACTCGACTATTTCGCATGGAAATACCTCAAAAGTAATGTCTAAGAGAATAATCCGTCGAATCTGACGAAATTGAAGCAAAATATCAGGTCAGAAATGACAGCAATCTCGAGAGCTCTGTGCCAGCAGCGTAACGGTCACCATTTAGGTAACATAATCTTTTTCAAATAAGTTTCTACGTTATATTTTGATAATTAATAATAAACTTTTTTATTTGAAGTAGTTTTTGATTTATCAAAGGAAAAAACCCGATACTCATTTTGGACACCTTGTATCTGGTGTTTTTTTAGAGTGATAGAACTTTCGATAGGAATAACTGTGATTTGACAGAAGGTAAAAGCCATGTTGTCTGGACATTTCTGTTCAATAAGCATTGACAAATTATCATGGAAAGACTCACGCCACAACAACGTTTACAAATTGTTGCAATTTATTTGCAAAATCAGTGTTCTATTCGCCAAACTTATAGAGCACTTCGTGAAATTTATGGTTTACATAATCGTCCACCAGAGCAGCTTATTCGTCGAATTATCGTTAGATTTCGGAGCACATTTTCTCTACTCGATGCAAAAACAACAAGACGAAAAATTGTACGTACAGAAGAAAACATCGCTACTGTAAGTCATAGTGTTAACGATGATCCAGATTTGTCCATTCGTCGACGTTCACAATGAGTTGGACTCTGAGCATCCACCACATGGAAAATTTTGCATGAAGATCTGGGTCTGCACTCATACAAGATTCAACTGGTTCAAGAACTAAAGCCATTTGACCATAATAAGCATCGTTTGTTTGCTGATAGGGCCCTTGAAAAGTTTGAAGTTAATCCACCGTTTTATCGTAAAATTGTGTTTAGTGATAAAGCTCATTTCTGGTTGAACGGCTAAGTAAACAAGCAAAATTGCCATATATGGAGTGAAAAAGAATCCTCAAGAAGTTCTGCAGGTTCCATTGCATCCTGAAAAATGCACTGTATGGTGTGCCTTACATGCTGGAGGCATCATCGGTTTATATTTCTTTAAAAACGATGCTGGAGCTAATGTTACAGTGAATGGTGCTCGTTACAGATCAATAATCAATGATTATTTGTTTCAAAATTTGAATGGTATCGAACAGAAGTGTTTTGGTTCCAATAAGATGGTGCTACACCTCATGCTGCTACCCTAACAATTGATTTATTGAAAGAAACATTTGGCGATAACATTATTTCGGGAAATGTCCAATTAATTGGCCTCCAAGATCATGCGACATAACTCCACTGGATTATTTTCTTTGGGGTTATGTCAAGTCATTGGTTTAAGCTGATAAACTAGAAACAAAAGATACTTTGGAAGCCAACATAACTCGCGTCATTGATGAAATAAGGCTTGAATTACTCGAAAAAGTGGTCCAAAAATGCGATTCCTCTGAGCTAGTCGTGGTGGACATATGCCGGAAATTATTTTCAATACCTAAATGTCATAAAATAATCTTTCAAATAAAAGAAATATTGGCTTCAATCTTAATTTAAATGTGTTTTTTTTCAAGTTCTATCTCTCTAAAAAAACATCCGATACAATTGAAATCAGCAATTACTTTGTTCCAAATCGCACGAACTTAACATAAAGGATAGTTAGTTACATTCATACAACTACAAATATCGATGCCATAACGATAAATAAATGTGTATATTATTGGGAAATCCAGAGATGTCTACATATTTATCTTACAACAAAGGTTTGCTAAATGGCGAAGGCGCCAGGATTTTTTGATGCTGGGTCCAAATTTTTGTGATTTGAATATTGGGAGTACAAATTGATCCGTAATACTAACAGCTGATTGTCGCGGTTTTAGACAGATATCTGCCGCCAACATCCAGTTCGAACTGTTTTGAGTTTCATACAAAACGTTCATTGCACTCCACAACGTCAAAGTACAGAGACAAATGAGGGGCTGAGATCGTGGTGTATATTTGATGAGATCACAATATCAACATCAACACCAAAGCTGGACATTCATGGTTCGAAAATTATGCTGTGTATCTGGTGGAAACAAGGGGCATTGTGTAGTATGAGCTGTTAACACCTGGTGATTTCATTACGAGTGATCGGTACAGACTGCAAATACAAACATCGTCAGGTTTCTCAAGAAATAAACAAATTATATTTCAACTGCAATATATTTGATAGAGAATCTTTGTTTGTTACTCTTTGCTTCATGCAGGAAAAAATGAACAAAATAGGAAAAATGAGAAAAATCAAAATTTATCGATTATTTATTTTTGATTAATTATCTTCTTTCAATCAACTGCCCAATACGCCTAGGCATCCCACGAATCACATCATCAATGAAATTTTCAGGCATATCGTGCAATTCTTCCGGAAGGGCTACTCAATTCCTGAAAAGTTGAAGGTGGGTTTTGGCGATTGGATATTGCTCTCCCTAGTTCATCCCATACGTGCTCAATTGGATTTATGTCTGGTGAGTTTGCTGGCCAGTTCGTTCTCTGGATATTGTTTTCTTGAAGAATGTTATGAACCCTTTGTGTGCGGTGTGGTGGGGCGTTATCATCCTGATAAATGAAATTATCCTCAAATTCGTTGCGCAGAGAAACAATTATCGGTTCAATGATGTTTTCTACCTAGATGACATCAGTCATTATTCGTTCAACGATAATAAGAGGGGTGCGGCGACCAAATATTATACCCCACTGCCAGGAAAGGGCACAACTTCCCGGGCGAAACTGACTCGCTCTAGTCTGCCTGGACCTCTTCGAACCCTTTCTCGTCGACTGTCGCTTTGTAAACCGAATCGTGACTCGTCCAATAAAAGTAGGTTGCGCCATTGTGGTAAAAGCCAGTCTTGGTAGTGTTCTGCCCCTTGCCGACGGGTAGCTCTATGTTCAGGTGATAGCCGAGGTACTCTAAAGGTATTCTTGCCTATAAATTTGAGGATTGCAACCGTACTGTTTGAGACTTCGAAGGGTTGTTACAGATACCGTTCGATTCCTTCGAGTAAAATTAGCGATATAATGGTTTTCCTTTGCAGATGTTATTCTGGGTCGACCAGTCACCAGTCTCCGGGCAAGGCTGCCAGTTTCCAGGGAAAAGGGCAACTATGCGCCTTAATGAAGTCCGTGGAATATCCAAACGTTGCGCAATCTGGTGGTTCGAAAAAGCTTCTTGATGTAAGGCTACTATCCTTGCCCGGTCAAACTGAGAAATTGGATGTCCCGGCATTTTCCACGGAATATTCTCAACATTACAACTCTCATTCGCTGAAAACTGATTAACTCCATATGCACCTGTAGAAGAAACATTTTTTGCTGGTTTATAGTTTTCATTTAAGTGATAAGATAATGAAGATTCCACACAAAAAAATTGGCATGTTTCATTCAACAAGTTGAGAGTTTATAAGGGGACCAAGACCTTTGACGATGTGTGTATTTTGGGAGGGTATATCGATCCATTTCTTATGACTTCCGGTTTCTACTTATTAAATACAATATCGCTGTCAATTTTAACACTTCAAAAATGGCACGAAATTCAATATGAAAATTCGTTTGAATCGTTCATCACGAGAAAAACGGTTCGAAACGCCTTTGGATGGTGCCACACTAGTTTCAAAACATCAGCATCACTGCGGGGTAGTCTGTTTCAATCAAATTTCGTTGAAAAATTCGTATTACTATTGCTTTTTATATATTAGTTAACATGTAACAATGAAAATAATTCAATCGATTATAATAAAGGCAAAGGTAACTCTTCGCCTACTATGTTCTTTGAATTCAATACATCACGTAGCAAATAATTGAAATCGTAAATCACTTATCAAACAACATTCAACAAACCGTTTTGAAATGCACCAATAGAAGTATCAGATCCTGTATTTCACACACAGCAAAAGGTGATACCAAATATCATCCTATTCTAAGAAATCTCCTGGCACCTTTGTTCTCCATCATTAGTCATAGTCTGATAACTTCTTCGAGAGCACCTATACTTAGTTCCCTACGCGTTGGTATGATTCATGGTACTAAACAGTCGAGCGGATTACATTTCAAACATAGCTCTCATTTCACGGGCATGGAAGGACTTAGTTTCTGTTTATGAACTTTATTTATTTGTCGCCATGAAATCGTATGACGCATCCACGCGGATGACTCAACCGCCGTTGTATGTTTCATTTTATGGATATATGTTGATTTCGCGATGAATATTCATGAAGTCCAAATTCTTGAATATTTGTCTTCATATTTGATGAGTTTCGAAATGAAAAACGTTGGAACCCCGGTTTTATTGGCTCAGCGGTATACATAACATTCATTATTCCGCAATAAAATTTGTTCGTGGACAGATTTGAGCATTATTAATTGATCGGTTTGCAGAATTCGCGATATTTCTATCGTAAATTTAATGGACTGGCGCTTTTCGAAGAATGGGATGGGTAATAACAGTTTTAATGTAGTTTTTTATGGTGGAATATCAGAAGTTTGAATTTGGAATATATCGGGTGTGATAGAACTTTAAATTGAAATAAAAGACATTTAAATTGAGATTGAAGCCAAAAATTTGGAAGATAATTTTATTACATTTATGTTTTGAGAATAATTTCCGGCATATGTCCACCACGACTAGCTCTGAGGAACCGCATTCGACTAGACCAATTTTGGACCACTTTTTCGAGTAATTCAGGCCTTATTTAATCAATAACTCGAGTTATGTTTGCTTCCAAAGCGTCTTTTGTTTCTGGTTTATCAGAATGATAATGACTTGACATTACCCCAAAGAAAATAATCCAGTGTAGTTATGTCGCATGATCTTGGTGGTCAATTTATTGGATCATTTCTCGAAATAATATTATCGCCAAATCTTTCTTTCAATAAATCAATTGTTACGGTAGCAGCATGTAGTGTAGCACCATCTTGTTGGAACCAAAACACTTCTGGGCCAACACCATTCAAATTTTGAAACAAATAATCATTGATCATCGATCTGTGATGAGCACTATTCACTGTTACATCAGCTTCAGTATCGTTTTTAAAAAAATATGGACCGACGATGCCTCCAGCTTGTAAAGCACACCATACAGTGAGTGCATTTTTCAGGATGCAATGGAACCTGCAGAGCTTCTTGAGGATTGTTTTCACTCCATATACGGCAATTTTGCTTGTTTACTTAGCCGTTCAACCAGAAATGAGCTTCATCACTAAACACAATTTTACGATAAAAAAGTGGATTAACTTCAAACTGTTCAAGGGCCCAATCAGCAAACAAACGATGCTTATTATGGTCAAATGGATTTAGTTCTTGAACCAGTTGGATCTTGTTTGGGTGCAGATCAAGATCTTTATGCAAAATTTTCCATGTGGTGGATGCACAGAGTCCAACTTGTTGTGAACGTCTACGAATAGACAAATCTATATCATCATTAACACTATGACTTACAGCAGCGATGTTTTCTTCTGTACGTAACAGTTCTTTGTCTTGTTGTTTTTGCATCGAGTAGAGAAAATGTTGTCCAAAATCTATCGATAGTTCGACGAATAAGCTGCTCTGATGGACGATTATGTAAACCATAAATTTCACGAAGTGCTCTATAAGTTTGGCGAATAGAACACTGTTTTTGAAAATAAATTTCAACAATTTGTTAACGTTGTTGCGGTGTGAGTCTTTCCATGATAATTTGTCAATGCCTACTGAACAGAAATGTCAAAACAACATGACTTCTACCTCCTGTCAAATCACAGTTATCCCTATCGCTCTAAAAAAACACCCGATATATCGGATTCCGTACATTCGACATATGTTAATCATCTTAATGAATTCAGGCATAATTTGAAGAATAACTATGAAATTATCCATGTTGAAAGCAAAAGTTCCAGATTGACACTTTTAGAATTTCTCGAAATCAATAGGTACAATGATCGTAAAATCCTTTTGAACGAACAAACATATGTTGACAAATCTCCATACTGAATATCTTTCCCTTATGACATTTTTTAGCGGCAAACTTCAATAACCACATAGAGTTTCTATGACTTGTTTTTCCATTATTTTGTAACAATGTATTTAAAGTCGGTTACACTGAACACCATCACTCAGTAAAATGTAGATACTTGATGAAGCCACATCGTGGTGAAACAATTGTTGTATTATAAACATTTTTGTGGAAATAAAATACTTTCTCCTATATATATTTTAAAGAGGAAATACTCACATCTGTGAATGAAAAATGACGGCTATATGAACACCATTACTCTGAGGATAACAAAACTTGTGGGACACATTATCAGGCATAACCAATACATAATAAATATTTTGGAAGGCCAAATAATTGGCAAACCTTATTCACAACCAAGGAAAACCCATTTTTGTATTAATCTCATGGGCTGTTCAAAAGATTCCCAGCTTAAAAGAATGGCCTTTAACCGACAAACCTGACTACAACGACAAGGCGGTGCCTTTAGAAATCGATAATGATAAAGAAACATCAAACATACCGAGAAACAAGGGTGTACCCCACAAACCAAAACTACTGGTCACACAACCTATCAAAAAAAAAAGTTAATGTTTCCTAGTTTCGCGCTTTCAGTATTAACAGTGTTGACCGTCGAGTGAACGAACTCTAATTACACCTGCCATAATATCGGAACAGCCAACAACAAAATATGATAAGCAATAAATTCTTCTCAACCTAATAACATCTTTGTAGGCGAATATAATATAATTTAATCGAGCTTCCCACGATGTAATTCATATGTTCAGCATGTGTGTAAGCGAAACAACACATTCGAAAACATGTTCAATTTTCCCGCATCTCGAATATCAGACAAGGTCGAGTTGTATACGAGTGTCTGGATTTTTGGCTCATTTCAAATTGCCGTCATCAAGTGTGCCATTTTTTAAATCATTACCTACTGGATTTAGCTGGATTGTTTGGATAATAAATCGCCTGATTCACTCTTGGAAAGTACGCTGATTTCGTAAGGTTAGATTTTTTATTGTGAGAACATTTTTAAAAGGGGGCGATATCTGATTGTCATTTGTCAGCTAACAATCGAGGAACTCTCAAACAGCCTTAACCAACCTTGGTCGACCATCCAAGAAAATTTGCAGCAGATTGGAAAATGAGCAGAGCAGCTGTTTGGGTCCCTCATAATCTGTCCAAAGAGAACAAAGCCAACTGATCCGTCACATGCAACGTATTGCTTCAACGGCACCATACAGAACCGTTTATTGATCGCTTGATCACTGGATACGAAAAATGGGTCCTATATGATAACCATAAACGCAAAAGGTACTTGATACCTCCAAATGATCACTACGGGTTTACATCCCGAAAAGGCGCTTCTATGTGTTTGGTTGAGTATACGCGGAATTGCTCATTTTGTGCTGAAACCTGAACAAATTGTTAATGCAGATCTCTGTTATGAACAATTTAATAGAGTGAACCAATCTTAAATCGAAAAGTATCCGGCGATTTAATTAATTAAGATAGGCCTATGTATACAACAATTAAATGATAATATCTATGGATAGTTTAACGAATAAGCTGCTCTGATGGACGATTATGTAAACCATAAATTTCACGTGGTGCTCTATAAGTTTGGCGAATAGAACACTGATTTTGAAAATAAATTTCAACAATTTGTAAACGTTGTTGCGACGTGAGTCTCTCCGTGATAATTTGTCAATGCGTACTGAACAGAAATGTCAAAACAACATGGCTTCTACCCTCTGTCAAATCACAGTTATCCCTATCGAAAGTTCTAGCATTCTAAAAAAAAACACCCGTTGCAGAAACTCTTATATATGGTATCACTAATGAATTCCTTCGGAGTTGCACTTTTAGTTTTGGTGAAAAGTTTATTTTGGTGAATATTATTTTAATTCTTTCTGCCAAATTTTCTATGTAAGTTATTTTGAAATATTTTTGGGCGTCCTTTTCCTCTGGTTGTGGGCTTTGCGAAGTTACTTCTTTGTTAAGAATTTTCTTTATGAACTTGGTGGGATAGTCATTATTTTCTACGATTGATTGTATTTTAGTGATGTTATTTTTGTGAAATTAGCTATCTGAAAGTTTTAACGCTCTATGTTTCAAATTATTTATGATGTTTATTTTTTGTGCCATAAAATGATTTGAGTGAAAATTCAGAATTCTTCAAGAAAATGTTGGTTTCTGCTACCAGTCTGTTAATATTTTGTCTTTCTTTCTTACTAGTAGTGTATCTAGGAAATTTAGTGAACTGTTCTGTGTTTCTGACTCAATGCGGGGATGAATGCTGTTGAAAACTGTTAAGAATTTATCTGTTCGTTCAAATGGAATGGATGTGACAATGTAATCAACATATCTTTTGAAAAATGGTAATTTAAAGCTTAATTTTTCAATTAGCTTTATTCTGGAACTTCCACCATTACTATCGGGTGTTTTTTTTAGAGTGATAGAACTTTCGATAACTGTGTTTTGACAGAAGATAGAAGCCATGTTGTTTTGACATTTCTGTTCAGTAATCATTGACGAATTATCATGGAAAGATTCACGCCGCAAATTGTTGAATTTTATTTTCAAAATTAGTATTCTATTCGCCAAACTTATAAGAGCACTTCGTGAAATTTATGGTTTACCTAATCGTCCATCAAAGCAGCTCATTCGTCGAACTATCGATAGATTTCGGACAACATTTTCTCTACTCAATGCAACAACAACAAGACAAAGAACTGTACGTACAGAAGAAAATATCGCGGCTGTGAGTCATAGTGTTAATGATGATCCAGATTTGTCTATTCGTTGATGTTCACAACAAGTTGGACATTGTGCATCCTCCACATGAAAAATTTTGCGCAAAGATCTTGGTCTACACCCATATAATATCCAACTGGTTCAAGAACTAAAGCCACTTGATCATAATAAGCGTCGTTTGTTTGCTGATTGGGCCCTAGAACAGCTTGAAGTTGATCGACTTTTTTATCGTAAAATTGTGTTTAGTGATGAATCTCACTTCTGGTTAAACGGCTATGTAAACAAAATTGCCACATATGGTGTGAAAACAATCCTCAAGAAGTTCTGCATATTCCATTGCATCCTGAAAAATGCACCACTGTATGGTGTGCTTCGCCCCCCAGGCATTAGATCTTGACGTGATGGGGGCGCTCTCTTGACTAGGACCCTAGATTCGTCCCGGCGAATTGGAGGGTTAAGTCTTGGTGTCTAACGTAATACCATTTCGCGCCAGTCACTGGACCTATATGGTGGAAGATCTCCGAATGGGGCCCTAGTTTTACTCAGGTGAAATGGAGGGCTGAGCCGGTTGATTAACTCAGTGACAAGGGAGTCTGTCGCAGCACAGGGCTTCTCCCTTAAAACTAGCGTACTCTACCCTATCGCAGTATAAATCTCCGGATTCTGTGTAATGGCCGAGTGCGTTATGTAACATACTGCGTTACCTCGGGGGGGTGGTCTTGCCCACAGGTGTTACTTGTACCACCTGGCCACCCCAATTGGTGTTGGACTCGAGGGGGCAGTGGTTGAAAGTCCGCATGCTGGACTAGGGGGGTATTTCATTTATCTGTTCGCAGACCGCCATTTTCGGGATATTCTCATGAAATGACTCGGGGTTTAACGGGACTTGACGGTTCGACCGGCCTGTCCTGGCCCCTGGATCTGTGCGTAACTATTTAGGGTTTGTGGATCTCGACGAAATGGCTCCGCCATTAGTGCTTGACGCCAGGATCAATCAAATGACTTCACATGGGTTCGGTGAGTCAGGACGTATAGTCCGGATCAATTGTAGTCGTCAATCTTGAGTTTATCTTAGTTCATGGGACTGCGTTCGGGTGGATGGATAAAAATTCCTTCCGGCGGGTGAGTTGCGTCTCAAACCAACTCGGGCACTAACCTGCTGAGCCAGTAGAGGTTGGATAGTGCTTCGCTGCTACCAGTCAGACGGTTCTGGCTTTCGAGTCGGGGCCCAAACTGGAAGCTGGTGGGTTCATCTCTTCGGAGGGGTTCTCGCCACGCGCGATGATATGGCGTAATCCTTATCACACTTTCTACCTCTAGGGGTGGACTGTGGAGCCTGCTTGGTAGTCACTTGGAAAAGAGGCCTTCCTCAAATAGCCAATAACTATTCTGGTAGAATTCACCTGTATGGTGTGCTTCACACACTGGAGGCATCATCGGTCCATATTTCTTTAAAATTGATGCTGGAGCTAATGTTACAGTGAATGGTGCTCGTTACAGATCGATGATCAATGATTATTTGTTTCAAAATTTGAATGGTATCGAACTAGAAGTGTTTTGGTTCCAACAAGATAGTGCTATACCTCATGCTGCTACCCTAACAATTGATTTATTGAAAGAAAGATTTGGCGATAAAATTATATCGATAAATGGTCCAAATAATTGGCCTCCAAGATCATGCGACATAACTTCACTGGATTATTTTCTTTGGGGTTATGTCAAGTCATTGGCTTATGCTGATAAACCAGAAACAATAGACGCTTTGGAAGTCAACATAATTCGTGTTACTGATGAAATAAGGCCTGAATTACTCGTGTTCAAAATTGGTCTAGTCGAATAGGTTCCTCAGAGCTAGTTGAAAATCATTTTGAAAACATAAATGTCATAAAATTATCTTTCAAATAAAAAAAATTGACTCCAATCTTGATTCAAATGTATTTTATTTCAATTTAAAGTTCTATCACTCCTAAAAAATACCCGATATATCAAAGGTAAATATGCATGAATAAATTTGATATGAAAATATCATTGAAAATTTCTTCCACGAATTCTAAACATCGAAGTACTTAATGAAAGTTGCGAGAACGTAGCTGTAGCCATTCCACAGTTTGGTAACCTCTGACCATCACAAAGAGGGCACGAGCGACGCGGAATCAGGTATTTATGGTAGCGCCAATGACCTCCCGCCATATTTATGCAAGCTACGAGTTTTTCAGACAACTCTACCCACAACAATTTGGCTGACTCGGTATAAATAGCCAATTGCTTACTGCCATTCTAATTCGTTTGCTGAATCCAACATTAAATTAGTGGTTAAATCCGTAATAACATAAGATTACTCTCCGCCAAAGATGCGACGTTTCTTAATGGTTTGTTGGCTCACCTATGTATCAAAGCTGGCAAATTCGAATTTGAGGTTCGATGTGAATTGAGCTGTTTGTAAGGCAGAGTTTACGGTTCTAGGATACACTCTTTTTTTAAACACATCAAGTAGGGATATCTGGAAAACGTAAAAGCTGTTAACAGGATAGTCTGTGGCGAATATGTATTCTCAGAAGAATATTCTTAAGTGCATTTAAATTTAGACAGGCAACATCAAAAATGCGAAATTTCCCGATAATTTGTGTGGTAAAACTTATTACCATTTTTTTTGGCCTATGTAAGTTAATGAAATATATTTTGGATATACAAGTGATATTGCTTTCTTGTAATTTATTTTATCAAGTAAATTATCTATAATTAACGGATTACAATCATTATTAAAAGCTATTTTGGTTTTATTTTCTTGTTAAAATTGGTTTTATTTTCTTGTTAAAATTTTCTTTCGTCATGGGTATTTAACCAATCTATAAAGCATACTATTATAAGCTGATAATTTTTGTGGAAATGAATGGTTTGAAGCATAACGAATCCTGCCATCTGTATGTGTAGGTTTTCTGTATATGGAAAAGTCGCGTCTATTATTAATTTGATAATTTGATAAATAATAGCATCAATTTCTTAGATTTAAAAATTACCAAAATAAATAATACACACGACTTTTCTAAATACAGGAAACCTACACATACAGATGGTACGATTCATTATACTTCAAGCCATCCATTTTCACAAAAATTATCGGCATATAATAGTATGCTTTATAGATTGATTAACATATCCATGACGAAAGAAAATTTTGACAAAGAATATAAAACCATTAAACAAATAACTTTCAATAATGATTTTAATCCGTTAATTATAAATAATTTACTCGATAAAATAAATTACAAGAAAGCAATATCACTTGTATATCCAAAATTTTAAAATTCAAACGAAACAAAATTTATTTCATTAACTTACATAAGCCAAAATTCTGAAAAAATTGCTAGATATTTAGAGAAAATAGAAAATTATAACATCTCTTTTAAAACCATTAATTCTTTAGACAGCTCAATAAAAAATAATAAAGACGTCATTCCTAAAAACAAAAAATCAGGAGTTTACAAGTCAACATGTAGTGATTATCCATGTGTATATGAGGGACAGACAGGCCGTTCATTCCAAACAAGGATACGAGAATATGAAAAATAATTAATAATAATTTGTTGGAGACTGGTCATAATTTTAATATGAACTATGAAATATTACATATCGAAAACAAAAGTCAGAAACTAAATTTGTCAGAAACTTTAGAGATCAATAGATATAATAAAAGACAAATTTTATTGAATGATGAAATAGATTTAAACAGATCCCTCCTACTTAATACTTTCGATTGTATACCATCTCTTTCCACCCCTCTATTTTTTGTACCAGAGCTGTGTATTTAAGATCATGTTTTGCATTGTATACCTAAGTTTTAATACTCATCTGATGAAGTCATGGTATGACGAAACAATTGTTGTGTAAATCAATAAAATAACGGAAATTAACATTTGTTTTTCTTATATTGCATTTATTCACGTTTGAAAATTTCATAGTTTCACAATATTTTCGAAACTACTGACTCCATCGATCTGAAGTTCGGTATTTAAAAGCAGAATAATAACGTACATATTCTTACGAAATTTTGTTAGAATCGTAGGATACGGAGTTTAAAAAAGTATATTTTGTGAGCGGATCAGCGCTGAACGCTTCCTTAAACACTATAACTTTCGAACGGAAAGACATAGAGACATATAGCTTTCGAGGTATGTTTGAGGCCTGAATATCTCGGTTGAGTTTGTTATTACCCAAAATCAGTCTGATGATTTCGTGGTTTTCCACATTTGAAATTTTCTCTTTTTTTATCAATATTTTCCAAACTGTAAATCCGATTGATCTAAAATTTGGGTTTCAGAAGGAAAATTATGATGACCATATTTTGCAAATTTTCATGAGGATCAAAACATTAGAACGTTTAAAACAAAAATTCTTTGAGCGTTGGGTGCTAAAGAAACCACGATTCAAAGATTTGAAAGGGTAAATGAACCGTTGAACAAACAAGAAAAAGCTTTTGACTGCACGTCATTACTTTTTCCCATTTTTAATGCTCTTTTGGAAAATATCCTTCATTTGTTGTCGCAGTTCCTGCGTTTCAGATATTTCCAAGAATTTTTTTACCAAACAGAAATTCAATCAATTTTGGAAAGAAGTGCTGTATTAACTTGATGAAAACACTGCTAATTCCCCACAAATCTTCATATCATATCAACATAATGAGAGATAAATAAATCCCATAGTTTCTGAGTAATAATTTTTTATTGAATTTTAGCATCTTATTTTCAACCTTGGCTGAATGGCTTGTAGAATCATTATCGAAAAACACCTGATTTGTGTACGAAGTTTAATGAATTTTTTGATCTTTGAATTGTACATATTTCAAAATACTTCAAGGAGGCAATTTTTTTTGACAAATTTTATTTGACATAATTATAAAATAATTTAAAAAAATAACTTGTATTATGAGGATTCAAAACTCTTTCTGATAAAGAATAATATCTTGTATATTCTGCTCAAACATAATCAATTTCTTTCGAATTGCAAAATATAACCTGAATATATATACATTCTGTCAAGAAAGTACCGGGAATTATCGATTTAAATCTGGCGGGGCAATAAGGCAGGTAAAAATTTTTTTTCCTAGGTTGGTACCACTGTCCTTAATTACTATGCCAAGCTTGAGCGGGATCTGTCAACTAGTGTGTTTGCAACAGCTGATTAAGTCAGTCGATGTCAGAGTGTGTGCCGATTTTTACTATGGGTGATTACGTTGAGCAAAGAATTTGTTTAATGTTTTGTGTTGCAAATGAATTTTCGTGTGCCGATGCATTGAAAATGTTGCAAAAGGCCTTTGGTGATAATGCTCTATCGAAAACTCGTGCATATCAGTGGTACAGAGCCTTCAAGACGGTCGTGAAGTGGACGCCCATCGACGGCTTCGATCGAAGATAACGTCGATAAAATTAAGGAAAGGGTACTGGAAAACCGTCGTGCCAGCTTGAGAGAGATAGCACATGATCTTAAGATATCCCACGAGTCCGCACGTACGATTTTGATTGATATTTTGGGCATGAGAAAGGTGGCCGCACGACTCGTACCGAAAGACCTGAATTTTCTTCAAAAACGTCATCGCGAACAGGTTGCTTCAGACATGCTGGATCGCTGTAATTCCGATTCTACATTCATGGAACGCATTATAACTGGTGATGAGACCTGGGTCTACGAGTACGATATGCAAACAAGCCAGCAATCATCGGCATGGGTGGCAAAAATGAGCCGAAACCGAAAAAACCACGCCAAAGCCGCTCGAAAATGAAGGTGATGCTCATTGTTTTCTTCGATAGCCGTGGCGTGGTGCACTACGAATTCGTTCCAGAGGGTCAGACGGTAAACAAGGAGTATTACCTAGGCGTTATGAAACGTTTGCGTGAGCGCATCCGTAAGAAGCGGCCAAATTTGTGGGCGAACAACTCATGGATTTTGCATGACGATAACGCGCCTTCTCACCGAGCTACGATTGTGACTGACTTTCTCGCCAAAAACTCAACAAACGTGCTTCAGCAACCACCGTATTCGCCGGATTTGGCTCCCTGCGACTTTTTCCTCTTCCCAAAACTAAAATTGCCCCTTCGTGGCACCCGTTTTGAGTCGATTGAAGCCATAAAACAAAATTCGGCGCGAGAGCTAAAGTCCATCCCGGAAAGCGCCTATAAAAAATGTTTCGATAATTGGAAGTGCCGTTGGCATAGATGTATTGGAGCAAATGGAGCCTATTTTGAAGGCGACCCAATAAATTTTGACGATTAAATGTAAAAATGTTGTTTTAATTGAAAATTCCCGGTACTTTCTTGACAGAGTAGTATATAGTGCTCAACTTCGTTTAAAAATTGAACATTCAAAGTTATTGTTAACAATACTTTGTATTGGTTTGTAATTGTTTATTTGACGATAAAAATTCTGAGGTAAAAGGAATATTTTTATAATAATAGTATAATTTTATATTAGGAAATCATAAATAAGACCAATATTGAAATATCTGTTTTATAATAAATTTTTGAATCAACGTTCTTCCCGTTCAGTACTTGTTTTATTGAATATAATGTTTGTCAGAATATTTTTGCTTTGCTTGATTCACTCACTAAATTAAATCTTCATTACAGTTTGGTTTTGACTTCACTTTCTTCAAGGAAGCTAAAGGATTGACATCAGGTAAGATTTTCACGAGAAGAACCATTCGTATTTCCCTGTACAATAATTTTAAAAAGCCCCTACTTGGGTGAAAAATATCAAACATTTCGTAATCACTGACCTTAAACACTTGGGGCTGCTTTAAGTGGATAGTGAATTCGAGACCAACTCGCAATATACAAGATTTACGGCAGAGAATAACCAGTATCATCGCAAACAGAACCTTTTTTTACATATACCATTTTTAATTATTGGGTTTATTGGTTATAATTAAATAATATTTTTATTTCATTAATTATTCAATTCATCATTTACTGAACATTTCAAAAAGAAAATAATAAAAGAATACGAAATCACTGTACAATTACAAAAAATTGCAAAAGTAATAATGACATAAATTTTTATGACAAAGTTACGCCATAAAACTGTTATTTTGTAATATTACAAAGAAGAAGATAACTTGCTTCATACATATCACTCAGATAATTTCCGAAATGGAGGAAACTGAGTTACCAAGTATGGCCAGAGAGATATAATATATTATTTCTACTTCAGAACCTCAAATGTCAACTTCTCCCATGACAAACGTATTGGATTTCTTCCTCAATTAGAAATTTCAATTTCTTGAAAATATTTTCCACTGAGCAAAAATTCTCTTTTTAAACCATGCATTCATTTTTGAGAAATTTACAACTTCAAAAGTTACAACATTGGAACCATTAGTTACAGTCGTAATCAATATTTGATAGATTCGGTCTTCACTTGGTGGAAACTCATTTTAATTAAAAAAATGTATATATGACAGTAATTTATTTCCACAAAAATGTTTGTACTAATACAACAATTGTTTCACCACGATGTGGCTTCTTCAGGTATTACATTGTACTGTCTGATGGTATTGAGTGTAACCGAGTTTATATACATTTTTAGGTACGTGACCAAATAATAGAACCACAAGTCATAAAAACTCTAGGTGTTTATTGGAGTTTGCCGCTAAAAATGCCATTAAGGAAAAATATTCAGTAATGGAGAATGATCAACATCTGCTTGTTCGTTCAAAAGGATTTTACGGGCATTATACCTGTTGATTTCAAGAAATTCTAAAAGTGTTAATCTAGAACTTTTGCTTTCAACGTGGATAATTTCATAATTATTGTTGAAATTATGCCTAAATTCCTTAAGATGATTAGCATATGTCGAATGTACAGAATTGTATATATAACCCCTTTGGTGTTCTTGGATACGTTTCTTGAATGGTCTACCAGTCTGGCCAATGTATACTAAAGGGCAATCTTTGCAAGTTAACTTGTAGACTCCGGATTTATTTTCTTTATTTGTACGATCTTTATTGTTTTTTATGTAGGTACTAAGGTTATTAATTGTCTTAAAAGCCGCGTTATAATTGAAACAACTTTTGAAATATTTAGCAATATTTTCAGATAATCCATTGACATAAGACAACGAAAAATATTTCTGTGTATTGTCCTCTTTTATGATTGGGTACACGAGATTTAATGCCATTTTCTTTTGTTTATTGGATACCATTTTGTCTATAAGAAAGGGATTGTAACCGTCGTTTGATGCTATTTGTTTAATAATATTTAATTCTTTCATAAAGTTTTCTGAATTTAAAGGGACATTCAATAATCTATGAATAAAACTATTATATGCTGACATCTTTTGGTTAGTGGGGTGGTTTGAAGTTTTATGTATTGTGATGTCTGTATGTGTTGGTTTGTGAAAAATACTAAAATCATGTAAATTATTTAATCTTGTTATAGTGAGGTCAAGAAAATTAATACTTTGATTCTTTTCTTCTTCGATTGTGAATTTGATTTTTGGGTGGAGTTTATTAATGTAATTCGTGAAGATATGTAGTTGTCGGTCGGTGCCTTTGAAACAACAAAAAATGTCATCTACATATCTGTACCAATAAAGAAAATATTTGCTTATAGGATTCAGGTGTATTTTTGATTCCAGATCATCCATCACAAAAGAAAATGGCATTAAATCTCGTGCATCCAATCATAAAAGAGGACAATACACAGAAATATTTTTCGTTGTCTTATGTCAATGGATTATCTGAAAATATTGCTAAATATTTCAAAAGTTGTTTCAATTATAACGCGGCTTTTAAGACAATTAATAACCTTAGTACCTACATAAAAAACAATAAAGATCGTACAAATAAAGAAAATAAATCCGGAGTCTACAAGTTAACTTGCAAAGATTGCCCTTTAGTATACATTGGCCAGACTGGTAGACCATTCAAGAAACGTATCCAAGAACACCAAAGGGGTTATATATACAATTCTGTACATTCGACATATGCTAATCATCTTAAGGAATTTAGGCATAATTTCAACAATAATTATGAAATTATCCACGTTGAAAGCAAAAGTTCTAGATTAACACTTTTAGAATTTCTTGAAATCAACAGGTATAATGCCCGTAAAATCCTTTTGAACGAACAAGCAGATGTTGATCATTCTCCATTACTGAATATTTTTCCTTAATGGCATTTTTAGCGGCAAACTCCAATAAACACCTAGAGTTTTTATGACTTGTGGTTCTATTATTTGGTCACGTACCTAAAAATGTATATAAACTCGGTTACACTCAATACCATCAGACAGTACAATGTAATACCTGAAGAAGCCACATCGTGGTGAAACAATTGTTGTATTAGTACAAACATTTTTGTGGAAATAAATTACTGTCATATATACATTTTTTTAACAGTCGTAATCCATTGACGAATCTATGCCATTCAGCAAAGGCTGACTGAAAAAAATTGGCAAAAATCTTTTCAACCGAAATCTCCTCATTAACACTCTCCAAGAAATTTTCGAAGTCATTACATTTATAATGGACAGCTGACTTGAATGCAATGGCATACCAAGAAGCATAAACAATTCAATGAATTGTCTTTATTTTAGTTGATGGTACTCAATATCTTTGAGGACTAACTCTTGATCTTTTAAATATTTAAGTTTGATTAATTTGTTTGTACCTACGCACTTTTACGTTATCTTATATTGTCTAAAAATGTAAGTGCTGTGAATACTGACGTAACTTTCCTCTGGTTTCCAGAAACCAGAGGAATTTATGACTGAAGGGTACCTACTTGACTTTGACCATAGACATCTCAAATAAATTTGTACCGAGAAGTATCCGACGAATATTTTTTTCAAGTGATGATGTCGTTTAGTTTGCGAACCACTCAAAGCACTTATGTTGTAAAAGATATTTGAACAGCCAGAACTATGAAAAGATGGCATGATTTCTGAGTTTACAGCTTGTCATCTGTGATAACGTAGACTTTGCGGTTATTTAAGGACTAAGGCCTACCTGCAAAAGCGGTATCTTTAGGGCTTTTTCCTGAGAACTTAATAATTTATGCCTATACCTGCCCCATATATTGTTTACAATATTAGGGACAAGTCAATATTGAGTCAGAATATATGTTAAAAGAGAATTACACCAATTTCAGATCAGAATGACTGCAAATTTTACATAATGTTTTACTATTTCACATAAAAATATGACTAGTTTTGAGAATACGATAAAAAACTTTTAATTGCAAACCTAAATTTTGTTTCCTTACGATTTGACTGAAAAACTACTAAGTCATTGTTGGATAAAACCTAAGTTTGACTAATAGTTTTCAAATAATTTCCGAGATGAGCAGGGGATTGAAGATTATTTTGAATATATATAGTCCATCTAGAAAGTATCCGACATTTATTATTTTATACATAATTTCAATATACTTTTTTTCTATAACATTCTAAGACGAAAGTAATATATAAAATAGCTTGTGCAGATAGTCGGCTATGGTCAAAGTTGCATGGCAACACTGTTTGTTAAATATTGTTGATAGTCAAGAGATATACAATATATGAAATAATGTCGCAACTAGAAAAAAATAGGTAGAATATTTGTATAGAAAAGGTTTTCGAAATGTTAAAAAATTAGTGCAATTGACTGAACTGGAAGCTACATAAGAGAATGAAAAATGGAATGGATATGAGGCATAGACCAGTTTCAGGAAAACAGAGTAAGATTAAAGAAAACAATTTTAACGCTTTATAAGCCTTAGGACGAAGCAATCCGTGCCTGGGATTCCGTAAATTAGTTAACAGATTTGGAAATCAACGAAATATAAAAGTATGTCCAGAAACCGTCCGTATGTCACTGAAAAGAGAAGGCTACATATCAAGGAAAGCAAAATTATCCCCATATGACACCTTTGCAAAAGGAACGAAGGATAGAATTGTGTCAACGTTTTCAAGAAGATAATTTTAATAATGTCTTTATATTTGATGGAAGTTGTTTTCAGCTTGGCGGAAGTCACTTAAGAGTCCTATCAAAACAACCTGTTACCGTTCAAATTTCAAGAATTAAAAATATATATTAAATTATTTTTTCCGGATACTTTCTAGGGACTATATATTCATCTTAATATGTTTTCGAAAGATTACAAAGTTTTAGCATTCAAGAAAATAATAAACCAAAATTTTGCAACAATAGTAGTTAGGCAAACGTGTTTGAATGATTCAAATAATGAATTTCCATAATATGCTCTGACCACAGGTTTTTCAAAAGTTAGATAACATCTTTGAGAATTGGCGAATAGAAGGATATATTATTTTTCCACTTGTTAATACACCTCGTTTAATTTATTTGATGTTGACTACTTATTTCAATGGTTAAAATAACTATCACTATGAATAAAAATCATAGACTAGCATTAAATTTGGTGAACCCCAACGTAAAAAAGGAGTTCAAATATATTTCATTGAAATATACAAAAGAAATTTCTGAGTAGATTGCTTCATACTTTAAAAATGAACATAATTCAAGAATCTCATTCAAAACAAATTTAAACTTGAGTACACGGAAAAATAAATTCACTCATTCAAACCACTCATTTGAAGCCAGATATAGCTTCAACCATAATTACGAAATTTGAAATGGTTAAAATGAAAGTTTAAGCTTTTCTTTTTTTTTTTAAGCAATAAATAGTAACGATAAAATCGGAATATTATTCAATGAACAAAAACATCCGCACAATGTGCCGCTTTTAAATTTTTTTGTTGGCCCTAAATTCTAGAGAACCCTAATTTTGGAATTACCATAGCACTTGAATGTTGAATTACATACCTGTAACAGTATACATTGAATGTATTTCCGAAATAAGGAGTATATAATCAATAAAAAGTCCTACTTTTTATACAATAAGTCCAAAATTAATTATTTTACCATGAACTCCAATCGTCTCGTTCAAAATTAAGTTCTTCTAGTTATTTCAATTTTTTCTGGAATATGGACATTGATTGGTGGTGAATCTTTCTGCAGTAACCTATCTTTTCATTGGGAAAATAATTAATTGATTATAATTTGATTACTATTATTAGTGTTGTTCAGAAAATGCTCACTTAACGAATGTAATAATAAATTTTATTATGTAGCTTCAATAAATCAATAAGAATTTAAATCAATTTTCATTGAAAGATAATTAAATTTCTAAGGACTGAAAATTCCCAATAATACATTCTAATCCATTAATAATCTTTTGATATCTGACGTATACGTTTAGGAAACGTATATATAATATCTCATGAAGAAGGAAACATCATTTCCGAAAAGTATGACAAATAAATTCAAAATGTAACAAGTTGCAGCGGAATAGGGTAGAATTTTTCAAAGATTTTACTCATAATGATGGTTAATACCTATTATTGATGAAATTGAATTTTCCTATTAATCTTTCCGCTAATAAAAAAATTTATTTTCACTTCAATAGGGTTTCATTTTCTATTTTTCGATAATTCTGAATATAGGGAAAATTATCAGTTACATGTAGATGAATGTTTTTAAAATATTCATGTTCGAATACACAATAATGAAAAAATATAAAATAATAATTTAAAAATGTATGAGAATGAAATATAATTTTCCACGATATTATGACGATTGTTATTCATAATGCTAATTATCATTTTTCATGCCTATTATTTTATGCGAATGCATTGTGATTAGTTTCTTAATTTATATGCCTGCTAATCAGAATAATTATTTTTATTTCAGTAACTTTTCATTTTCTCTTCTTTGATAATTCTGAATATGAGAAATATTGTCAAGTTTATATCGGTTACATGCACATATGAATGATTTATAAATATTAAGGTTCGAATATACAACAATTAAAGAATATAAAATAAAGACTCTACGAAGAAAAATAATTAGTTGAAAATGCTTAAGATTGTAAGAGAATAGTATATAATTTTTCAACGATATTAGGACGATTATTAATTATAATTCTGATTAATATTTTTAATCCCTGTTATTCCATGCAAATGCATTGTGATTAGTTTCTCAGTTTATATGCTAGCTAATCAAAATTTTAATTTTTTTCTCTTCTCCGATAATTCTGAATATGAAGAAGATTGCCAAGTTTACATCTGTTACATTCATGTAAATGATTCATAAATATTAAGGCTCAGATACATAACAATGAAAGAACATAAAATATAGACTCTACGAAGAAAAATAATTATTTGTAAATGCTTATGATTGTGAGGGAATGGAAAATAATTTTTCAACGATATTAAGACGATTATTCTTAATGCCTGTTATTCCAAGCAAATGCATAGTGATTAGTTCCTCAGTTTATATGCCCACTAATCAAAATTTTTATTTTTACTCCACTAAGTTCTCCATTTCTCTTCTTCGGTAATTTTGAATATGAGGAATATTGTCAAGTTTATGCTGGTTACATGCATATAAATGATTGATAAATATTGAGGTTCGGATATATAACAATGAAAGAAGATAAAATAAATACTCTATGAAAAAAAATAATTATTGGAAAATGCTTAAAATTATAAGAGAATGGAATATAATTTTTCACTTATAATACCACAAGAGCTTCAAAATTATCGGGTATTTCCCGATAGGTTCGTTGCAAACAAATGAAGGAGTCAAGTTTTTCAGGTTAAAAAATCACGAGCGCGAAGCGCGAGTGATTTTTCCTGAAAAACTTGACGACTTTATTTGTTTGCAGGGAACCTTGAGGGAAATGCCAGATAATTTTGAAGCTCGTGTGGTATTCGGGGGATTATTTTTCCGTCCCAAATATACTTTTCTTGAAGTGATTTGGCAGTCTGATTCCACATTGTTTTTCTTGTACCTTCCTTATAGTCTTCTCCATCCATTTTCTTCATATTGTAAGCGTAATCTTTCATAATGTTTGCCAATTGCGCTTCACTCGTTTCAGCACTCAATGTGTATTCCCTCTCAGTACAAAAAGTACTAAAAAGGTTCCAAACTGTTTTTTTTGCCTTCTCCGTATTAATGGGAACATTTCCTTTGACTTTTTTATCGATGGTGGACAGAGAACAAACTCCAAATCGACTCATTTTCATGCAAAATCTCCAATTTTCACCATTGAATTCAACCTGTCAGTTTGACGTGTGGTTAATTTGACTGGATCATGTTTTGTTTTTTATATATAGCAACTACCAGAGAAAATAATCAAAAAATTATCAGTATAATACCATGTAGGTTGTACCACGTGACGTCGAATGGTGCAATTCTATTGGTCGATATTTGGATCGGAAAAATAATCAACGATATTATTAGTCATAACGCTGAATATTGTTTTTAATTCTGTTATTCCATGCAAATGCACTGTGATTAGTTTCTCAGGTTATATGCCCACTAATCAAAATTTGTATTTTTATTAGAGTAAGTTCTCATTTTCTCTTTTTCGACAATTCTGAATGTAGAGAAGAATATAAAGTTTATATCAGTTACATGCATATAACTGATTTTAAATATATTCGAATACACAACAATGAAATAATATAAAATATAGAATCTACGAAGGAAAATAATTATTTAAAAATGCAACAGAATAGAACTTTTCAACGATATTATTAGGATTTTCATTCATAATGCCGCTTACTATTCTTTATGCATGTTATTTCATGCAAATGAATGTTGTTGAATTTCTCTATTAATACACACCAATCAAGATTTTAATTTTTTTCCTATGTTGTCAACTTAAGTAAGTTATCTTCTCTCTTCTTCGATAATTCTGAATATGAGTCAAGTTTACATCGGTTACATGTATTCAATGATTTATAAATATTCAATTAAATAATATAAAATATAGACTCTACGAAGGAAAATGATTATTTTAAATGTCTAAAGGTTGTAAGAGAATGGATTAAAGTTTTTCAACGATATTTCCACGATTATAATTCGTGATGCCCATTATTATTCTTAATGCCTGTTATTTCATGCGAATGTTAATATGCCCACTAATCAAATATTTATTTTTTCGTTATTTGTCTACTTAAGTATTATCTATCCTCTTCTTCGATAATTTTAAATATGAAAAAGATTGTCAATTTTACATCGCTTGCATGTATTTGGATATTCAGGTTCTGATATACAACAATTAATTAATATAAAATATAGTCTCTACGAAGGAAAATAATTATTTAAAGATGTTTAAGGTTGTAAGAGACTGGAATATAATTTTTCAATGATATTTTAACGATTATTATTCTTAATGCCTATTATTATTCTTAATGCCTGTTATTTTATGCAAATGCATGCTGTAGAATCTCTGTTAATATGCCTACTAATCAAGATTTTTACTTTTTATCTTCACTTCAGCATTTCTTCGATAATTCTGAATATGAGATCATAGATTCGAGAACGAAAAATAAATATTTAATGTAGAAAAAGGGGAAAATATAATTTCTCGCAGATTATGAGGATTATCACTCATATGTCTGTTATTTCATGGTATTGCTGAATTTCTTTGTTAATATGTCCGCTAATTAAAATTATTATTATTTCTTCAGTAGGTTTTCATTTTCTTTGTTTTGAGAATTGTAAATACGAGGAGGCTGTCAATTTTATATCGGTTAAATGTATATAAATGATTTTAATATATACATTTTCGAATATAAGGGTTCGTAAACATTAGTGAAATAATATTAAATCATAGCTCGACAAATGATTAATTTCGAAAGTGTATAAAGTTTCAAGGGAGTAAAATGAAATACTTGGAAATAAAGGTCACCATCATTACCATAATGGTTGTTAACGACTGTCATGACATGGGGGTGTTAAATTTCTTTATTGATATGCTGCTCATTAAAATTCTTCATACTCACATCCTTCAAGTTTATCCTATCAAAAAGCTATGTATCCACACTATTGTCAGAAGTATATCTCGATGGGATAAACGATCCTACTTTGTTGCAAAAATAGCCTGAGCACTCTGCGCACCAATCAAGCATACAAAACCAGGAATTGTCGCATTTAAATCAACGTTAAGAGCGCAAAGTTAAGCCGGTGGCATCGCTAATATACAGACAAGTCGAGTCGCGAACCGAACTGTGCGTAAGAACTTACGATCCAGGGAATCACAACAGCTTTTACTATACTACTATAATACTACAGGAATGTGGCGGGGATACTACGAGCAGTCGACCAAGACCTGAACTCGTAGCCCCGTAAAGCTCCAACCTTTCTACTGCACTGGTCGCATGCGGTAAGAAAGTTCAGGGCGTGTAGGAGATGTTTTGAAGATGAAGTGGCTGAGATAGTGCTACTCCTCGTTGGCCGACTCGTTTCGACTTTAGCTTCGTTCCAACAGCAACCGGAACCGAACATTGTGTCTATGCACATTTCGTTCGGAAACATTTTGATCGACACAAGATGATTCTTATATTGAGCAGAGATTCATAAGAGTCCTGAAACTATTAAATCTTATGTGATTACTTCTGGTCAGTTGAACATCGAGATAGTTCGTTTATGTTTTTCTTATGCCTTGCATCATCTACTGTAAACAAACTAAATGACAGATGAAGTTCAAATTCCACCTGAATATAGAGGATTGTTCTGCCAACTCATTCACGAAAAATCTCGACAATCCCTCAAGCAACCTTTTAAATGATCAATTCTCTGTATTTATGAGGTTTTTCGAAAAGTAATTTCGTTTTTTCCTTACAGAGTATTGTATTTTATCGAACCCAACTTCACACTTGAGCTGCATAATCATTATATTTTTTGAAAGCTGATATAGCAAGACTTGTGTGGAAAAAGTAGTTTTTGGTTGGTGCTCTTTAAATATGGAAAACAATAAGCAGTATTTTCGTCATATTTTCCTTTTTTACTATAGAAAAGGTAAAAATACTGTTCAAGCCAGAAGAAAATTAACCGATTTGTATGGAGAAGATCCAGTGCTAGAACTGGTTTGCCAAACTTAGAATCGGCAATCTTGATGTCGAAGATGCACCACGTTCCGGAAGGCCGGTTGTAGCTGATAAATACACAATAAAGACATAAGTTGATGCAAATCGGCGAATAACAACACGTGAGAGCGGAGAGAGGTTAAATTTATCGAATTCAACTGTTTATGACCACTTGAAAGGCCTGAGATTAACCTCGAAGCTCGATATATGAGTTCATCATGTTCTCACGGAGAGAAATTTGTGTCGACGCGTTGACGTCAGTGACTCGCTTATCAAATGTCACGAAAATGATCCAGTTTGAAACGCATCATTACTGGGGACGAAAAATGGGTTGTATAAAACAATGTCAAGCGGAAGAGATCATGGAGCAAAAAAGATGAATCGGCTCAAAGCATTTCGAAAGCCAATATCCATCAGAAAAAGGTGATGCTGTGGGTTTGGTGGGATTTTTAAAGATTCGTTTTTTGAGCTTTTACCGAATAATACAACAATTAAATCGGAATTCTAATGTCATCAGGTGGACGAATTGAATCAAAAGAAAGGGCCAGAATTAATTAACAGAAAAAGTGTAGTGTTCCACCAAGATCATGGGAGACCTCATACAAGTTTGGTCACTCGCCAAAACCTTTTACAGCTTGAATGGGTGACACTGCTCCATCCACCATATTATCCAGATCTTACGCCTTCGAATTATTATTTGTTCCTGTTATTGCAAAATGTTTTGGTTGGTAAAACCTTGACTTCAAATGAAGAGGTCCAAAATTTTTTGAGTCGGTTTTTTTTTTGCTAGTAAAGACCAAAATTTTATGAGCGTGGAGTTATGCTACTACCAGAAAAATGGCAAAAGGTGTTTTACCAGAATGCCAATATATATTATACTTTCCAAACCACTCAGTACTTGAAATTATACAATATAAGAGTTTGGGGAGAAAGAAATCCATTATTTTTTCGGTAGATGGCTATTCTAATCGATATCTAGTGAAGTATCGATCAAACATTTCAAACTAAACAATTCTTTTGCTGTTCTTTGTTGGGTCCATTCAGCTGTGAGTAACAGGGTGGTAAAAATGGAAGTCAACAAAAAGAATTCGGTACACTTTACAGTTTTTCTTTGATAAAAGCGAAAATGTAAACCAGGAGGCTGAAATTGTGAATGGTGTTTATGGCCCAGATACTGTAACAGCTAATTACCTGCAATTTTGATTTCGTTGTTTCCGTTAAGGTATTTTTGATGTTGAAGATGCATCAGGCAGGCTTATGGTCGAAATTGTCGATAAAATTACAAAATAGCCGAACTTGACCGGCATTCTAGTAATCGTAAAGTCGTTCAGGAGCTAAGAATCAATCATAAATCATCATTTAGGTTGAACATGAGATCAACGCAAAGCTGGATTCAAAAAGAAGCTCGATTTTTGAGTGCCACACCAATTAACACCAAAAAATATGATATAGAACAAAACGGTGGATATTTGACTCAAATAGGATAATCCAAAACATGATAAATGATGTATTGAAGTTCACGCAAAAATAATGAATTTTTTCCCAACCTATTATAACTAAAATATATGGATTAGAGAAATCAGCTTGTATCAACTTCCATTAAATCCGCTAAAGACTAAGGTCCTGATATTTGGAAAAAACAGGGAGGTTATAATTGACGACGTGCGATTTTTCTGGAATGATGAGAGGCATGAATGTTTTGAATAGTGTTTTAATTTCAGCATCCTTATGGATAAGAAACTTCGATTCATTGGTCATGTTCAGACTTGCGTTCGAAAAGCTTATGTTAGTTTGAAGATGCTTTATCCTCATAGGCCTTTTTATCTCTATCGAACTATGTGAGATATTGCTCACATGTGCTTTGGTTTTGAATAATTTAAATTATTGTGGCGCAGTTTATATACCTTGTTTGACCAGAGGGGTCTGGTAGCATACATAAAGTGCAGAGGTTTTGCCTCCGATTAATTTATGGACCAAGAAAATATGATTCGATTTCCCATAAACACAAGGTATGTAAGTGGTTTGATATAGAGTCTAAGCAGGAAGTTCATGCTGCTGTTTTGTTCATTCAGTCATAATCAATAAGCGTCCCCCCTATTTGTATAATAAGTTTTCGATCTGATGTGCTTTCTCATAATTTTAGATTCAAGGAACTCCTTTCTCCACCACATTACTTTATATGTAAGTATGATAGATATTTTTTTCTATAGCTAATGTTAAAATCTTGTTATAGCACCTCTTTTGACTAGGGTTAACAACAAGACTAATTTTACAATTTATATTATTAGAAACATCTATTTTTGGAACACCACAATTTGAACACGGGGCATTGTTTTCGTCGTTCTTCTGCTACCACGTGATATTCTTGATGCTTTTCCACTTTTTAAAGGACTGGTATTCCTTTCTATATTTTCTTTTGATTCTTTTATCACCTTTTGATGTTGTGAGATGACTGTTGATTCTATATGTCTACTGAAAAGAAAAAATGTAAAAAAGCAACAGTGTTCCTAAAGCATTTGTTTAATTTTAGGTTAAATTTTTAAGAGATTTCGTAAAACTAAAATTCTCTGCTTGATATTTAAGATATTGAATAACCATTCTATTGAGTATAAAATCCCCTTTTTGTTATGATCGAAGTGTTTGATTTTCGTAATTTATTGCTTTAAATGTGTGTAAAAATGTCTGCTAATAATGCCATTAACTGCACAGTAAAAAAAGTCCAAAGGTTAAATGTATCGATAAAAGCAAGATGGTCTTGTAAAGATAGGTGGTCTGAAGCGCTATTTTGACGATCTTTGGTACTCCTCGGTTGACAAGTTAGTTTTCATCATATAATGGATGGAGTAGTCCCTTACTTTCTCATAGTTCTTGTCGAAAATAGAATAAAATAAATACCTGCTCACTTTTTATTACTGAGATACAGTGACTAGAGTTTCGTAGTTTTTACTATATTTTCAAACTTAAAAATAAATTATAAAATATCTCAAATGGAAGTCTGCAGCTTGTACCAAAGGTTTCTTCAATAGTCTTATTGCCAAAACGTATTCTTGAATACCTCTATCGATTCCAGGTCTAGTTTTTGCCTCTTGAAATATCGCATCTGGAAATGAAAGACAAAAAATTAGACATACCGGACTCGATAGAATTATTCAAGAAAAAGTACTATTTGGCAATAAATTTATTGAACGATAAGATACATCTTTGGTACACTCCATTTCTCGAAGTTTTGCATAAGCCTTCCATAAATATAGTGCGTCTAGAAAGTATCCAAAACACAATAGTAATGTATAAGTTAGGTTGTGCAGATAGAGGGCTATGGCCAAAGTTGCATGGCAAAACTATTTGTCAAATATTGTTGATTGTCAACCAGTAGAATATTTGTATAGAAAAGGTTTTCGAAATGTTAAAAAGATAGTGCTATTGTCTGAACTTGGAAAAAGTGCTGTATATGTGACAGTTTTAGGAAGACCGTGTAAGATTAAAGGAAACAATTTAAACGCTTTATTGGCCTTAGGACGACACAATCCGCGCCTGGGCTTTCGCAAATTGGCTAACAGTTTTGTAAATCAACGAAATATGAAAGCATGTCCAGAAACCGTCCGTATGTCACGAAAAAGACAAGGCTACATATCAAGGAAACCAAAAAAATCAATATAATGACACCTCTACAAAAGGATCGAATTCAAGAGGATAATTTTAATAATGTCTTTATATCTGATGGAAGTTGTTTCCAACTTGGGAAATCACTTAAAAATCCTATCAAAACAAAATTTCCTACCAAACTAATGGTTTGGGGAGCAATATCTTAGCGTGGTGCTACGGCTCTCTGTATAATTGATGGTACCGTTAATAGTGAAAAGTATTGTGCCATTCTAAACGGTTTTCTCCTTGAAACGGTGCAGGCTTTATATCCAGAGAGGTGGCATTTTCAGCAGGATAATGGAAGATGCCATACTTGGGTCTATACTCAAGCTTGGATGCATGAACACCAATTGACAACTATTTCATGGCCAGCAGCTTCACCAGATCTTAGTCCCATTGAAAACATATGGGGCATAATGAAGACTGAAGTTGAACGAGCAGCGCCATGAAATAAAGATGATTTAATTCAGTCAATTTTACAGTCTTGGACTACCATCGCCGAAAATTGTGGAGGTGATCTAGTTTCGGGTGTACCTCAATGTGTAGTCAAGTGTTTACAGTTAAATGGAGGTTGCATAAGTAAATAAGATGAATATTTTGTTATAATTTTCTAATTCAAGAACTGAAAGTATATTCTAAATAAGTAAAATTGAGCTTTGTTTTATCCGGATACTTTCTAGACAGACTATATATAAAACCTTTGAATAAACTTTGTAATTCAGTTTGAGAATATAGTAAAGGCTGAGAAACTCTAGTCACCGTATCCTCAAGAATAAAATGTGATAGAAAACAAAATAGGTTCTTATTTTATTTCAGTTTTTTCATGTTTCTTTACATTCTCCTGTACAACTCTGTCAAAGCCGCTAAAAAAGTAGTAATTTTAATGTCCTTGAACCCGAAGTATTTGGTTCCTCACTGGGTGGCAGAGGTTCAATAACTGAAAATATTTATATTTGTCAGCTTTCATAAACCGGTTTCTTTAGCAATAACTCAGAAATAAAATTTAATTTTCCCAAAAAATTATCAAATATAAAACATCAACCAGAGAATGCGTTAATAATAGTAATTCCGAAGACAAAAAATCAAGTTGAAGAAATTATTTTTACTAAGTGTGACACTCCCAATGTCTTCGATATGAAACCCCTCAACTTCTTCAATTTTGTCCTGTCCTGACATATTTTTTGCGCTCTTGTTGTAGGAAACAGCGTGCTATCGTTTGGTCCAACTGCCGATCCGGCCATCCGTAAACACTCTTACTTTCAAATTGAAAAAGATAGACACTTGAAACTTCCTCAATTGGTTTGGGGCTTAAAAATCTCGGTCGAGTTCATAAATGGGGAAAATTGTTTTAATGGTTCCCAAGTTATTAACAGTTGAAGTTTTTCCTCAATTTGTTATTAGTTCATTGATTAATTTGTGTATATTTGAGTTTATACTTTTATTCTAATAAATGTAATCGTTTGAAAGCATTTTTGACTGAAAATATGCAAAACTCCGACATATGAAAGAACATATGTTGGAGCACATATTTTAGATTTAAGATGTGTATTAATATGGTATTCATTAGTATCACTGAACACCAACATTCATTGGACAAAAAACTACAATCAATACATCAAACAATTTAAACGGTAAAGAAAATTCTTACAAATTCCAATAAATACGGATTTAGATTTAAAATTGGGAATTTTGAATGATTAGTTGGAACATTATTCAAACAAATGCAGATTCTAAATTTGATTTCAGAAAAATGACGAAAATTCCCTATATTCCATTGTTTTAAGGATAAAATTCCTGTTAAACTAATCATAGTAGATACTAATGATCAATTGCACAAGGAAAATGTATCTAAATAAAAAACTTTTAAAAAATTTTAGGGTAGCATTAACGTAAAGTCAGTTACTCATATCACCTACAATCCTCAGGAAATTTTGCATACCTGTATAGAAAATAGTAACTGTTTTTCTGAGAAATAATCAAGATATTGAGTAAACATGAACAGAACACACAAATTTAAAATTGTCAGGGTGCTAAACTTTCAACTTTTCAGAAAGAATATAGCATAGCTTAGAACTTTCCATGAAACGGTTCATGTCGTTTTGTATTGAAATCTCAAATCATCCATCATCCAAATTAAGACATCGTGCTAAAAAAAAGGATTTAGATACCAATCAAAGACACATTCAGAATAATAAAAAGTAGAGAACACACTAGAATTGAAACATTGTTGACTAGAATTTGTTTCAGTTAGCTTAACAATTTTTAATGATATTCACTACAGATGAGATTAAGTGGTTAAATTTGAATATCAAAACAGATTTATTTGTTTCCTAAAAATTTTGATTTCAAAAAATTTTATTCAAATACTTTTAGAATTAAATTATTGTCATATAAGCACTGCTTAAATATAGTAGACATATAAAATCAAAACTCATTATATAATATCGAATGGAATAAAAAACCCAACAAATAAAAATTGTCAATTAAAATAATAAATAAATATTTGAAGGAGACAAAATTTTGTTTCTGATCTTATATTTATGAGAACAAAATCTTTTTCAAAAATGCAAAACATAATTTAAAGAACTTCTCTAAAACTAAGTTATTTGACATTTTCAGTATATTTAAATAAGTTACTTCAAAAACCTCTCAAAACATATAGCACATCCTCAAAAAACAATTTGAAATTAAATAAGATCTTCATCAGTGCAGCTTCACATTTAAAAAATGAAATCATTTAACAAGGAATAACTTACCAGAAAGACCTCCTGGTATCCTTGTTGAACAAACACTAAAATTTGAATTTAAATATCAAAACTGATATATTCAGCTAGACTATGAATTTTAATTTCAAAAATTTTATTCAAAAACTTTCAGAATTCAATTAATGTCTTATAAGCACTGCTTAAATCTAATAGACATATAGAATAAATCTGTTTTGATATTTAAATTTTGTAATAATCCTTCTATCAAGTAAAAAACTTCTTATTATTTTATTGTATTTATAATATATAATTACATTTTGGTTTTCTTAATTTCATTATATAAATGTCATTTGGTTTTAATCAAGGCCATAATATACCTATTATATAATATATTATATATAAATATTTGAATTTTGTAATAATCCTTCTATCAAGAAAAAACCTCTTCTTATTACTTTAGAGGTTAAATGTTTTAGATAATCATAGAATATGACATTAATGATATTTTCAGGGTTTTCATAAAAAAAATTTTGACACCTCGAAATAAAAATTTACAAATACCACAACTCAAATTTAAGTAAACATGATGAATATCACATTGATACCTTTTCTTGACGATTCATAGTCACCTGTTGGAACGAAGCTCTTACTATTCTAGTCTCGTAATCGTGTCTTCTTTTCAAGGAGGATTCTTTGTGTTCTTGCTCTTTTACCAGTTTGTGCGCTATTATATTTGATTCAATCGTTGCGTGCTTCGGTTTTATTGGTTTCGTCTAAGATGGGAATTCCATCTTGGACTGGTCTCCGAGACTTAGAAGAATTGATCTCTCGTCTCGTAGCGAAGATCAAAATCGAATCCTAATTGTTGGCGGAGTGGAGGTAGTTTGTGAAAATGGGTTTTAGACGTCTCGACGAGATGTTTGAGCATTTTGGTCGATTCACATACTTAGTCTGATCAAATATATTGTGCTGTTGCCGTTACTTTGAATTTTTATAAGTGGTAATTTTTTATTCTTCCCATTGTAATTATTTTTATATATACCAAAATAAACTGCTCTGCAAAGGTTAAGGAAATTCACAGATTGTGAGATTATTTTTAAAAATTGCCAATTGTTGAAATTTGAATATCGAAACAAATTAAAATATGTTTATCTTCTACGATTTTAATCTAAAAAAAATTTTATTCAAAAAACTTTTAGAATTAAATTAATGTCTAAAACAAGCACCGCTTACATTTAATAGACGTATATAATCAAAACTCAATATATAATGTCAAATGGAATAAATAAACCAACAGATATACGAAAGTCCTTAAAATTAATAAATAAATATTTAAAGGAGACAAAATTTTGTTTCTGGTCTTACCTTTAAGAACACCAATTGCTTTTTAAAAAACATGAACACACTTAAAGGACTTCTCAAAGAATATAATTTATTTGAAATATTTAATATATTTAAATATTCGAATAAGTTAATTCAGAAATCTCTCAAAACATGCACTATATCTTCAAAAAACAAATATAATTCTAAGCAATCCCTTCTTCGGTCCTGAATAATATTCCAAATATCAAAATCAGAAAACTAACCTATATCCACAACGCACACGTGTAAAGGAATAATGTTTCGAAACACAGATCAACTTTATAATTCAAGATTGATCTATGTTCTAACAAAATCAAAGAACAGTGTGAGTTATTTTTAAGGCTTATTTAAATTCATTGACATTCCATAATGAGATTTATTGAAGCCAAAATATAATTATATATTATATATAAAATAAAATAGAAAGGCCTTTTACTTGATAGAAGAAATATAACAAAATTTGAATATCAAAACAAATTAAAATATGTTTATCTTCTACAATTTTAATTTAAAAAAAATTTTTTATTCAAAAAACTTTTAGAATTAAATTAATGTCTAAAACAAGCACCGCTTACATTAAATAGACGTATATAATCAAAATTCAATATATAATGTCAAATGGAATAAATAAACCAACAGATAAACGGAAGTCCTTAAAATTAATAAATAAATAAAATAAAAAATTTTTTGGGAAATTAAAATTGTAGAAGATAATCATATTTTAATTTGTTTTGATATTCAAATTTTGTTATATTTCTTCTATCAAGTAAAAGGCCTTCCTATTTTATTTTATGCCAATTTTTGGTTATCTATATTTGGCTTTTATTGTCTCGGTCTTTACTTGACGGACATTCATCTTCAATATAAGAAAAACAAATTTTAACTTTCGCTATTTCATTAATTTACACGACAATTGTTTCGTTATACCATGACTTCATCAGGTGAGTATTAAAACTGAGGTATACAATGCAAAACATGACCTTAAATACACAGCTCTGGTACAAAAAATAGAGGGGTGGTAAGAGATGCTTTACAATCAATGAAAAATATTAAGTAGCTGTTTAAATCTATTTGATCATTCAATAAAATCTATCTTTTATTATATCTATTGATCTCTAAAGTTTCTAACAGATTTAGTTCCTGATTTTTGTTTTCGATATGTAATATTTCATAGTTAATATTAAAATTATGACCAGTCTCTAACAAATGGTTGGCATAAGTTGAATTTGGTTTATTATTAATATAACATTTTTCATGTTCTCGTATCCTTGTTTGGAATGAACGGCCTGTCTGTCCCACATATACACATGGGCAATCACTACATGTTTACTTGTAAACTCCTGATTTTTTGCTTTTAGGAATGACGTCTTCATTATTTTTTATTGAGCTGCCTAAAGAATTAATGGTTTCATCTTTTCAGATTTTTGGCCTATGTAAGTTAATAAACTAAATTTTGGATATACAAGTGATATTGCTTTCTTGTAATTCATTTTATCGAGTAAATTATCTATAATTAACGGATTGAAATCATTATTAAAAGCTATTTTTTTAAAATTATGTCGAATAATTGAATTCACACATGAAGAAGAAGTAAATAGCATCAATTTCTTAGATTTGGAAATCACAAAAATTAATAATAGACACGACTTTTCCATATATAGGAAACCTAAACACCTAAACATTTCAACAAAAATTATCAGCTTATAAAAGTATGCTTTATAGATTGGTTAACATACCTATGACAAAAAAAAATTTTGACAAAGAATATGAAACCATCAAACAAATAGATTTCAATAATGATTTTAATTCGTTAATTATAGATAATTCACTTGATAAAATGAATTACAAGAGAGCAATATGACTTGTATATCCAAAATTTCAAAATTCAAACGAAACAAAATTCTTTTCATTATCTTACATAGGCCAAAAATCTGAAAATATTGCTAGATATTTAAAGGAAAAATAAAATTATAACATATCTTTTAGAACCATTAATTCTTAAGGCAGTTTAATAAAGAATAATAATGTCCTCATTCCTAAAAACAAAAAATCAGGAGTTTACAAGTTAACATGTAGTGATTTCCCATGTGTATATGTGGGACAGATAGGCCGTTCATTCCAAACAAGGATATGAGGACATGAAAAATGTTATATTAATAATAAACCAAATTCATCTTATGCCAATCATTTGTTAGAGACTGGTCATAATTTTAATAGGAACTATGAAATATTACATATCGAAAACAAAATTCAGAAACTAAATCTTTTAGAAATTTTAGGGATCAATAGAAATAATAAAAGACAAATTTTATTGAATGATCAAATAGATTTAAACAGATCCCCCCTACTTAATATTTTTCATTGATTGTAAACCATCCCTTTCCACCCCTCTATTTTTTGTACCAGAGCTGTGTATTTAAGGTCAAGTTTTGCATTGTATAATATTCACTAGATGAAGTAATGGTTTCACGAAACAATTGTCGTGTAAATCAATAAAAAACCGGAAGTTTACATTTGTTTTTCTTATATAGTTTTGTCTCATTTTTTCCTCTTTAACCTCCCTAGATAATGCCCTGAAGGAGAAGTTTTGTCCTATTCACTTTCGTCTTAAATTATTGAAGATTATACACCGAAGGAAACATATCAGCTGAAAGCGTAATCCAAAACTGGCCTTTTCGGTGGAGAAAGGACTCCTAATCAACAGAAGTTCTTAGAGTTGTTAATACAAATGCATATGAATGTGCTTGTTGCGCAGCTTGCGAATTTGGTGGCAGCTGGCATCATTTCCTTCAGTTGTGTGGAGCATCGACCGTAATAATATCTATAAAACAGTAGTATTCGAGTGCTGGTCTGATCTGGGCTTTATGCAGCAGAAGAAATTACTCCGCAACGAAAAACTTCCTAGCTTTGAACAAATATCCCAATTTATTCGCCGCAGACTTCACACATTTAGTGACAGGTTCCTCAAATAGGCCGAGATGCATGGAATCCTTTGGCTGAAGCGCCTGGTTTTCCATCATAAAGTTAGAAATCACGAACTTAGTTTTTGTTTGGGTCTTCGAGGCATTGAATCGGATCAGATTTCGTTGACTCCATTCATTTATCCATTTGAGATTTTCGTTCACAGAATTGACTTGGTGGCATCTATATCCATAGATGCCAGCGTAGATGTCCCAACTCCGTGTGACTCAGTGGTGCTCAAAGATTTATATCTGGTGGAGGAAGACCCTTTCAAATATAGGGAGTAGTAAGCAGCATATTAGTCATATTTTACTTTTTCACAATAGAAAGGGTAAAAATGCTGTTCAATTTTCAATTTGTTGAGATTACGCCAGTACCAGAACTGATTTGCAAACTTTCGATCCGGCAATTCTGATGTCGAAGATCTGGAACTGGAAGGACGGTTGAAGGTGAAGAAGAAACAATAAAGACATTTGTTGATGCAAGTCGGCGGAAAGCTATACGTTAGATCGGTGAGAGGTTAAATTTATCGAATCCAACTGCTTATGACTACTTGAAAGGCCTGAAGCTCGATATACAGGTTCCCCATGTTCTCACGGAGAGAAATTTGTGTCGTCCCGTTGACTTTTGTGATTTGTTTCTCAAACTTCATTACTGGTGACGAAAAATGGATTGTATACAACAATGTCAAACGCAAGAGATCATGGGGCAAAAAAGATGAACAAACTCAAAGCTCTCCAAAGCCTATATCCATGAAAAAAAGGCTGTCTGTTTGGAGGGATTTTGAAGAAATCCCTTTTGAGGTTTTACCGGATAACACATCAATTAACTCGGAAGTCTACTATCATCAGCTGGGCAAACTTAATGATACACTTCGACAGAAAAGGCCAGAATTAATCAACAGAAAGATAATGCGAGACCACATACATGCGCCCCCATGGCATTATAGCTTGAGGCGCCTCCAGCGCGTCTTGACTATGTTCTTGACTAAGACCCTAAGGTCTTGACCAAGTCTCTAATTTCATCCCTGTGAAATGGAGCATTAAGTCTTGATGCCTAAAGTAATTCCATTCGTGCCAGTCACTGGACCCGTTCGGTGGAAGATCGACCGAATGGAGCCCTAGTATCCCCGTTAAAGTGGAACGAAGGGCTGAGCCGCGTTGATCAACTCAGTGACAAGGGAGTCCGTCGAAGCACTGGGCCTCTCCCTTAGAACTAACGTACTCTACCCTATTACAGTAAATCTGCGGATATTTCTGTCCAACGGCCGAGTGCGTTATGTAGCATACTGCGTTACCTTGGGAGGGTGGAGGCCCTCGAGAAGTATTCGTACCACCTAGCCACCCAATTGGTGTTGGACTCGAGGGGGCAGTGGTATCGATTGCGAGACGTTTCTGAGATTTGTGGATCCCGACGATACAGCTAGAACGTTGGTGCTTGAAGGATCAATTGAGAGACTTCACAAGGGTTCGTGAATCTACTACCAGCCATACGGTGTAGGTTTTCGAACTGAAGCCGAAACTAGAAGCTGGTGGGTTCAGCTTTCCGGAGCAGTTCTCGCATGCGCGATGGTAAGGCATAAATAACCCTTATCATATTTTCTGCTTCTAGGGGCAGATTGTCGAGACTGCTACTAGTCACTTGTTGAAAGAGCTTTGCTCACATACCAATACACTAACTGGTAGAATTTACCTCATACAAGTTTGTTCACTCGCCAAAAGCTTGTACACCTTGAATGGGATACACCCACCAGATCTGGCGCCTTCGGATTATTATTTGTTCCGGTTATTGCAGAATTTTTGGACGGTTAAACCTTTACTTCAAATGAAGAGGTCAAAAATCACCTGGATTAGTTTTTTACCAGCAAAGACTAAAAATCTTATTAGCGTGGAATCATGCTACTACCAGAAAGATGGCAAAAGGTATTGGACCAGAATGGTCAATATATAATTCAATAAAATATTCATTCATTATACGAAAATTGTTTTTCATTTTCCCAAAAAAAAAAAAAACGAAATTACTTCCCGAACAACCCAATAACTGTTTCATATATTTAATTGGAAAACCCGATATGAACTTCTTATAAAGAATTTACAAGCCAATTATTCAATAATAATCAATGCACTAACTCTATGCAGTGCATAGTACATATGTTTTATGACATTTCACTCGACCCATTAAGAACTATCACGGCAAAATACGGCTACTTAGTGTTATGGTATTTCCATAATGGCCACTCCGTACTCGAAGATCTTTTTTGCTCTAGACATAATTTGTTTGATGTTTCCACTCCAGAGAGTCTTCAAATTACCTAATTACGTAGAACTTGGCAAGCCTTGTTCGCCCATATCTCAAATATGCCTTTATCACTCATCAGTGAAGATGTAATATAGCCATTAGTATGCATAACAGAAACAAAAACAAAGCTTTCGATCCGAAGGCTTGTGCGTGAATCATTACATTATGCTCGAATACACCTAATTGTTATATGTACGCAAAATATCATTGTTTCGCTCGGGCAACAAAATTTCGAGTTCAAAGAACCGGGATGTGGAATTGAAGCTTTTTAAATCGGTATTTATACCGTGTCCGTTATCAATTATTTGATGGATTCGATTTTTACTTGATGAAAACTCATTATCAACTAGTAATAAATGGAATTAAATTTCCACAAACTTTTTATTGTTAAACGACAACTGTTTCATTACACGGTGGCTTCATCATGTTCTACATTTGAACCTATGTTGTGTAAAAACATATATACGTTCTTATATATGTGTTGACAGGTTTTATGGCCAATGGGACTAAAATTAGTATGACAGTTCTTTGGGTATTCCAAATCAGGTGGAGAGAAACCGATAATGACAATAAAAGTCATTGGGGTTGTCGTTGTTTTTTCCACAGGGTCTTTCAATGGAAACGCCCCATTATTCAATTGACAATTGACTCACGTATGGCAGCCACTGTTTATTTGTGGCATTGACAGTTGTATTTGTCAATGTCTACCATTTAATCATGAAAAGGTACACACTTCAACAACGTTTACAAATAATCCAAATTTATTATGAAAAATCGCGATTTGTCTAACTTGACGTGCTTTAACTCCAATGTTTGGTCGTTATAATCGTCCGGATAAAATAACAGTTGAACGTTTAGTGAAGAAGTTTGAAACCAATTTTGCACTTCATGATGTAACAATGTCAGTGGAGCAAATAAATGCAAGAAGTGAAGAGAATATTGCTGCCGTACGTGAAAGTGTTCGAGAAGACCAAAATTCATCGATTGCTCGACGTTCACAAGAACTATAGGTATCTCCCAGACGTCTTTGTGGCGAATTTCACGCAAAAACCTTGGCTTACATCCATACAAAATTGTTTTAGCTCAAGAACTCAAACCAACAAATAATTTCGTCGTGTATTTAGTAACTGGTGCTTAGAAAAAATCGGAAGAAATGAACCGATAAATTATCCCCCTCGTTCCTGCGATTCAACTCCGTTGGACTTCTTTCTTTGGGGTTACATTAAGTCATTGGTTTACAGCAATCATCCAGCAAATTTAGACGATTTACAGATCAATATTGAAGCAGTAATTGCTAACATACGACCTGATTTGTGTGAGAGTCATGGAAAATTGGGTTCAACGACTTCATTGCTGCCAACGTGTCCGTGGTATATATTTAAAAATGATGTTTTGTTTCATGACTAATGGTGGTATCCATTGTACTTTATAATGAAATAAAAATTTAAATATATTCCAAATAAATAATGTGTTTTATCCACAAAACAAAATGGGCGCACTGGTAATGAAAGACCCTTTACATAAAGATATTCAATAGAGGTGACTTCGGGGAATTTCGGTTTATTTCAAGTGATTCTAAGAATGTAAATCCCTTTACTCTCGATATGAATTATTCCGTATTCGTTATTAGAAATATGTTCAAATTCTATTAAATGTTTGGCGTATGTAAAATGTGGATTGAATAAAGTGAATAACCCAATTTGACCAGTGGTTTCGTTCACGACATCCCCAAGCATAAAATTATCAAAATATCAATGATTCAAAACTGAAACAAATTTCAAATACAAATATGTAATAAAAAAAGTTTCCAACTTATAAACAACATCAAATCACCTGCAAACTCCGAAGTAATTTCGCTTGATGTCCAAATTTTATTTTCTAGCATCCTCCAGCATATTACAGAAAATAGCTGGAATTAATTTTCCGGAACCTCTACAGTGTTAAATCTAAATAAATCTCATGGAAACATTTAGAATTAAATTTTTTTAAAACATGTCTTAGATAACACTCTATCACTTCATAGACATATATATTATCATCACATGTGGTGGAAATTAACTAATAAAGAATCAAAGGAAATATAAAATAATGACCAAATGACCATTTTTTATTTTCCCTTTTAAAGAATATATAGCACATTCTTCAGAAAAAAACCTGATTAATTCGGACCCAAATCTCTTATTATTTTTTATTATATTAGTTATTTGAATAAACAAAATAGTCTGTATATCAAAATAGATTTAATCTGTTAGTCTCCCATAATTTTAAATTCAAAAAATTTCATTCAGAACTTTTAGAATTAAATTAATATCTTATAACCACATCTTATATTTAATAGACATATAAAATCAAAACTTATTATATAATATCAAATGGAATAAATAACCCAACAAATATAAATTATCAATTAAAATTGATAAATAAATATTTGAAGGAGACCAAATTTTGTTTCTGATCTTATAATTATGAAAACTAAATCCTTTTCAAAAATACAAAACATAATTTTAAGAACTTCTCAAGAAAATAATTTATTTGAAATATTTAATATATAATTTAATATATTTAAATAAGTTACTTCAAAAATCTCTCAAAACATGTATCACATACTCAAAAAACAATAAGAATTCAGATAAGGTCTAAATCGGTCCTACTTCACATTTACAAAATAAAATCAATTAACAATAAATAACTTATCTGTAAGACCTCGTGGTATCCTCGTTTGAACACACTAACTTTAAAATCCAAGGTATTCTATGTTCATCACAAAAATCACACAAAGCTTGTAATGTATTTTATGGTCTTGGTTAAACCACATGATATTTATAAAATGAGATTTTTTCAATATTTTGAAACCTAAATATAATTATATATTTTACATAAAATAAAATAATAAGAAGAGGTTTTTACTTGATAGAAGAATGATTACAAAATTTGAATATCAAAACAGATTTAATCTGTGAGTCTCCTTTAATTTAAATTTCAAAAAATTTTATTCAAAACTTTTAGAATTGAATTAATGTCTTATAAGCACAGCTTATATTCAATAGACATATAAAATTAAAACTCATTATATAATATCAAATGGAATAAATAACCGAAAAAAGGAGGATGTGTTACATATTTTGAGCGGTTTTTGAAGTAACTTATTTAAATATATTAAATATTTCAAAAAAAATAATTTTTTGAGGAGTTTTTAAAATTATGCTTTGTACTTTTTAAAAGGATTTAGTTTTTATAATTGTAAGATCAGAAACAAAGTTTTGTCTCCTTCAAATATTTATTTATTATTTTCAATTGACAATTTATGGTTGTTAGGTTATTTATTCCATTTGATATTATATAATGAGTTTTGATTTTATATGTCTATTAAATATATGCTGTGCTTATGAGACATTAATTTAATTCTAAAAGTTTAGAATAAAAGTTTTTGAAATTAAAATTATAGGAGACTAACAGATTACATCTGATATTCTGATATTCAAATTTTGCAATAATCCTTATCTAGTGAAAATCCTTTTCTCATTATTTTAATTTATATATAATATATAATTACGTATTATGTTATATAATTACATTTTAAATATAATATATAATTTACAATTTGCGCTTCTTAGCTATGATTAATGATTTTTTATGAACGGAATTGGAAGATTTTGATGTGGACGACGTTTATTTTCAATAAGACGGTGCTACGTGTCACACAAAAATTTCATCAAAAGAATATGCTGTTGTAACCATAGCTGTGATGGTCATTTGACTGATATGATTTTCCATTATTGATGGCATACCTTTTTCTTTACAACGAAATAAACATCCGCTGATTTCTCTTAAAGTATACTCGTTTTTTTTTCAATATCAAAATGAAACATCTTATTGGAAAACCCTATAGGTCAGATAGCCAGATGGCTAATGGGTGGTACTTCGAAATGTCGAACCAACGTTCGAATCAGGTGCAGGTTACAACATCATATGTAGCTCCTCAAAGAAGTAATCCACAGATTTAAAAGTTTCAGGAAAGTTCTGACTAGCCACAACAGCTTTCCGACGCATAGCTTTTCGCCCTTATCTTCTTTATTGGGTATCTCAAGACTTATGTCTCAAGGAGATCACAAATGATGATGTTATCTTTAGTGTCTATTTCCTGGTCCCATTTCAATTATATTTGTGGTCAGGTTAACCTCTATGTGAAAGTAATTGAAAAATGCCATTCAAGAGTTGAAAACTCAATAATGTACTTCAGTTCACCAGTTAATCGAATATAATTGAATATTCATCTGTTTTTATTATTCACATGCAATAGTTCTTCGAACAACATGAAATAATTCCATACTAATGACAACTACGAAGAAGCCCTCATGAAATTTCATAATATTAATAGTTTCTAGCGTTACAAGTCATTTGTTCCTCGTTAGCACAACTTGAAAAGCATATTATTTCACTTGATATTTGGATGGAATCGAATTAATACTTACATACAATAGTTCTAGACATCATTAGCTTTGATATTATATCAGTCATATTATAATATACGTTCTGCGAATAAACAGTGAATTTATTAAACTGGTAGTTTGTCTAGTCTTGTACAAATATACAGTTAGTTCGTTCCTTTGGATAATGTTGGTCTTCTAGCTGAATCAAGTGAAGTGTTCTCCAAATTTTTAAATTATTTTTCCTCAGCATCAAGTGATCTTCATGCGTGAGAATTTAAAACGTTTTTCGCTGTTCTTCTAGGAAACACTTTTGCCTAAATGTCTGTTATTTTCAATTTTTGTGCCGAAAACAGTTTCCAACGATTAGGTTTGAAAATTACTATGAAGAATTATTTGCATATTACAGATAATAACTGGAAGTAATTCTCCAGAACCTCTTCAGATTTAAATATAAACAAATCTCATGAAAACATTTAGAATAAAATTTTTAAAAAACATGTCTTATATACACTAAATGACTTTATGGACATAAATATTATCATCACATGTGGCGGAAATTAACTAATAAAGAATCAAAAGTAATATAAAATAATGACCAAATTAATTAGACATTACCTTATACATATTTGTTTCGATTGGATGTTAAAGAATCACAAGTTCCATCACTAAAAAATGTTCAACATATAATTCAAAAAGGCCTTTTTTATTTTTATTTTTTAAACAATATATAGCACATTCTCCAGACAATGAACCTGATAAATTCGGAACCAAATCACTTCAGAAAGGAGTTATTTGAATAAACAAAATAATCATTAAAAAATATATAAAAATACCTTTTTTTCACCAAACATTTCAGCAACAGCTAATCAATCTTTGGATGAACATCGCCTATACGAAAATTAGGTTAGATCACAAAAATATACAATCAAAGAAAATACTACTAGACTCGGCATTAGATAACCGCCACGTGCATGTGAATTGGTTAGTTGATGCAGAAATGTCTGGTGAAAAAGGGGTACTTTTATATATTTTTGAATGAATATTTTGTTTATTCAAATAACTCTTTACTGAAGAGATTTGGGTACGAATTTATCAGGTTCTTTCTCTAGAGAATGTGCTATATATTCTCTAAAAAAGGAAAATTAAAAAAAGCATTTTTGAATTATATGTTGAACATTTTTTGGTGATAGAACTTGTGATTCTTTAACATTCAATCGAAACATATATGTATAAGATGATGTCTGAATAAATTGGTCATTATTTTATATTTATTTTGATTCTTTATTAGTTCATTTCCACCACAAGTGATACAGTGTATCTAGGACATGTTTTTTAAAAATTTAATTCTAACTGTTTTCAAGAGATTTCTTTAGATTTAAATCTGAAGAGGTTATGGAGAATTAATTCCAGCTATTATCTGTAATATGACTTGGTTTGACCAACTGATGTAGAGTCCTAGGTCATTAGTAATTCTTACAGATAATAGCTAGATTAATTCTTCGAAACCTCCACAAATTTTTGTCTAAAAAATATTTGAAAATTTTTTTAAATTCAATTGAATAAAATGTCTCAGAAACACACTTTCACTTCATAGACATAGAATTATCAACCCATATGAGCTGCAGTTAATCAATAAATAATAATAAATAATGAAAAAAAAACTGTCCGATCACAAAGTACATAATTAGGTTAACGAAATGGGTGGATTAAAAAACTATTAGAAATTTACGTAGAATATTCAATAAAAATGAAATGCCCTCACGGAAACTTGTAAGTTCGTTCAAACTGGATCGTTATTTGATAATACAATCCATTCACGTTCTCGTCCTGTGAGCATACCTGAAAACATAGCTGCTGTAGCCCAGAATGTGGCTGAATATTCATCAACATCAACTCCTCGTCGTTCTCAAAAAGTGAATATTTTTCGCACTTCCTGAGAATTTTGCATAAAGACCTCGGAATGAAGGCTCACAAAATTCAATTAGTGCAAGAAATCAAGCCGCGTTGCCACCTTGCTGAATGGGCTGATGATTGCATGGCCGGAGATGAGCATTTTTTGTGGAGATTCGTTAGGAATAAGTGTTACGCTTACCATGCCGAAACAATTGATGCCTTGAAATACGAATTCGAAGTTGTCATTCATGAGATTGAGCCCCAAACAATCGACAATGTACTGAAAAATGGGGTTGATATGATGGGAAAGTGTAGCCAGTGGTGGTGGTCATTTGAATGATATTGTTTCCATTAGTAAATATCAAGGTTCCACCTTTCTAACAAACTCATAGTTTCGAAAAGATATTCATTAGTCTTTTATTTATAGTCGATCCAATATGCAAATTTTTAATTTTAAATTGCCATTTAATCAATGTTAACTATGCCAATAAAAATCGTAATCTCTCAACGTAAACAACTATTGTTTGATCTTATCAAAGGTGCTTTTTGTTTCTTATGAAAACATCAAAATATCATTTCAAACTAACATAATCAAAATATTCCTAACATAAAAACAATTTCAACTCTCAATAGTTTTTTAATGTTTATACAATTCATCATACATCAAGTGAATATTCAAACTGAGTATACAATACAAAAACATGTTCCTTAAAATTATAAATTGAGGGATGAAGAAAAAATAGTTTAAAGTTAGTAGGAAATTCCAAAATAGGAATCTGCTTAAGGATGTCCTATTGTTCAAAATAATTAGTTTATTATTGTATTTGTTGGTCTCTACCATTTCCAAAATATGAAGTCAATGACTCTTGTTTTCAATATGTAATATTTCCTAATTATAATCAAAATTATGTACTAATTCTAACGTCTCATTCTCTAAATTTGAATATCAAAACAGATTTGATCTGTTAGTCACCAATAATTTTAATTTCAAAAAGTTTTATTCAAAAACTTTTAAAATTAAATTAATTTGTTGTTATTTATTCCATTTGATATTGTATAGTGAATTTTGATTTTGATTTGATAATTCTATTAAATATGAGCAGTGCTTATTATAAGACATTAATTTAATTCCAAAAGTTTTTAAAAAAATTTCTTTCAAATTGAAATTGTAGAAGACTAACAGATTAAATCTGTTTTGATATTCAAAGTTTGTAATTATCCTTCTATCAAGTAAAACTCAGCATCTTATTATTTTACTTAATATTTTCTTTTGATTCCTTGTTGGTTTACTACCGCTCATGTGTTGATAATTCTATACGTCTATAAAGTGAAACAGTGTTTCTAGGACATTTAATTCGATTTAATTTTAAAAATTTTAAAAGAATTTCTAGATTATATTTGTAGAGGTGATTATCTGGTATATATGAAAAAACTTTCGAAGTAATTTTCAATTCATATTTAAAATATATAAATAAAACTTTTCATCATAATATAATTTGTGCTCTGTAACAGATTATATTCAAAACCCTAAATCATATGAATAAGGCACTTGTAAAATACAGACCGCAACTTGAAGCGTGCAAGCAGGTAGACATGTAGTGATTCCCGTACCTGCTACCCTGTGTTTTATGATCCCCTTTGTTAAGAAAACACCCTTCTCGAGTGGCGTCCCGCAGATCCATTGGATTTGGCTTTAACTGCGTTATACAGTGTGTCTTTTGCCAAGCACTTCATCTTTCTAGTTTCATTTGGCCATTGTGAGCAGAAGGCGCCTCCTTGAAGAGGTCACTTCTGAGAATGTATTTTGTTACGCTATTTCATCAATGCAGCGTGGAGTCCCCGCTTCATTGTGTGAAATGTGCTATCCCCTTTATTTTCGCTTGAGTTGTCGCCAAAACAAGAAAAGGCCATTTTCGACTCTTGAGAAAAAAGGTTTAGTCTCGATCAGAAACAAATATCGATTACATGCTCTTCATTGTGTCTTGTATCAGCAATTTTTTTGTGTTGATGTTGAGTGCAGGGCGGTTCTTTGTCGTTCTTTGGGGTCCTATGGGTTTTGCTTTTAAATTAATTTTAGCTTCAGAAGAACTACTTTCTTTAATTAATGTAGAAAGATTTAAGTTAAACAAGAGTGACCTTCTACATATAGAAAATATTAAATTAAAATTTCAAAGAGAAAATACAAATAAAAGTAAATAATGTTAATCTGATTTTCATTACTTTTATTGTTATTATAATACAATTGTTTCGCTGTCACAGTAACATTTTTAGGAAGGTGGTATCTTACATTTTTGAATAACCAAATTTGTTTTCGAAATTTATATTAGAGTAGGTTCTGAAAGTTTATTGAGTACTAAAACCCAAAAGGTCTCTGTAAATTTCAGCTTATCAGAATATAAATATTTTTGGCAATCACCGCAGGTTAACTTATAAACTCCCTATTTATCATCTTTCTCTGTAATCTCTATATTATTTCTAATGAATTTACTCAGGTTTGAAAAAAATTTGAATGGAGTTCTTGAATCATATTAATTTTTGAGATATCTACGTTTAGTATATTTTAACGAAATGTAATTAAAATTATTTTTTATATAAAATACAAATAAATTTATTTATTCAATTTGACAACAAGCATGTACATAAATATGAAATGAAATTCGTCAGATACATAAACTTTTTTTCGGAATATAGGATTCACCATGCATTTATAAGAAGAGCTATTAAGCCAGTCACTCAGCACCAGGATAACTTCATTCTTTGTTATAGATGGTGACTAATATTCAACTGGATGGCTGTTTGAATTTTCCCCCATCCTTTAGCACTGTCTAACATTCTGCTGCAAGCTTAACTCGGACAAACGTCAGTACAAAAATGTTAGAGCGTGTGTGTGTTGGTTATGTATGTGTGTCAGTCTTATTGGTTGGGAGCCTGTTTACGACATTCTTAAGAGTGTCAGAAATTTATTTTTGGTGCATTACATGAAACAAAAGATTATCTTCTGAAAATAATTGTTTCAATTTTTTTGCCATAATGACTTTGAAAATAAAATAAATTCTGATCAAATAAAATAAACTCCACGAACATGCAATATTTAAATACATATGAAATAAAATAAATTCTAAAAATCATAAGAAAACCACTGACTTCGGAATATAAGCTCACAAATTAAATGTATTAAGGGTTCAAATAATCCATCTTGTGGAGCTGAACTATAGCCAAATCTATTATACAGAGATAATCTTATATCTCTGAGTAGATTTGGCTCGATGTTGCCACAATGTTGAATAATTTTCAACCTTGATCCGTCAAGATTTGAAGTTCAGTAGCTCCTTATCAATGATCTCTGCAGAAGTCATGTCCATAGACAGATGCTTTCAGATACAAAAAAAATTATTTGGTGATAAATATGATGATCTGAAGGGCCATGAAATTGTACCATTCGTAAATATTACTCGATCAGAAAACGTGTTTTGGGGAAACTGTGTCACTTCTCGTGAATGATGACTTGTGCAACCTTCCTATTGAAACCAAATGTCCTTAAAATTGACGAGAAGAAGTTGACGAACTGCCGGAATAATGCGAGTTTGTAAAAGCTCAGCATTTAGCTTTCCATCGACAAAAACGGGACCAATGATGAAATCTCCTAAAATGTCAATCCAAACATTGAGTTTTTTGTATACTGAGTTTTGATGGAAGTACTCCGTTGCTATCTCGGGACCAATATAGTACAATGGATGGATTATGTTTCTTTTTCGATTGAAATGATGACTCATCAATGAAAAGTACATTCAGGAAAGAACTATTTTAATTTTGTCTTTTCATCATCGTCATGGACCTAAGGAATCAACACTAGACGTGGATGTGAATGATGTCGCAGCGCCGGTACAAAGCGATGAATTCTTCCCCACTCTGTGCAGTCGGAAAGAGTAGGGAAATATTCAAAGAATAGTCCAGTTGAATATTTTTCATCATTTATAACACATAATGAAGTTATTCTGGTGCTGAGCGACTGGAACAATAGCTTCACTTGTTAATGCATCATGAATCCTATATTCCGCGACTGATTTTCGTGACCTATTCTGTGAGTGTTAACATTTGGTAATAATATTATATATTTAAGCGGTTTCGAAGTGGCTTCCTTTGGCGGCGATACAGAGCTTCAGATGCTTCTTGAAATTTTCGGCAATCGGCCGCAGCTCTTCGGGCGTAATCGGCCCCATTCCCAGCACAGGGATTGCTTCAGCGACTCCAAACTTTTGGGGTGTTTAGCACCAGCCCTGAGCTCCAAAATCGACCACACGCTGTACTCCATTGGGTTGAGATCTGGTGAGTAGGGCGGCCATTCTACAGATGTGATAAAACCCGGAAAATGGGTCTTACACCATTCTTACGTCATTTTCGCGTTGTGAACCAGAGCGGAGTCCTGTTGAAAGGTCAAATGCGGGTGGCTGAAGTGCTGCTGGGCCCACGGAAGTACTACTGCCTCGAGAATGTCTCTGCGGTAGACTTCTTGATCGATTTTGACCCCTTGATTCACGAAAACCAAGTGTGTTTTGCCGGTAGCGCAAATTCCACCCCAGACCATGACGGATTCCGGACACTGACGATGTTTGACGTACAGGGAGCATTTGCGGACCAGACTCTGTTGTTTTGATGGTTGTGGGATTATTTTAAGGGGAAAAGCTTCTCGTCTGTGAAGAGAATGCGCTCCCATTGCTGACCGGCGGCACCTTTGGAGTTGTACGCGCTTGTTTTCATCCGTGAGGAGTTGAACTTTTTGGAGCTTGTATGGCTTGAGGTTGAGCTTCTGTTTGGACATTTGACGAACGGATTCACTGTTGATACCGGTCTCACGGGCTATTTTCCTTATGAAGACCTTCAGATTTCGATTGACTCGCTTCTTGACGATGTTGATATTGCTAAGCATATTGATAGTGCCTTTTCCTCCACTTCCTGGACAATTGACCATCATGGCCAAACTCCTTGAAACGGCAAATTGCATTGGACGCGGTTTGTCGAGGCACATTGAGCAAACGAACAATTTCGCATTGACGCTTACCTTAACGAAACAGCTTCAAAATTGCACTTTGTTTGTTTGACATTCTAACACTCTGTAAAATAAAGTAATATTAAACTGAAAATTCACATATTAGCACAACAAAGTGTAGAGAATCTAATAGAATAAAACATGTTTGGTTACGCTATAATCCTTAACTTAACTAAAGTTTTTCTTGTCACCCTGTAAATTGGTTTTTCAAATGGGAAGTTTAAAAGATGATTTCAATATTCTTGGCTCAGTATTTAATGAGAAAAATACGCACATATATAGTTATCTATATTATTTTGCTACGCTGTTTGCATGGTATGATTTTCGAATTTAACCATCCATTATTCCCATGCTACATGTAAACACAGTGATTTATCGGAATAATGTAATTCTGAAGTTTTCTTAGAAAACTAGAGGAGTGTAGACAATTCAACCTTTTGTGCGGTCTTCTTGGGAATTATTGATTTGAATTACACAGTCGTACAAAAGTTAAGCGATGTTGTTTGCCGTATGGAACTGATGGGATATAAAATCTTAGTCTATCATTCTTTTTTATTGAAATTGCAATAAGATTTCAGTGTATTGAAAGGCGAGGTTTGATTGAATGGCCAGCTCATTCGTCTGATTTCAAACGCCTCGATTATTTTCTGAAATTATAAATCTTTGTGATTGAACAAATAGTTATTTATGTACAAAGATGTTTATATTTTAAGGCTACAATCTTACAAACCCGAGAGTCTCTGGCCTGATTTTTTTTTATTGTGCAGATGGAATCTTTTATTGACACTCCGCTATCTAGGATCAGTATGGAACTTGGCCTTCTTCCAAGTTTGGTACCCATTAAACCTATTTTGAGATTTTAGTTTTTTTTAAATCAATGAATGTAGACACAAATAGCGATAAGTATCGGGTGTCTTTTTTAGAGTGATAGAACTTTAAATTGGAATAAAAGACATTTAAATTAAGATTGAATCCAATTTTTTTTTATTTAAAAGATAATTTTACGACATTTATGTTTTAAAAAGAATTTCTGGCATATGTCCACCACGACTAGCTCTGAGGAACCGCATTCGACCAGACCAATTTCGGACAACTTTTTCGAGTAATTCAGGCCTTATTTCATCAATAACACGAGTTACGTTGACTTCCAAAGCGTCTATTGTTTCTGGTTTATCAGCATAAACTAATGACTCGACATAACCCCAAAGAAAATAATCCAGTGAAGTTATGTCGCATTATCTCGGAACCCAATTAATTGGACCATTTCTCGAAACAATGTTTTCGCCAAATCTTTCTTTCAATAAATTGATTGTTACGATAGCAGCATGAGGTGTAGCACCATCTTGTTGGAACCAAAACACTTCTGGGTCGATGCCATTCAAATTTTGAAACAAATAATCATTGATCATCGATCTGTAACTAGCACCATTAACTGTAACATTAGCTCCAGTATCGTTTTTAATGAAATATGGACCGATGATGACTCCAGCGTGTAAAGCAGACCATACAGTGCATTTTTCAGGATGCAATGGAACCTGCAGAACTTCTTGAGGATTGTTTTCACGCCATATACGGCAATTTTGCTTGTTTACATAGCCGTTCAACCAGAAATGAGCTTCCTCACTAAACACAATTTTATGATAAAAAAGTGGATGAACCTCAAGCTATTCTAGGGCCCAATCACCAAACAAACGACGCTTGTTATGGTCAAGTGGCTTTAGTTCTTGAACCAGTTGGATCTTGTATGGGTGTAGACCAAGATCTTTACGTAAAATTTCCCATGTGCTGGATGCAAAGAGTCCAACTTGTTGTAAACGTCGACGAATAGACAAATCTGGATCATCATTAACACTATGACTTACAGCAGTAATATTTGCTTCTATACGTAGAATTCTTCATCTTGGTGTTGTTATTGCATCGAGTAGAGAAAATGTTCTCCGAAATCTATCGATAGTTCGACGAATGAGCTGCTCTGATAGACGATTATGTAAACCATAAATTTCACGAAGTGCTCTATAAGTTTGGCGAATAGAACACTGATCTTGAAAATAAATTTGATTTTGTGAACATTGTTGCGGCGTGAGTCTTTTCATGATAATTTGTCAATGCTTACTGAACAGAAATGTCAAAACAACATGGCTTCTACCTTCTGTCAAATCCCTAATGAAAGTTCTATCACTCTAAAGAAACACCCGATATATCTGAACATACACTAATGGACTAGTCTGTATTATTTCCCGCATGTTCATCTCATTTGTAAATCCTCCGTGTTGTCTATCCTATAGCTTGTAAAATTCAGATTGGAGTTGGAAAAATGTTTTGGATACAATTACTCAGTATAAAGTAAAGAAAAACTAATCCTTATTATTCATTTTAAAGACGAATGGAACAGTTCAAGTCTAACATTACACGGAATCGAATTAGGGTTAAGTGGGACGGTTAAATGATACCTACTCAAAAGACTGGGGGGTAACCTGCAATTTATTTGTTAGGTAGACACACCTACAATCCCAAAAACATTTTGTTACTCATAATTATATATTAGAGAAGAATAGAAAATTTTCTCACAAAGCGCACTTATTCCACTTTAGGGAATTCTTTTCAAGAACCAACGTCAATTTGCTTTTAATTAATATTTGAATCCAAAGAAGCAAGGGGAGGTAAAAAAATTTATACAGGTAACGAAAATAATTTTCGGAATATATGATTCACCATTCATTCACATAAGGAGCAACTTAGCCGGTCGCCCAGCATAAGAAAAACTTTATTTTGTGTTATACATGGTGACAAGAAAAACTTCGGACAAATTTTACTGTGTTCTGGAACAAAATTATTTTAGCGCAGTCAAATAATTTTTATTCTTTTAGATTCTCTACACTTTCTTGTACTAATATGTGAATTTTCAGTTTGATATTGCTTTATTTGGTGTTAGAATGTCAAACAAACGTAGTGCAATTTTTGAGCTGTTTTGTTAAAGTAAGCGTCGAAGAGAAATTCTTCGTTTGCTCAATGTGCCTCGACAAACCGCATCCGATGCAATTTGCCGTTTCAAGGAGCTTGGCCATGGTGGTCGTTTGTCCAGGAAGTGGAAGAAAAGGCACTGTCAATACGCTTAGCAATAGCAACATCGTCAAGAAGCGAGTCAATCGAAATCCGAGGGTCTCCATAAGAAAAATAGCCCGTGAGACCGGTATCAACAGTGAATCCGTTCGTCAAATGTCCAAAAAGAAGCTCAACCTCAAGCCATACAAGATCCAAAAAGTTGAACTCCTCACGGATGAAAACAAGCGCGTACAACTCCAAAGGTGCCACCGATCAGCAATGGAAACGCATTCTCTTCACAGACGAGAAGCTTTTCACAGTAAAATAATCTCACAACCACCAAAACAACAGAGTCTGGTCCGCAAAGGCTACCTGTACGTCAAACATCGTCAGTATCCGGAATCCGTCATGGTCTGGGGTGGAATTTGCGCCACCGGCAAAACACACTTGGTTTTCGTGAATCAAGGGGTCAAAATCGATCAAGAAGTCTACCGCAGAGACATTCTCGAGGCAGTAGTACTTCCGTGGGCCCAGCAGCATTTCGGCCATAAGGATTGACCTTTCAACAGGACTCCGCTCTGGCTCACAACGCGAAAATAACGCAAGAATGGTGTAAGACCCATTTTCCGGGTTTTATCACATCTGCAGAATGGCCGCCCTACTCACCGGATCTCAACACAATAGACTACAGCGTGTGGTCGATTTTGGAGCTCTGGGCTGGTGCTAAACACCACAAAAATTTGGAGTCGCTGAAGCAATCCCTGCGCCGGGAATGGGACCGAAGAGCAGCCCGAAGAGCTGCGGCCGATTGCCGAAAATTTCAAGAAGCGTCTGAAGCTCTGTATCGCCGCCAAAGGAAGCCACTTCGAAACCGCTTAAATATATTATTACCAAATGTTAACACTCACAGAATAGAAAATCAGTCGCGGAATATAGGATTCATGATGCATTAACAAGTGAAGCTATTGTTCCAGTCGCTCAGCACAAGAATAACTTCATTATGTGTTATAAATGATGATGAATATTCAACTGGACTGTTCTTTGAATCTTTCCTTACTTTTCCCGACTGCCCAGAGTGGGGAAGAAGTCATCGTTTTGTACTGGCGCTGCGACATCATTCACATCCACGTCTAGTGTTGATTACTTAGGTCCATGACGATGATGAAAAGACAAAATTAAAATAGTTCTTTCCTGAATGTACTTTTCACTGATGAGTCATCATTTCATTCGAAAAAGAAAAATAATCCATCCATTGTACGATATTGGTCCCGAGAGAGCACCGGAGTACTTCCATCAAAACTCAGTATACAATCAATGTTTGGATAGACATTTTAGGAGATTTCATCATTGGTCCCGTTTTTGTCGATGAAAAGCTAACTGCGGATCTTTTACAAACTCGCATTATTCCGGCAATTCGTCAATTTCTTCTCATCAATTTTGAGGACATTTGGTTTCAATAGGAAGGTTGCACTAGTCACAATTCACGAGAAGTGAATGTGCCTGGACAAACCACGTCCGATGCAATTTGCCATTTCAAGGAGCTTGGCCATGGTGGTCGTTTGTCCAGGAAGTGGAAGAAAAGGCACTGTCAATACGCTTAGCAATATCAACATCGTCAAGAAGCGAGTCAATCGAAATCCGGGGGTCTCTATAGGAAAAATAGCCCGTGAGACCGGTATCAACAGTGAATCCGTTCGTCAAATGTCCAAAAAGGAGCTCAACCTCAAGCCATACAAGCTTCAAAAAGTTCAACTCCTCACGGATGAAAACAAGTACGTACAACTCCAAAGGTGCCACCGATCAGCAATGGGAGCGCATTCTCTTCACAGACCAGAAGCTTTCCACAGTAAAATAATCTCACAACCACCAAACCAACAGAGTCTGGTCCGCAGAGGCTCCTGGTACGTCAAAATCGGCAAACCGTCAAGGTCTGAGGCGGAATTTGCGCCAACGGAAAAACACCTTTGGTTTTCGTGGATCAAGGGGTCAAAATGAATCAAGAAATCTACCTCTGCGATTTTCTGGAGGCCGTAGTACTTCCGTGGGCCCAGCAGCACTTCGGTGACACGCATTTGACCTTTTAACAGAACTCCGCTCCGGCTCACAAAGCGAAAATGACACAAGTATGGTGTAAGACCCATTTTCCGAGTTTCATTACATCTACAGAATGGCCGCCCTACTCGCCGGATCTCAACCCACAGCGTGTGGTCGATTTAGGAGCTCAGGTCATGTGCTAAACACTATAAAAGTTTGGAATCGCAGAAGCAATCCCTGCGACGGGTTTGGGACCGAGTAACGCCCCAAGAGCTGCGGCCCATTTGCCGAATATTCCAAAAAGCGTCGCCGAAGGAAACCACTTCGAAACTGCTTAAATATATTATAACCAAATGTTTATGTTATTATTATTCGTTGTTGTTTCGTTTAATTTCTTTTGTTTAATGAAGTTAATGAAAAAAAGTTTCTCCGAGGGTTTTCTTGTCACCCTGTAAATGTTGACGAGTATTCAACTGGACTGCTCTTTGAATATCCCTACTGTTGGTATGTTTTGGTAGGATTTGTAATACTTTCACATCACAACAGTTCAACATCAAATGATAATGCAGTGGTTTTATAATTCCTTAGCTTTAACTCCATTTTAGGAAATGCATTCCTTCTGCATTATTATATTTTTCTTTTTTTTATTTTCTTGGAAAGTACAACATAAATTGAGGTTAATACTTTATAGAAGGTATATAAAATTATTTAAATATTTTAATATTAGCCTTCTACATATTTAATTTCAAAAAATTATATTTAATAATTATAACTTCAGGAATTAAATTAAAATAATGTTATATAAGTACCACTTATATCAAACGACATATAAATTAAACATTCATTATAAGACATCCAAATGATATAACAAAATCCAATAAATAAAAATTGTTAACCAAAATTCGAAAAATTAAATATTTTGAGTAGACAAAATTTTGTTTCTGCTGATCATTCTTATGAAAACAAATATATTTCAAAAATGTTCAACATAATCTTAAGAATTTCATCATAAAATTTAATTCAATTCCTGAAGTTATAATTATTAATTATGAAAATTTTTTCAAATTGAATATGTAGAAGGCTAATATTTAAATATTCAAATAACTTGGAAATTTTTGTGTTACATGGATTTAAATTATAAATATTATATATAAAACACTTTTCGTCTGCGGCTATTATGATTGAAAATAAAATCCTTCAGATGACCGGAGTAGGTAAATATCAGAGTAAGGTCCGTTCGACATCAGAAGGATCTTGAGCTACTGGTACCAATTAATTGAGTATAAGATTGACTTCCAACAACCCTCGTCATTGCCTTTCTGGTTAGAAAATTCTCGTCTTTTAAAATTCTATTTGATTGAAATTATTATCGATTTGTTCAGAATTATTTTTGGTCCCATTGTTGATCAAATCCGGGAAATGATGAGGAAGGTCGGAATTCCAGAAGAGGTATTGGTTTTTCGCATAATAATAGCCTCATTTTCCTCCAGATGCCCTTGTTGTCTACGAGTGCCCGAATTAAAATGCAGCTCAGATCGCTTCTGAATCTGTTGACAGTTCATATGACGAATATCTGAGCGTCTGGCACAAATTTTATTGTATGCTAATACGAGATTTTATCAACAAAAAAATTTATTGTCGGTAATTATTAATAATCATGCCAGACTCACATTGCAATATTTGCACGTACGACCGATGACGCGTGATCTTCGCTTATTTACATACAAAAGGACCATCAATGAAGCAGTTGAAAACAAACTCTAAATGAAAACATCGCAAAGATTAGTTATTGCGTTCTCGTATTAGGGCGTCATTCTTTCGTCCAAATGTCTATATCATACAGCGTGTCCAAAAAGCGTAACGGGTATCTGTTTTGGCGCTGCATTTGAAACTGACCGACGGCTGGAAGTGAGGAGGGGATCGTGGTATCCACCATTTTATGGAATTTTAGTCACGATGGAGCAGTACCCGGGAACGCATCGCGCTTCTTGCATATGAGCGTATTATCGCAACGGTGATTCAATAGTGGCTTCTCAACGTTTGTATCGTGCGGAATATCGTACACGCCATGCACCAAGTGATAAAAGCATCCGGAGTCGAGAATACAGGTGCGACGGTAAAAATTCAACACTCTGATCGCCCTCATTCAGTCCGCGACGAAGAAACGATTCGAGAAGTGGAGGCGTCAGTTCGTAAAAATCCGTCTTTATTCATCCGAAAGCAGACTATGCTAATTGATTGCATTTCTTTTTTTTCGAAATTAGGCCTAGTTGAAATGTTATAAGCGTTAAAAGATTTCACAATGTGCTTATACAATCCTGCACTTTGCTTTTACATGTTCGACATGGATAACTCTTACTCAAATCTTATTGAGAAGAAACTTCTTTACTCACTCAATTCTTATAATTTAGTGCTTATTGCAGCACTATGATTTCTTTAGACGTTTTCATACGGCATTGACAATTATGTTTCAAGCTTCAATATGTCACTGGAAGAGAATGAATTATCTATGGTTGATTGTGAAAGAGAAGCAAGTACGGCACACAAGGGTATAACTTGATTCAAGACACAGATTACATTTATAATCTGTGATCGAAGCTCAGAAGCGAATCCAAAAAAATAGTCAATTTGTCTAATTTTTATCAGACTTTATAACATTTAACCGTAAATACATTAAAAAAGGTTTGTTTTGTATTGTATAATTTTATTTCAACAATAAACTGAATACAATAATAAGAAGAGGTTTTTTACTTGATAGAAGAATCATTACAAAATTTGAATATCAAAACAGATATAATCTTTAAGCCTCCCATAAATTTTAGTTTCAAAAAATCTTATTCAAAAACTTTTAGAATTATCTATCTGATAAACACTGCTTATATTTAATAGACATATAAAATGAAAACCCATTATATAATATCAAATGGAATAAAAAAAACCCAACAAATATAAATTGTCAATTAAAATCAATAAATAAATATTTGAAGAAGATAAAATTTTGTTTCTGATCTTTTATTTATGAAAACTAATTCTTTTTCAAAAATACAAAACGTAATTTTGAGAACTTCTCCAAAACTAGTCTGTTTGAAATATTTGATATATTTAAATAAGTTATTTCAAAAATCTCTCAAAACATGTAGCACATCCACAAAAACCAATCAGAAATCAAATAAGGTATTCGTCAGTCCAACATCACATTTAAAAAATAAAATCAATCAACAAGCAATAACTTACCAGAAAATCTCGTTTTATCCTTGTTGAACAAACACTAAAATTAGAGAACTTTTAAAATCCAACGTATTCTATGTTCATTACAAAAATCACACAAAGCTTGTTAGTTATTTTATGGCCATGGTTAAAACCAAACGACATTTTTATAATCAAATTAAGAAAACCAAAATATAATTAGATGTTATATATATGTACAATAAAATAATAAGAAGAAGAGGTGTTTTACTTGATAGGAGGATTATTACAAAATTTAAATATCAAAACAGATTTATTCTCTTCATTTTCTTCAAATATTTATTTATTGTTTTTAATTGACAATTCATATTTGTTGGGTTTTTTTATTTCATTTGATATTATATAATGAGTTTTGATTTTATATGTCCATTAAATATAAGCAGTGCTTATAAGACATTAATTTAATTCTAAAAGTTTTTGAATAACATTTTTTGAAATTAATATATATATATATATAGGAGGCTAACAGATTAAATCTGTTTTGATATCTAAATTTTATAAAGTGAATATGTGATCATTATCATTTCGCAGTGGATAGAGAGGATTTGGAGATAAAATTAAAAATATCATGTAGAATTTACCATAGTAACTTCCTATTATTATTTTATTCGCGTGATCATCATTGTTATTCCAACATACTTGCAAATAACTTACAACTGAATAGTTTGGAAAAACCAAGAACAGTGATTAATGTTTGGTAAATCGAAGCTTCAGTCAGTTTATATTCCGGCAATGAATGATACGATGTTTACATCTAAAAATCATGCTTAGTTTCTAGGTATCCACATTGACATACATTCTGTCAAGAAAGTACCGGGAATTATCGATTTAAATCTGGCGGGGCAATGAGGCAGGTAAAAATTTTTTTCCTAGGTTGGTACCACTGTCCTTAATTACTATGCCAAGCTTGAGCGGATTCTGTCAACTAGTGTGTTTTCAACAGCTGATTAAGTTAGTCGACGACAAAGTGCGTGCCGATTTTTACTATGGGTGATTACGTTGAGCAAAGAATTTGTTTAAAGTTTTGTGTTGCAAATGAATTTTCGTGTGCCGATGCATTGAAAATGTTGCAAAAGGCCTTTGGTGATAATGCTCTATCGAAAACTCGTGCATATCAGTGGTACAGAGCCTTCAAGGACGGTCGTGAAGTGGTCGAATAAAATTCGATAAAATTAAGGAAAGGGTGCTGGAAAACCGTCGTACCAGACTGAGAGAGATAGCACATGATCTTAAGATATCCCACGAGTCCGCACGTACGATTTTGATTGATATTTTGGGCATGAGAAAGGTGGCCGCACGACTCGTACCGAAAGACCTGAATTTTCTTCAAAAACGTCATCGCGAACAGGTTGCTTCAGACATGCTGGATCGCTGTAATTCCGATTCTACATTCATGGAACGCATTATAACTAGTGATGAGACCTGGGTATACGAGTACGATATGCAAACAAGCCAGCAATCATCGGAATTGGTGGCAAAAAATGAGCCGAAACCGAAAAAACCACACCAAAGCCGCTCGAAAATGAAGGTGATGCTCATTGTTTTCTTCGATATCCGTGGCGTGGTGCACTACGAATTCGTTCCAGAGGGTCAGACGGTAAACAAGGAGTATTACCTAGGCGTTATGAAACGTTTGCGTGAGCGTATCCGTAAGAAGCGGCCAAATTTGTGGGCGAACAACTCATGGATTTTGCATGACGATAACGCGCCTTCTCACTGAGCTACGATTGTGACTGACTTTCTCGCCAAAAACTCAACAAACGTGCTTCAGCAACCACCGTATTCGCCGGATTTGGCTCCCTGCGACTTTTTCCTCTTCCCAAAACTAAAATTGCCCCTTCGTGGCACCGGTTTTGAGTCGATTGAAGCCATAAAACAAAATTCGGCGCGAGAGCTAAAGTCCATCCCGGAAAGCGCCTATAAAAAATGTTTCGATAATTGGAATGGCCGTTGGCATAGATGTATTGGAGCAAATGGAGCCTATTTTGAAGGCGACCCAATAAATTTTGACGATTAAATGTAAAAATGTTGTTTTAATTGAAAATTCCCGGTACTTTCTTGACAGAGTAGTATATCTGAAATGCCATACCCATATCGACGCCGTTTGTAGAAAACTTAATAACTACTACTACGCGTTAAACAGAGTCAAAAGTAAGCTTCTTTTAAAATCTCTGCTTAACGTCTGCTAGGTATACTTTGATACAATATTCTGCTATGGGGTAATTCTTCAGACGTTAACAGAGTTGTAATCATTCAGAAACGAATACTCCGTTTGATCTTTAATTGCCGTCCTCGGCCCTCTTGTAAACCCCTCTTCAAAGATAATGGTATTCTCATACTGACTCTTCATTCATACCCAAATACCTTATGCATGTGAAGGAAAATAGGTACAGTGTAGATAAAATTTTCTAATTTTCATTTACATCACAGAAATAAGGTAAAATATTATTTCCCATACATAAAACTGCTAAGTTTGAAATGTCTCCACATTATCAAAGTATCAAAATTTTCAATCATCTCCCACGATATATAGAAAATATTCATGTGAATATATTCAAGAGGATTTCTTATTGAAAGAGTGTTTTTATAGTGTTAAAAATTATTACTGCTATAATTTCGAACTACGGATTATATTTGTAAATATACATATTCTATAAATATGACTTGTTTTATAAATAACATGTTATGTCTCAAAGGATGAATAAACTATTATTATTATTGAAGTATACAATGTGTAATTAAGAATAGTTCTGTTTATGATTAATAGAATTGACTATTTCCTCTCACATTACATCTATAACTGTTGATATCAGTTATTCATTCTGTTTACGCTTTATGAATTGTATCTTAATGTCAAAATCTCAAAGAAATAGCTTTTTGCTGTCCATTGTACTCTACAATGGAATATTGTTCTGTAAACGATTCCCAAAAACATTTCAACTTGGCATTTTTCTTCAGTCCAGACGCTATTGTCATATCTTATGGCTAGCAGTTCATCAAAAGAACATTTGAACGACTCTCACTGTGAAACAGGTCCTACCAGAGGTCCTGAAACAACTTTGTCGAAATGACTTGGTCCCTATTTTTCGTTAATTTATAAGGATGAAATATTGGATGGAGTGGTACGTTACTTTGAAATAGTTCGTTTTAAAAATTGAATAAATAAGAAATTACTTCATCTGAAATATCACACGGATTAAATTTACTAACCTCACTACAAATTTTAATTTTATAAGAAAAATTTATCAAGAACTTTTTGAAATTAAATTAAAAAAATGTCTCAGAAAACAAAGTTTCAATTTAGTAAACGTATAAAATGAACCTTCTTCACACAACATCAAAAGGAATAAAAAAATCCGAAGAAAATATAGAATATTAATTAAAAATATTAAATAAAAACTTGAAGGATACAAACGTTTGTTTCGTAACGATGTATTATGAAAACAAAATTCCTCTCTAAAAATACACAATGTAACCTCAAGAATCTTTTCCAGAATAACAAAAAGTTCCTTCAAAAAACTCCAAAAACAACTTCAAAAAGGCCATTTAGAATTTCCACGGCGATAACTCTTCAGTCCCACTCCTATCCAAAAAATAAAAATAATAAAAATACATCTCACCCTAACAACCTCATGCTTTTCGACAAACAAACATAGAACAGTAATGATTTGTTTCTAAATAGCTATTCCATGTTCATACATAGAAATTACACAAAGATTGTAAAGTATTTTTAAGGACTCGGTCATGATACCATGTGTATTGGTTTATTATTTTAGAAATTACTTTGCTTTTTATCACTATTTTTCTGAGGAGACATTGACCTGAGTTTTGTAGAAAATGTAGTACTACAAAACTCGGGTCACTATATCCTCAGTAATAAAACTTATTTATTGCATTTTAACACGGATCATTATATTGAATATTCATTTTTCATTATAATTCTGGTGAAAATCTTGCCATTAGGGTAGTGCTTCAATTTAAATTTATTACAATATTAAAAAATTTGAAAGAAGCTTGAAAATATTTATCTCGCGTGGTGTTTGACATGACTATTTTACGAAAAACCTTTAAGGTTTTCTCATTAAAGGAAAAAAAGTTCTGATTGTAACATTTTATCGGTCTGAAAATAATTTGAAGAAAATTCTGAAGAAATTGGAGAACAGAATTCGAGAAACATAATTCAACTACTAAGACCTTTCATTTCATATCCTAAATTATTCCTCACTTAATATTATCCTCTTTGTGTGTGAATAAAGTATCAACCACAATAAATTATTTTTGAAATATCTTCTTCGAAGAATCTTTTCTGTGTAATTATGATGAGAAAATGCGTGAATAGAATGTCTCGAAGCAATCTCCACACATAATAAAGAAGTATTTTTAGTATCATCCAATTAAGTTGAGTAACATGCGTGCGCTTTGTAATTTTCTACAAAAGAGACGGAAAAACAATGAATTAAAAATAGTACTAATGTGTTCTTAAAATACATTGAAATGAATAGAATATGATATGAATCGAGATTCATTTTCAGAGAGGAACACTTAATATTCAAGTTTATATGATAAAAAAATTCCGTGTAACTCATTCTTGACCTTACAAATTCAATTCTAAAAATTTCATTGTGATTTTGCTGAATCATGAAATGTTTGAAAAGTTTTCATATTTTACCCAATATTTTCGAAATTTAACTCTTTCAGGACCAGCCGTTCTTTACTTGATGGAAATTCATTCTAATTAAATAAAACAATATAGATTATTTCCACAATTTATTATTAACGACAATTGTTGCGCCAAAAATTGTGGCTTTTTTTATAAAATAATACATGCAATTTTACAAAACCAAAAACTGACACAAGCAAGCAAAACCCTTGAAATTATATTCAGAACTTCTGATTATGTTTATTTAATATTATTTTTCAAAATCAAATAATTCCTATGGATTCGATGCTGTTCCCTCAGCAAAAGTAACATATCTTCTAGAATTCTCTCTAGATAAGACATTGCTTGTTTCTGTAAACTTTGCCACTTTTGTACCTTTGAAAAATGTTGAGGTTGTCTGGAATTCTAAAATGGCACTTTGGCACCCACTTGAAATAACAATAGCATTGGAATCGCTAGGTGGAGATTCTGAGGGGACCGATCTAACAGCTCATTAAAGTATTATTCTTTTCGAAAGTTACCACCCCCATCATTTTTCTCTTATACATACCATAAATTGACGTTTGGTACTACAGCAGGTGCCTCAGTCCAGTTACAGAAATATATATGATTTATTAGTTAATTCCTTGAAGAATTTTGGAATTACATAATTTGAGAACTTGTTTTCAAGGTTGCCAGAAATTAATAAATGACATTCGTAGATCCTCTCTATACTAATTTGATAATATTAATGAATATTGTTTTTTGTGAGAAAATACTACTAATACTACTAATGTCTCAAACGTAACGGAAATCTGTCAATGAAACTCAAAACATGTATTATTGATCCAAGTTCATTTTATCGCCTTCAAAGTTGCCTCATTCCGAAAAATACACTCGCTCAAACGAATAATCCAAACTTCAAACCAATTGAATAAAATAATTAGGAATATTCCCACAATTTTTCAATTAACAACAATTTTTCACCAACCACAGAACCTGAAATGTAAACCTGAAGAAACCACAGTTTCTTCAGGTTTACATTTAGAACTAACTCAGAAAATTACACCTTCACTTCTTATATATTAAAACTTTGAAAAAAGAAGAGATATATCTGAAAGGGATGTCGACTGAAGAAGCTATAAAAGATTTAACGAAACTTATTAATTATGGACTTGACAAAAAAGTGCCTCTTCTTTGCGTTTTCCTAGACTGATTCAATACCATAAATCACGAAATATTATAAGATAAATTGCACAAATATGGTAAAAGAAGAATAGCCCTAGAATTATATAGAAGCTACCCAACAGATAGAAAGCAGATTGTACAAATTCAGGAAATGAGAAGTAGTGAGGAAGTTCTAACCTATAGAGTCCCTTAAGGTACGACATTAGGTCCAGTCCTATTCATTATCTACGTTATCTATGTTCTACATGAAGGTGTCTGAGAGGATCATAAGTTTTGCTGATGATATAGCTGTGATCTGCGATGACAGGATGTTAAAGGTCAGTGTTGAAAAGATTTGCAGTAACTTTCGGACAGGTTAAGTTTTTTTTAGAGTGATAGAACTTTTGATAGGGATAACTGTGATTTGACAGAAGGTAGAAGCCACGTTGTTTTGACATTTCTGTTCAGTAAGCATTGACAAATTATCATGGAAAGACTCACGCCGCAACAACGTTTAAAAATTGTTGAAATTTATTTTCAAAATCAGTGTTCTATTCGTCAAACTTATAGAGCACTTTATGAAATTTATTATTTACATAATCGTCCATCAGAGCAGCTTACTCGTCGAACTATCGATACATATTGAAATAAGACACATTGAAATTAAGATTGAAGCCAAATTTTTTTCAATTTGAAAGATAATTTTATGAAATTTATGTTCTAAAAATAATTTCCGGCATATGTCCACCACGTCAAGCTCTGAGGAACCGCATTTGGCCAGACCAATTTTGGACCACTTTTTCGAGTAATTCAGGCCTTATTTCATCAATAACACGAGTTATGTTGGCTTCCACAGCGTCGTTTGTTTCTGGTTTATGAGCATAAACCAATGATTTGACATAATGCCAAAGAAAATAATCCAGTGGAGTTATGTTGCATGATCTTGGAAGCCAATTAATTGGACCATTTCTCGAAATAATGTTATCACCATATCTTTCTTTCAATAAATCAATTGTTACGGTAGCAGCATGAGGTGTAGCAGCATATAATACCATTAAAATTTTGAAACAGATAATCACTGATCATCGTTCTGTCGCGAGCTCCATTCACTGTAATATTAGCTCCAGCATCGTTCTTAAAGAAATAAACCTGCAGGATTTCTTGAGGATTGTTTTCACTCCATAGACGGCAATTTCACTTGTTTACATAGCCGTTCAACTAGAAATGAGCTTCATCATTAAACACAATTTTACGATAAAAAAGTGGATCAACCCCAAGCTGTTCTAGGGCCCAATCAGCAAACAAGGAGGCTTATTATGGTGAAGTAGCTTCAGTTCTTGAACCAGTTGGATCTTGTATGGGTGTAGTCCAAGATCTTTACGCAAAATTTTCCAGGTGGTGGATGCACAGTCCAACTTGTTATGAACGTCGACGAATAGAGAAATCTGGATCATCATTAACACTATTACTTATAGCAGCAATATTTCCTTCTGTACGTATAGTTCTTTGTCTTGTTTTTGTTGTTGCATCGACTAGAGAAAATGTTCTCCGATATCTATCGATAGTTCGACGAATAAGCTGCTCTGATGGACGATTATGTAAACCATAAATTTCACGAAGTGCTCTATAAGTTTGACGAATAGAATACTGATTTTGAAAATAAATTTCGACAATTTGTAAACGTTGTTGCGGCGTGAGTCTTTCCAAGATAATTTGTCAATGCTTACTGAACAGAAGTGTCAAAACAACATAATGGCTTCTATCTTCTATCAAATCACAGTTCTCGAAAGTTTTATCTCTCTAAAAAAACACCCGATATGTTTCTCATTTTTTCAATTATTTTTCTACAATGTTTGCTCCTGAGTGTGCCAAGATACAGCGGAAGAGCGATTTGAATGATTTATTATTTTTCGTTTTTTCGTATCTATTCCGATACTTTCGGCTGTTGTTACTCAACTTATTTACACCTACAGGGCATTTTTCGTACCATTTCCTGTTTTCTGCATTTCCTGTTTTCTGCAAATCAATATTAGGTGTTAAAAACAGACGATTAGTTGTGATACTTGGAGTTCTTTTGCTCAACATTTTTTTCAAGATACGTTCTGAGCACTGATCTGCAGACTCTTTATTCGGTGTCAACCATTTAGAATCAGGTGCGTTGTTCTCCAGCTTGTGGTGTTTTTTAAAACATAGGATTGTACTCGATACGTCCTGTATTTTGACCGTAATTGTCGAACTCCTTTTTGAAATAGTCAATTAAGCAAAAGGATGCCTCATTTCGACGCCATGTCATTTTTATAGCACAAATTTGGTAATTTTTTTTTGTAAACCGTCTGGTGTATTTTCTTCGAAACTTGAAACAATTTTGGTTTTTTCTTTCTCGTTAAGAGCGGTCGAGCTTTCTTTTGCTGTCCGGAATTGCTTGTAATTTCTTTCTGATTATTGAAGTAAAACAACTTAATTTCCGCTAATTAGCGTAAATTAAGTTGTTTTACTTTAATCATCAAGATGTATTTCCGACAAGTAGAGACCGATACAATCAAACAATTAATTTCTTTCTTTTAGCTGCACCAGCCTTACTTGCTTTTTGAAAAATTATATCTTTGAATGGATTTATTTCTCTGTTGAATTCTTTATGCAACTTTCTCTGTAAGAGTTTAGCAGAAATATTCCAAATGGTTTTTACTGTACTTTCTTTTTATTCTGGGCCGTCTGCACGTTTCATCTTGAATGCCCAATCTTTCAGTATATCTGCTAGTTCTTCATTCGAAATATCAGCACAAAGTTTGTAATTCCTGTTCTCCATTCGAAATATCAGCACAAAGTTTGTAATTCCTATGTTCACAAAACAACGTAAACTATTTCCAAACATAATTATGCGTTTTTGTGGTATTTTCTGTTGTCAAATTTTCAATTTCTTGATCTACTTCAACACTAAAACTGAAGGGTCTTTCATTAACAGCGCCCCATTTTGTTTTGTGAATAAAATATATTATTTATTTGAAAATTATTGAAATTTTTATTTCATTATAAAGTACAATGGATACCATCAGTTATGAAATGAAAAATCATTTAAATGCCCACCAAGGAAACGCTGGCAGGAATGAAGTCGTTGAACCCAATTTTCCATGACTCTCACACAAATCAGGTCGTATGTTAGCAATTATTCGTTCAATATTGATCGGTAAATCCTCTAAATTTACTGGACAATTGCTATAAACTAATGACTCAAAGTAACCCTGAAGAAAAAAGTCCAATGGAGTTAAATCGCAGGAACGAAACGGGTAAATTATCGGTCCATTTTTTAAATAATCGAATCACCGAATTTTGTTTTCAATAATGATCTGTTGGTTAGAGTTCTTGGGTTAAAACAATTTTGTATAAACCAAGGTCCCTTCGTAAGATTCGCCACAAAGACGTCTGGAAGATGCCTAGTTCTTGTGAAAGTCGAGAAATCGATAAATTTTGCTCTGCACGAACACATTTACGTACGGCAGCAATATTCTCTTCACTTATTGCGTTTTTTTTTCTCATTGGCACTGTAACATCATGAAGTGTAAAATTTGTTTCAAACTTCTTCACTAAACGTTCAACTGTTCTTTTATCGGGACGATTATAAGGATAAAAAATTGGAGTTAAAGGACATAAAGTTAGAGTAATAGACACGGCGTACCCAGCAAGGGACAGGGGGGGCCACCTGCCCCCCTGGAAGCAAATAAATTAATCGTTATTAAATTTTGTTGCTGGAATACATTACAATTCTTGAAATAACTTTTTAAATAATGAAAAAAATATAAAGCTCATGCTGTAATAGCCGATGAAACAGCAGATATTGCTGGAAAAGAACAGCTTTCGATCGGATTGCGGTTTTATGATGAGAATAAACAAAAAATCGGAGACGAATTTGTAGGCTTTGTTGAGCTGAAATCTCAAGATGACCCTACAATTGCTAGCACAATTCATAGCATTTTAGTTGATCAAAATCTTTCAGCAGAGAAGGTAAATTTCCAAGTCTTCTACCCATGATGTCCCAAACATGCTCTATGGGCGAAAGATAGGGGGATCCGGGCGGCCATGGCGAAAGATTTACATGGATCGCTTCAAAAAAGTTTACACTAACTCTGGCAACATGAGGTCGAGCATTATTTTGCTGAAATATTGGATTTTCGTGCCGGTTAAGGTAAGGGAGAATATATCCTCCACTATTTCTTGAAGGTAACACAGCACTGTCATGTTGCCTCGAATAAATACTAAAGGTGACCTACTTGCATGTGCAATAGCACCCCATACCATAATGTCTACTGTCCGGTGTACATGACGCTCAATATTAAACTGAGGTTCACTTCTTTCTCCCCGACGTCGTCTAACCCTTCTTCGGCCATCATGTGCACCCAAGGAGAATCGAGATTCATCAGAAAAGACGACATGATGCCATTCCACATTCCAATGTAACACAAGATGGGGTCGATAATGCTGCAATCCAAAAGACCTTATCCGGCGGTAAACCGTTCAGTTACAGGTGGCCTTGTTCTTCTAACCACTCATCAGCCAAAGATCGAGTGGTCGCAAATCGGTCTCTAATAGCCATATGTCTTGGACGTCGATCTTGAACTTCATTTGTGCCCCTTCGACGTCCGCTGCCTACTGTTCTTCGATTTTGGGCATTATCAAACCACGCTTGACAACTTCTCACAACAGTAGTTGGATTTCTGTTCGTACGCTTAGCGATTTCTCGAAATGACAACCCCGCCTTCCGTAGACCAATAATTCGACCTCTTTCAAATTCACTTAGCTGGCGATAAATTCCGCGTACACGTGCTCTAGGCATTTAAACAACAACTAAACATCGACTTTGGATCTCCTCGAACAGCTGGTTTGTTGTAAAATTTAAAAAATTTGCAAAAAACGACTACATATTTAAGTAACAAAAAATGTTTACATGAAAAGACCTTCACGATTTGTTTCTCCAAATTTTAATCATTTACTCCTTACTATACTACTATCTATGTTCTACCAAAAAAAATTTTAAATTTAAACAGCTCCTTCTGGGTATTGCAGTTTCTTTGTCAGTTAGTATAAAAAGCAAATACACAGAAGTAATCCGCCATCTGAGACTGCGATTGAATACTGAAGACGATCAATGATTATCCCTTATCTTGACTCTTTAACCTTATCGTTGAATGTTAGGTCCCCACACGAGAATACACCGTCTTTTGCCTTATACCATCTTCATCCTTCATACATTCTAGAAAGTAGTTCAGAAGATTTGGAAAAAAACGCAAAATCTTTCATGGAATGTTTTGAGTTGGGTGATATTTCTGCAGAATTAGATTTGTGGTACATTCTATGGAAAAAGAGAGTTTTAGCAGTGGATAAATTAAAGGATATTGAAGTGGGTGCACTTTTGGAGGAGGCTAATATTTTTTCCCTGCAACAAGGTATGCACTCCTCATTTTAAGTGCTTTTCCATTCACTAAAGCTACTGTCGAATGAATTTTCAGTACCCTTCGAAGGGTAAATACCTGGCTGAGAAGTACAATAGGAGAGAACAGATTGACTGGGTTCAGTTTGATGAGCGTCCTCGTAATTTTTTTAAGGAAAATCAGGACCGGGTTGAAACGAGAGTTTTGAACAAGTTTTCTACAAATCCAAGAAAAATGTTGATAGTAGGCATGTAACTAGAATACATTTTTTTTCAAGCAAATAATTGTAATAACTTGGTTGATAAAGCACTGTTATAATTATACATATTTTTCTAAAAATTTTGGTTTCATTCACCTTCCGTGATAAAATGTTCCCCCCCTAGATTTGATCTTGGGTACGCCCTTGGTAACAGATCGCGATCTTTTATAATGAATTTGGATTATTTTTGTAAACGTTGTGAGTGTGTGTACCTTTTCGTGATTAAATGGTAGACATTGACAAATACAACTGTCAATACGCCGTTTCTATGGGAAATTCACGGATTTTATTGATTCTTCAAAACATGAGTTATATAATCATTCTTAGTGAAAGACCCTTCATAAACATTTGAATTTTTTGGTAGTAAACAGTTACTTCTAAAAGCTTGTTTTAATAATTATAATCAGCAACCAAAAGCTGCTGAAGCTGCTCAATATTTCAAATGTAAATATGGGTTGGGAGGTAAATGCTCTTAATCTCAATTTTTCCACAAGCGTCTTACGGTGTAAGTCCCGACACATTCACGGCGAACCGGCACGTAGCAGCAAGATTAATCAGTTCAATGAAATTCCACTTTTGGCGGCAAAAAGGACGCGGTACAAAAGTAATATGATGCGATAATGAGGTGAGCGGAATTTTGGAATTCCGATTCCTGGAACAATGGGCAGATAAAACGTAAACCAGTTTGGGCCCGTCTGAATTTCGAGATAGACACAACGCGACGTCTGAGAAATCTCTGGCATTCGAACTATTTACTCACTACATCTCTCCAATTTAGAACCGGGAGGTTTCTTGCGCTGAATCTATCCGGTATATCATGAGGATCGGGTTTTTGTAACAATATGAATTTCACGGTCATTTCGAGCCATTAGTACCTCGATTGAAATCCGATGAATTATATTCATCCAGTTCGTTATCGAACTGGTTAGCTTTTTATTGGAGGTTACATGGAGAGTTGACCGAGTGTGAGACGAGCTCGTGCACTCGAAGCAATTCTCATTATTTTTCTTGTTATCTGTGAAGAACCAAAGTAATTTCGAAATTTCCGTTTTCCGAAGCCGAACGATTATGAGATAGCATTGCGAGTCTTGTTCTATCAGGGAAAATTTTAGTGGAGATGAGCTCGCAAGATGGCTACAACTTGGTTACTTGACCAAAACCCCTTTTGTTAATCTTCAATTAGGAAAGTTTTTTATAAAGAAGGAATATCGGTTAGGTACGGATTTACACTTATTCCGAAATATATAAGGTTGTTCGGAAAGTAATTTCGTTTTTCCCGACACAGGATTTAATTGTATTTTTGCAAACCCAACTTCAAACTTAAGCCGCATAATCATTATATGTTTTGAGAGCTGATATAGCAAGGCTTGTTTGTGAAAAAGTTCAATTCTCAGTTCTACGCAGTAGTTTCTGGTCGGTGCTCTTTTAAATATGGAGAGCAATAAGCAGCATTTTCGTTATACAGTAATGTCCGCTTATAACGGCTCCATTTTTAGCGAACTCTCGTTTATAACGAACCAATTTTTAAGGAACGAAATAAAGTATAATTAAACATGTGTTAGTTTTTCCGCAAATAACGAACCCGTTTATTACGAACTTTCGGCTAAAACGAACTTTTTTTGATATACGTATTCAAAAAATATTTCGGTTATAACGAACAAATCTTTTTATAACACAGTAAGCAGGGGATTTCCCGAAATATCGCGTATAAGCTCGAGCGATGGCATTGCGCTCGCGTACCAGTAGTGCTTGTGTCGTTATCCGCTAATTTTTATTGGAGATACTAAAGGATGTTTCAATAGGAGCGCTGATTGTCAAAAATTATTATCAAATTGGTTTAATTGTCACTATTCAAAAAGTGCGTCCAATGTTGGGTCGAAATAATGTGCCTAATTCATCTAGTGTGAAAAGAATAATCAAAAAATTCGAAAGTAGTAGCTCGGTTAGTGATGTGAAACATACGATACGAGCTCGTAGAGGTCGTTCAGAATAAAACATCACGGCAGTTCGTGAGAGTGTGACAGAAAGACCAGAGACGTCAATTCGCCATCAGGCACAAGAATTTGACATTTCAACATGCACTCTTCAGCGAATTCTCACTAAAGATTTACAGCTGCATGCCTACAAAATCTAACATTGACGATCTTGCACGAGTTTGCTCCTGGTCGTGTTATTTCCCAATTTGGTGACCAGAATTGGCCTCCACACTCTTGCGATTTAACATCTTTAGACTTCTGGCTGTAGGGTTTTCTGAAATCACTGGTTTATGCAGGGCCGTCTTTAAACTATTTGAGGCCCTGGGCACATTAGGATCATGGGGCCCCTATGACCTTGAGAAAACACTATTTAGTTACAATAGATAAAGAAAGACAAACAAGGTTCTAAATTTATTAATTTTATTAATATAATAAGCGCAGGTATTGTAGTAAGTCATTATCAGCAGATTTTTCAAAATTAATGTTTTTCGGTAATACCTAAATATCGGTTATCATTTGGTAATCTGGCAGGAACTAGGGGGCCCCATTCGATCGCGGGGCCCTGGGCACGTGCCCATAGTGCCCAGTGGGGAAGAGGGGCCTGGGTTTATGCCAATAAGTCTGCAACCATCGAAGCATTGAAAGCCGAAATTAGTCGCTGTATCAATGAAATACCACCACATGTATTCAATAAGGTTATTGAATATTTCGTCAACAGGGTACGCATTTGCCAGCAAGGCCGTGACAGCCATTTACAAGATATTTTGTTTCATACATAATTCCCAAATGTATATTTTCTAAATCAATAAATATTTCAATACTTTGCTACAGAAAACCATGTTTTATTGCACATTGAAATCTTGCGCTCTTATTGAAACACCCTTTACAAACATGAGTGTAATTTCAAAGAAAACGCGTAAAGTTCTTACTTTGAGAATTAAATACGATATCATCAAAAAACTGCAACAAGGTGTGAAGCCAAGCGAAGTTTGCAAATGGGATTGAAAAAAATCAATGGTGAGTACGTACGCCTTAAAAACATGTATAGCAAATGATTTTGCATCCCTACATATATCCACAATGATGAGTATGAGTATGAATTCAAATTATTCTTCGATTTTAATTTCAGGTCGGAAAAATAAGAAAAAGAATATTGGAAACATTCGAAAAGAGCCAAAATGTAAATGTAAAACAAGATAAAAAAAGCCAATTAATTCTAAAGTTGATGAGGGACTTTTTAAATTGTTCTCTCAGCAGAGAAATAAAATTATAACCATTAGCAATACTATTTTGCAGTCGAAGGCTGAAGACTTAGGAAGGAAATTGTTGAAAGTAGAAGAACCTAATGTTAGTAGAAGCTTAATCTGAAAATTCAAGAGTAGACATATTCAGCGGAAAAATTCTTGGAGAATCTAATGCAGTCGATATGGACTGTGTGAAAGTCTGGATGCAAAATAAGTGACCAACAATTAAAAGAAACTTTAATGATGAGAACATCTTCAATGGAGATGAAACCGGATTATTCTATAAGCTCACACCTGACAGGACATCAAGATTCAAAGGAGAAAAATGAGAAGGTGGAAAGCTCTCCAAAGAAAGAATAAGTGTGTTTGTGGTGGCAAATTTAATTGAAAGAAAGTTACTGGCAATTGGAAAATCTAAAAGTCCTAGATATTTCAAGAATGTTGTACATTTGCCAGTAAATTACAGATTCAATAAAAAAAGCCTGGGCGACTTCAGAGATATTTGAGAATGAATTGCGAAAATGGGTGATTACGCCGTGAAAAGCGAATAATCATATTGCCTAGCTCATCCAGATTTTAAAAATTTGAACTGGAACAAATTAGTGTTCATGGCCTCAAATACCAGTTCCCAACTACAGCCAATGGATCAGGGTGTTATCCATAGTTTAAAAAGCCAATATCGTCGTCTTCTTCTCTCAAATATGATACAATTTATTGACACTGGCAAAGATAACTTTTCTGTTAACCTTTTGGATGCAATAAACTACCATCCTATGGCGTGGCGAAAGGTATCTAGACAAACAATTTCTCATTGTTTTCAACATGATGGTGTCGTGAAGGCTAAGAATAATTTTGATTCAGAAAATGACTTGCTATTAGTAGAATGGCTGAAGAAAACCCAACACGAAAATAATATTCATAGCAATATGCAAGACGACGATTTCGAATATTTGTTCATATTGATGACCAACTTGTTACTGTTGAATACTTGGATGTTGATACCATTGTTGCTTCTGTGTCTTCTGCAGTTCTTACTGGTAAGGAGCAGGAGGATGATGAAGATAATGATGGAAATTCTGTGAGTACCGAATGTTTATCAATTCCAACCACATCAGAAGCACTTCGACCTATCGACATCCTTCGCCATTATCTTCAGTCGCAAAATACACCACAAGTTGTACTTGATAGTCTAGCCGAAGTAGAATTACATATTAATGACATTCATTTCATAAAAATGAAACTAACTAAAATAAACGATCTTCTCAAACTGTACTCTTAAAAACTATGTACATATTTACCTTTATTCTCTCGAAGAAAAATATTTATACACATATGTATACATACATGAATGTTTCAGTGAAAGTACTGAATTCCTGATAGGTTGTATTATCATTTATCATTCATAGCGAACCATTTTTGACGGACCCTTGAAGTTCCTTATAAGCGGACATTACTATATTTTACTTGCTTACTATAGAAAAGGTAAAAATGCTGTTCAAGCCAGAAATAAATTAACCGATGTGTGTGGAGGAGATGTTTTGACAGTACGCCAGTGCTAGCACTGGTTTGCAAAATTTCGATCCGGCAATTTTGATGTCGAAGATGCACCACGTCTCGGAAGGACGTTTGAAGCTGATAAAGAGACGATAAAGGCATTAGTTGCTGCAAATCGGCGAATAACAACACGTGAAATCGGTGAAAGGTTAAATTTACCGAATTCAACTGTTTGTGACCACTCGGAAGACCTGACTTTAACCTCGAAGATTAGTATATGGCTTTTTCATGTTCTCACGGAGAGAAATTTGTGTCGTCGCATTGACGCCTGTGATTTGCTTCTTAAACGTCACGAAAATGATTCATTTTGGAAGCACACCATTACCGGGGACGAAATCGGTTGTATATAAGAATGTCAAACAGAAGAGATCATGGAGCAAAAGAGATGAACCGGCTCGAAGCATTTCGAAAGCCAATATCAATCAAAAAAAGGTAATGCTGTCTGTTTGGTGGGATTTTAAAAGAATCGTTTCAAGCTTTTACCGGATAACAACAATCAATTCGAAAGTCCACTGTCATCATATTGTGTGGACAGCTCAGTGGGAGAGCATCGGGCTCGTGACCGGGAGGTCCAGGTTCGAATCATGTTCAGGTAGAAAAGAAATTTTCTATCTTCTTTCTATCTTTCTGTCAGACAGGTGTCTGACAGTGAAATGGTGGCAGACACCACCAAAAATTAACAGTGCTGTGACCTAAAGTGGCGCAAGATCACAGTAACAAAGCCTATCCAGAACGCAACTGAACTCCTAACTCGCATAAGCTGAAAAAGCTTCTGAGGGATCTTCACAGAAGATCTAGGAGTATCAGGATAACAATAATAATCAGCTGGATGAACTGCGCTTCAGAAGAAAAGGCCAGAATTTATCAACAGAAAAGGTGTAGTGTTCCACCAAGGTAAAGCGAGACCTCATAGAAGTTTGGTCACTCGCCAAAAGCATTTACAGTTTGAATGGGATACACTGCCACACCCATCATATTCTCCAGACCTGGCGCCTTCGGATTATCTTTCATTCCGGTCATTGCAAAATAATTTGGACGGTAAAACCTGTACTTCAAATGAAGAGCTCAAAAACCACCTGGATCAGTTTTTTCCCAGCCCAAATTTTACGAGCGTGGAATTATGCTACTCCCAGAAGATGGCAAAAGGTGTTGGACTAGAATAGTCAATATATAATTTAATAAAATTGTTATTCATTATACCAATTATTGTCTTTCATTTTCCCAAAAAAAACGAAATTACTTTCCGAGCAACCCAATAGTATGTTTACAAAACAATAATGAAAAATATTGATAATTTAAGTAAACTCGAAAAGTTGGAACGGACGTTGGGATCATTGAAAACCCGTAAATCGAGTAGGCCTGAAAGAAAAACTGCAGGGTTGCTGAAAAAGGGTACAACAAAATTACACAAGATAATTACAAGGGTTTTCAATCAGTATTTTAATTGTACGATTTAAAGTAAAACACTTTATTCCCGCTAATATTTATTGTTTAAACAACAATTGTTTCCTCAATAACATTTTGACTTCATCAGGTGAGTATGGTAACTAACCACTTTTACAAAATCGGTCTCCTTAAATACAAGTCTCAGCAAAAATATACGTGATAACATGAAGGTTTGTTTTGGGAATTTTCAGAATTTATTCAAAAAGGTTCAATAACAGGGATCAGTTTAAATTTATCTGGTCGTTAAGTAAAATTTGTTTTTTATGATACCGGTTTATTTCTAGTGTTTCTAAAAGGTCCAGTCGATATGGAGAACTTCCAGATTCTTGTAGGTGGTTGGCAAAGATAGAATTCGATTCATTTTTAACGAATGAATTCTGATGTTCGTTGATCCTATTCTCGAAAATTCTGCCTGTTTAGCCAATGTATACATATGGACATGCACCGCAGGTTAACCTTTATACTCCTGATGTCTTGTTCTTATTAACCATCTCTTGATTATTTTTTATCGATTTACCTGGTTTTATATGAAATACTGCGATTTAGATTTTTCTTCAAATATCTAGCTATCAGTTCAGATTTTCGTCCTATATACGGAAAGCAAATATAGTTTTCGATATGAAATGAAGTGTTTTTTCCGCTTATATTAGCGAAAATAAAGTGTTTCACTTTAAATCATATACGATTAATTTCCGTCAAGTATAGACCGAAACAATCAAGAAAATATAGTTATTACTTTTTATTCTAATTTTTGGGTAAACTAATGACCTGGATTTATTTTGCTGAATTATATTTAATAGTTCGTCGATAATTGATGGGTTATGCTCATCATTTACTTCAATTTGTTCCATTATATTTAACTACATCTCAGAATTATCCTGTGACATAGGTACGTTAATCAGTCTATTGTTATAATAAGACCAATATAAGTAAAATATTATGAAGCGGTTTTTTCACTTGATAGAAGGATTATTACAAACTTTATTCAAAATTTGACAATACAAATATTAGTATAATATTATAATATATAATAATTTGATCAAATATTCCAGACATCGTTGACTTTGTTTTTTTACCCTCGATTTTGAGAGAGTAAAATCGTCTATTATATACGAGTTGTACAAAAAGTATATTTACAGGGTAACAAGAAAAACTTCGGACAAATTTTACTCTGTTCTGGATTTAGCGCAGCCAAATAATTTTTATTTTAGATTCTCTACACTTTCTTGTACTAATATGTGAATTTTCAGTTTGATATCACTTGAGATTATTATATAGTCTTGGTAACTCCAGAGTAACATAAACATGACTACATAATACATCATCTTAACATGAAAAAACATGTCGGCCAAAGACTCAAGAGGGCAACTAAAAATAACATTTCCATGATTTATGCTCGCCATTACTTTTTGAATGCAGATGCAAAGTTATTTTATAATATAATGCAAAATTAGTAGGATCCTTATCATAAACGCGATGGTACTCGTAGATTTTCTCCGTGACTCACATCCTCAATTATATTTTGTTACAAGTTCAACATCGTTTTAATCTGGTTACTACGGAATAATTAACATATCAATTTTAGACCTTGTTTGTACAGTGCTCCCAACAGATACGTAGTTATAAATTTGAAGAATTTAAGTTGATGGTTTTCTACGAATTCGACAATTTTCAGTTTATGAATTACTCCGAAACGCCAGGAATACAATAATTGAAGAATGTTATCATTTTATGACAGAGGACAAGAAACTGCTGTCAATGTCAAGTGACAAATACAGAAAATGTTAGAAATTGTTGACGAAATTTCAAAAATGGAAAATAATTCCACAAAAAAACTAAGAAAAAGATAGATATCTACGGAGAGAACAAATCCATAAACTGGATAACCTAAAATTCATGAAACATCTTTATAAAACTATGCTGCTTGAACAGAATGTCCGAATTTAACTTCAATATATTTCAGAACGTGATTCGAGAGGTCGAAATATGGTAAAAACTTCATATTGTTAGACCATTGGTAAATATTATAAAATTGTCTAATTTTCCCTATTTATTATCTACTATTTAACACATATATTCACAAAGTTACATAATTTACAAAAAATTTGTCTTTACACAGAATTTATTTCTACTCATCGTGTCCCCCTGTCCGCTTATATATCGGGTGTTTTTTTCAGAGTGAGAACTCGATAGGGATAACTGTGATTTGACAGAAGGTAAAGCCATGTTGTTTTGACATTTCTGTGCAGTAAGCATTGACAAATTTTCAGGGAAGACTCATGCCGCAACAACGTTTACAAATTTTTGAAATTATTTTCAAAATCAGTGTTCTATCGCCAAACTTATAGAGCACTTCGTGAAATTCATGGTGTACATAATCGTACATCAGAGCAGCTTATTCGTCAAACTATCGATAGATTTCAGACAACATTTTCTCTACTCGATGTAACAACAAGACAAAAGAACTGTACGTACAGAAGAAAATATCGCTGCTGTAAGTCATAGTGTTAATGATGATCCAGATTTCGTCAACGTTCACAACAAGTTGGCCTCTGTGCATCCACCACATGGAAAATTTTGCGTAGAGATCTTGGTCTACATCCATACAAGATCCAACTGGTTCAAGAACTAAAGCCACTTGACCATAATAAGCGTCGTTTGTTTGCTGATTGGGCCCTAGAACAGCTTGAAGTTGATCCACTTTTTTATCGTAAAATTGTGTGTAGTGATGAAGCTCATTTCTGGTTGAACGGCTACGTAAACAAGCCAAATTGCCATATATGGAGTGAAAACAATCCTCAAGAAGTTCTACAGGTTCCATTGCATGGAACATCCATCGCATGGAACATCAATGATTATTTGTTTCAAAATTTGAATGGTATCGACCCAGAAATGTTTTGGTTCCAATAAGATAGTGCTACACCTCATGCTGCTACCGTAACAATTGATTTATTGAAATAAAGATTTAGCGATAACATTATTTCGAGAACTGGTCCAATTAATTGGCCTCCAAGATCATGCGACAAATTATTTTCTTTGGAGTTATGTCAAGTCATTGGTTTATGCTGATAAATCAGAAACAAAAGACGCTTTGGAAGCCAACATAACTCGTGTAATTGATAAAATAAGGCTTGAATTACTGGAAAAAGTGGTCCGAAATTGGTTAAGTCGAATGCGGTTCCTCAGAGCTAGTCGTGGTGGACATATGCCGGAAATTATTTTCAAAACATAAATATCATAAAATTATCTCAAATAAAAAAAAATTGGGTTCAACTTAATTTAAATGTGTTTTATTTTAATTTAAAGTTCTATCACTCTAAAAAAAGGACCGGATATCTTATTGCTATCGTTATGTATTTAATGTCTCCATCCTATACAATGTCAGCGATTGTACATTTCATTTTCATAAGCATTAGTATGAGCAATTGATAATTTTCAAAAAATTTTAAGGAAGATTTTAGATTAAATTTCTAGAAGTTTCGGATAATTAATTGAGTTAATGTCTATAATATTTGACAAAAACATTTCACATAATTCTCAATTTATAACGGGTTTTCGAATAGGAATGATACAATTCGAATTATACTGGCAACACTGTATTCTATGAAAAAATTACATTTTCTATGTTATTTTTTTTATCATCAAATATCCAGGAGAGATGGAGCAAGTCTGTATTATAGCCATTCTAGTGGAATGGAATAAACGTTGCTGCAATAATGGTTTCTCTTCGGTTGATGATGTTCTATTTCAGAGACCATTTCTTTCATGCCTTTAATCTGCCTCAACCTGATATATTCCAGAAACGTGATGGAATAAGGCTGTTGCTGATACTTCGGTTGTGGGGATTCGCATCATGATGCATTTGGGGCACGTGCAACGAAAAATCAACCCTGTTGGTTCATTTCTAGATTGAAGGATTTTTTGTTGTCCATTCTTCTTCTTCATAAATGGGAAACTGGAACTAAGAAACGATGTCAATAGTTGAACTGAATTTCAAATGAAATAATTAATATACTTTGGTTTTCAAGTTTTTTATAAAAATAGTATAGAGTGTTTTTTTTACTATACCGGGTGTTGCGGAAACTCTTAAGTGGAGACAAGAATTTACTGTTTATACTGTATATACATAAAGACACAAATTGGCGGCTGGCTTCTGTTGTTGACTCCGTTGATTTGTTGTTTTTTTCCTCTGTGTTGCCCACGAACCTACGGTTCTCTCTATATGAGGGTGATGTCCATTATCTTTTCTTTATTGTTCCAAATAATTTCCTCGTTATTCCCTTTTTTGTATTCTGTTCCTGGACTCGGATATCACGCAAGTATCGAGTGTTTTTTTTTAAAGTGATAGAACATTAAATTGAAATAAAACACATTTAAATTAAGATTGAAGCCAATTTTTCTTTATTTACAAGATAATTTTATGGCATTTTTATTTTGAAAATAATTTCCGGCATATGTCCACCATGACTAGGTAGAGGAAACCGCAATCGACCAGAACAATTTTGAACCACTTTTTCGAGTAATTCAGGCCTTATTTCATCAATAAGACGAGTTATGTTGGTTTCCAAAGCATCTATTGTTTCTGGTTTATCAGCATAATCCAATGACTTGACATAACCCCAATAAAAAGAATCTAGTGGAGTTATGAATCTAGTGGAGCATGAACTTGGAGGCCAATTAATTTTCGAAATAATGTTATCGCCAAATCTTTCTTTCAATAAATCAATTAATACGGTAGCAGCATGAGGTGTAGCACCAACTTGTTGGAACCAAAACACTTCTGGGTCGATACCATTTCAATTTTGAAACAAATAATCATTGATCATCGATCTGTAAAGAGCACCATTCACGGTAACATTAGGCTCCAGCATAGTCTTTAGAGAAATATGGACCGGTGATGCCTCCAGCGTGTAAAGCACACCATACAGTGCATTTTTCAGGATGCAATGGAACCTGCAGAACTTCTTAAGGATTGTTTTCACTCCATATACGGCAATTTTGCTTGTTGGCATAGCCGTTTAACCAGAAATGAGCTTTATCAATAAACACAATTCCACGATAAAAAAGTGGATGAACTTCAAGCTGTTCTAGGGCCCAATCAGCAAAAAAACGACGCTTATTATAGTCAAGTGTTGAACCAGTTGGATCTTGTATGGGTGTAGACCAAGATATTCACGCAAAATTTTCAATGTGGTGGATGCACAAAGTCCAACTTTTTCTGAACGTCGACGAATAAACAAATCTGGATCATCATTAATACTATGACTTACAGCAGTGATATTTTCTTCTGTACGTAGATTTCTTTGTCTTGTTGTTGTTGTTGCATTGAGTAGAGAAAATGTTGTCCGAAATCTATCGAAAGTTCGACGAATAAGCTGCTCTGATGGACGATTATGTAAAGCATAAATTTCAGGAAGTGCTCTATAAGTTTGGCGAATAGAACACTGATTCTGAAAATAAATTTCAACAATTTGTAAACGTTGTTGCGGCGTGAGTCTTTACATGATAATTTGTCAATGCTTACTGAACAGAAATATCAAAACAACATGGCTTCTACCTTCTGTCAATTCACAGTTATTCCTATCGAAAGTTCTATCACTCTAAAAAAAAACAAACAGCTATAGCTTACTCAGTGTACGATGTTTGGCTGATGCACTGTAATTACAGGGTCTCCTTACTGAAGACACAAATTGGCGGCTGGCTTCTGTTGTTGACTCCGTTGATTTGTTGTTTTTTTCCCTCCAATTGTTGCCCATCTTTCACAATTCTTTCACCATATTGATGACGACCAAAAACCCGAAACATCTGTCCACGGTTCACTTTATATGAGGGTTATATCCATTATCTTTTCTCCATTTTTCGAAACAATTCCCTGATCTGCAGAAAAATTTTTCCTAGTTTTCAGCAAATATCCAAGCTTATTTGCAGCAAACTTCACAATGTAAGTCACATAATTCCACCAACAGACCAAAGAATTGACAGTCACGCCAAGAAGATGCATAGAATCCCTTGACTGAAGCACCTGGTCTTTCAAGTCAGAAGTCTTGAACTTAATTTTTAGAGAAGAGTCGTTGTTTGAGTTTTCGAAGCATTGAATTGCACCAGATTCCGTTTGCCCCATTCGTTTATCTGTTTGAGATCTCCGTCCACTGAATCTATTTACTGATATCTATGGTGGTGAGACTCAATGGTGCTCAAACGTCCATCACTAGTGAAAGAAGACATTAGCGAAACTTACAACAATTTGGTTCTCAGTTATAGTGAGAAGAGGGTTCATGTGGATCAGGAAGAGGGTGGGCGACAAAACTAAACCTTGGGCTGCTCCAGCTCCAGTTCAGGTTGAAACCAAGGGAACCGACACCACCCACTACCACATGGATGTTCCAATTGTTGAGGAAGCTCTTCATCCAGTCGTAGGGACTCTCAGGAAAACCATACGAAGATAGTTTATTTAGAAGAGTCAACTACCAGACACGGTAGATAGCCTTGGATATGTTCAGAGCAACTGACCTAGAATCTCAATAGCGCTCAATAGCCATTGTTCACACTTGCGTCACATAGTTGAGGAGGTCACCAGTTGATCGATGTTTGCAAAAACCTTTTTGTCTGTCACTGATAAGAACTTTGCTCTCCAGGTATCTAACCATCTCGAGATTGATAGCTGCTTCCATGACTTTCTACAAAATGAATATTATCACTATTGGGCGGTTGTTTGATGGAAAACAATTCCTCCCCTTCTTTGCTATCAACTGCACTCATACACTTTCCCATGAATCAGGGAAAATTGCTTCCTTTACTACATAGTGAACATCTTACAGAGAACAGGTGTAAGTTCTGGTGAACACATTTTGAATACAATAGCAGGAATTTCGTCTGCTTCAGTTGCATTCTCGGAATCGAATCCACCAAGCACTCGACGAATGATCCGTTCTTTGAAGTGTATGTGCCTTATTCTATATGAAACAATTGGAATTGTTGGAGGTTCCCGACCAAATGTTTCGATAGTCGAATTAGCAGCGAATATCCGAGCGAAGAGAGCTTTTGGTGTAGTTGCAAGAGTAGTCTCTTGTATCAGAGGAGGAAACCTTGAATGAGGGAAATTGTTACCATTTTTCTTTGTCATCGAGTGAAACTGGCGCGATCTACTAACACAGTCTATGAACTTTATGGTTATTCTAAAATTATAAGCTTCATGTATGGCCTGATTGCATGCGTTTCTGTGCTGAATGTAATTGACATGTGTTTCGTCAGATGGATTTGACCGTCACCGTCGGTAGGTTCGATAGGCAGTTGTCATAGATTAACGAGACATTCTCGTTAATCTATGGCAGTTGTCGCCCGTCTGCAGTCACTTCCGAACCAATGGCTTGTTTGAGAGTCGGTTGATCGTATTTGCACTAAGTGTTTACTCCAAAAAGAATCGCATCTGTAAGCGAAAGTTAACATTCGTTGATTCAATCACAACAGTATATATCATCAAAGAACTGTAGATCTGATGTACTATTTTAGGAAAAGGCGAGATGAACTTGTTAACAATATCTAAATAGAATAGAAAAAAAGTTCAGGCATTAGTTGTTGAGATCAAATATTTCATTTGTAAAAAATAAATCATTAGATTAGAGAATATGAGTAATCAAGAACAATAGATGTGCAAGCTATCGATGGAACTATATGCAGGGCGAATAAAGGTTCATATTTACATGATAATTTCAGAAATTTTCATTCGATCATTGGTGTTCGAAACTAATCCAATGAAACAGGGACAACAAGGAATAAGTTGAACATGTTTTGTTTATTCCGTTTCAAGGGATTGTTGACCGCATTCAGTTCGCTGAAAAAAGAATAAATATGAATACATTTACCTTCTGTATTCGGCATTATGCAGCGGAAGTTGTGAATTTTATCACAGCACATTGTTCTTTTTAACATTATCATCATACGGTTGGCATAATTAAGAGCACAAAATCGTTTTATTTTCTTCATGGTCCCCGAACACGTCAACTGATTCGTGGTGCAATATTTTATTCAACTCAGATGCTGATTACCTGCAGTACTCGACAATGCAAGCATAATGTGAATTATTTGGACTTAAAAATAAATTGAATTTGGAAGAGGATTTTTCCATATTTTAAATATTAGGCAGAATAATGATCTACAAAATTTGGTTTGAAAAATTTTCGAAAATTAAATCAAAATATTTCAGAAACACTGTTTTGATTTTAAAAGGCAGAAAGAATTATCAAGCGTTACACAATACTTCAAAATATAAAGGAAACTAAAGAATGTATAAAATATTTACAGAAATTACCTAGCAAACTGTAACCTATACAGCTCTTTCATGTTTACTCATTTTATTTTCTGTGGAGGAGCATAGAATTTGATAAATGTATAAGGTTAAGCTTCAACAATTTATTTTAGATCAGTTTCTCCTTATGATTTGATGTGAAAACAAAATATGTGATATATATTCATATCTAACTGTATCAGCTAAGTTTTTTCGGTCGATATTCTATATTTCATTTAGATCTCTTTATATTTTTGAAATGTTTGTGATTTTCAAATCACACAGAAACTATGTTGTTTAACTTCAGCGAAATCACAGATACTGGAAAAAAGCCTAATGATGACACTTCAAAATGAAGGTGTTGCCTGATGAAACGATGGAATAATAAACTGATAGCGACATCTGTTATCAAAAAAGCACCAACTTATTTTTATTCCTCATGCAATATCAAAACATACCTTCGAGAAAGAATGCTGAACAAAAATCAACTTAACTTTGAAATTGAAACCCTGAATTTCATTTTAAGGTTATGAACAGATAAGTCACAGAAGCATCTGCATGTATATATAGTGAAACTTTATCAGATGTCTGATATTTTCAATTCTGAATTAAAGCAAACATCAAGTAGACATAATTAATTAATTATATTGAAGCTCCTTAGGGTGCGGTGTTGTGAGGAAGCTTCTTACCTCTTAATTTCGGGAGGCTAGGCGTTTCGTCCAACTTGCAGCTCATGAACTCTTCAGATTGGCGATGGGGTCCAAGTCTGCCAATGATACCTGTGACCTTGTTCCACGTTGGAAGTCGGTTGTGAGAACGCTCGCACTCTGTTCTACTTGAGGCCGGCGAGGACGATGAGCTAAGTATTATCGAGAAACAGTCGCGTCTTCTATATGATATGACAGGAAGCTGTAGCAGAGCAGAACGGAATTCTGGGCAAAGAGCAGGCACGTCGCCTGTCACGCAATCAAATATTCTATTATTAATTTGAAAGTAGTTTCTTAGCAAACATTGTTCTAGAAGTGTGATAAAACCATAGTGTTGTAGCGACCTTCCTCATCCAGAATTCTGCCCTGCTCTACTTTCTGGCGTAGCATATAGAGGACACGACTAGTCTTAGCAATACCTGACTGACCGTCTCCGCCTGCTTCAAGTAGGGCAAAGCACACAGCGTTTGACGACCGTTCCGACGTAGAACACAAGGTCAATGGCATCACAGGCAGACATGCTGACCACGCCTATCTGAAGAGTTCAGGTGCGCATGCTAAGAACGAAACGCCGCCTCCCAAATTAAGCGATAGAAGCTCCCTCATAATACCCGCATTTCTGCAGAGTTTCAGTGTATCGAAATATGATTGTTTGAGAATTTCACGATCTTAATTGATGCTATCAGTTTTCGGGATATGTGGAAACAAATTATCCTTCTTCCAGGCATACTGAGTAGGAATTAATTGGAAAAGTTAAATCTTCTATGTTTTTGGTTTATTCTAGTTTTTAGTAATTTCTTAAAACTTGTTTTTATTATGATGAACTACCAAAAACAAACGGCCAAAAGAGTTCAATTTCCCAATTTTTAGCAGTAAAAGACAATAATTTCCAAAGACTTCTTTCAATTAATTTCCTTATGTCGGCATCTATCGGCAAGTGTGTGTAAAGACAAGGGCATAATAATCTTGCGATATAAGCTGATCAATATATGAACCAAATAAATGCTTTTCTCAGGACAATTTTTGAGTTTCACCTTTCTTCAATATAAATTGTAGTTTTTGATTAGATCAACTGTAATAAGACGAAAGGACATCAATTCATTCTGGTACCAGTTACCAAGCTGAAGCTGGGCTCACCATTGTCTTATCTCCATGACCTTTCCCTATCAAATCATCGACCAATTAACAACTCGAGTTCAACATTTTGTTGTTGTCTACTTCTTGACTATGTATAATATTTACATAATTTGAAGAAAATATAAACATTTGTGTAATACTATAATCATATGATTATTGTTGGCAAAGGAGATTTTGAAAATACTACAGACTAAAGGTTATCGTTTCTTTGAAAAGATACAGCAAATGTTTACTGCCTTCCAGTGCAGCGGTTTCTGATATGGCATTTTTTCACATTCTGATCGAGGTTAGAAGATGCTAGGACCCCACATATTGTTATTGTTTTCACAAGTTGTAAGATAGGGAATATACAGAATTTTCAATTAATGGAGAAGGAGTTTTTTTCTAACGTACTGGGTAAAGATTTGCTGGGATTAATTTATGATAATAAATTAAGAGTGCGATTTTATTTTCCACACACAATTCATAATAACTGATGAAGAATTTTTCGTTGAATTCAAAATTTGCCTTTTGATAGTCCATTTATTCTGAACCTAACATTCAAAAGAAAAAATTTTCAGAAAATTTGTAGGTCGAATAAGAATATTAAGTTGCCGAATCGGTAAAACCACCCACTGATACAAGAAGTATGCTCATTTGAATTTTTTCATGATATCAAGTTCGTACGTTTTTGATAGCGCTACTTGTTTTTTATTGACCTTGTGTTCCACGTCGGAACGTTCGTCAAACGCTGTGTGCTTTGCCACTTCTTGAAGCCGGCGGAGACGGTCAGTCAGGTATTGCTAAGACTAGTCGTGTCCTCTATATGCTACGCCGGAAAGTCGATGATTTGATAGGGAAAGGTCATGGAGATAAGACAATGGTGAGCCCACCTTCAGCTTGGTAACTGGTACCAGAATGAATTGATGTCCTATTGTCTTATTACAGTTGATCTAATCAAAAACTACAATTTATATTTAAGAAAGGTGAAACTCAAAAATTGTCCTGAGAAAAGCATTTATTTGGTTCATATATTGACCGGCTTATATCGCAAGATTATTATTCCCTTGTCTTTACACACACTTGCCGATAGATGCCGACATAAGGAAATTAATTGAAAGAAGTCTTTGGAAATTATTGTCTTTTACTGCTAAAAATTGGGAAATTGAACTCTTTTGGCCGTTTGTTTTTGGTAGTTCATCATAATAAAAACAAGTTTTAAGAAATTACTAAAAACTAGAATAAACCAAAAACATAGAAGATTTAACTTTTCCAATTAATTCCTACTCAGTATGCCTGGAAGAAGGATAATTTGTTTCCACATATCCCGAAAACTGATAGCATCAATTAAGATCGTGAAATTCTCAAACAATCATATTTCGATACACTGAAACTCTGCAGAAATGCGGGTATTATGAGGGAGCTTCTATCGCTTAATTTGGGAGGCAGCGTTTCGTTCTTAGCATGCGCACCTGAACTCTTCAGATAGGCGTGGTCAGCATGTCATTGACCTTGTGTTCTACGTCGGAATGGTCGTCAAACGCTGTGTGCTTTGCCCTACTTGAAGCCGGCGGAGACGGTCAGTCAGGTATTGCTAAGACTAGTCGTGTCCTCTATATGCTACGCCGGAAAGTAGAGCAGGGCAGAATTCTGGATGAGGAAGATCGCTACAACACTATGGTTTTATCACACTTCTAGAACAATGTTTGCTAAGAAACTACTTTCAAATTAATAATAGAATATTTGATTGCGTGACAGGCGACGTGCCTGCTCTTTGCCCAGAATTCCGTTCTGCTCTGCTACAGCTTCCTGTCATATCATATAGAAGACGCGACTGTTTCTCGATAATACTTAGCTCATCGTCCTCGCCGGCCTCAAGTAGAACAGAGTGCGAGCGTTCTGACAACCGACTTCCAACGTGGAACAAGGTCACAGGTATCATTGGCAGACTTGGACCCCATCGCCAATCTGAAGAGTTCATAAGCTGCAAGTTGGACGAAACGCCTAACCTCCCGAAATTAAGAGGTAAGAAGCTTCCTCACAACACCGCACCCTAAGGAGCTTCAATATTATTAATTAATTATGTCTACTTGATGTTTGCTCTAATTTAGAATTGAAAATATCAGAAATCTGATAAAGTTTCACTATATATACATGCAGATGTTTCTGTGACTTATCTGTTCATAACCTTAAAATGAAATTCAGGGTTTCAATTTCAAAGTTAAAGTAGATTTTTGTTCAGCATTCTTTCTCAAAGGTATGTTTTGATATTGCATGAGGAATAAAAATAAGTTGGTGCTTTTTTGATAACAGATGTCGCTATCAGTTTATTATTCCATCGTTTCATCTGGCAACACCTTCATTTTGAATTGTCATCATTAGGGTTTCTTTTCAGTAACTGTCATTTCGCTGAAGTAAACAACATAGTTCCTGTGTACTCTGAAAATGTCAACTTTTGTACCGGAAAATGTGTTTCTGCGGGGAGTTTTACTTCAATATGAACAAAAAGGCTACCGAAAGTCATCGTATTTTAGTGAATGTTTATGGTGACCATACTCTAGCTGAACGAACGTACCTGAAGTGGTTTGCTTGATTTAAAAGTGACAATTTTGATTTGGAAGACCAAGAACGACCTGGTATGCCTCCAAAGTTCAAGGATGAAGAATTAGAGGCAAGGCTTGACAATGATCCATCACAAACGCAAGAGAAACTCGAAAAAACATTAGGTATCACTCAACCAAACATTTTCCATCGTTTGAAAGCAATGGAAATGATCCAAAATGTAGGAAATTTGACGAAACAATTGGCGTTAACTCAATAAATGGTGGAAATAATATAAATTATTAATATATTATTAATATTAATTATTATATAAATTTAATTAAAAGGAAATTCTATCAATTCAATAGTATCGATAGTTGCGCATCCACCATATTTATTTTGAAGAAATAATTCAAATATCATGAATATCATCATCATTCCGTACAATATCTCATCAAAAATCAGATTATCACCTGATTTGTATTATATGAATATGTATATTTCATCAAGTATCTCGAATAATTCATTTCCAAATGAATTCGCACCTTCAATTATTTAGTTTTCAGGACCCAAAACAAATAGATTTGTAATGAGGCTCATAAAAATAACCCCTTTAGCTGAAAATCTTGAAAAATCGATGAGATGCTTATGTACTTTGACTTGATTTGGAAAAGTTAATTTTTTAGGAAAATACTGGGAATTCTGGGTTGGAATATCATACTGCTAGCGCCATCTATTAGCGGATAAAAATTTACATTCAGAAGATACCTTCACGTACACAATTATTGAAAGTCTAGACAATTTCTGGACTGTTTAAGCCTGTGCTCCAATATAAAAGAAGCCACAAATAGGAATATTCTCTATTGAAACTCACGGAAAACGAAAGACAAAAAAAACATGTGTAGAACTAGACGAATTTAATACTTGGAACCTTGTAATTTATAAAATAAAAACAATTTTCACAGATACTTTCTATTGTTTTTATAAAAATTGTTTAATCATACCGTAACTTTAACAGAAGAGTGTTTAGGCTAAGTATACAATGCAAAGAAATGTTTTTAAATACAAAACTCTGTTAACAAAAAATAAAGGGGTGAAAAGATAGTTTGGAATCATTAGCGGATTCCAAATTGCTATTCAAAAATATTAAGCAAAGGGGATTTGTTTAGATCGTCCAATAGAATATTTTTGCGCTCTACTTCCAAATGTATGTAATTTTAGAATTTTAAACCAACAAGCGTCTTGAGCGATTAAGTTGGAATTCTAATGAAAAATCCAAAAACGGTAAATTTCGAACGAAAAAAGCTAAAGCCTTGAAACTATCAGGAAAAGTTTGGGGTCTAAATGCCGCGGTCTGTTAATGGACAAAATCAGTTCAATAGTTTCGCATTCATTCACGTTTGAAAATTGTTTACATTTTTCGCAATATTTTCGAAACTGTAGATTCGATCGATACGAAACTCAGCTTCTAGAACTAGAACAATAACACCCATATTCGTGCAAAATTTCTTGATGATGGTATAATTTGAAGAACAATGGAAATATATATTGTGGGGATCTTGGATGATATGAATTAGTGCACCTGATTTCACGTCGATACCTTTTAGTTACTTAAAGATGAAATACGATCTGGTAGGCCAAACGAAAATGAAGATGATAAAATCACAGGTATAATTGATTTGGATCAGCATGTTCCTGTCCCAGAGATTGCATATGCAATCTATACAGGGTGTCCCAACGAAAATTCAACCCCTCCCACAGAACTCAGATACGAAGAATTTTCGATGATTTAAAAAAAACATGTCAACTTTGGGTTTAAGGGGAACGAATTTCCATCATGGTTCCGAAAAAAACACCCCCATGAAAGTGGCATCAACCCCCAACATTATTTGAATGGGAAAGAGATTTAAAGTGTTGATTAGTTTGAAAGTTATTTGTGTTGTGTAAACAAACCCGTTAAAATTTTTAAAATCGGTTCATTATTTAAGAAATAATGTAATATTAAACTTACCGTCAAAAGGTGATATTGAACAAACTGTTGAAGCGTGCAAACTCAAGAACCTAAGAGTTTTGAAGAATACAAAACTAATGTTCATGTTCTGTATTAGGAACAAAGAATTCCTATGACGACATTGTTCCGAAAAATACACCTGAGTAAGGCAACAACCCCCAACATTTTTTTAATAGGGAGGATATGTAGGATGTGCTTTAGTTGAGAAGTTTTTTCTGTTCTCTAAAAATCGCAGTTGAAATTTTTTAATTTGTTTATTTAATGACAGTACAATTTAAAATTTTGAATGTTTTTACTTTAAAAACATTCGATTTTCTTATCGTTCATGATGCGAAAATGTATGAAACGTAATTTACAATGTATACTATTTTTTCTTAAGATTCTTTCTCAAATGTGTTTCAGTCTTTCGTTTTTGCATCATTATTGAGTTTCAGACTTACTCACGTGGGCGGAAATGGTTCATTCTATGGAAGAAAGAATAGAAATTCTCAAATTATACTATCGAAATGACGAAAATTCTAGATTAACTGCAAGGTATTTCATAACAATCATCCAGAAAGAAATTTAAGTCATCAATATGTTGAGCATTTGATGAATAAATGGGAAACTACTGCTTGCATTCAGAATAAGAAGCACGAAGTTGAGCTTCCAGTCCGAAATGAAGCTATTGAAATAGCAGTAATAGGACATTTACAGATGGATAATCGGCAATCTATAAGAACTTTAGCACGAGCATCTAATCTTCCGAAATCTAGCGTTCATCGAATTGTGAAAGCTCATAAATTTCATCCTTACAAGATAAGGCTGGTGCAACAGTTGAATGAAGATGATCTTGACCGTCGGACTCAGTTTTGTTAACAATTTAGTGAGTTACTGAATAATAACCCACACCAAATCTACCATACAATCTTTTCTGACGTGGGTACCTTTATGTTGAATGGGGAAGTTAACAGACATACTTGTCGGTACTGGAGTGATAGTAATCCCCATTTATTCATGGAGACACATACACAAATTCCCCAAAAATTAAATGTTTGAGTAGGAATATTAGGAAACCATTATGTTAGACCAATTTTTATAGATGGAAACCTTTCAGTATGATGATGCACCGCCACATTTCGATATACTAGTACAAGTATGTGTTCGACAATTTTTGAACGAACATTGGATTGAGAGGAGGGGTCCTATAGAGTGGTCAGCAAGATCACCCGATCTATTGCCGTTAGATTTTTTTTTGGGACATTTGAAGTCCAAAGTCTTTGCAACTTCACCTGAAAATCTTGTAGAACTGCGACAAAGAATCATCACGAAATACCAATTACTGACACCAGGCATTTTCTAAAATGTTAGAAGTTCTTCAGAAGAATTCTGCTTCGAAATTAAAACACTTTCTGAATATTGTAAAGTTTCTAGTAACTGGTACTCAGTTCACCTCTCAGAATTGGGGACGCTATCTTGGTTTTTCAGAAATCCACTCTTCAGTGTAGCCTTCAGCTACAGTTGTAGATCCCCATTTTCCACGCCGTTTCAATTTATGAGTATGTCAGACTCCAATTGCTTAACTGATTTGGCAGTAAATCTGCTAAAACAGTTCCATGTGTTCCCTTGGGTATTCAGAGTGTCGGTATTTGGCAAAAATATAACTTTTTTCGTCATTATATTATTCATTGTATATTTTAATCTTCGTTTCTTTGTGTGAAGTAGTAATCTCATTTATTATACGGTTAAAAAGCTCTTTGAAATACAAAAAACACAAGTACACAAACTATCTGTATGAATTTATTCGATACAAATTCAGATACATAGATATACATAAGAACATCGGATAATTTTCTGAAAATTCAATAGAAATCAGTTACCCAAAATAATAATGAAAACAATAAAATTTCATTCTTTAAATATGTAGTTTCTTTTAATTCACAGTTTAATTCATTCCAATAAATAATATTTATAATCGAAAATATTAACAATATATATATAAGGTAAGTAGATACATATATGTAAATCTTGCCAATAAACTTTAAAAAGCGGAACACATAGTGTATCTATAAGATCACAGGTTAAATTTTAATATAAATTACATAAAGTGAAACAGTTCAAAATTAATCTGCATTTGATTAATAATCTATAACAGATATTTGGAAATCAATATAAAAGATATAAATTATAGTAAATTTTCTATATATGATATATAAGCAGCCTGTTATTACATAAAACATTCTCTAGCCACTTGCTAAGTTCAACAAATTTTATAAAAATTTCTAACATTTATAACATTAAGATACAATCATCTATAATCGAGAGCGGAGTAATTTTCAAATATATTTATACCAAATTTGAGATACAGGAATGTTCAACATAGTACATCATCATCTTATCTTAGAAAATGACAATTAACGAGCAATTTGAAATACACAAAAATTATGTAGACAATTTTCATAATTGAATATCAAAATGATAGCTGCCATCCCAAAATTAAGTACTCATTTAAATTTTTTTCTAGAAATTTCAAGTGAATACTTTTTAGATATCTGTTAATTTTTCATTATAAGAATAAATATTTTAGAGGCAGTGATCCTTCGCAAACGTTAAAAGGAAGGTATAATACTAAATAAATAATTAATTGGAGGAAGTTATATTTAACTCACTGATTCAGTCCACAAAACTATTGTCACTATGAACAATTCATATTATTAGGCCGAAATAAATATGAGTTATGATTTTTAGGAAATGTTTTGTAAATTTAAGTAACTTAGAAAATTGAAGAAAACAATATATATTTTCAACATACATATACGTACAAAATTAGAAATAATTAATTGGAAGTTTAGATAGTCTTCTTGAACTTCACAACCTAAATAATATATTTTATTAATAACAAAAAACTGAATTATCTAAGATCTGAATTTTCAGGTTAAAAAAGGTGAGAATTCTGTTTCGATATGAAAGAGTTTACAAATACAATGTACCTATCAAAAATTCTTCTTCATCATGCTTGTTCATGAACATATAGAAATTGTAATTATAGTTTCTGCCCGTATTTCTGCTTATACTTAATACATTAAATATCAACATGTAGAAAGTTTTGCTAAGAAGGTATTCCATCGAAAGAACTATAGGTATACAGAAATATTCCATCAATTAAATATCAATCTTTCGGACATAAAAATGGTTAATTGATACCATTTGAGTTTTATATGGTTTTATCGACTCCTTCCTATTTCTTCTCTTTTGACTTTATTTCCCAGATTTTGTAACACAGCCTTAATGTTAGGTAAATGTGGTTGCTAACAACTCTTAGAGTGAGCTCACTTCCATATGGCACAATAAATATTCACTCTTGAAAAGTCAAGATATTCTTCAGCAGGAACTCTTCAACATCTGCCAAGAAGTGAGAGTTATCTGGATTTCTAACAGAGAACTTAGTCAAAGATGGTAGACCAACAGGTGAGTATATTCATAAGTATTTTATCACATCTGCTTTCACAATTCATATCTCTGGTTGGACAATCAGAGGCTCTTCTTGCACTTTTCGAACTCAATAGATTCGGTTTTTCTGAGCCAATTCTTCTGGGCGTGGAAGCTCCAAGGGGTAGTTCTTCGACAGGACGGTTTTTGTTCTTTTCTTTTATATAGAAAAGTATTCTTCTCCACTCCTTCTCCTCCAGAATCCCACTTTTGGTTGGTCCCTTTTCTCCATCTATTTTCCTAGATGCGAACTCCTTCTTTGTCATTAAACCATAACGTGGAGCGTACACCAGCTCTCTTAGCACAGCCTTAAGGTTAGGTAAATGTGGTTGCAATGTTCTTCTATAACATTCAGCATGAGCCCACTTAATTATGGCACTATATACAATAGTTTCAGATGAAACCTGTAGGCTGTCCCGTGTGGTAATTTGCAAGACGTCAGTGTATGATAATGTTGAAAAAAACAAATCTTTCAGGATGGAATCTGCATATCTATCTATTTCTAGAAGACAGTTATGTCTTAAATTGTTAATAAGATCTTCAACCCAGTCTATATTGCCTCGGTTTTCACTTTCGATAATAGGTGGCGCAGAAGGCTCGAAATTGTCTCTACTCTGGGAAGTGCACTCTGACAGTCTTGATATTACACTGATTAGTATCGATGGGTCTAATTGTTTATCAATTATTTCTATACATTGTTTGACTAATGGCATGTTTTGCAGTCTGACGGCAGTAGATAAGAGATCAAGGGCTAATTTTGGCGATGAAATCTCCAAGGGGTCAGCTTGCATAGAACTGTAAACAAAAACCATAATAAATGTTTAATCCTGAATACAGAATATCTAGGAGTAATCGAATAAATATTAAAGAAATAACTAAAACAAGTTTTATTAAATTACCATATTTGACTACTATAAGAATTGAACTTTTCCATATTTTTTGTGCATGCTGTATCGAGGTATTAATTAGCCACTTTTAATTTTTTTGGATGTCTAGTATCTTGGCTACCACTGTTTCTAGACCTTAATCGATTGGATTTTTTGTGTATAGAAGTACCTAAAAGACTTAGTTTGCCTGGTGACAATTGAACATCTTTTTGAACCCATTCAAATAAAGGGTTTTGCAATAATAGGTTTCACTTTTAATTGCCTGCTATCTGGGCAGCTGTCACTTTTGAAGCTGTCATCTTTTGACATTTGACAAGTGAAACTACGCCATTACTAAAAATGAAACAATGCACGCATCAGCAACGCATTGAAATTGTTAAAATTCAGTACAAAAATGGTGAAAATTTTACAGTTATAGTTCGCAAAACTAAAGCACTTTTGGGTCGACGTGAAGCACCTTATAAGCCGGAAATGGCGAAACTGGTAGAAGAAGCTGAGCCGTTGTGAAGTTTGTGATGTGAAGAATCGAAACCATGTGCATCGCTTAAGAATTTCCTTGTCGATCTTTGGTATTAGGCATACTACAAAAGACATTACACTGTATTTTGCGTATGGGCTTGGATCTTAAGGTTTTTAAAGGTCAGTTCAAGCCGGTCGACCACCAGCAACGGCGTTTCTCCTCTGATTGGTTCCTTGAAATGATCCGGATTTTCATCGAAAAATCATCTTCAGTGTCAGCAATTTTGTAAAAATATCAATGGCGTTCAAGTTGAGGACGTTGTAATATTAAATAACCTATTTTGCTACGCCACTGAAGGTGTTTGAGACATACAACAAACATAAAAAGTTAATTTTCAACAAGCAGTGCGGATGTTTTGAGTCGCATTGAATTATCTTCATCAAACATTCTTTTCCACTTTAACGCCCTGTATCTCGGAAGTAAAAATAGTTAGAAAAATAATAAGAAGAGGTTTTTTACTTGATAGAAGGATTATTACAAAATTTAAATATCAAAACAGATTTATTCTGTACGCCTATAAATTTTAATTTCCAAAAATTTTATTCAAAAATTTTTAGAATTAAATTAATGTCTTGTATTTTAATAGACATATAAAATCAAAACTAATTATATAATATTAAATGGAATAAAAAAGCCCAACAAATATAAATTTCCAATAAAATTAATGAATAAATATACCAGGAGGTCTTACCGGTAAATCATTTATTGTTAAATAGTTTTATTTTTTTAAATGTGATGTTGGACTGACGAAGACCTCATTTGATTTATAATTGTTTTTTGAGGATGTGCTATATGTTTTGAGAGATTTTTGAAGTAACTTATTTAAATATACTGAAAATGTCAAATAACTTAAAATTATGTATTGCATTTTTGAAAAAGATTTTGTTTTCATAAATATAAGATCAGAAACAAAATTTTGTCTCCTTCAAATATTTATTTATTATTTTAATTGACAATTTATATTGATTGGGTTTTTTATTTCATTCGATATTATATAATGAGTTTTGATATTATATGTCTACTATATTTAAGCAGTGCTTATATGACAATAATTTAATTAAAATTTTTAGGAAAAAAATAAATCTGTTTTGATATTTAAATTTAACCACTTAATCTCATCTGTAATAAATATCATTCAAAATTGTTAAGCTAACTGAAACAAATTCTAGTTAACAATGTTTCAATTTTCAAACAAAATTTTGTCTCCTTCAAATATTTACTTATTAGTTTTAATTGACAATTTATATTTGTTGGGTTTTTTTATTCGATTCGATATTATATAATGAGTTTTGATTTTATATGTCTATTAAATATACTACTCTGTCAAGAAAGTACCGGAAATTTTCAATTAAAACAACATTTTTACATTTAATCGTCAAAATTTATTGGGTCACCTTCAAAATAGGCTCCATTTGCTCCAATACATATATGCCAACGGCACTTCCAATTATCGAAACATTTTTTATAGGCGCTTTCGCGGATGGACTTTAGCTCTCGCGCCGAATTTTGTTTTATGGCTTCAATCGACTCAAAACGGGGGCCATGAAGGGGCAATTTTAGTTTTGGGAAGAGGAAAAAGTCGCAGGGAGCCAAATCCGGCGAATACGGTGGTTGCTGAAGCACGTTTGTTGAGTTTTTGGCGAGAAAGTCAGTCACAATCGTAGCTCGGTGAGAAGGCACGTTATCGTCATGCAAAATCCATGAGTTGTTCGCCCACAACGGATACGCTCACGCAAATGTTTGATAACGCCTAGGTAATACTCCTTGTTTACCGTCTGACCCTATGGAACGAATTCGTAGTGCACCACGCCACGGATATCGAAGAAAACAATGAGCATCACCTTCATTTTCGAGCGGCTTTGGCGTGGTTTTTTTTGGTTTTGGCTCATTTTTAGGCACCCATTCCGATGATTGCTGGCTTGTTTTCATATCGTACTCGTAGACCCAGGTCTCATCACCAGTTATAATGCGTTCCATGAATGTAGAATCGGAATTACAGCGATCCAGCATGTCTGAAGCAACCTGTTCGCGATGACGTTTTTGAAGAAAATTCAGGTCTTTCGGTACGAGTAGTGCGGCCACCTTTCTCATGCCCAAAATATCAATCAAAATCGTACGTGCTGACTCGTGGGATATCTTAAGATCATGTGCTATCTCTCTCAAGCTGGTACGACGGTTTTCCAGCACCCTTTCCTTAATTTTATCGACGTTATCTTCGATCGAAGCCGTCGATGGGCGACCACTTCACGACCGTCCTTGAAGGCTCTGTACCACTGATATGCACGAGTTTTCGATAGAGCATTATCACCAAAGGCCTTTTGCAACATTTTCAATGCATCGGCACACGAAAATTCATTTGCAACACAAAACTTTGAACAAATTCTTTGCTCAACGTAATCACCCATAGTAAAAATCGGCACGCACTCTGACATCGACTGACTTAATCAGCTGTTGCAAACACACTAGTTGACAGATCCCGCTCAAGCTTGGCATAGTAATTAAGGACAGTGGTACCAACCTAGGAAAAAAAATTTTACCTGCCTCATTGCCCCGCCAGATTTAAATCGATAATTCCCGGTACTTTCTTGATGTAAGCAGTGCTTATAGAAATTAATTTAATTCTAAAAGTTTTTGAATAAAATTTTTTGAAATTAAAATTTAAAGGAGGCTAACAGAATAAATCTGTTTTGATATTTGAATATTTGAGAATAGTTAGAACCCATGGGTGGAGGAAATATGTTTTTAATTTCATTAGTACTGTCTATGTTATCAGTTTGATACACCTACTCTGGGTATCCTGTATATGACTTTGAAATTTGGAATATTTTAGAATTCCTCAAGACAAGTATGCATAACAAAGTTCTATTCATTTTCAATTATAAATAATCAAGTTCAGAGATAAAAATATTTCCGAAATTGGAAAGATTATTGATTGAGGAAATCCATAAATATGAGGATTAGTACCTATAATTACAATCTACAATATTCCAGTGAAGATGATTACTATGTTTTGAAATCCTATCGATAAAATTGAAAAATTAATTTAATAATAGCTTATCACACGTATAGTGAATCAGACGAGTAGGAAATAATTGATTCGGTAGTCTGTTTATATCAACATTTCAAGTTTGCGGAATATTGATAAACTGAGGGAATACGGTATGAAAATTCTAATATTTTGAATAATTGAGTGAGACAATTAATTAATACTAAAGTAATACAAAATTCACGCAAAGACTCATTATCAACTCATTGAAATTCCTAATTCATATTGATGCTTTATAACATCTTATTGTAAAAAACAAGTTTTTAGAAATTACTATAATATTTTCAGATGATACTTCATCTTCAGACAACTGAAAACTTAACAAACAGTACAAAACGTTTCTGCAGATTCAAGCTAACATGTAGAAAAGAATGATAACAAGAATATTGACCACTTCTCTTGATTAAATAATCAATTCAACATTTTTTATAGAAATAAATATAATAAATAATAAAATTAATTATAATTTCAGAATTAATTTCTCTAAAAAATGTTAAATTCATTATTAGCCTACATGAATTATATACTCGATAAATTTATTTGATTTATTTAGTGAAATTATTTCACTTTTGAGTTTGAATCCACTATTGTATAATTTTTGGATTTGAGAAGGTTTTGGAACACTACTTGGTTACCACGTGTTTGTGCTTGCCATAGAATTAAAAAAATTTTCAAAGGTACTCGATGTTCGTATGCAATTAATTCAGTATTTTCTTGAAATTGTGATACAGTGCGGATTTTCATGTGTTTTTGAAATTCATATTCCGCAGTTTGGGTATTGAAGAAGATTGAATAACCTGAAAAAAAGCGTTCAACACATATCTGAATTATATTTTTTTAATTTGTTCCATAGCTTTTTTTTTGGTTAGGAATTTCGTATAATATAGTTCGTCCAGAAAGTATCCGAAATTTATTATTTCTTATATTTTTAATATTTTTTTGTAACATTTTAAGAGAAAGGTGATGTATAAAAAAGGTTGTGCAGATAGTCGGCTATGGCTAAAGTTGCATGACACTATTTGTCAAATATTGTTGATGGCCAAAAGGTATACAATTTATGAAATAATGTCGCAACTAAAAAAAAGATATCAAGTAGAATATTTGTATAGAAAAGGTTTTCGAAACGTTAAAAAATTAGTGCAGTGAACTGAACTGCTGTATATGAGACAATAAAGAGGATAAAAATGGCATGGATATGAGACATAGAATAGTTTCAGGAAGACCGCGTAAGTTTAAAGAAAACAATTTAAACGCTTTATTGGCCTTAGAACGACACAATCCGCGCCTGGGGTTTCGCAAATTGGCTAACACATTTGGAAATCAACGAAATGTAAAAAAATATCCAGAACCCGTCCGTATGTCACTGAAAAAACAAGGCTACATATTAAGAAAACAAAAAAAAACCCTATAATGACACATTTACAAAAGGAACGAAGGAGAGAATTTGTCAACGTTTTCATGAAGATAATTTTAATAATGGATTTATATCTGATGAAAGCTGTTTCCAACTTGGTGTTAATCACTTAAAAATCCTATCAAAACAATCTGTTACCAATAAAACAAAAACAAATGTTAACTTCCGCTATTTTATTGATTTTCACAACCAAAGTCAGAAACGATTCTGATTTTTGTTTTCAGTATGTAATATTTCATAGTTTATATTAAAATTATGGCCAGTCTCTAACAAGTGGTTGGCATAAGTTGAATTCGGTTTATTATTAATGTAACATTTTTCATGTTCTCGTATCCTTGTTTGGAATGAACGGCCTGTCTGTCCCACATATACACATGAGCAATCACTACATGTTAACTTGTAAACTCCTGATTTTTTGTTTTTAGGAATGACGTCTTTATTATTTTTTATTAAGCTGCTTAACATTTGTTTTTGTTTTATTGAAGATGAATTTCCGTCAAGGCAAGACCGAGACAATCAAAAACAACCTGTTACCGTTCAAATTCCTCACCATAATAATAGTTTGGAGAGCAAATTCTCAGCGTGGTGCTATGCTTCTCTGTATAATTGATGGTACCATTAATAGTGAAAAGTATTGTGGCATTCTAAACGATTTTCTCCTTGAAACGGCGCATGCTTTATATCCAGAGGGGTGGCGTTTTCACCAGGATAATGCAAAATGCCATACTTCGGCTTATACTCAAGCTTGGATGCAAGAACACCAAGTGACAACCAATTTATGGCCAGCAGCTTCATCAGATTTTAGTCCCATTGAAAACATATGGGGACTAATGAAGATTGAAGTTGAAAGAGAAGCGTCACGAAATAAAGATGATTTAATTCAGTCTGTTTTACAGTCTTAGATTACCATCATCGAAAGTTATGGAGGTGATCTAGTTTCGGTGGTACCTCAACGTTTAGTGAAGTGTTTACAGTTAAATGGAGGTTGTATAAGTAAATGAGATGAATATTTTTTTATAATTTTCGAATTCAAGAAGTAAAAATATATACTAAATAATTAAAATTGAGCATTGTGTTTTCCGGATACTTTCTAGACGGACTCTAGTTTCTTTGACCTGTTACAGTGGAGCTGGTAGACACTTGATATTCATTTAACTAATTGAGCTTTGTGTTTTCCGGATACTTTCTAGACGGACTCTAGTTTCTTTGACCTGTTACAGTGGAGCTGGTAGACACTTGATATTCATTTAACTATTTACATTGCAAATCTGGAATGGTTTAACGTAAAAAATGACCAACAAGGAATTTAACTCTAATTCGGAATTCTAAAATTTTTAACCACCATGTTGTAAAATGAAAAACCGTAATACTGACCTAGTGATATTTCTGTATGCATGTTCAACCGTTGGAGTTTTCCCAGCCCCATCCTCTTCATCTGATACATCCTTCTTTATTGGACTCCAGCAGAGTGGTTCTGTTTCGCCGTAGGGTTCGTTCGTTACAACAACCATTGTGAACTTCTGGAAGAAAAAAACATATATAGATCATTAATATTTAAGCTGAATGTTTAGTATTTTTTTACATAATAGGATATGACTGGAGCATGGGGAAGTTAGTACGAGTATAGTTCACTGCTTGAATTAGCTTGGTGGGGTACTTTCTGTAGGTGTATCCATATCAGTAGATGGCGCTAATGTTTGGTAGAAAATTGGACGTTTCTGTACGGGGTATTGTACTGATGAGAAGCCAAGAAGCTTTGAAATATTTAGCGGTCCAGACTCGAGAAACCTTCCATTACCATAGTTCATGATAGTTCATGACATACCAGAAACCGAAAGGTTCAAGCTTAAGTCCTTGAATAGAAGAGGAATTTTCCAGTCAGACAGTTTCGGCCATAATTGTTGGTTCAGAAATTAACAGAACACAAGTAATCTCCTAACTCTCACAAGCTACGCTAAAACTTCTGAGGGATCTTCACAGAAGATCAGGGAGTATCAGAATAATATCAATTGATTGAAATACAATTATGATTCTAATTCATAGTCTAGAAAGTATCTGGAATTTATTATTTTTCATAATTTTAATATACTTTTTTTTGTAACATTCTAAGACGAAAGTAATGTTTAAAATAGGTTGTGCAGATAGTTGGCTATGAACAAATTTGATTGCCAAACTATTTGTCAAATACTGTTGATTGTCCACAGGTATACAACTCATGAAATAATGTCGTAACTAGAAAAAAGAAAGCAGGTAGAATATTTGTATAGAAAAGGATTTCGAAAGGTTTAAAAATTAGTGCAATTGACTGAACTGGAAAAAAGTGCTGTATATAAGACAATAAATAGGGTAAAAAATGGCATGTATATGATGCATAGACCAGTTTCAGGAAGACCGCGTAAGATTAAAGGAAACGCACAAATTGATCCATAAATTGTCGTTTCATTTCTATTGAACAGTTTGGATAAAATATTCACAACTTAGAAATAAGTTTTCAGTATTTCCCAGTTTTATTCAAGCGTACATCGTTTATGTCATATATTAAACTAACTTTCTGTCAAAAAGAATTACAAAAGTGTTTGCCAGACTCGAAATCACAACTTTTTCAAAATGCAAACTCTAAATGGCCCATTCTTTATTAGTATACACATATGTTCAAATTCTAGGGATATTGAAACAAGTGCAGCTATTTTCATACCATAGGAAAACAAAATTAATCTATAATGTAATCTTGAGCCTATCTAAGCCAAACCTTGAATCAAAACAAGGACAAATGAAACAGAAAAGAGTCTTAATGTATCAAATTGTATGATGTATCGGGTGTTTTTTTAGAATGATAGAACTTTCGATAGGGATGACTGTGATTTGACAGAAGGCCATGTTGTTTTGACATTTCTGTTCAGTAAGCATTGACAAATTATAACAGAAAGACCCACGCCGCTACAACGTTTACAAATTGTTGAAATTTATTTTCAAAATCAGTGTTCTATTCGCCAAACTTATAGAGCACTTCGAGAAATTTATGGTTTACATATTCGTCCATCAGAGCAGCTTTTTCGTCGAACTATCGACAGATTTCGGGCAACCTTCTCTCTACTCGATACAAAAACAACAACAAGACAAAGAACTGAACGTACAGAAGAAAATATCGCTGCTCTAAGTCATAGTGTTAACGATGATCCAGATTAGTCTATTCGTCGACGTTCACAACAAGTTGGACACTGTGCATCCACCACATGGCAAATTTTGCGTAAAGATCCTGGCGATAATAAGCGCCACTTGACCATAATAAGCGTCATTTGTTTGTTGATTGGGCCCTAGAACAGCTTGAAGTTGATCCACTTTTTTATCGTAAAATTGTGTTTAGTGATGAAGCTCATTTCTGGTTGAACGGTTATGTAAACAAGCAAAATTGCCATCTATGGAACGAAAATAATCCTCAAGAAATTCTGCAGGTTTCATTGCATCCTGAAAAATGCACTGTATGGTGTGCCTTACACGCTGGAGGCATCATCGGTCCATATTTCTTTGAAAACGATGCTGGAGCTAATGTTACAGTGAATGGTGCTCTTCACAGATCGATGATCAATGATTATTTGTTTCAAAATTTGAATGATATCGACCCAGTAGTCTTTTGGTTACAACAAGATGGTGCTACACTTAATGCTGCTACCGTAAAAATTGATTTATTGAAAGAAAGATTTGGCGATAACATTATTTCGATAAATGGTGCAATTAATTGGTCTCCAAGATCATGCGACATAACTCCACTAGATCATTTTCTTTGGGGTTATGTCAAGTGATTGGTTTATGCTGATAAACCTGAAACAATAGACACTCTGGAAGCCAACAAAACTCGTGTTATTGATGAAATAAGGCCTGAGTTACTCGAAAAAGTGGTCCAAAATTGGTCTGGTCGAATGCTAGTCGTGGTGGACATATGCCGGAAATTATTTTCAAAACATATATGTCATAAAATTATCTTTCAAATAAAAAAATAATTATTTCTTCGTACTTCTAATCGAACATATCGGTCCATTTAATGGGTTATACTACCATTTTGATGATGATGTCGCCTCCAGAGAAGAGAAATAACGCTTTGGATTAGTCTCTGAAGCAGTGGCCACATCATCTAGACGTAGTACTGCCTCAAATATTCCTATGGCTCGTAACATAGCCTTTTGTGGCGAGTAACGTCTTGACCTGTTAAAGATTTGTAAACACTCTAACTAACACACCAGTTAGAAATTTTTCAAAATACTGCCCATCTCTTTTCGAAATTCAAACTGTTAATTTTCGGCCATTAGTAATATCCCTAGATATTGAACATGTCTGTATATGTATATTGTAGAATATTCATTATAAAATTTTAAATATTATAAAGATTTATTCTGTTAGCCTCCTACAAATTTTAATTTCAAACTATTTTTTCTTCAAAAAATTAGAAATAAATTAAATTAATGTCTTAGAAAAATATTGTTTCAATTTAGTAGACATATAGAATAAATAAATAGAATAAATCTGTATGATATTTAAAATTTTGCAATAATCCTTCTATCAAGAAAACACCTTTGTTTATTATTTTATGGTATATATAATAATAATATATTTTGATTTAGACTTTACATATTATCATTTGGTCTTAAAGGAGTCCATAAAATACCTAACAAACATTGTGTAATTTCTGTGACGAACATAGAATACATAGGATTTTTAAAACTTCACTTCATTCTAGTTTTTATTCAGATAAATATAAATAGTAAGATGTTTTTTGTTAATTATTTTTATTTTTTGAACATGAAGTAGGGTTGATGAGTTTTCCGTTGTGGGAGTTCTAAATTGCTTTTTGAAGATGTTCAGCATGTTTTAGGAGTTTTTTGAAGGGACTTATTTTGAGCAAGTTGTTTTCGAAGAAGTTCTCGAGGTTATGTTTTGCATTTTTGGAAAGGGATTTGATTTTTATAAAACAATGTACGAAACAAAATTTTGTACTCTTCAGGTATTTATTTAGTAATTTTAATTAATAATTTCTTCAGGTATTTATTTAGTAATTTTAATTAATAATTTATATTTATTTGAATTCTTTCATTCCCTTTTGGTACTGTGTAATAGGTGTTAATTCTTTATGTCTTCTAAATTGAAGCAGTGTTTTTCTGAAACATTTATTTTATTTAATTCTAAAAGTTTTTGAATAAAAGGTTTTTTGAAATTAAAATTTGTAGGAGGCTAACAGAATAAATCTGCATGACATTTAAAATTTTGTAATAATCCTTCTATCAAGAGAAAACTTCTGTTTATTATTTCATTATAATATTCATTGTATATTTACCTTTGAAATTTTTTATTTAATTATTTTGTATGAATTAAAAGTCAAATACTCGTCTTTTGGGTTCAGTCAGATCCAATTAATTATTGATGTGCACAATTTGGACACTTGATCACTAACAGATTAGAGGTGAATCCTGATGCTGATCGATACCCTGTATCTATATCGCAAAACATTATCGCTTATCCTCCTCAGATAAGAGGGCGTTTCCTCGGAAAAACGAAAAAATTTTATTATCTCATCGAAACATTGAATTCCGAGCAATTAGGACTCCGTGTAATGATATTCATTAACGTTACATGTATTTGTTTTTATTGAGAAAGAAAGTGTGATAACAAAATCAATTCATCCGCAAAATTGTGTAAGGTGATTAATCATGAAGTATTTGTGGATCAGATATTTTGTTGCATAATTTCATGAGGAGCGATAACACGTTTTGTGTTCTTCCCGATCTGATATATTCTTTCAGAGCGTAAGTGGTTGATTATGAAAAAATTTGATATACTTCGTACCTCATGGTCTAACTATGATATGTAATTTTGCCTATTTAACAATTTTATGACAGATTTACGATTAAACCTTAAATAAACTCTTAGTTCAGTTGGTAAGGAAGATGGATCCTTGAATTACTCTCTCTAACATACACACCTGACAGTGTGGGTTTCATAAAGTTTTAGTCATCGGAGTTCTTGTACAATTTATCTAGTTCTATGTTCCCACAGTGCTGATCACAGATTTAGTCAACTGTGTCAAACTATGGCAGATTAATCTCTGTTGATTATCGATCAAGTACAAATCGAGCTCAACAAAACATTTTGTAAAGGGTCTTTCAATGGGAACGCCCCATTTTTGAATTGACATTACTCACGCATGGCAGCCATTGTTTATTTGTATCATTGACAGTAGTATTTGTCAATGTCTAACATTTAATCATGAAGAGGTATACATTCCAACAACGTTTACAAATAATCCAAATTTATTATGAAAAATCGCGATCTCTCTAACTTTACGTGCTTTAACGCCAATATTTGTTCTTTATAATAGTCCGGATAAAAGAATAGTTGAAGGTTTTGTGAAGAAATTTGAAAAAAAATTTACACTTCATGATGTTTTAGTGCCAGTGAGACAAAGAAATGCCAGAAGTGAAGAGAATATTGCTGCCGTACGTGAAAGTGTTCGTGAAGACCAAAATTCATCAATTTCTTGACGTTCACAAGAACTAGGCATCTCCGAGACGTCTTTGTGGCGAATTTTACGAAAAGACATACAAAATTGTTTCGACCCAAGAACTCAAACCAACAGATGATTTAAAGCGTCGTGTATTCAGTAACTGGTGCTTAGAAAAAAATCGGAAATGATGCAGATTTTCATAAGAAAATCATTCTCAGCGATTTAACTCCATTGGACTTCTTTCTTTGGGGTTACATTAAGTCATTGGTTTACAGCAACCATCTAGCAAATTTAGACGATATACAGATCAATATTGAGCGAGTAATTGCTAACATGCGACCTGATTTGTGTGAGAGAGTCATGAAAAATTTGGTTCAACGACTTTATTTCTGCCAGCGTTTCTGTGGTGGACATTCAAATCATGTTTTACTCCATAACTAATGGTATCCATTGTACTTGTATTATAAAATAAAAATTTCAGTATTTCCGAATAAATAATGTGTTTTATTTACAGAACAAAATGGGGCGCTGTTAATGAAAGACCCTTTACGTCACGAAGGACCACAACAAAGAACTCTCTCAGAAATATCCTTTTATTTACATACCTGTTACAACTTGAAGAGCTCTTAAAATGAAACATTCCCGATGAATCACACTCTATAAAAAATAATTGAAAATTTCGTATGAACACTGCCTATTGAAACGATGAAGGTTGACCAACAGTTAACAGTCAATTAGAACATGCTGACGGTAAAGTCGTTTGCATTTTTTCCGATTTTAAAATTACTTCATTCACACAAAATCGACTAGATTTGCATGAAATTACAAATGTAGTCGATAAACAAAGGGAATGCTGTTTCCAGTCAGTGCGATATCGAATAACAATCCCAAAAATTTTATACCATGAAAAGTTCGGAGTATTTTATATAGTTTCGAAATGATGAATTTTCGTTGATCGAATCGTATGTAATTATACAATCCTACACAATTTACACAAAGGTTTGTCATTCTTTGATGAAAATTTAAATATCAAAACAGATTTATACTGTAAGCCTCCTACAAATTTTAATTTCAAAAAAATTTTATTCAAAAATTTTTAGAATTAAATTAATGTCTTATAAGCAATGTTTCAATTTAGTAGACATAAAATCAACACTCACTAAATAATATCAAATTGAATAAAAAAAACCAACGAAATGAAAATTATCGATTAAAATGACTAAGTAAATACTTGAAGGAGACAAAATTTTGTTTCTAATCTTATACAGAGTGTTTCACGAATGATTGTACAGGCTTTCAGGGCAGATGCAGGACATTTTGGTGAGTCTGAATCCGTGCTCGAAATATGTCCTAACTATATTCGTTTAAGAGTTACAGGATGTTTTATGTATTGACGTGACAACGTCTTATAAATTGGTTTGCCGGGTGACACTTCAAGAAACTGCGTTACGCTCCGCTCACGTTATGCGCTCACAATGAGAGCGAGTGAGAGGCACGCGTCCCTTCCACTCGGGCATGGTTAGCCCGCCTAAGAGCGAGAGAGACAGACATAAATAGTGAAAGGCACGCGTCCCTTCCACTCGAGCACAGTTAGCCCGCCTAAGAGCAAGAGAGACAGAGCGAGAGAGAGAGAGAGTGAGAGAGATAGGCATACACACCGGTTCATGTCTTGCGCTTCTATTTCGCTTAGGCGCCTGCATACAAGTTTACACGTTGCCAGTTAATTGTAAAATGATTGTGTAGTGATAATGTGAAGGTAGTTTCGTCCATCGCAACAATTCAAACAGCAAAGGTAAATAATTTCAGACTGATAATATAACATGATGAAATAAATGACTAAGACATAAGTGAATAGGTTATGTTGTAGTAATCACAATGTTGTGGTAGTTTTCAATCAAAAAAGTAGTAGAAATCGTTTCTCAACCAATAATAATTTGTTTAACTTGAAAAAATGAGCGCGACTTGCTATGTAAAAAATTGAAATAACAATGTTTAACCTCCAACCTGTCAAATCGAAACTTTCAAACATTCAAACCGAGACGACTAATCACTGCGCAAGGTCGTAAGCGCGCGATTTACAAATTCAAAGATCAAATGTGAATTAGTTTTCTCCTTTTAGAAAATACACTTTGAATTAAAATCGATTGATATTAACAATTCATGTGATTTAAATAAATGTTCTAACTTTTAAATTTAGTTTTTATATTTATAACAATGTAAAACAAGTTAAATTTATTAATAACTTATAACAACTGATTGATAAATAAAATTTTGTTAATATGAAATTCAGTGCGAGATTCTTTGTATAAATTAATGTTTTAAATATAATTCTTTGTATAAATAAATGTTTTAAATTGTTACTATTATTTCATCCTTCCTACTATACGAATGAATATTCACATTAAAATTATTTTACCACTCAAAGTCGTTGTCACGTAAAACTTTCGCCCGTATACCGACTTTACAGGCAACAAATTTTTTTTTTATCAAAAACTTTCAATCGGCATATCTCTTGAACGCCTGCATGGATCTTCATGAAAACTTGAGGGTGTGGCCAATGCCAAATATTTGCCCATAATGACTTATCGATAGCACAGGTCCGGACTGAGAAAATTACATTCATTATCCCACATCTTGTAAAACACTTTGTACCTCCAATTTTCAAAAAGCGAAATTCTCTTCAGAATCTATAATGAATACTCTTTCAAACAAGCCTATTAGGATCAATGGCATCATCATTTTATGAACCATTGAATATTAGGAATTTTCAATTTATAGTAATCACAGACCTGTGAATCTCCGAATAATGCGTCTATTCATATTGAATCGATTGAAATTCTAAGTAACATGACTTAAGTATTGTGCTGTATCTTATTCCATCCAATACATGAATGCACGGGCAACATGAAATATTTTTTGCAACACTAAATTTAACCGAAAACTCGAATTAACATTGAACATTTAATTGGACTATTATAAATTAATAATACAAATATAAAATGTATCTTATAAACCTAAGTGGAACTGAAAAAAATTGACAATAAACAAGAAAAAAATTATAACTTGTTTTCGAAAATAACTCTTCTTTCTTCTAAACATTTTCTAGCTCTTGTGATCAAATGAGCTACAGCTATCTTCAAAATGTCCGGTCGATTTTGTATTGCTTCATATGCAGCTTGAATACGATTAATCAGATGCTCCTTGTCTATGATTTCTTCAGGGTAAACTTCATTTTTAAGTGCCCCCAGAGAAAATAATCCAAGCATATAAGATCTTGGGATCTTGCAGGCCAATCATGAGGTCCCCCTCTACCAAACCAATGATCTGGATAAACTTCATTCAAATGCTCTACAATTTCACGGGTTAAATGTACCGGAATGACATCATGTTGGAAGTACATTCCTCTTGGAATATTGCTTCCATCATTCAAGAGCCCTGGCAAATGCTCGATTAAAAATTGAGGATATGTCACTCCATTCAGCCTGTGTGGAAGAATATATGGTCCAATTAGGCAATTATTGTAAATTCCACACCAAATATTGGCTGAAAAACGATCTTGTGAATTGTTAGAAATAGTTACTTTCGGATTCACTCTGGACCAAATATTTGCATTGCGAACATTCAAAATGCCATCTTTTGTGAAGGTTGCTTCATCAGTAAAAAGCGTTCTGAAGATTGCTCGCTGGTTCCGCAAAACCATCAAAATCATCGGTAGTTCATCGCCTGGCTCCAAGGTTTGGACAGATTGTAAATGAAATGGATGCCACTTTTCATGGTGCAGAACTCGCCAGACCTGACAATGTGTCCAGTTTGACGAAGTAAGCGATTAACATTTTCGAATGTTTGGTGGTTAGGAATTCGACGATCCGGATATAGTCTTCGATATTCCCTAACAGCTTCACGACCTGCACTTACAAAATCCATAAACTAACAACATATCAGTATACTCAGTATTCGTAAATGACGGCATTTCGATAATTCTCTTAATGAAAATTTCATGAAAACACAACAATCTACGACTTGCGTATTTTTCTATTTCAATAATTACCCGACGATGATTTGAAATATCAAAATTCTTAGCATGAGCCATTTAGATTTTGAATTGGGTTGAATTCAGATATTCAATAGCTCATAAAATATTGATGTAAAGTGTGCCATTATTTCAAATGAGCTTGTTTGAAAGAGTATTCATTGAAGATTCTGAGGAGAATTTCACTTTTCGAAAATTCGATGTACAGGGTGTTTTAAAGATGTGGGATAAAGAATATAATTTTCTCAGTCTGGATCTGCGCTATCGACAAGTGATTAAGTGTAAATATTAGGCATTGGCCTATACTTATTCCCTCAAATTTTCATGAAGATCCATGCAGGCGTTCAAGAGCTATGCCGATTGAAAGTTTTTGATGAAATACATAAAACATCCTGTATTTCTTAAACTAATATAGTTAGGACATATTTCGAGCACTGATTCAGACTCACCTAAATGTGCATCTGCCTGAAAGCCTGTACAATCATTCGTGAAACACCCTGTATTTATGTAAACCAAATCTTTTTCAAAAATGCAAAACATAATTTTAAGAACCTCTTCAAAACTAACTTATTTTAAATATTCAATATATTATATTCAAATAACTTACTTCAAAAAATCATGTAGAAAATCCTCAAAAAATAATTTGAAATTAAATAAGATCGTCGTCAGTCAGAACACCGTTTTTTCACGTGTGAACAACTGCTTCAAGGGAAAAAAATAAAGGAATTTTTGCATCGAATTGAGACTGGCGATAAAATGTGGCTTCACTACAGTAATCTAAAACGTCGGGTCACGTATGAATGCCTCATCATCAAGTGTCAAGTTGAATATTCATAACGAGAGAATTATGCTGTGTATTTGGTGGGACCAGCTGGGTGTGGTGTACTATGAGCTGCTACAGTCGAACTGAAGGATCACAGGGGAGGTCTACCGACGACAGTTGATGCGTTTGAACCGAGAAAAACGACAAAGTTATTTTGCAACACGATACATGTTGCGTCTTCGTTAAAGCGTACGTAGAAACGCTCAAATGGGAATTAGTACCCTATTTGCTATAGCACAGACATTGCTCTTTCCGATTACCATCTCTTCCGATAAATAGTGATTGGCTGACCAGCACTTCTTTGATTATGATGAAGTCAAAAAATGAATCGATGCATAGATTGCGGCAAAAGCCGGCCGTTTTTCGCGATGGATCCGTCAATTGCCAGAAAGATGGGAAAAATTGATCGCTGATTCAATATTCATTAGAAACATTCACTGAAATTGTCAACAACAAATTGCAAATAAGCGTTACATTTCAGTCAACTCACATAACTAGTATTATCGTACAAGTGTTCTGAAGTACTTGACGTCAAGTAAGTGCTTTTTATAAAGTTCTTACACTTTACAGTGAAAATTGTGGAGATAAGCAATTTGATGCTTATGTATTGATAGAAATAAATATGTACTATCTTATGGGTAATTACAAACTATCTAGGTAATACATGCAATTCAAGGCAATTATTTGCACTTTTGAAAATATATTCAACTGAAAAATTCTTCAATGCATTTCTCTACAGTAAGGATATTTTGATGAATGAAGTATGAAGTTGGTTTAAGGTGAAACATTATAACCATTTTATTTTAAAAAATTCATACAGTTTTTATGTTTCACAATTTATTCAGAAACCTGACACGTGTTTCGGTCTTTCGACCATCATCAAAGAAGTACAACAACTCAAAACTCAAAATTGAAAAGGTTCTTTCATATTACACTTAGGACATCTGTGTATTTTTATGACGCATGGAAATAACAGCATCCAATATAGGGATGTCCTCAAAGATTATTTGGGAATTTGTTAAATTCTCCTTTTTCTCAATGGCTTTTTTGATAGAAAAAATCTCCAAATAGTCCATTTATCCTTTTTAACATTATATAGTAAAGTGACATCTTTCTCATTAAAAAAATAATCATTTTCTATAAAATGTTATGCAAAACCGGTTGATTTTGGTTTTTTAAAATAGACATCCTGTTCTTTGATTCTATGTTGTGAACATCGGCCTGTCTGTCCTTTATATGTAGCACGACAATCATCACAATTAATTTGATAAATCCCCGATTCGGAAAAGTTCTTTATTGTTCACCAACATCTTAGCTAAATAATTTCTATTTACTGCTAAAGAATTATTCCCATTTTATTGAGACCATCAGAGATCCTACTGCTGAAACCTTTCATTCAAGCCATTGAAAACCATATTTTATTTTCTTCATAAGTATCATTTATATTGATATAATTTTTTTTTAAATATTGTGATAAGTTTTGTTATTAATCATTTTGTCAATGATTTAGTTTTATAGCCATTGATCACCGCTATAGTCTTAATTATATTGACTTCTTTTCGGAAATTGACTTCTTTCAACGGGATGCTCAAAAGTCTATGAATGAAACTATGGAATGTTGACATTTTAATTTGCCATGACTGATTACATTTTGAATGGATTATGGTATTATATCAGTAGTGGATTCGACCAGACTAGGAATACAGAATGGACGAAATTGAATTTAACCATGCACTATTCACATAATTAATCAACGAACGAGTACGAAGATTGATTATGCTTAACGCGCCAGAATTCTTGTTTGAATATATCGTATTTTCAATGATTTGTATCCTGAAACACCATAACCAAAAAGTTGTCGATAAATCAGTCCGATTTCGAATAACAGTAACATTTTGTATTCCGTCAAACATTTCTTCAAGTGGACAGATTTACTGATCCATTCTAAAGTTAAGAGTACCTCTTTCTTTGGTGTATTAGTCATCAGTTTGGCAATTCATTCACTTAATTACGCCAGTTTTGTGAGGTTTCAGTATTGTGTTATTGTTTCAAATTAGCGAATCGACTAAGTATATAGAATTACAAGGGTTCTTAATATGATGAAAGGAAACTTGAGATTCAGAACCGTAAAAAATCTGTTTCCAATATTTATACCAGTGGCGGATTAACGCTTAGAGCGCTTAAGCGTAAAGCCCCAAGGCCCATAAAGGTCCCCGATCCGATCTTGTCAATATTTTTCAGAATAAAAATTCTGCCTGTAAGTAAAAATAAATAAGATTTTCTTTGCCTCCCTAGAGTGTTATATTGTATAAGCAGCGATAACATAGGGGAAAGAGAGCAAAACAATTGTTCTATATATTTTTTGTATTCATATTTCATAACCCAAAGAAAGATTGCAAGTGTTGATAGAAACTGACGAGTACAGTTTATTCTCCGTCCTACTTGCATTTTATTTTTGTCGTAAAACTCAAAAATTTTGGTGTAATTGAAATTTTTCTATTTACGAGGGGCGTTCAATGTATTCTCGGTATCAGGTTGATTTGCTAATAATATGAGTGATCTAATTATCTCATTTACTTATGACAATATCTGAGGGTATAAAGACAGAATATCGCAGAAGTCCACGTCAAGCCGAAATCAGGTAATAGGTTCAAGTCATAATAGTCATCAGAAAAATATAAAAGAAAATCGAAGTCCTGTATTTTTCAAATTATATTGCACTTTTATTCAATAAAATGCACACTCTGTGATGATTTTTGAACTCTTGTTGCTACAATTTTTTACTATTTTCAAATTTTATTTTACCTATGTTATCCCGAATAGTGCCGGGTAACCTATAATCTCCAATTCTAAGCCAATAGCTCCAGCTTGGAAAATAATGTCACTTTTTGCCGAACCAAGTATTCAAAATTAAAATTTCGCCCAACTTCAATTGACTGTACTGAAAAAAATTGTACTACAGGAGTTTGGCAAGTTACTTCAATAGTTAGCACATTTAATAAGGATTCTAAAATGCTATAACACTAACTACATTCTTTTTTAGACAAAAAAGGTTTTTCTCAAAAAAATTCAGAGAATTTAATATATTCCCAAATACTCTTTGGCCCTATATTGGATGCTGTTATTTTCATGCGCCATTAAAATACACAGAGGTAAGCTGCTCTGATGAACGATTATACAAACCATAAATTTCACGAAGTGCTCTATAAGTTTGGCTAATAGAACAATGATTTCGAAAATAAATTTCAACAATTTGTAAAAGTTGTTGCAGTGTGAGTCTTTCCATGATAATTTGTCATTGCTTACTGAACAGAAATGTCCAAACATCATGGCTTCTACCTTCTGCCAAATCACAGTTATTCCTATCGAAAGTTCTATCACTCTAAAAGAATACCCGATCACTTCCAGTTTATCCAAAATTAATAAGTGATAGATTGTTCCAGTTAATTGTTTCTTGTTGCTGCATAAATCCGCACTTAGACTGAGAGCATAGTTTGAACATAAAGGGTCGCTCAGTTATTAATTTCGAAAATGTCGGTAGTCCTTTAGATCGAGTGGTTGTTTCAGACCTTTCTTGGTCCAAAGTTGGCAACTTATATTTATTTGGACTGAGGGGCAGGCCATTTAAAATTTGCATTTTCGATCAGCTATAAATAAAAAACTAATGGATATTTTTCCAAAGTTGTTATTTTATTAGGAAGGTTCAACTTTTCTACTTTGTTCAAGCGTAAATCGACCCATTTCATTAATTTCAAATATTAAACTAACTTTCTGTCAAAAATTAGTGTTTCCAGTCTCGAAATAACCACTACTTCAAAATGTAAACTTTAGGTGACCCACCATTTTCTAGGTAATATCCTGGTACAACCCACAATTAATTTTCCCTCTTATAAGGGTAGGGCACTGTTTTTGCTAGAGGTTGGGTCGTCAATATTTTTTTTTAAAGCGAAATATAAATATTGATACTGGATGCTTTCATTTTAGAGACTGTTGTTTATACGAAGTTTAAACACAAAATCTATAATTAAATGTGACCCACTTGAATTTATCCTAGGTAGTAAATCGCATTCCGATTTATTTTCAGACCGATCAGTCAGAATGAAGCGTTTCGCAAGCTTCTTAATTCAGAATACTTTCGCTGAAAATTACTGTGCTATTTCGATGTTTTAGGACGCAGATGATGACTAGATGAATGGAACAGGTGAATGAAGATACTTATTCTGATTCATTCCTATACGAGCTTTTCAGGGGAATTACTACATTTTGTCACTTGAACCTGACACCATTTTCATACAGAGATATTGAAGGTACTGAAAATCCGGCTTGAACAGGCCTGTTTGCGTGAAACTTGTAAGCTTCTGATCCCATTTAATGATTCAATGTATTATATTTCGTTCCTGCAAAGTAGACAGTATGGAATAATACCTATTATTCCATATAAATATGGAATAATGGGGAAAAAATCCATTATTTTCGCGTCAACTTCAAGACTTTATTCAACATGTTTCAGATTGTTCGATTTGGGTCAAACATGAACCGTTTTGTTCTATTATTCGTTGCCATTTTGAAAGTATCGGGTGTTTTTTTTTTAGAGTGATAGAACTCTCGATAAGGATAACTGTGATTTAACAGAAGGTAGAAGCCATGTTGTTTTGACATTTTTGTTCAGTAAGCATCGACAAATTATCATGGAAAGACCCACGCTGCAACAACGTTAACAAATTGTTGAAATTTATTTTCAAAATCAGTGTCCTATTCGCCAAACTTAGAGCACTTTATGTTTTACATAATCGTCTATCAGAGCAGCTTATTCGTCAAACTATCGATAGATTTCGAACAACATTTTCTCTACTCGATGCAACAACAACAAGACTGCTAACGTAACAATTGATTTATTGAAAGAAAGAGTTTACGATAACATTATTTCGAGTAATGGTCCAATTAATTGGCCTCCAAGATCATGCGACATAACTCCACTGGATTATTTTCTTTGGGGTTATGTCAAGTCATTGGTTTATGCTGATAAATCTGAAACAATAAGCAACATAACTCGTGTTATTGATGAAATAAGGCTTGAATTTCCCGAAAAAGTGGTCCAAAATTGGTCTGGTCGAATGCGGTTCCTCAGAGCTAGTCTTGGTGGACATATGCCGGAAATTATTGTCAAAACATAAATGTCATAAAATCATCTTTCAAATAAAAAATTATTTGGCATCAATCTCAATTTAAATGTGTTTTATTTCAATTTAAAGTCTTATAACCCTAAAAAAAATATCCGATACGTTCGAGTCAAATTTATTATATACGAACTCATTTTTACTCCCAATAGAAATTTAAAAAAATGTGAGCAGAGTTGTGCGCTACCTGAACCTTAGCAACAGTCTCATTTTCGAAGAAAACGTTTCTCTAATTTTCATAACCACAAAACAAGAGACTTGAGATTTGAAGGTCGGTTTAGGACCCAAATATTTCGGTTATGTTTGTTAATGAGCGAAATCGGCCACATGGTTTCTGAGTATGCTCATTTGAATTTCATTTTTGGAATATTTTCGAAATTACAATTCCGATCTAAATCAAATTTAGCATTTGGATGTAAAATAATGACAAGAAAGCAATGCAAAATTTCGTGAAGATCGGGAGTGGATACGAACAAGCGCGCAAAAGATCCTGTCTTCAATTAGCTGAATATTAAGGGGTGAAATTTGGCAATATGAATGAAACATTAAAATTCAGAACGACTTCATAAGTTCCTAAGTTGTGAAAAGGGTGACGGTAGAAATGTAAAAAAAGAGGTAGTTGAAAAAACGACAAAACCCTGCTAATTTTACACAATGACTTATATTTCCTCTTCATGATCATTTATCTCTTCGTAAACACTACGATAATGACCGCATCTAGATATTACGAATGATATATTCAATATAACATAAAGCAGTTCCATCTTCAATTCACTAGAGAATAAATTCCTCGATGGTACTCCACAGATTCATCCAAAATAATTGTGTTAGATTATTTGGTATATCTTCTGAAATTAATCATAGTAGTAATTGCGAATCGTAATGCTAACACACTCTTCATTTTGTCACGGTCTCAAACAACGTGATGTTAGGCATGTTTACTGTCAGACTATTCGCTTATTTCTTTGATTATAATGAAAAACACATAAAAAATTAAAAAATCATGAATATTAAGTGACAAGGAAGTCATCGATGCTACTTTTATTGTGCGAAAAACAGGAAAATCCCAATTTGTAAATTGCATATCATTGAAGTGAATGAAGTCAAACCGTGTTGCATCTTTAGGGGGCTGTAACTAAGCATCTCAAGGTCTCAAAAAAATAAAGTTTATATAAAAGACCCACCCTGTTTTTTGACAAGGAATTATCCCAAAATTTTTTCGCAACTATTCATATGTACCCTTTATATATGAAGCCAAATCGTGTTGCATCTTTAGGGGGCTGTAACTAAGCATCTCCAAGTCTCAAAAAATAAAGTTTATATGAAAGACCCACCCTGTTTTTTGACAAGGAATCATCCCAAATTTTTTTCACAACTATTCATATATACCCTTTATACATACCATCTTATATATCTTATATTATTATTATATCTTAAATATGGACTGATGATGCCACCAGCGTGTAGTGAACACCATACAGTGCATTTTTCAGGATGCAATGGAACCTGCAGAACTTCTTGAGGATTGTTTTTACTCCATATACGGCAATTTTGCTTGTTTACATTTCAACCATAAATGAGCTTCATCACTAAACACAATTTTACGATTAAAAAGTGGATCAACTACAAGCTGTTCTAGGGCCCAATCACTAAACAAACGACGCTTATTATGGTCAAGTGGCTTTAGTTCTTGAACCAGTTGAATCTTGTATGGATGTAGACCAAGATCTTCACGCAAAATTTTCCATGTGGCAGATGCAGAGTCCAACTTATTGTGAAAGTCGACGAATAGACAAATTTGGATCATCATTCACACTTTGACTTACAGCAGCGATATTTTCTTCTGTACGTACAGTTATTTGTCTTGTTGTTGTTGTTGCATCGAAGAGAGAAAATGTTGTCCGAAATCGAAAAATCGAAAACGAAGAAGTTGCTCTGATGGACGATTATGCAAACCATAAATTTCACGAAGTGCTCTATAAGTTTGGCGAATAAAACACTGATTTTGAAAATAAATTTCAACAATTTGTAAACGTTGTTGCGGCGTGATTCTTTTCAAGATAATTTGTCAATGCTTACTGAACAGAAATATCAACACAGCATGGCTATCGAAAGTTCTATCCCTCTAAACAAAAAATATGCGATATATATCACGTACAAGCGATAGTTTTCCTGGAACTAGAGCTTCTGTGATATCACCTATTTATTCACCTTCTACACTGTTTCTGTACTTTATTGTGTATATTTTAGTGAATACATTATTTACATATTTATTTTATTTATCTTTGGAATTTTGTATATGTTTATTAGATTTCTTTAGAATATTTAGAGTTTAAGGTGCATATTCGTTGGTAGCCTGGAATCCATTTCTGGAAACAAATGTTAAATATGAAAACTTCAAAATGTATTTACCATAATTAGTCACAGTTTACCAAAGAGAATGGTATAATAACTAAGCTGGACACACTTCGTTACTGTCGATCAATTAAGTTACAAACTGATAGTGTTAGGTAATAAAGTTCAATGGCACAACCATACAAGATATATCTTGAATTGATTGCTATCATTCGTTACTGTCTCCACTTCACACATAAAACCCATGAATTAATCAGAAACGGAAAAAATATTGAGCAATAATATAAAGAGATCGATATATTGCCGCTAACTAACTTTAATTATTCCTCAAATGAAGGAAAAGAATAATTGTTACAAGAGCGATCACCCAAGTGAAAAAATCCTCAGCATTTATCGGTCAAAGGAATCAAAGATATTTGCATAAGGTCTATCTTTTCATTGACTATTCATGTTATATTAAAATTAGAAAAAATTTTGCAATTCAATTGAAATAAGTTCGATTTGATAAGCTGATATGATTGTTCATTCACCATTATAAATTCTACAAAGCGAAAAGTTCACTATAGCAGCCAATTTGAAAAATACTTTGTTTTTATCTCAGAAACAATTTAAAAAGTTCATGTTACTTTAAAGTACAGTTAAAAGTTTTGAGTATATTGGATATACTCGTAAAATCAAATGCTTCAGACTCGGATGTGGTAGAGATGGTTTTAAATATAGATTGATTAGGTTAATAAAGGTAGTTAGAGGTAGCATTGAAATATTAGTTTATGGAATATTTACGAGCTTTTCGATAGTTGTCTATCGAGTGTTGTTTACGTTTTAAAGTTTGTTAAATTTAAATATCGAATAAGAAGCAACACTGTTCGAATTAGTCGATAAGGTTCGAAAAAAGCCAATTGTCGTTTCGGAATTCTACCTGTGCAACCTTTCGACCCCTAACGCAGTCTCATTTTTTTGCCACTTACACACGAAGCACAGTTGAAGACATTTCCTCGAAGTCGCTCGTTGGCACTCGGCCTACAAACACACAATCTCACGTCTCTCGAATTTATAAACTAAAAAACTCTCTCAATTCGAAATCACTTTAACTTTCCAAAGAACATCCTCTCTTGATAACCTATAACGAACTAAAAGGCCTGGAAGTGAATGTATTATCTATATTATTTGTTTGTTAATAGTTCATACATGTATAAAGTCAACCCAAAAGTGAACCTAGGAAAAGTGAACTCAGTGAAAGTGAACAACGGTGAAAAAAGTCAAAGAACTATTACTCCACGAACAAGATAGTATTTTCACCGCAATTATAGTTTAAACTAAGCCGAAAAATTTCACACAGTTTTTATGTTTCACAATTTATTCAGAATCTTAACACGTGTTTCGATCTTCCGACCATCTTCAAAGGAGTACAAAAAGTAACTAAACTCAAAACTGAAAAGGATCTTTCATTACACTTAGGATATCTGTGTATTTTTATGGCGCATGGAAATAACAGCGTCCAATATAAAGGTGTTGCCAAAGAGTATTTGGGAATTTCTTAAATTCTCTTTTTTCTCAATGACTTTTTTGATTGAAAGAATCTCCAACTAGTCCATCATTTTACCCTCATTAACATTATATAGTAAAGTGACATCTTTCTCATTTCAAATATAAATATTTTCTATACAATGTTCAGCAAAACCAGTTGATTTCTGATTTTTTAAAATAATATCCTATGTTCGTTGATTCTATGTTGTTTACATCGGCCTGTCTGTTCCATATATGTAGCATTACAATCATCACATTCAATTTGACAAATACCCGATTCACCAACATCTTAGCTAAATTATTTCTATTTACTGTTAAAGAATTAATTCCCAATTTATGAAGACCATTAGAGTTCCTACTGTGAAACCTTTAATATAAGCCATTGAAAATCCTATTTTCTTTTCTTCATAAGGATCATTTATATTGATATAATTTTACTTAAATATTGTGGTAAGTTTTCTTATTAATCATTTTGTCAATTATGTCAGTTCTATAGCCATTATTCACAGATCTAGTTTTAATTTTTCTTCCTTTCGGAAATTGACTTCGATCAACGGGATGCTCAAAATTCTATAAATGAAACTTTGGAATATTGACATTTTAATTTACCATGACTGATTTGATTCTGAATGAATTCTGGTATCAGTAGTTGTCGGTTTTCTAAAAATCTCGAATTCGAACTTATTATTACTATGACTTATATCGGGTGTTTTTTTTTAGAGTGATAGAACTTTCAATAGGGATAACTGTGATTTGACAGAATGTTGATTTAACATTTCTGTTCGGTAAGCATTGACAAATCATCATGGAAAGACTTACGCCTCAACAACGTTTACAAATTGTTGAAATTTATTTTCAAAATCAGTATTCTATTCGCCAAACTTTTAAAGCACTTCGTGAATTTTATTGTTTACATAATCGTCCATCAGAGCAACTTATTCGTCGAAATATCGATGGATTTCGGACAACATTTTCTCTACTCGATGCAACAACAACAAGACAAAGAACGTAGAGAAGAAAATATCGCTGCTGTAATTCATAGTGTTAAAGATGATGCAGCTTTGTCCATTCGTCGACGTTCAAAACAAGTTGGACTCTGTGCATCCACCACAAGTAAAATTTTGCGTGAAGATCTTGGTCTACACCCATACAAGATCCAACTGGTTCAAGAACTGAAGCCACTTGACCATAATAAGCGTCGTTTGTTTGCTGATTGGGCCTTAGAACAGCTTGAAGTTCATCCACTGTTTTATCGTGAAATTGTGTTTAGTAATGAAGCTCATTTCTAGTTGAACGGCTATGTAAACAAGCAAAATTGCAGTATATGGAGTGAAAACAATCCTCAAGAAGTTCTGCAGGTTCCATTGTATCCTGAAAAATGCACTGTATGGTGTGTTTTACACGCTGGAGGCATCATTGGTCCATATTTCTTTAAAAACGATGCTGGAGCTAATGTTACAGTGAATGGTGCTCGTTACAGATCAATGATTAATGGTTATTTTTTTCAAAATTTGAATGGTATCGACCCAGAAGTGTTTTGGTTTCAACAAGATGGTACTACATCTCATGCTGTTACCGTAACAATTGATTTATTGAAAGAAAGATAACATTATTTCGAGAAATGGTCCAATTAATAGGCCTCCAAGATCATGCGACATAACTCCACTGGATTATTTTCTTTAGGGTTATGTCAAGTCATTGGTTTATGCTGATAAACCAGAAACAATGGACGCTTTGTAAGCCAACATAACTCGTGTTATTGATGAAATAAGGCCTGAATTAGTCAAAAAATTGGTCCAAAATTGGTCTGGTCGAATGCGGTTCCTCAGAGTTAGTCGCGGTGGACATATGCCGGAAATTCTTTCCAATACATAATACATTTTATTCATAGAATTATCTTTCAAATAAAAAAAAATTTTGGCTTCAATCTCAATTTGAATGTGTTTTATTTCAATTTAAAAAAAAATCACTTGAAAAAAACACCCGATATTTCATACTTGTTTATCCCATTTTTCGCATATTTTTCTTTATCGGTATTTCTGTAAATTGATGGTTATTTGCATCACCTTCTGCAATGCTTTTCATATCTTCATTATTGAAAATTGTTTGTGAGTTGTACCACCACTTTTTTCAAGTTTTCAGCTATGAAAGAAGTGTTGTATAATGTTTAGAGTTAGTCCAAGATGTAAACTTGACAAAGCCATAGTTTTGGCGAAACAATTCTCGTTAATAATAAATTGTGGAATGAATTTTCATCAAGTAAGGATCGACTCAATTAAATATGTATCATTTTTTACTTACATTCCTGTCAAACTGAAGAAGAACCCATTGATGTCTCATTTTTCGATTCACTAAAAACTCGCCACTTATGTTGTCAGATCAACATATCACTAACAACTAACACCAGACGAAATATCCAAGCCCCTCAACATCCCATGCTCTTGAACCCCCATACATCTTCCTTTCGTGCTCCATCAAGCTTTCAATTTTTTTTGCATCCACCAAGTAAATCGACAAACCCGCATGTAGTTGCCGGACACGATCTTGAATTTAATCGAATTCAGTCTAATTGTTGCGATATTTTGCTGGGGAATTATTTGACATTGCCGGTGTCAATGTCTCGAACGATAGTTTACATTAACACAAGGCAAAAAAAACACGATAGGAATAAAATTGGTTAGAACGATTTTATCGAAGGAAATAGAGGATTTTTTGTTATACTCCCCGAGGCCTGATATAAAACCGATATTCCGGACAGTTAAATAAGACATTTCGGATTTCATGACAGAATCACGAACAAGGAATCGTGCTGCTTCAGCATTCACGTTAAACTAAATGGTGATGTAAGGAAGTTGTCAATTTGAATTCGGATTATTGACGAAGAAGGTAATTGGGCTTCCATCAAGGACTCTGTATTTTTAATTTTAAATATAACTTAAAAATATCAGATAAATACGAAACTATTTTCTGTTTTTCAGAATGAAATTTTTTTTATTCTTTCGGTATATAAATAAGTGTGTCGTCCAATTACGAACATAAAATGTGAAGAATTGCGAACGGTCATAACGCAATATTTTGGTTAGTAACTACAGAAGTATCTATACAACTGTCAAAAATTAATATAGGTATTAAATCATGTTACATCCGTCGAAACAGCCTGTAGTCAGAAGAAGCAATGCCTGGAGAATACGGCGGGTACGGTAAGATTTGATCGTTTCTAAATATTTTTTGACAACTTTTGCAACGTGAGGATGAGCGTTGTCACAATTTAAGAAAACTATCGGGTGTGTTTTTTAGAGTGATAGAACTTTTAATTCAAATAAAACACATTTAAATTAAGATTTAAGCCGAATTTTTTAATTCGAAACATAATTTTATGACATTTGTTTTGAAAATAATTTCCGACATATGTCCACCACGACTAGCTCTGAGGAGCCACATTCGACCAGACCAATTTTGGACCACTTTTTCGAGTAATTCAGGCCTTATGTCATCGATAACACGAGTTATGTTGGCTTCCAAAGCGTCTATTGTTTCTGGTTTATCAGCATAAACGAATGACTTGACCTAACCCCAAAGAAAATAATCCAATGGAGTTATGTCGCAAGATCTTGAAGGCCAATTAATTGGACCATTTCTCGACATAATGTCAAATGCCAAATTTTTCTTTCAATAAATCAGTTGTAACGGTAGAAGCATGAGGTGTAGCACCATCTTGTTGTTTCAACCAAAACACTTCTGGGTCGATACCACTCAAATTTTGAAACAAATAATCATTGATCATCGATCTTTAACGAGCACCATTCACTATAACATTAGCTCCAGCATCGTTTTTAAAGAAATATGGACCAATGATGCCTCCAGCGTGTAAAGCATAGTGCATTTTCAGGATGCAATGGAACCTACAGAACTTCTTGAGGATTGTTTTCACCCCATATACGGCAATTTTGCTTGTTTACATAGCCGTTCAACCATAAATGAGCTTCATCACTAAACACAATTTTACGATAAAAAAGTGGATCAACTTCAAGCTGTTCAAGGGCCCAATCAGCAAACAAACGGCGCTTATTATGGGTGTAGACAAAGTTCTTTACGCAAAATTTTTCATGTGGTGGATGCACAAAGTCCCACTTGTTGTGAACGTCGACGAATAGGCAAATCAGGATCATCATTAAGACTACTACTTGTTGCATCAAGTAGAGAAAACGTTGTTCAAAATCTTTCGATAGTTCGACGAATAAGCTTCTCTGATGGACGATTATGTAAATCATAAATTTCAATTTATTTTGAAAATGAATTTTAACAATTTTGTAAACGTTGTTGCGGCGTGAGTCTTTCCATGATAATTTGCCAATACTCATTGAATAGATATATCAAAACAACATGGCTTGTACCTTCTGTCAAAGCACAGTTATCCCTATCGAAAGTTCATCACTCTAAAAAAAAACACCCGATACTTATGATCCGAATTTTCTATAATTGCATATAGAAAGATATTTACATGTTTGCTTATTTTCTATGATATCGTACAATGCACCAAATATAAAGGAAAATTATTATTTTAGGCGAGAGGGATTTCTGTGGAAATTTTTTTTGTGGCATAGGTTTCCTCTGGGTTATAGAATTGGGAGCAGCAAACTTATGATTATCAGGACTGAAAGAATCTTGTGGAATGACCGCATCTGTGAATGTAACTTTTCTGAAGATGCTGTGGATTTCAAAATTGAAATTCACCAGGATGTCTTTCACTGAAAAGGAATCGAGATTTCGTACCACGTGCTCAAGACATCCTCGGAGTTAAATTATATCAAAAAAAGATGAAAATCACCTACGTGAAGTCAGGAGCTTTTACGCGCTAGTTAATATCACCCACGATGCTCACAAAATAATTTTTACTGCTCTTCTTAATTAAAAGATCTTCACGAAATTTTGTATAAGCTTTTTATCGGGCAAAACGATAGGGCGTTTGCCCGGTGTTTTCAAGGTGGTTAAATAATCGGCACCTTGTCAAAAAATAATATGTTAATGAAGTATTTCAATCCCTTTCAACAATATGAAGAAACAAGGATGACATAACTCGGTTAAAAATACAATTAAATTTGTTAAAATCCGGAAAGAGTAAAATTAAATACAAAACAGTCAAAATTTTGATATGACATGTCGCTAAATTTTATTAAAATACCATTCAGCCATATTCACAATTTGTCACTGATTCACATAGATTTTGAACAAAAAGAGATCATTTTTCCTCCTGATATTCTACGTATATTATTCCTTAACTGCAAACCATAGACATTATGGTTAAAAAATTGCATAGAACTTGGAAAATCTAACATTTTCTGAGTTTCTTCATAGTATATTGATAAATTTTGGAAATAAAATTTTTGAATTTCAATCCGCTATTTAATGGTTGAAATAAATGCATCTAGACTGGAAGTTTTAATGACTTCTTTGATTTCTGCTCGAAGTTTCTGCACGGTTTTAAGTAATTGTAAAGGGGGAAATTATAACTTTTTCATACTATTTCCTAGTATACAATTAAAACAATAAAAAGAGGTTTCTACTTGATAGAAGGATTATCACAATAGTTTGAATATCTAACAGATTAATTCTATTAATCTCCTACAGATTTTAATTTCTGGGAAATTTTTAGTCAAAAACTTTTTAGAATTAAATTAAATGAATGTCTTAGAAAACACAGTTCCAATTTAGTACTCATAGAGAATTAACACTCAATATCCAGTACCGAAAGGAATAGAAGAATTCAAAGAAATATAAAATATTAATTAAAAAACTATATAAATACTTGAAGGATACAAACTTTGGTTTCGTATCTTGTATTATGAAAACTAAATCCCTTTCCAACAATACAAAACATAATCTCAACAACTTCTTCGAAAAAGATCTTACTTTAAATAAATTCCTTCAAAAAAATTCCTAAAACATGCAGTACATCTTCAAAAGGCAATTTAAAATTCTCATAAGTGGTAAACTCCTCAGTCCCACTTCATATTTAAAAAATAAAAATAATTAACAAAAAATATCTTACCAGACCAATCAAGTAGTTAGTAAGATAAGATAATTTTTTGTTAATTATTATATTTTTATTTTTTAAATATGAAGTGGGACTGAGGAGTTGACCGTTTGTGAGAATTTTAAATTGCCTTTTGGAGATGTAATGCATGTTTAAGGAATTTTTTTGAAGAAACTTCTTTGAAGTAAGTTATTTCTGAAGAAGTTTTTTAGGTTATGGTTTGCATTTTTGAAAAGGGATTTAGTTTTCATACTACATGATACAAAACAAAATTTTGTATTCCAAGTATTTATTTAGTATTTTTAATCAATAAGTTTTATTTCTTTGAATTCTTTCATTCCTTTTGGTACTGTGTAATGAGTGTTAATTCTATATGTCTACTAAATTGGAACATTGTTTTTATGAGACATTTATTTAATTTAATTCTAAAAGTTTTTGAATAAAAATTTTTTTGAAATTAAAATCTGTTGGAGGTTAGCAGAGTCAATCTGTTAGACCTTTGAAATACTATTTCTAAGTTTCAGCAATTGAAAATGATGTGATTTCATTCTTTTCTGATAAAATATCAAAATGCTGAATATTTGAATGTCGATACAATTCATGAAAAAACCAAATTATTTTTAAATCACGAAGGAAGTGTCGTGAAGGATGCAACAGATAAAATGACCTAAACTGATTAAATGTGAAATTCTTCTATAACTTACTCACCATATCCGAATATTCCAATCCACTCTATCCCATAATCTACAAAGGCATATAAGAAGCTGATGTGGGGGTTTGTAGTTCACTACTGAATTTATTGTCCAGCATAATTTTATTTCTTGTCAAAATCAGCGGTGGGGATTTGGCCAATAGTGCAATAGTGTTAGTGATTCATCATTGTTGATATACAAACATTTCTAGTGTCCGGTAAAATCTCAACCTATCAGTGAATGTTTTCCAAGAAATTACCAAAGTCAAGGACTGTTAATTTGAGAAATAAAAGAATGAACACGAAAAAATCATCGTTTACTCTCATTAATCAATTTACAATAAATACTTGTACTAATATCCATACTTTGTGACGAATTATTCTCAATGTGCCAGTGGCGTGCATGAGTAAACTTTTGTAAATATTTTATTATTATATTGAATTGCTTTGAATATACACATTTAAAAGTTATCGTAATGAAATAAAATAGAAAGGCTTTTTACTTGATAGAAGAAATATAACAAAATTTGAATATCAAAACAAATTGAAATATGTTTATCTTCTACAATTTTAATTTCCAAAAGAATTTTTATTCAAAAACTTTTAGAATTAAATTAATGTCTAAAACAAGCACCGCTTACATTTAATAGACGTATATAATCAAAACTCAATATACAATGTCAAATGAAAATAAATAACCCAGTAGATATACGAAAGTAATTAAAATTAATAAATAAATATTCAAACGAGACAAAATTTTGTTTCTGGTCTTATCTTAAGAAATACTACTTGCCTTATAAAAACATGAACACACTTGAAGGACTTCCCAAAGAATATAATTTATTTGAACTATTTAATACATTTAAATATTCGAATAAATTATTTCAAAAAACTCTAAAAAATGTGCACTATATTTTCAAAAAACAAATATACTTCTAGATAGTCCCTTCATCAGCCGTTATTAATACTCCAAATATCAAAATCAAAAACATAACCTACATCACTCACGTGTTAAAAGACTTAAGCTTCGAACTACAGATCAACTATATATTCAAGATTGATCTATGTTCTAACAAAATCAAAGAACAAAATGAGTTATTTTAAGGTTTACCTAAATCCATTGACACCGTATAAAGAAATTTATTGAAGCCAAAATATAATTATATATTATATATAAAATAAAATAGAAAGGCTTTTTACTTGATAGAAGAAATATAACAAAATTTGAATATCAAAACAAATTGAAATATGTTTATCTTCTACAATTTTAATTTCCAAAAGAATTTTTTATTCAAAAACTTTTAGAATTAAATTAATGTCTAAAACAAGCACCGCTTACATTTAATAGACGTATATAATCAAAACTCAATATACAATGTCAAATGAAATAAATAACCCAGTAGATATACGAAAGTAATTAAAATTAATAAATAAATATTCAAACGAGACAAAATTTTGTTTCTGGTCTTATCTTAAGAAATACTACTTGCCTTATAAAAACATGAACACACTTGAAGGACTTCCCAAAGAATATAATTTATTTGAACTATTTAATACATTTAAATATTCGAATAAATTATTTCAAAAAACTCTAAAAAATGTGCACTATATTTTCAAAAAACAAATATACTTCTAGATAGTCCCTTCATCAGCCGTTATTAATACTCCAAATATCAAAATCAAAAACATAACCTACATCACTCACGTGTTAAAAGACTTAAGCTTCGAACTACAGATCAACTATATATTCAAGATTGATCTATGTTCTAACAAAATCAAAGAACAAAATGAGTTATTTTAAGGTTTACCTAAATCCATTGACACCGTATAAAGAAATTTATTGAAGCCAAAATATAATTATATATTATATATAAAATAAAATAGAAAGGCTTTTTACTTGATAGAAGAAATATAACAAAATTTGAATATCAAAACAAATTGAAATATGTTTATCTTCTACAATTTTAATTTCCAAAAGAATTTTTTATTCAAAAACTTTTAGAATTAAATTAATGTCTAAAACAAGCACCGCTTACATTTAATAGACGTATATAATCAAAACTCAATATACAATGTCAAATGAAATAAATAACCCAGTAGATATACGAAAGTAATTAAAATTAATAAATAAATATTCAAACGAGACAAAATTTTGTTTCTGGTCTTATCTTAAGAAATACTACTTGCCTTATAAAAACATGAACACACTTGAAGGACTTCCCAAAGAATATAATTTATTTGAACTATTTAATACATTTAAATATTCGAATAAATTATTTCAAAAAACTCTAAAAAATGTGCACTATATTTTCAAAAAACAAATATACTTCTAGATAGTCCCTTCATCAGCCGTTATTAATACTCCAAATATCAAAATCAAAAACATAACCTACATCACTCACGTGTTAAAAGACTTAAGCTTCGAACTACAGATCAACTATATATTCAAGATTGATCTATGTTCTAACAAAATCAAAGAACAAAATGAGTTATTTTAAGGTTTACCTAAATCCATTGACACCGTATAAAGAAATTTATTGAAGCCAAAATATAATTATATATTATATATAAAATAAAATAGAAAGGCTTTTTACTTGATAGAAGAAATATAACAAAATTTGAATATCAAAACAAATTGAAATATGTTTATCTTCTACAATTTTAATTTCCAAAAGAATTTTTTATTCAAAAACTTTTAGAATTAAATTAATGTCTAAAACAAGCACCGCTTACATTTAATAGACGTATATAATCAAAACTCAATATACAATGTCAAATGAAATAAATAACCCAGTAGATATACGAAAGTAATTAAAATTAATAAATAAATATTCAAACGAGACAAAATTTTGTTTCTGGTCTTATCTTAAGAAATACTACTTGCCTTATAAAAACATGAACACACTTGAAGGACTTCCCAAAGAATATAATTTATTTGAACTATTTAATACATTTAAATATTCGAATAAATTATTTCAAAAAACTCTAAAAAATGTGCACTATATTTTCAAAAAACAAATATACTTCTAGATAGTCCCTTCATCAGCCGTTATTAATACTCCAAATATCAAAATCAAAAACATAACCTACATCACTCACGTGTTAAAAGACTTAAGCTTCGAACTACAGATCAACTATATATTCAAGATTGATCTATGTTCTAACAAAATCAAAGAACAAAATGAGTTATTTTAAGGTTTACCTAAATCCATTGACACCGTATAAAGAAATTTATTGAAGCCAAAATATAATTATATATTATATATAAAATAAAATAGAAAGGCTTTTTACTTGATAGAAGAAATATAACAAAATTTGAATATCAAAACAAATTGAAATATGTTTATCTTCTACAATTTTAATTTCCAAAAGAATTTTTTATTCAAAAACTTTTAGAATTAAATTAATGTCTAAAACAAGCACCGCTTACATTTAATAGACGTATATAATCAAAACTCAATATACAATGTCAAATGAAATAAATAACCCAGTAGATATACGAAAGTAATTAAAATTAATAAATAAATATTCAAACGAGACAAAATTTTGTTTCTGGTCTTATCTTAAGAAATACTACTTGCCTTATAAAAACATGAACACACTTGAAGGACTTCCCAAAGAATATAATTTATTTGAACTATTTAATACATTTAAATATTCGAATAAATTATTTCAAAAAACTCTAAAAAATGTGCACTATATTTTCAAAAAACAAATATACTTCTAGATAGTCCCTTCATCAGCCGTTATTAATACTCCAAATATCAAAATCAAAAACATAACCTACATCACTCACGTGTTAAAAGACTTAAGCTTCGAACTACAGATCAACTATATATTCAAGATTGATCTATGTTCTAACAAAATCAAAGAACAAAATGAGTTATTTTAAGGTTTACCTAAATCCATTGACACCGTATAAAGAAATTTATTGAAGCCAAAATATAATTATATATTATATATAAAATAAAATAGAAAGGCTTTTTACTTGATAGAAGAAATATAACAAAATTTGAATATCAAAACAAATTGAAATATGTTTATCTTCTACAATTTTAATTTCCAAAAGAATTTTTTATTCAAAAACTTTTAGAATTAAATTAATGTCTAAAACAAGCACCGCTTACATTTAATAGACGTATATAATCAAAACTCAATATACAATGTCAAATGAAATAAATAACCCAGTAGATATACGAAAGTAATTAAAATTAATAAATAAATATTCAAACGAGACAAAATTTTGTTTCTGGTCTTATCTTAAGAAATACTACTTGCCTTATAAAAACATGAACACACTTGAAGGACTTCCCAAAGAATATAATTTATTTGAACTATTTAATACATTTAAATATTCGAATAAATTATTTCAAAAAACTCTAAAAAATGTGCACTATATTTTCAAAAAACAAATATACTTCTAGATAGTCCCTTCATCAGCCGTTATTAATACTCCAAATATCAAAATCAAAAACATAACCTACATCACTCACGTGTTAAAAGACTTAAGCTTCGAACTACAGATCAACTATATATTCAAGATTGATCTATGTTCTAACAAAATCAAAGAACAAAATGAGTTATTTTAAGGTTTACCTAAATCCATTGACACCGTATAAAGAAATTTATTGAAGCCAAAATATAATTATATATTATATATAAAATAAAATAGAAAGGCTTTTTACTTGATAGAAGAAATATAACAAAATTTGAATATCAAAACAAATTGAAATATGTTTATCTTCTACAATTTTAATTTCCAAAAGAATTTTTTATTCAAAAACTTTTAGAATTAAATTAATGTCTAAAACAAGCACCGCTTACATTTAATAGACGTATATAATCAAAACTCAATATACAATGTCAAATGAAAATAAATAACCCAGTAGATATACGAAAGTAATTAAAATTAATAAATAAATATTCAAACGAGACAAAATTTTGTTTCTGGTCTTATCTTAAGAAATACTACTTGCCTTATAAAAACATGAACACACTTGAAGGACTTCCCAAAGAATATAATTTATTTGAACTATTTAATACATTTAAATATTCGAATAAATTATTTCAAAAAACTCTAAAAAATGTGCACTATATTTTCAAAAAACAAATATACTTCTAGATAGTCCCTTCATCAGCCGTTATTAATACTCCAAATATCAAAATCAAAAACATAACCTACATCACTCACGTGTTAAAAGACTTAAGCTTCGAACTACAGATCAACTATATATTCAAGATTGATCTATGTTCTAACAAAATCAAAGAACAAAATGAGTTATTTTAAGGTTTACCTAAATCCATTGACACCGTATAAAGAAATTTATTGAAGCCAAAATATAATTATATATTATATATAAAATAAAATAGAAAGGCTTTTTACTTGATAGAAGAAATATAACAAAATTTGAATATCAAAACAAATTGAAATATGTTTATCTTCTACAATTTTAATTTCCAAAAGAATTTTTATTCAAAAACTTTTAGAATTAAATTAATGTCTAAAACAAGCACCGCTTACATTTAATAGACGTATATAATCAAAACTCAATATACAATGTCAAATGAAAATAAATAACCCAGTAGATATACGAAAGTAATTAAAATTAATAAATAAATATTCAAACGAGACAAAATTTTGTTTCTGGTCTTATCTTAAGAAATACTACTTGCCTTATAAAAACATGAACACACTTGAAGGACTTCCCAAAGAATATAATTTATTTGAACTATTTAATACATTTAAATATTCGAATAAATTATTTCAAAAAACTCTAAAAAATGTGCACTATATTTTCAAAAAACAAATATACTTCTAGATAGTCCCTTCATCAGCCGTTATTAATACTCCAAATATCAAAATCAAAAACATAACCTACATCACTCACGTGTTAAAAGACTTAAGCTTCGAACTACAGATCAACTATATATTCAAGATTGATCTATGTTCTAACAAAATCAAAGAACAAAATGAGTTATTTTAAGGTTTACCTAAATCCATTGACACCGTATAAAGAAATTTATTGAAGCCAAAATATAATTATATATTATATATAAAATAAAATAGAAAGGCTTTTTACTTGATAGAAGAAATATAACAAAATTTGAATATCAAAACAAATTGAAATATGTTTATCTTCTACAATTTTAATTTCCAAAAGAATTTTTATTCAAAAACTTTTAGAATTAAATTAATGTCTAAAACAAGCACCGCTTACATTTAATAGACGTATATAATCAAAACTCAATATACAATGTCAAATGAAAATAAATAACCCAGTAGATATACGAAAGTAATTAAAATTAATAAATAAATATTCAAACGAGACAAAATTTTGTTTCTGGTCTTATCTTAAGAAATACTACTTGCCTTATAAAAACATGAACACACTTGAAGGACTTCCCAAAGAATATAATTTATTTGAACTATTTAATACATTTAAATATTCGAATAAATTATTTCAAAAAACTCTAAAAAATGTGCACTATATTTTCAAAAAACAAATATACTTCTAGATAGTCCCTTCATCAGCCGTTATTAATACTCCAAATATCAAAATCAAAAACATAACCTACATCACTCACGTGTTAAAAGACTTAAGCTTCGAACTACAGATCAACTATATATTCAAGATTGATCTATGTTCTAACAAAATCAAAGAACAAAATGAGTTATTTTAAGGTTTACCTAAATCCATTGACACCGTATAAAGAAATTTATTGAAGCCAAAATATAATTATATATTATATATAAAATAAAATAGAAAGGCTTTTTACTTGATAGAAGAAATATAACAAAATTTGAATATCAAAACAAATTGAAATATGTTTATCTTCTACAATTTTAATTTCCAAAAGAATTTTTATTCAAAAACTTTTAGAATTAAATTAATGTCTAAAACAAGCACCGCTTACATTTAATAGACGTATATAATCAAAACTCAATATACAATGTCAAATGAAAATAAATAACCCAGTAGATATACGAAAGTAATTAAAATTAATAAATAAATATTCAAACGAGACAAAATTTTGTTTCTGGTCTTATCTTAAGAAATACTACTTGCCTTATAAAAACATGAACACACTTGAAGGACTTCCCAAAGAATATAATTTATTTGAACTATTTAATACATTTAAATATTCGAATAAATTATTTCAAAAAACTCTAAAAAATGTGCACTATATTTTCAAAAAACAAATATACTTCTAGATAGTCCCTTCATCAGCCGTTATTAATACTCCAAATATCAAAATCAAAAACATAACCTACATCACTCACGTGTTAAAAGACTTAAGCTTCGAACTACAGATCAACTATATATTCAAGATTGATCTATGTTCTAACAAAATCAAAGAACAAAATGAGTTATTTTAAGGTTTACCTAAATCCATTGACACCGTATAAAGAAATTTATTGAAGCCAAAATATAATTATATATTATATATAAAATAAAATAGAAAGGCTTTTTACTTGATAGAAGAAATATAACAAAATTTGAATATCAAAACAAATTGAAATATGTTTATCTTCTACAATTTTAATTTCCAAAAGAATTTTTATTCAAAAACTTTTAGAATTAAATTAATGTCTAAAACAAGCACCGCTTACATTTAATAGACGTATATAATCAAAACTCAATATACAATGTCAAATGAAAATAAATAACCCAGTAGATATACGAAAGTAATTAAAATTAATAAATAAATATTCAAACGAGACAAAATTTTGTTTCTGGTCTTATCTTAAGAAATACTACTTGCCTTATAAAAACATGAACACACTTGAAGGACTTCCCAAAGAATATAATTTATTTGAACTATTTAATACATTTAAATATTCGAATAAATTATTTCAAAAAACTCTAAAAAATGTGCACTATATTTTCAAAAAACAAATATACTTCTAGATAGTCCCTTCATCAGCCGTTATTAATACTCCAAATATCAAAATCAAAAACATAACCTACATCACTCACGTGTTAAAAGACTTAAGCTTCGAACTACAGATCAACTATATATTCAAGATTGATCTATGTTCTAACAAAATCAAAGAACAAAATGAGTTATTTTAAGGTTTACCTAAATCCATTGACACCGTATAAAGAAATTTATTGAAGCCAAAATATAATTATATATTATATATAAAATAAAATAGAAAGGCTTTTTACTTGATAGAAGAAATATAACAAAATTTGAATATCAAAACAAATTGAAATATGTTTATCTTCTACAATTTTAATTTCCAAAAGAATTTTTATTCAAAAACTTTTAGAATTAAATTAATGTCTAAAACAAGCACCGCTTACATTTAATAGACGTATATAATCAAAACTCAATATACAATGTCAAATGAAAATAAATAACCCAGTAGATATACGAAAGTAATTAAAATTAATAAATAAATATTCAAACGAGACAAAATTTTGTTTCTGGTCTTATCTTATCTTATATGCAACGTAATGAACGCTGTAACTTTTACATAAAGAGTTACTGTTTTATAACGAAATAATCCTATAAAAAGTTTCTGAGAATTGATTAACTTTAAATGAATCCCTTAATCTTAAACTTAAGGAAGGCATGGAAAGGTTTGTTCAACTCTGAAAAAATATCTCATCTGGTATACTGATGGGTCCCTAATCGGGCAAGTAAAAGGCAAAGGCCTTTGGGAAAGCCTATAACAATGCCCCAAACCAAAATTCTAGCTATAAAGAGATGTGCTCAAGTCTGTCTTTGCAGACAATACAAGGGAACTAGACTTTGTATAATCTCAGATAGTCAGATCTACTCATCGCAGCTTATTGTAAGTCAAGGAGAGAATTTGGATTTGTAAAAAATCACTCATATCATTATGGAAAAGCAACAAACCGGTCCTAGTTTTGATAGCAGATCACCAGGGTATTGAACGAAATGAGAAAGATGCCCTTGCAAAAATAGGAGCAAACACTCCCTTCGCCAGATCGGCATTCTAGGTACGGTATCACCCACACTGATTAGGGCTGAAGTCTATGAATGGAAAAAGGGAGAATTTTCACTGGATTAACACCTCAGGCCAATGACAAGGCAGAGCGCTCATTCTGCCCTATAAGAAAAATGCCCAGTTAGCCCTGTCGCTGTTATAAAACGAGCCTAAAGTTGCTTACTACGCCCGTCAACTCTGAGTATTAATTTCGGACCACGAAAGAGTAAACATTATTTTTTAACCATATTTTTTTTATTTCCGCCATAGTTGGAGAATGAAACTTGAATGTTAAGGTGAAGTTTATGTTTAGGTAACATAATTCAATTCAGAATACGTTCCAGTGTATACATTGTTTGAACTCATTTCATTCCCCGCCACTGGATTTAAGTGATTCATGAAATGGAATCCTGTGGTTTTATAATCTAGGTAAGTTTTTTCGTTTATTTTCTTCTTCCGCTGTTCTGCAACTGGAAAAATACAAGTATCGCTATGACCATCAAATCAGACATATCGATTCTAGAAAATTCTCTTCAAAACTTAGAAATATGAGTTGTAATTTATTCGTTTTCCAAGTATTCATAAGATATTTCTCTTTTATTAAATGTTCCACATACGTAGAATCCGACTTATTAATTAGAAATAGAGTCGGTGTTCCTTTATTCTAGTGTCAAGAATCTTTCGGTTTTTCTAATATAAGTTTTTGAGTAGGTACCGCATAATATCGGGTGTTTTTTTTAGAGTCATAGAACATTCGATAGGGATAACTGTCATTCGACAGAAGGTAGAAGCCATGTTGTTTTGACATTTCTGTTCAGTAAGCATTAACAAATTAACATGGAAACTCACGCTGCAACAAATTGTTGAAATTTATTTTCAAAATCAGTGTTCCATTCGCCAAACTTATAGAGCACTTCGTGAAATTTATGGTTCACATAATCGTCCATCAGAGCAGCTTATTCGTCGAACCATCGATGGATTTTGGACAACATTTCCTCTACTCGATGCAACAACAACAACAGGACAAAGAACTGTACGTACAGAAGAAAATATCGCTGCTGTAGTCATAGTGCATCCACCACATGGAAAATTTTGCGTAAAGATCTTGGTCTACACCCATACAAGATCCAACTACTTCAAGAACTGAAGCCACTTTGCCATAATAAGCGTCGTTTGTTTGCTGATTGGGCCCTAGAACAGCTTGAAGTTGATCCACTGTTTTATCGTAAAATTGTGTTTAGTGATGAAGCTCATTTCTGGTTGAACGGCTATGTAAACAAGCATAATTGCCGTATATGGAGTGAAAACAATCCTCAAGTTCTGCAGGTTCCATTGCATCCTGAAAAATTCACTGCATGGTGTGCTTTACACGCTGAAGGCATCATCGGTCCATATTTCTTTAAAAACGATGGCTAATGGAGCTAATGTTACAGTGAATGGTGCTGGTTACAGATCGAATATCAATGATTATTTGTTTCAAAATTTTAATGCTATCGACCCAGAAGTGTTCTGATTCCAACAAAATGGTGCTATACCTCATGCTTCTACCGTAACAATTGATTTATTGAGAGAATAACATTATTTCCAGTAATGGTCCAATTAATTGGCCTCCAAGATCATGCGACTCCACTGGATTATTTTCTTTGGGGTTATGTTAAGTCATTGGTTTATGCTGATAAACCAGAAACAAGAGACGCTTTGGAAGCCAACATGACTCGTTTTATTGTTGAAATAAGGCCTGAATTACTCGAAAAAGTGGTCCAAAATTGGTCTGGTCGAATGCGGTTCCTCAGAGCTAGTCGTGGTGGACTTATGCCGGAAATTTTTTCTAAAACATAAATGTCATAAAATTATCTTCCAAATAAGAAAAAAATTGTTTTCAAACTTAATTTAAATGGGTTTTATTTCAATTTAAAGTTCTATCACTCTAAAAAAAACACCCGATAGATTAACATTGAATTTCCTATGTTTCCGACTGTCTTTTCCATACCTGTATGTATATTATTTAATAACATTTTTCATTTTCATGAGATAATCCACTTCTCCAGTTCTAAAATCCAAAAAAATTTTTTATTTAATTCAACTTTCGGATTATAAAACAGATAATTATGCGTTCATTTATCATTCATCACATGTAGCTTATTCAAGAATTAATTCAAAGATTTTAAATGGACTTCGAACAAACGTACAAAAGCTTCTAACTTCACGGCAGTGCCTTCCTAGATTTTTCGCTATCCAAATTACATTTCTTATCAAAAATTGAGATGGCCATTGTAGACTTTTCCATGATATCATATAGCTTCATTAACAAAGTTAATCAGTAGTTGAATTCGACTTGAATATCATTTGATTCTTTTGCTGACGAATGTTTAATCATGAATGAATGATATAAATGCAAAAAAATATTGGGAAATTGATTGAGCCCCACAATAGTATCAGAATGAAGGATATGTTAATGTCTATGTTATTGAGGAACTTCTTCATCTGCAGTGATGGTTTAGTAGCTGAGAATATTCCATGTTATCTCGGTTTTCAACTTAGGGTATATTTACTTATTACACTTATTTATTTAATTCTCCCAGCTACTTTGGTGAATCATCTCTGCATATAAAGAAGTTCCTCAACAACATAGACATTAACATATTTTTCACAACCAATAATTTTTTGGGGAAGATTCAAAAAAAGCTCTTAACCTAAAATAAAAAAATTACACAGTTAAAAGAATGAAGGGGTTTTTTCTTGATAGAAGTATTATTACAAAATTTTTTAAATATCATACATAATATTCTGTTAACCTCCTACAAATTTTAATTTCAAAAAAATTTTGTTCAAAAACTTTTAGAATTAAACTAAATAAATGTCTTCAGAACACAGTGTGTTAATTTAGTTGGCATATAGAAGTAACACTTATTATACAGTACCAAAGGAAATGAAAGAATTGAAAGAAATATAAATATAATTTTTTAATTGACAATTTATATTTCTTTTATTCCCTTTGGTACTGTGTAATAACTGTTAATTCTACATGTCTACTAAATTGAGACATTGTGTTCTAAAGACATTTATTTAATTTAATTCTAAAAATTTTTGAATGAAAATTTTTTTAAATTATAATTTGAAAGAGGTTAACAGAATAAATCTGTATGATGTTTAAAATTTTAAAATTACACAGTTGTTAGGTGTTTATCAATTATCTGCCGAAATTATATTGAACAAACCACACCCTCGGGTTTTCATTCATTCCGATCGCTACAACATTTTTCTCAGTGGCAAAAAATTTGAAAATTTGGATGATGTCCAAAATGCCATTTCGAGATATTTTACTCGAAAACCAACCAAAAACCATTCGACATTGAAAATTTGCATACTATCGGGTGTTTTTTTTTAGAGTGATAGAACTTTAAATTGAAATAAAACACATTTAAATTAAGATTGAAGCCAATTTTTTTTTACTTGAAAGATAATTTTATGACATTTATGCTTCAAAAATAATTTCCGGCATATGTCCACCACGACTAGCTCTGAGGAACCGCATTCGACCTTACCAATTTTAAACCACTTTATGGAGTAATTGAGGCATCATTTCATCAATAAAACGAGTTATGTTGGCTTCCAAGGCGTCTATTGTTTCTGGTTTATCAGCATAAACCAATGACTTGACGTAACCCCAAAGAAAATAATCCAGTGTGTCATGTCGCATGATCTTGGAGGCCAAGTAATTCGACGATTTCTCGAAATAATGTTATCGCCAAATCTTTCTTTCAATAAATCAATTGTTACGGTAGCAGCATGAGGTATAGCACCAACTTGTTGGAACCAAAACACTTCTGGGTCGATACCATTCAAATTTTGAAACAAATAATCATTGATCATCGATCTGTAACGAGCGCCATTCACTGTAACATCAGCTCCAGCATCGTTTTTAAAGAAATATGGACCGATGATGTCTCCAGCGTGTTAAGCAGACCATAAAGTAATTTTTTCAGCATGCAGAACTTCTTGAGTTCACAGTTATCCCTATCGAAAGTTCTATCACTATAAAAAAAACACCCGATAGATGCCAAAAGGTTGTTGATAACAAAGGTGATTACATCATTGATTAAAATGAAAACTTGTCAGTAATGTATTCGTTTGAATTTAATTTAAAAAAGCGACATTACTTCTCGGTCCACCTAATATTTAACTCATAATAAAAATATAGAACATATATGTGTATTATTCAATTAGTAAAATTAATTGCCTTACTCTTGTGAATATTTCCATCAGAAAGCAACAAACAGAAAAAGTATATTTCAACGTGTACTATCATGATTCAGTAATATAAAAAACCCCTATATTAGCTAAGCAATACATAGAAACTTTAATAGGTTAACTGACCTAATGTTTTTTAACACTCGATAGAATAAAATGAATATCATTCAAGGCAGAAATAAGTAAAATTACATAAACTTCCTCTATGAATCAAACTGATACGCATACCTTGAGAATCATACAAGCATTAAATCCCAAGAAACGTTCTCTAACTGAAATAGTTCAATTCAAGCGTGACAAATGACCTAATTCAATGGTTCGAATGTAAGGTGTAGATGTGAAACATTAGGATATTCCGCTTGCAGCTTCAATTTTCGTGAGTTGAGTCCGGTGTTTTTTTGGGATAATTATTTGTTTTTAACATATGACACATTTGCTTTAATACCGGGAACTTCCATTATTTCTGTTATTTATGCAACAAGTGTATAGTTTCAACCAGCTGAGTGGAAAAATGGACACAGCATGCGAGATCCATATTTGTCTTACAATCAGAGGAATTACATTATAATAATAACCAAATGAAAATATTGATATAATGTAATTTTTTGGAAAAGGCTTGAAATTTCACTTAATGGCTGATTATTTTGTAATAAATTTTTTGATGAATACTTTGAATATTGGATGGATTAGTCTGTTACTTTGTGGTAGTTAAAATAAAATAAAAAATGACTCCAAGATAAAGTGATTCGAGTTTCGTAGTGTTTACTAGATTTTCAATCTGAATAAACAAACTGTATTTCAAGGATTTTATGAAGGGTTTTCCAAAAAGAGGTTTCATTTTGAATATCCACTATCTGGGCAGGTTCCACTTTTGAATGTCATCTGTCATCTGTTGACATTTTACAAGTAAAAACTACGCCATTACTAAATATAGAACGATACAGGCTTCAACAACGCCATGAAATTATTGAAATTTACTACAAAAATTATGAAATTTTTGCACTCACAGTTCACAAAACTAGAGACCTTTTGGATCGTGAAGCACCTTCTCGACCGTCAATAGTGAAACTGGTGCAAAAATTTGAGCTGTTGGGACAATTTAGTGATGCAAAGAATCGAAATGTGTGCGTCTCTCAAGAACAACTGTGAATATTGCCTCTGCAGCTCGTAGTGTTGACGAAAACCCAGGTTTGTTGATTTCTCGTCTATCTTTCGAATTAGGCATTCCACGAACGATATAACACCGTATTTTGCATAAAGACTAAAGGCTCTTAAAATTCAGTTAACACAAGAACTCAAGACGGTCGTTCACCAGCAACGGCGTTTCTCAGCTGATTGGGTTTCATCTTCAGTGATGATGGCCATTTTTACTTTGGATAATCAACAGAATTGTTACATTCGGAGCTCGGAAAATCCAAGAGTGCTTGTCCATCTTCAACGTGTCACTGTTTTAAGTAGTAATAAACACTCAGAAAATTCTTGTCACTGTATTTTCAGTAAATGAAAGCTAATAGAAAACGAATCAATTTCTTATTTCATTCCATGTCAAATATAAAATTTTTCAAATATACGAAATGTCCTGAAATTAAATGAAAGAATTCAATATTACATTTTGCGTCAAACAAAAACCCACTATAACTTCATATAAACCTATATCTAGGAATGCTTTGTCTTCGTTATACAGGCTATTGAATGGAGTTCACTGAAGATGGTTTTTCTTGATTTTCTCCGAATCGAATGAAAGAAAGTGGAAATTTGCAATTAAATTCAGGTTTCGCGTGCCTATTAAATGAACTACAGCAAACAGATCTATTAAAAATTGCACCCACTAAACACTCACGGATATCGAAGGTTCCCAAGGGAATTTCACTGGAACTCTCTAAAATAAAATATATAATTTGAAGCATAGATATGATATCTATATGATCTAAAGTCCTGAGGATTAGGACCGGACTGGCAATTTTCTGAAATTTAAAAATTCAGAATTTAACTTTACAGTTTTCCCTACTTTGTTCCTTGAATATTTTATAAAAGCGATAATGGTTGATTTTGATGAGTTCTACCTTCTGTTAAAAAAAATTCTCAACTTTGAGTAATTCATTTCTGGTTCAACAGAAGAGTTTTGAATAGGCAAAAATACGTTAAATACATATATATTTTTCATATTATCCTGATACTGATATTTGTATTATATATCTGTCAATTACTTTGTTTTTGAAATGGTTAAATTTCAAAATATTAGATAAATGATAAATGTTGAATACAATTAATTTGAATATCCACAACATATTCCTTAATTACTTATTATTTTTGAAATTCTGGTTATTTTTCTCATCATGGGACATTATTTGGGTTGAATAAGTTTTGTTGTGTTTTTCTGTGTTCCGAGTACAAATAGTTATAGGTTATACGTAACAACACGTTGATCATTTCTATTTTATTTGGGATACTTAAGAGCTTTCTTCGAGTTTATTCGTTCGAGGTTTTATCTTATTTGGTGAGTTAAATGTTGATCTTGTTATATATTTGAATCTGAAAACAATACATTTCTGAAGAGGTATAGAGACCGAAATAGCTATCAAGTGTGGGGATTCTCGTTCAATTATTTTTATTTGATCCTTTATTTTGAGAATTTCAGATAATTTTGGATAAGCGGATTTTCTTGTATTTGTATGTTAATATACAAGCTTATATAGTTTTTGTTGATACATTTGTATTAATACGTTTCATGTCGGGATATAAAAAGGTTTTTTCTGAGACATTGAAAAATGTTATATTGATTATATATAAGGTATCAATTTGATAGTTTTTGTATATTGTAGAAGTTAGAATATATGATTCTGAATTTAAAGTCTTTTGAATAGAATTATACTGATATAATAAAATAATATGTTTTGATAATTGAATTTTAAATCATACTGATATTAAATTATATCCCTTTGGGATCAATGATTCTGTGAAGATTGCAGAATATTCGTTACTTAAACCTTTTAACTTCAGTTCGGAAATTATTAAAGTAAGTAAGTATATATTATTTTGGTGGATTTAGTGTTTGTATATTCAGGATGCAGGAATTAATTTCTATTAATTCAAAACATGCTCACGGGAAAATTCGATTAAGGCTAGGTGAGCGTCATAAGACATATAATATTTCATCTGAAGATACAGTGATATTTCTTAGTCAAGACTGTGAATGTCACTATTTTAACACAAACTTTCACCCAGCAGGATTTTAGACATCTTTTTTACACAACTACTGAAACAAAAAAAATCAGCATCCTAAAAAACAAAACACAGAAATCTCACGGAGAGGCCAACTACTAAGCATTCTTTTCTCTACATACCAAACACATTTGACCCAAATCCCCCAAATTCATGGCTCAACAGCCAACGCGTGTGCCAAACCCATTATTTACCCTCAGAATCCTTGACCCACTTCCACGGCCGAACTAGCGCATTTCGAGGGTAAGAATTTATTGCCCTAGCTTCTTTTGCTATTCCTCAACGATGCCATGACAAGGAAATCATGTTCCTGGTCATTTTTTTTCCTGCAAATTGAATCTTCTGAATTGCTCAATAATAGTTATTTTATGTTTACCATCCCATGGACTATATTTAAGAGGGCATGAAATCCTAAACAAAACGCTTTTTCACACAAAATTATTCTTTATTCTAAATGTAAATTTTTTTGGATGAAACTATGTTCGATTTCTTCCCAAATTATTATCATCAGTTTCTTTGGAATAATTAAGCATTTAAGCAAAGCTGTAGGAAATTTTATTCTGATTAATAAACGAGAAGTTAATGCGATGTAATGTTCAGTTTTGAATATTCAGATTTTCCAGTAATATTACATCAAAATATTTGCAATCATCACAATATCTCGAAAAATTATTTTAACCAACAAGATGTTAATTATCTTCCAGTAATTGATTGAAGAAATTAATTTTCAAGCCAGAAATTGAAACCTTTAATGAATTTGATTGTCACGTTCTTTACTTGAAAGAATTCACCTTGAAATTTTTAAATGAAAACAATTTTAATTTCGCTATTTTTCAATATTTTCACAATAATTGTTTTTCCACCCGGTGAGTATTAAAGAAAATATTAATGCATGCAAAGAAAATTCTAAACACTCAAAAATGAACCAGTATACCATACAAAATTTCAAAAGTACATATTCTTTCTCAAAAACGAGCGAGAAACATTAAAAATATTTACTGAGATATTGTACATAAAAATCTCGAAATGATTCATGATAAAACACCTATCTTAAAACAAAATAAATCAACCTAATGAATAAAACTCCAAGCGCATGAATAAAAATCCTTCTTAATATCTTTTTACAGGATGTTTATCGAATAAAGGGTAAAAATGTTTTGAATTTTCAATGTATCACCAAATAGAACAAGTGTTTCTGAGATATTTTCACTAATTTACTGCTGATAATTAATTGAATTTTGTAATTCAAGGGGTTATTGCTTCGACAATTTATCCTCTACAAATTTTATTCAAAAACTTTTAGAATTAAATTGAATAAATGTCTTTAGAACACACTGTGTCAATTTAGTAGATATATAAAATTAACACTTATTACACAAAAAGGGAAATAAAAGAACTCAAAGAAATATGAATTGTCAATTGAAAACTCATTAAATAAATACTTGAAAACTACAAAATTTAGTTTCGTTCCCTGTTTGATGAAAACCAAATACCCTTCCAAAAATGCAAAAAATAACCTCATGAACTTCTTCAAAAACAACTTGGTCAAAATAAGTTCCTTTCAGAAAAATTCCTAAAACACGCATAACATCTTCGAAAAGAAATTTAGAATTATTACCACGGAAACTCATCAGCTCTACTTCATATTTAAAAAATAAAAATTAAATATGAAGGAGCATGTTCTAAAGACATTTATTAAACTTAATTCTGAAAGTTTTGAATAAAATTTTTTGAAATTAAAATTTGAAGGAGGTTAACAGAATAAATCAAAATAATCCTTCTATAAAGAAAAAACCTCTTTTCATTATTTTATTGCATATATAATAAAAAATTATTAAATATTTTTTCAAAGTTGTGAGTTTATTAAAAAGCTTGATATTCACGAATGAAAAACAATATCTCCACGACTGGCCATACAATACCCCATCCTATCAACCCAGTTTTTCAGTACATTGTCGATTGTTTGGGGCTCAATCTCATCAATGGCAACTTCGATTTCGTGCTCCAAGGCATCAATCGTTTCCGGATGGTTAGCCTTATCCTTAATGAATCCCCACAAAAAATAGTTCAATGGAGTGAAATAATAGCTCTGAGGCGGCCAATTCATATCAGCATTTCGATTATTCAGTTTTCAAAAACTATGTGCAAAAGATCGATGGTTACGTTGACTGTGTAGCAAGTGGTCCCGTTCTGTGGAAACCAAATGTGGTCCACGACTTTGTTTTTAATTTTAGGAAAAACAAATTGGTTGAGCATTGCACGGTGAAATTCCCCATTGACTGTGACGAAGGTTCCTTGCTCATTTTTGAAGAAAAATGGCCCATGGATGCACCGGACCAAGAACCGCACCAAACAATTACTCGCTGTATATGCAGCAGCTTTTCTACTATAACGTGTAGATTTTCTGATCCCCAAATGCTAAAGTTGTGCTTACTCAATGAGATCATTAGCATTAAGGCTTTATTTCTTGCACTAGTTGAACGTTGTTGCCTTCATATCGAGGTCTTTATGCAAAATTCTCCTCAGAGAAGTGCGACAAATGTTTAGTAATTTTTTAATAAGTTTATAATATTTCCCAGATTCAAGCGTAAATCGACCCATTTCGTTTATGTCATACTACTCTGTCAAGAAAGTACCGGGAATTTTCAATTAAAACAACATTTTTACATTTAATCGTCAAAATTTATTGGGTCGCCTTCAAAATAGGCTCCATTTGCTCCAATACATCTATGCCAACGGCACTTCCAATTATCGAAACATTTTTTATAGGCGCTTTCTGGGATGGACTTTAGCTCTCCCGCCGAATTTTGTTTTATGGCTTCAATCGACTCAAAACGGGTGCCACGAAGGGGCAATTTTAGTTTTGGGAAGAGGAAAAAGTCGCAGGGAGCCAAATCCGGCGAATACGGTGGTTGCTGAAGCACGTTTGTTGAGTTTCGTAGCTCGGTGAGAAGGCGCGTTATCGTCATGCAAAATCCATGAGTTGTTCGCCCACAAATTTGGCCGCTTCTTACGGATACGCTCACGCAAACGTTTCATAACGCCTAGGTAATACTCCTTGTTTACCGTCTGACCCTCTGGAACGAATTCGTAGTGCACCACGCCACGGATATCGAAGAAAACAATGAGCATCACCTTCATTTTCGAGCGGCTTTGGCATGGTTTTTTCGGTTTCGGCTCATTTTTGCCACCCATGCCGATGATTGCTGGCTTGTTTGCATATCGTACTCGTAGACCCAGGTCTCATCACCAGTTATAATGCGTTCCATGAATGTAGAATCGGAATTACAGCGATCCAGCATGTCTGAAGCAACCTGTTCGCGATGACGTTTTTGAAGAAAATTCAGGTCTTTCGGTACGAGTCGTGCGGCCACCTTTCTCATGCCCAAAATATCAATCAAAATCGTACGTGCGGACTCGTGGGATATCTTAAGATCATGTGCTATCTCTCTCAAGCTGGTACGACGGTTTTCCAGTACCCTTTCCTTAATTTCATCGACGTTATCTTCGATCGAAGCCGTCGATGGGCGTCCACTTCACGACCGTCCTTGAAGGCTCTGTACCACTGATATGCACGAGTTTTCGATAGAGCATTATCACCAAAGGCCTTTTGCAACATTTTCAATGCATCGGCACACGAAAATTCATTTGCAACACAAAACTTTAAACAAATTCTTTGCTCAACGTAATCACCCATAGTAAAAATCGGCACGCACTCTGACATCGACTGTCTTAATCAGCTGTTGCAAACACACTAGTTGACAGATCCCGCTCAAGCTTGGCATAGTAATTAAGGACAGTGGTACCAACCTAGGAAAAAAAATTTACCTGCCTCATTGCCCCGCCAGATTTAAATCGATAATTCCCGGTACTTTCTTGACAGAATGTATATTGAGCTAACTTTCTGTCAAAACACGAATTACAGAAGTGTTGTCAGACTCGAAATAACGACTGCTTCAAGATGCAAACTCAAGATGGCCTACCCTTTACTTATTTCCTATCCATAATATCGTAAATGTTATAAAATATTTTATTGACATCAGTTTCATCAAGAAAAGACTGAATGAAATCATAAAAATTATTACATGATAAATAAAACAAAACTCCTTTGTGAAAATGAAGAATTGTTGAATTCGCGAAAATATTCCCAGGTAATTTAGCGATCTTCTGGCGTATCGTCCCAAATATCCAAGGCATCCATGGAATTAGGTCACAGCACACTGGGGTTGTGAGGTTGCTATCCGTTTTGTGTTATCGCAGGGTGAGGACATGCGCAAACAGATTGGTCAGTTTTGTCGTGTAAGGGTTTATTTTTATTTATATTTTTTTAATTTTCCTCCTATTGCTCGTGTTCATTCATTACTTTCCCATAATTATTACATTTCTATCATTCACGAAAAACATTCAGAATATGGCTGAAAGAATGTGAAACATTTTAGGCTTTTTCACGAGTCACGCACTTTTCCACTATTAAATACCTGTATAGTTAGTGTAATGAAATTTGAAAAGCAGTTTTCCTCTTATATAAACAGAATTATTAGTTAATAAAGGAGAAAACAGTTTCAGAAACGCATTTCACTGAGTTTGACAGCTACAAAACAACAACAAACCCAAGAAACAGTGACCTAGGCAGACTGCTCTTGCACTTACCGTTAGAGCGGATGAAAATCAGTGAATTCCGTGGATAGTGATTGAAAGCACTGAAAACTTTAGGTGCACATTATTTTGATTGAACGAAACACGATTGTGCGTTGGTTGATATTTCGCGCTCTGGTGGAGGAGCTTGATAATATGAGAGCTTTCGGGGCTCTGGGGCGGTGTTGCCGGATTTTTCAGGTTGTGACGCGGAAATGGAAGACGGAAGGTTGTTGCCGAGTCGATATAGATACAACCCCAGTAAATTTTAATCGGTTATTTCAAAAATGTGAATAAACCTTGCTAACCTTTTTTTCACAAATGATTCATCGCTATTTCAATGAGAGTTCTGCAGTTATGCGAAACGTCTCGCAATTTAAATAAAAACTTCAAACTCTATAAAATGTACTCAAAGATTTATCATTGCCTCTCGAAAATGTAAAATAATACTCATATTTCGTTTTTAAAACCTTATATATTTAGTTTGGAAAATATAATTAAGGGGTTTATTGCAAATTATTGCAAATATAAACTGGATTTGCATTTTTTTACAGATGTGAATTATAATCACGGTAAAATGTTATGTGCTTGAGAAGACAAGAATTGGTCATATTGAAAATGAAATAGAGGTTGTCTCGGGTACAACAAAATATATTTGGAAATAATACTTCTTCAATTCTTCATTAACACGTAACTAAACTCGGAATAGTTATATTATATAGATTTTTTATTAATATAGATCATCTTTTCGAATAATCCAGAACGGAAATTTTAAAATAATTCATTACATTGTTGGGAAATTGAATGAATGAACAGATTTCAATAAAAATTTTAGGACCGAAAGAAAAATTCAATCTTATGATAAATCTAGGTCCTGAGATTTATCATAAGATTGAATTTTTTTTTCATCTTTTCAACTTTATTTCTTTGGTGCCAGGGATTTTGGATTTGAGTCCCGCAGCGCCCATGGGTGTGTTTGAATACTTCAGGTGGTGGGATATGGCTAATGACCGCAACAGTGCTATAAGACTCAAAAAATATGAAGTTTTATTAGATATATTTTCCCATTCTTTGATTCCGATATATAATGTTGCAGATGGAAGGGAGAAGAACCCTGTATCTTCATTTTCATGCGATTTTCTGCTTCTTCAGTATTACAAATATAAAATTGCAAAATTGATATTTATTTGACTCTGTAGTGGCAGAAGACATAGTTTTTTGTTTTTATCGATTTTTTTCTAGCTTCTGTAAAAAATGAATTTAAATTCAAACTTCTAACTTCTACAATATATCGGGTGTTTTTTTAGAGTGATAGAACTTTCAATAGGGATAACTGTGATTTGACAGAAGGTAGAAGCCATGTTGTTCTGACATTTCTGTTCAGTAAGCATTAACAAATTATGGAAAGATGGAAAGACTCACGCCGCAATAACGGTTACAAATTGTTGAAATTTATTTTCAAAATCAGTGTTCTATTCGCCGAACTTATAGATCACTGCGTGAAGTTTATGGTTTACATAATCGTCCATTAGAGCAGCTTATTCGTCGAACTATCGATACATTTCGGACAACATTTTCTCTACTCGATGCAACAACAAGACAAAGAACTTTACGTACAGAAGAAAATATCGCTGCTGTAAGTGTTAATGATGATCCAGATTTGTCTGCACTGTATGGTGTGCTTTACACGCTGGAGGCATCATCGGTCCATATTTCTTCAAAAACGATGCTGGAGCTGATGTAACAGTGAATGGTGCTCGTTACTGATCGATGATCAATGATTATTTGTTTCAAAATTTGAATGGTATCGACCCAGAAGTGTTTTGGTTCCAACAAGATGGTGCTACACCTCATGCTGCTACCGTAATAATTGATATATTGAAGGAAAGATTTGGCGATAACATTATTTCGACAAATGGTACAATTAATTGGCCTCCAAGATTTTGCGACATAACTCCACTGGAGTTATGTCTTTGGGGTTATATCAAGTCATCGCTTTATGCTGATAAACCAGAAACAATAGAAGCTTTGGAAGCCAACATAACTCGTGTTATTGATGAAATAAGCCCTAAATTACTGGAAAAAGTGGTCCAAAATTGGTTTGGTCGAATGCGGTTTCTCAGAGCTAGTCGTGGTGAACATATGCTAGAAATTATTTTCAAAACATAAATGTCATAAAATTATCTTTCAGATAAAAAAAAATTGGCTTCGATCTTGGTTTAAATGTGTTTTATTTCAATTTAAAGTTCTATCACTCTAAAAAAACACCCGATATATTGAAACTATATACAAAAACTATCAAATTGATATTCCTATATATAATCAATATATTCCGACATGAAACGTATTAATACAAATATATTAACAAATCTATATGTATATTAACATACAAATACAAGAAAATCCATTATGCCAAAATTATCTGAAATTCTCAAAACAAAGGATCAAATAAAAATAATTGGACGAGAGTTCCAACATTTGATAGCTATTTCGGTCTCTAGACCTCTTCAGAAATGTGTTAAATTCAGATTCAAATATATCACAAGATCAAAACATAACTCGCCAAATAAGATAAAACCTGGAGCGAATAAACTGGAAGTAAGCTTTAAAGTATCCAAAATAAAACAAAAAACGTGTTGTTACGTATAACCTATAACTATTTGTACTCGGAACATAGAAAAACACAACAAGACTTATTAACTCCAAATAATGTCCCATGATGAAAAAAATAACCAGAATTTCGAAAATAATAAATAATTAAGGAATATATTGTGAATATTCAGACTCAATTCGAATTTATTTCATAATTTGAAAATCAATTTGAATGTGAGTAAATACTTGATAGAAGTAAAATTTAAATTACTTTAAATTCAGAATTATATATTCTAACAGTTGTAGTCATTTAAATTTTACTTCTATCAAGTATTGACTCACATTCAAATTGACTTCTGTAAGAAGTAATTAAGATAATCCCATGAGAGATTGACTGCTCAACGAGCGCGTAAAAAGTTACGATTTCTTGTCAGTGCTCTTTTAGATCAATAAATATTCGGGATCTTTAACCCCTTTGAAAGTTCCATCCATGATTTTGAGTCTAATCGGTTCACTGCAGGGGGAGGAAATTTAAGATTATTAAAAATTTACAATAGGGAAAATATAGACTTAGGAATATTAGAACATGCAATATTGGAAATTTTCAATTAATAATTGCTTATGTTTATTCTAAAACTGTTTCAGCAATGTTATAACCTAGTACAAGATGGTGGAGTTTTCATTCAATGTTGAGAAAAATAGGAAATATTTCACATATTCAGCTCAGAAAATATTCGAGTTGAAGTTCCCAAAGTTCCATAAGGTTATAAGACATTTCCGCTCCATATTTTAGAAGGGGTAACATTAACCTCCTATCGAGTGTTACTTGTTCAGTTTTCAAAATTCATTCAGATTATGTTTCCTACGCTTTTTCTCCAAAAAATCCTGCAAGTGATGTTAAATTTAAAAAAAGTGCAGATTGTTCTGTTGGTAAAATAATCTGCATTTGGATTTAAATGATATTCTATTACTTAAACGTTCTTCATTATTAAGACTAATACACCACGTTATGCGTTTTGACTTTTCAAATTATCATTAGGTAATTCTGAAAAATGCTGACTTTGATAACTGCACTAAATTTCAAGAAATCCCGAAAATCGTAATTTACCTCTCAGTTTACTTGATCTTGATCAATATATACATAAACAACATTTCATTCTAATTCAACCACATTTCACATCAAGTATCTAAATAAAATAGACAAAAAAGATTTTTCCACACTACCTTTACTTCCCATATCGACAAAAATTAGTTAATAATTTCCAGTACCATATGTTGGATTTGACATAATTTTGTACAGAATAATAGAGATGAAATATTAAAGGGGAGATTGAGTCAGACAAATAAGCATGAAAACAAAGCTTGTTTGGTGGTATTTAAGTGTATCAGATTCTTGAAGTGATTAATAAGTAGTATGAGCTATGGTAATAGAAAGTTCTAGAAATCGAGACAGTGTAACATACATCTGTATAACAATTCTATACTCAAACAAACTCGACAAGGTTTTGTAGATCACAGAGGAAAATTGCAGACATGTGCATGTTTCAAACTGATTGGTTTTCATCAGTGCAATGTATGCTAGTGACTCCAAATCTATCAGTGTCTATACACAGAGACTCCAAGATATTAATAATACACTCCATTTGATCTACAAAACCTTGTCGAGTTTGTTTGAGTATAGAATTATTATACAGATGTATGTTACACTATCTCGATTTCTAGAACTTTTTATTACCATACTCCTGATACTCCTTATTGATGATTTTTGGTACAGATCAGGCGAATTAATTTATTTTATTTCTTGAAGTCATCTGTTCAGCAGATTTTCACCATGATAATTCAGAACTTAAGGGATGAATGGAAGGAGTACGCTTACGATGTCAAAGATAAAATAGAGGGAAATTCAAATAGAAATTTCGGTGGATCCCGGTGAACATGGCAGAACCGACAACAACGCCTCTTCTACGTCGTTCTAGGTTGCAAGCGCCGAGTCGATGCCGCTAGTGGTGATCCAACGGGCTAGCCCGTGAAAATAACCAACTACAGGATGATGTTATGCGGATTCCTCATTCCACCTCATCCCGAAAATAAACAGATTAATAATTCTGGCATAAATCAACCTTTGTATATATTTCGACATTTTGGGGTGAATGTATGCGTTATTTTCCAGATGAATACTTTCAGCCAAATCCCATCTATTCCAACAGAACGCTAACCAGTTCATATTGACTTCGAGTAGGAAAAAATTGTGACAGCTTCTTTGTGTCAGAAAGGTTAACCATCATAGTTAAACACATTTTGAATATAAACTTTAGTATCAAATCAGGATTTATGAATTCAACAAAATCGTAGAAAATAGTCCTAATATTTTGGTTTAAAGGTTAAAATACTTCTATGTTCAATTTACTCTATGATCATAGATTCATATTTGCTAAGCGAACAGAACTTAATGATTGTGTGAGTGGATGATTGTTGTGAGTGAGCACCACTGTACCTGATATTGAGGGTTTTCAGTATGCAGTTTATTTTTCTCGTTTTTTTTTTTTCTTAAGGAACATAATTGAAAACAATTGCAGTTTTATTTGTTTCTGCTGTGTCGTGGCTGAGTAAGAATAGCTGTGCTAGACTTCGCCACGATAAAGTAGTTTGGTTTAATTAATATACTTATTCTTATATTTATTTATAAACTAGTAAAGGCGATTAATTATTATTATTATTCAATTCGCATACATTTGAGATTAATACCTTCAAACTTTAAAATTTGAACGTCCGCTAAGATGGATCGTTGGAATCCTCTTGTTGCTGAGTTGATAAAACTGTATTCTATACTTGCACGGAATTTGAATGTCATCTGTCAGTGAGTTGTTCACAGTTCCCCATTTTTTTTTAGGTTCATCTATTGTGTATTTTGCGATTTTTACAGTAGATATTTTTGCGGGAAGTTTTACTCTATTACTTCAATATGAAGAAAATTGCTGCAGAAACTCATCCTGTTTCAGTAATTGATGCGTTTGAGTCGAGCATTACGAGAAAAACGGCCGCAATACACAATACACGACAAAGTGTTTGACAATGCACGGCCACATGTTGCGTTCCCCGTTAAAATCTACTTAAAAACGCTCAAATGGGAAGTCCTACATCGCCCGCCGTATAGCCCAGATATTACTCCTTCTGATTACCATCTCTTCCGATCGATGCAACATAGCCTGGATGACCAGCATTTCTCCAATTACGATGAAGTCTAAAAATGGATCGATGCATGGATAGCAGGCGAAAAATGGATAAAAGTAATAGCTAGCGGTTGAAAAAACTTTGAACTTTGAATGTATAACCAATTTTTCACATTAACGCTTTAATTTTCGATGAAAAAATTATTTATACTCTTAATATATTTTGAGTGTTATGAGGAGTCAAAGAGTAAATTCGTCGAAAAAGATTTCTAGAAACAAAAGTGGAATTTTCACCATCTCATAGGGTTATTATGACCAAAATCGAAAAATCTCAGTATTTCCTGATACCCGATCTAATTCGATAGAAGACTTAAAAGAAAATTTGCAGCTAGTACTGAAGTCGATTCCTGAAAATGTGTTTAAAAAATGTTTTATAGATTGGAGTATTTTTTGGCTTGAGTATACTATAGTCTGTCTAGAAAGTATCCGGAAAAAACAAAGCTCAGTTGTAATTATTTAGTATATATTCTTAATTCTTGAATTAGAAAATTATAACAAAATAATCATCTTATTTACTTATACAATAAAATAGAAAGGCCTTTTACTTGATAGAAGAAATATAACAAAATTTGAATATCAAAACAAATTAAAATATGTTTATCTTCTATCAAGTAAAAGGCCTTTCTATTTTATTTTATATATAATATATAATTATATTTTGGCTTCAATAAATCTCATTATGGAATGGCAATGAATTTAAATAAGCCTTGAAAATAACTTACACTGTTCTTTGATTTTGTTAGAACATAGATCAATCTTGAATTATAAAGTTGATCTGTGTTTCGAAACATTCATCTCTTTACACGTTAGTTTTTTGATTTTAATATTTGGAATATTATTCAGGACCGAAGAAGGGATTGCTTAGAATTATATTTGTTTTTTGAAGATATAGTGCATGTTTTGAGAGATTTCTGAATTAACTTATTCGAATATTTAAATATATTAAATATTTCAAATAAATTATATTCTTTGAGAAGTCCTTAAGGTGTGTTCATGTTTTTAAAAGGCAATTGGTGTTCTTAAAGGTAAGACCAGAAACAAAATTTTGTCTCCTTTAAATATTTATTTATTAATTTTAATGACTTTCGTATATCTGTTGGTTTATTTATTCCATTTGACATTATATATTGAGTTTTGATTATATACGTCTATTAAATGTAAGCGGTGCTTATTTTAGACATTAATTTAATTCTAAAAGTTTTTTGAATAAAAATTTTTTTGAAATTAAAACTGTGGAAGATAAACATGTCTTAATTTGTTTTGATATTCAAATTTTGTTACTTATGCTACCTCCATTTAACTGTAAACACTTGACTAAACGTCGAGGTACACCCGAAACTAGATCACCTCCATAATTTTCGGTGTTGGTAGTCCAGGACTGTAAAACTAACTGAATTAAATCATGTATATTTCGTGGCACTGCTCGTTCAACTTCAATCTTCATTAGTCTCCATATCTTTTCAATGGGACTAAGATCTAGTGAAGCTGCTGGCCATGAAATGGTTGCCACTTGGTGTTGTTGCATCCAAGTTTGAGTATAGGCCAAAGTATGGCATCTTGCATTATCCTGCTGAAAACGCCACCGCTCTGGCTATAAAGCATGCGCCGTTTCAAGGAGAAAATCGTATAGAATTCCACAATACTTTTCACTATTAACGGTACCATCATATATACAGAGTAGCGTAGCAACACGCTGAGATATAGATCCCCAATCCATTATTTTGATGGGAAATTTGGAAATTTGAACGGTAACAAGTTGTTTTGATCGGAATTTCAAGTGATTTCCACCAAGTTGGAAGCAACTTTCATCAGATATAAAGAGATTATTAAAATTATCTTCTTGAAAACGTTGACAACATTCTATCTTTCGTTCCTTTTCTAAAGGTGTCATTATAAGGATTTTTTGGTTTCCTTGATATATAGTCTTGTCTTTTTAGTGACATACGGACGGTTTCTGGACATACTGTTATATTTTGTTGATTTCTAATTCTGTTAGCCTATCTGCGAAACCTCAGGCGCGGATTGTGTCGGCCAATAAAGCATTTAAATTATTTACTTTAATCTTACGCGATCTTCCTGAAACTGGTATATGCCTCATATCCATGCCATTTTGTATCCTCTTTTTGTCTCATATACAGCATTTCTGGACGGTTTACCGCCGGATAAGGTCTTTTGGACGGCAGCATTATCGATCCCATCTTGTGTTACCTCTGACGGTTGAGCATCGCCGACAACCATTACAGTAGTGCAGAGAACGTCAACATTGGTTTGTGGAATGCCATCAGATCGTCTTTTCTGATTAATCTCGATTCTCCTTGGGCACATGATGACCGAAGAAGGGTTAGACGACGTCGGGGAGAAAGCTGTGAACCTCAGTTTGATATTGAGCGTCATGTACATCGGACAAGAGCGTTATGGTATGGGGTGCTATTGCACATGCAAGTAGGTCACCTTTAGTCTTTATTCCAGGTAACATGACAGCGCTGCGTTACCTTCCAGAAATAGTGGAGCCATATGTTCTCCCTTGCCTTAACCGGCTCGAAAATGCAATATTTCAGCAAGATAATGCTCGACCTCATGTTGCCAGAGTTAGTTATAACTTGAATCTTTTGCCATAGCCGCCCAGAACCCCCGATCTTTCGCCCATAGAGCATGTTTGGGACATCATGGGTAGAAGTCTTGGAAATTTACCCCAGCTCCCACGGACTTTTGAGGGTCTGAGACATGAACTACAGGTAGCTTAGGGTAGTATCCCTCAAGAAGAAATAGACCATCTTATTGCATAAATGCCAAGACGTGTTGGGGAGTGTATAGATAATCGCGGTGGACAAACACATTATTAACAAATTTATTTAAAAAAATTGTAAACCCTTCGTTTTTTTCTTCAAATTTCAGTCATATACTATCTATGTTTTACCAAAAAAAAATTTAAATTCAAACAGCTCCTTCTGGGTGTTGCAGATTCTTTGTCAGTTAGTATATATCATTTTTATGTTCGTTTTAAGAGCTTAATTTAACTCTGTGAAATAAGCTAAATATTTAAAGTTTTCGATTAAAATTCAAAAACTTAATCAGCGTAGAAGTCCCTTATTTTCAATTTCAAAATAGCAAAGTAAAATAGCTTGTACAAAATGTTTAATTAAGCTTGTATAAGTTAACATTTTTGTATATGGAAGTTTGAAAATATGAATAAAAACAATATTCTAATTTCCACTAATATTTTATTAACACTACGATCGTTACGTCATACCATGACTTCTTCAGGTGAGTATTACAAGATACTGAAATTCAACCTACGCAGAGCACCTTCTAGACACAGGACATAGTTTTAATAGTAACTTTGAAATTTTACACTCAGAAAATAAAAGTTTTAGATTGAACTTGTTAGAAACTTTAGAAATTAATAGATATCATAAAAGAAAAATGTTATTGAATAACCAAACAGAATTAAGTAGCTCCCCTTTGTTTAATCTTTTTTGAATCATTTTTCAGATTTCCGAAAGAATTGTAAAACTCTCTTCACCCCCTCTATTTTTCTTATGTCCATGTACTATAAAATGAATTTCTTGTTCATGGTATACTCAGTATCATGTAATACTCACCTGAAGATGTCATGGTATGACGTAACGATCGTAGTGTTAATAAAATATTAGCGGAAATTAGAATATTGTTTTTATTCATATTTTCAAGATGAATTTCCGTCAAGTAAAGACCGAAACAATCATAGATTAGAAGTTCGACATTCTTCAATATAGAAGTTAATTCTAAAACCTCTAAAAGCATGTTGAAGATTACCAAAATAGAGTGAAACAATTGTTCAAATTTTATTAATTATTATAATATTAATATAATGATAATGAAGATTGTTATTATGATAATTTATATAAATATTATAATATAATATTAATTGTTCAAATTTTATTCGACTTGTTTATGTTTTGAAAACTTATTTTTCTGAATGTTTTAAAAATTGTGATAATCATATAGTTGTGGATAATTTGTCATTTTAATAAATGGAAGTTTTTATTGGATATGGTATTCATTCTAATATTTGGATTATTCAAGCCGTTAATATTTGGTAGTTAATCTGAAGATGAAAACTGCACTTACAAAACATTTCAAATTTTTGTTGATGAAGCATAGTAATTTCTAATAAAATAATAAGAAGAGGTTTTTACTTGGTAGTGTTTCGATATTCAAATTTTGTAATATTCCTCCTATCAAGTTAAAACCTCTTCTTAATATTTTATTTTATATAATATATAATTATATTCAGGTTTAAATAGATCTCATTATATAAATATCAGGTGGTTTAAATAAGACCATATAATATACCGTATAAGCTTTGTCTGATTTTTGTGACGATCTTTGTATTTTAAAGTTAATGTGTCCAAGCGAGGATACCACGAGGTCTTGGTGGTGAGTTATTTGATGTTAATTGATTTTATTTTTTAAATGTGAAGTAAGACCGATGAAGACCTTATCTGAATTCTAATTTTTTTTTTAAGACAAGAGACATGTTTTGAGAGATTTTTGAAGTAACTTATCTAAATATTTAAATATATTAAATATTTCAAATAATTTTTTTTTTTGATAAATTCTTAAAATTGTATTTTGTATTTTTGAAAAGAGTTTAGTTTTCATAATGGTAAGATCAGAAACAAAATTTTGTCTCCTTCAAATATTTACTTATTAATTTTAATTGACAATTTATATTTGTTGGGTTATTTATTCCATTTTATAATATATATTGAGTTTTGATTCTATATGTCTATTAAATATGAGCTGAGTTTATGAGACTTTTACTTTGATTCTGAAAGTTTTTGAATCAAATGTTTTGAAATTAAAATTATAGGAGACTAACAGATTGAATCTGTTTTGATATTCAAATTTTGTAATTTCTAGTACTTGATTTTATTCAATTATTAATAATGTTGCAAAATTTTTCAGAATAATCTGATTTTCACTGTGTTTAATTATTATAAGAGAAGATTGTCAATCTAGCAGTTAACAAACGAATGAATAAAACTTTATATTGAACTTCAAAGAACTGCAAAATTTAAATTTCCATTGTATTGTCTCTATTTGTATATATATATATATATATATATATAAATAAATATTTGTAAAATAAATATAAAATATGTTGTCAGGGGTTAATATGTATTAACCCCTGACATGTTTATCATACTTCATTGTCTCATACATTCAATCAGCAGAAAAATAGTAGATGTGATGGGGGGTGTTCTCACCACTATTTTCTGTTTATTTTTCCTACAATTTTTGAGGATTACTCTATTTGCAAAATAGCTGAGAAACGTTTAAACCTTCAAATCTTCCAAATTTTTTCAGAAAATCATCGAAGAACTAACACCCTTCCGTGTGACTCATTTAAAAGTCTCGTTGCTATGCCACTATGTGATTGTAACAGAAAGATATCCTCAATCAAGGAAAATTAAAATATGAAAAGAAACCAACAATTCGTTGGAGCATTCGAAATATTCTCACCCTCAAGTGTTCAGGCTTCTTTATGAGAAGATCAAAAAGTCATTTTCATGGATGTACATAATAAAATTTCTATGAAAAATCATATCACTCATCACTTGAAAAGTTTCACTACGCCGTCCGTTTTTTTCAGTAGGATTTCGACAAAGAAAAAAGAATCAAAAGAGTCATGTCTGCACATTCTAACTGCAGACGAACATATAATAACCTACACTAATATAACATAAGCTCCCTTTTAAAACTGACGGAGCAACCTGTTTTTGCTTTGTCCCTTACCAACTACGGCCACTACTATGACGTCATATCAACGGAGCCCTTTATACGGATAAGGATAGAGGTATTTTTCCTTCTTTTACTGTCTTGACTCACAATTATACCTGGAACGTCAAGGTTCTGGGTAATTTCAATACCATGCAATTATTAATTTTTATCTGTTCATTAGGGGCATAAATTGTTACACACTAGAATGGCTTATCTTTATGTGGGAATTTATGCATTTTTGAGTATTCTTTCACCGGAAAATTATTGTTGTAAATTGCAGGAGTGTCCTACATTTCCGATATTTTTCTGCACTATTTTGTATGAAAGTAACTTATTTTTCCGTAGGAACATCTGCAGAATATTCATAACTTTACTGCTGGCAAATTATACACACGTGCTCGAATATACGCATACTGTAAACACTCTAAAATAGACACTTTGTATTTCCAACAAAGATGAGCAGAAATTTACGAATAGAAAACAATATCAATCAAATAACCGTCACTACTGACCTATTTGTAGGTAAACTGAATGAAATAAACTTTCTCATTGGTTATAGAAAAAAGTTTGAGATCAATGCTGGAATGAAACAGATTATAATTCCATTTCGTTCGCAAAAAACTGAAAAAACTTTCCATGTTTTCTAAGAACCATATACCCATGTTAGAACGGATTAGTGTGTCTAGATGCAATAAACTTCAAAATTCGAATGACACAGCTGAAAAAACTGCTAGGTTGAAAATATCAACATGGAAGTTTCATACCAGCGATAATGAAATAATGAATTGTGTCCAACGTCGACAGGGCCGTCTTTGAATGAGACCGAAAATATGGTACAAAGGTGTCCAGAATTGTATGTCCAATGAGCTGAGCAAACAAGCTCACAAATAGCCTCTTCAGTCATTTTGAGAGCACCATCAGTCGACAGAGATAATTTTGGAAGAATCATTTTCTTTTTCAGCAAGTGCATTATGAATATATGTATAGTTGCGAAAAAATTTAGAGGGTGATTCCTTGTTAAGAAATAGGATCTTTCATATAAGGTTTACATTTTTGTGCTCCCCCTGCTTAGTTACAACCCCCTAAAGATGGCGCTCGAAAAACAATTTTTGATTTTTTTCTTGAAAGCCAGAAAACTGACAAGAATAAAATTAAGCAGACATTTTATGCGGGTGAGAACGCATCCAAAAAAAACTTGGTGGTGTTTTTCTATGATTGAAAGGGGTAGAAAAAGCCACCTCTAAACCTTCTTTCGCTAGAAACTTTTTTCCATATTCCTATTTTACAATAAAAAAATTAATTTTGGATATCTTAATTCATTCTCAACAAATAAAGTCTCTTGTAATTTCTTGCCAAAATTCAGGGTTTTTGAGAAAAAAAATTATCAACATGATAGCCTGAGTCGTAGAGGCTGCAATTATTTCCGAACTAGAATTTATCTAGTAAGCGGATGTCATTTTGTAATGACAATTGACTAGTTTTGATTAACTTTGATTCAGTTACAATTATTGTCAGTTTTTTGGTTTTAAAAAAAAAATTAAAGCTGTTTTTCGGGCATCAACTTCAGGGGGCTGTAACTAAGCAGGGAGAGCTCAAAGAATAAAGTTTATAGGAAAGACCCACCCTATTTTTTTACAATGAATCACCCCCTACATTTTTTCGCAACTATTTATATACACCCTGTATATACTTTTTGTTGTTGTTGCTTATGAACTGACCATATTTCTTTGATATTATTTTCGACAGCGTAACGAATAAAAATTCTTTATTTATATCTTAATTTTCATTATAGAATACTCTTACGACTGACGAGGAAATCATGAGAGACCAGGTATATAAAACACTGTTCAACACTGTTTTATTCAATTATAAGTGTTATTTTCCATATCTTTATGTCCTTAGATTTTGAGCACGTGTGTATATGGAACAAAATGAATATCAAAACAGATTTAATCTGTTAGTCTTCCACAATTTTAATTTCAAGTTTTCAAATTGTACGACTTGTAATTGTATCACCGTTTCCGAAATACCAGCGGTGCGTGTTGAAATTTAGGCAACCTGTATATTCAACTCAGTGATTAAACTTGGTATGTATATCTTTTCACTATCTCATTTTCATTATCAGTAGTTGAGATATCATAAACTTTAATTGCAGAAATAAAACCTATGAAATCACAAACAGCAATACAAACTGGTACATGCTATTAGCCATAGAAAACAAAGTTAATATTTGTTTAAGTACTATGGTATAGTTATTGCTGTCGTCCAATATAATTGAACCTAACGCATGAATTGTGAATTATTTTTCGTTAGAGTGATTGATAAAACTGAGATAATTTCAGTGTGGAAGTTGAATTTTCACATTTCTCCTACCAACATACACAACAGAAGAACACCAACATACCTCATTAATTTTTCGACCAAATTACGGTCTAAGAAACTAGGCGCCGTAAACGATATTGGCACTGAAATCGATTAGAAAATTGTTGATATATAACTAATTCTTTGTAAAATTTCTTTCCTCAAATATCAAATAGATAAAAAAGGTTTTTGTCAAAAAATTTCATAATTAAATTAAATAAATATCTTAAAAAACACAGTTTCAATTTAGTAGACATATATAATTAACACTAAAAAAAATCCAAAGAAAATATAGAATATTATTTAAAAATATTAAATGAATACGTTTGCTTCGTATCAATATATTATCAAAGTCATATTCCCCTCCAAAAATGCACAACATAACCTCAAGAATTTCTTCGATAATAATTCTTTTTAAAAGAGTTCCTTCGAAAAAATTCCAAATTTCAAAATCATGTAACACATCTTCAAAAAGGCCATTTGGAATTTTAACGTCGATCTCTTTTTATTCCAACTTCGTATCTAAAAAATGAAATTAATTAATAAAAAAATTTTAAAAATGTATATGAGACAGTAATTT